>JASAOG010000003.1:547500-1230000 GCA_030265305.1 Biomphalaria pfeifferi | reverse complement strand
GCAATATTCAAGTGCCTACACACAAAAAGTGTGCAAACACATGCACATACTGTGCACACATTTACATTACCAGTGCACACACAGGTGCTCCACTCACACATTCCCAGATGCACATACACCCATAACGCAGAAGTGTACATACACTTATTTACATATTGAACGGTACGTTAGGCTGATACCGGTAACTAAACTTTAACATGGTAAGCGTTTTTTTTTTTTATGTTAAGCATAATTTGCAAATATACACGATCCTCAGAAATAGGTGAACGGTAATTGGCCGGGGGGGGGGGGGGAGGGGGGAGGCAGGGGACAGATTTTTCGAGACTTGTATGAAGAAGAAAAACACCGTCCAAAGAATCTCTCTCCGTCCCCCCTCCTCCTCCGAAGTCTGTACCTTGGCATGGTCCAGCTAAGTATCTTGTCATCATCCCAAAGATCGTCTGCTGCCTCTCAGAAAGAGCGGGAGATAAAGGATATTTTATTTATCTAGAATTTCAACATGGCGCACTTGGCCGGGACTGTCTTGTTTACTGTTGGCCTCGTTTTTGTTAAGACATGTGCGTGTTTGTGCGTGTGTGTGTGGGTGTGTGTTTCTTTTTAAAAACTTCAGACCACTTTTTGAGAGGGTTTATTTCTTCTAGAACACATGAACTACCAGAACATTCAAGGAGTGGACAGACACTGGAAAACAAGAGGTTCATTAGACAGAGAGAAAGAGTTGATTTTAGAGAGTAAGGAAGAAGGAAATCAAACCATAATACATAATACATGATACATGATACATAAAAATGATTAATGAGACATAAATATGATACATGAACATGATACATGATACATGAACATGATACAAGAACATGATACAAGAACATGATACAGGAACATGATACAGGAACATGATACAGGAACATGATACAGGAACATGATATAGGAACATGAATAGGAACATGAACATGATACATGAACATGATACATGAACATGATACATGAACATGATACATGAACATGATACATGAACATGATACATGAACATGATACATGAACATGATACATGAACATGATACATGAACATGATACATGAACATGAGCATGAACATGAGCATGAACATGAACATGATACATGAGCATGATACATGAACATGATACATGATACATGATACATGAACATGATACATGAACATGATACATGAACATGATACATGAGCATGATACATGATACACGAACTTGATACATGGACATTATACATAACATAGTTCCTGCTATTCATGATACGCTAACAGTAGTTTATTGAATATAACTAAAAGTAGGCCACTTCTGCCACAAGAACATACCGGGAAAACTCCAATAGAGCATCCAATTGTATTTTCTTGTATTTGTAAACGGAAGTAGTTTCTAAAATGGTTATTTCGACCAAAACAAACGTCAAAGAATCGACCCAACAAACACTTTGTCCTTGCTGACTGGAGACGTGAAAGACTTTGAAAAAAAATTGATTATTTACAAACGTCCGCAATCAATACGTCACAGAGAGGTGAAAAGAAAGAAAACATTTCAAATAAATACAGATCTGAAAAGGGGGAGGGGGGTAGATCTAGGGGACCGAATTGTGGGGTTTAACAGACTCGATGGTGCAGATCTACGGGACCGAAGATTAGGGTTTAGATCTATTAGGGCATAACTCTTGTGGGGCTTTTAGATCTTAGGGAGTGAACTCTTGGGTTTAGATCTAAAGGACTTAACTTTACGGTTTAGATCAATGGTTCCCAAACTTTCGACCTATGCGTACCCCTTCACTTATTTGAGTAGCTCTGAGTATCCCAGGCCCCTTTCCCCCCTAAAAATTGATTATTAAAAATACTAAACGAACCATAAAATTGTTTCATAAATATTTAAATAAATGTTTTATTAGATATATCATTACCTTTCATCCATTACAGTAGAAGCATAGTGAACGAGTCGCAATGCGAACCCCCTTCAAACTCTTTCGTACTCCTAGGGGTACGCTTAACCCTATATGAGAAACACTGGTTTTAAATCTAGGGGCAGGGCCGGCCTAGGATAATTGGTGGCCCTAGGCGAAGTAAAATTGGTGGCCCCAAATGAAATAGAAAAATAAAAAAATATACAGCGCCAAAAAATAAAATTATGTAATTTTTTTGAAGTGTATTCCAACAATAACATTATATAACAATGGGCACAAGTTTCGCTATTCCTCACCTATACCATATGTTTGAATCCTTTGCGAGTCCCCCACCAATCGGATGCCCTAGGTGGCTGCCTCGTTTGCCTATGCCTAAGGTCCAGCTAGGGAACATAACGCTGAGCACTTAGATCTAAGGAACTGAACTCTAGAGGTTGGATCTAGGGAACATAAATATACGATTTATATTTAGGGGACTGAACTCTAAATTGCTTAAATTTTGTTTTCTATATACTGTATTTTATTTCATGTCTATTTTCTTCTGTCTGAAAAATTTTAATTTTCACACCTTTTTTTTTACTTCCCCCCCCCCCCCCACTGCCCCTCCCCCTCACCGGCAATGCCATTAAAAAATAACACTAAAAACTGAAGCAATAGAGTAAAATAATATCTCCGTTATCAGCGTGCTATCTGCAGGCTCCGGCGACTTTCTTTTGTGTACTTGTGGAGAGATAAGAAAAGTGAAAAACTAACGTTTGATTTATTTCAAGATTGTATAAACAGTATTTAGTTACGCCCTAAATATAAACGTCCTGCCCACCACCCCCCACCCCTCTCCCTTTACCTACCTAGTGGGATTTTTGTTTTTTTTAAACTCCTTTTCTTGTCATAAAAAAGAATCAAATTTTGTTTGACAAGCCGGAAACATGAAGGGGGCGGGGCATTCCACACGCGAAACATAATGACCGGATTAGGACATAAGGCAAACAGGATTACTGTGTTGGGGTTGCGCCATGTTCGGACTGTGTCCTAAATGTATCGGTCCTTCTTCTAAGCTGTTAATGGTACTGGGCTAATCTCAGAGTGACGGCAGGAAGAAAACTTGTCAGTTCAAAACGCGTGGTGGGATCTGTTTGAGTCAAATGTTAGATACTTTGGGCTTGAGACTGGAGGGGGGGGGGGAGCAAGGGAGGTGTAAATAGAATTACATGGTTGGGGGGGGGGATGAAAGGAGATGGCAAAGTCACGTCATAGAAGCAGAGTAGATTTTCACGTGATATAAATAGAGTGTATTGTCACAAGATAGAGGGAGAGTAGGCTACATTGTCACGTGATATAAATAGAGTGTATTGTCACAAGATAGAGGGAGAGTAGGCTACATTGTCACGTGATATAAATAGAGTGTATTGTCACAAGATAGAGGGAGAGTAGGCTACATTGTCACGTGATATAAATAGAGTGTATTGTCACAAGATAGAGGGAGAGTAGGCTACATTGTCACGTAAGAAAAACATTGTCACGTGTTAGAGAGTAAATGGTCACGTAACAGAAACATTGTCACGCGTTAGAGAGTAAATGGTCACGTAAGTGAGTATTTTGTCCCCTAAAAGTCACGTTAAAAGTGTTTACTCTGGTGATCACTGGTTCAACAAAAAAAAAACGTAGTGTACAATTTGAGACTCATCGGTTTATTGCAGAACGCAATCTCTCTAATTGTCTTTGATATCTGACTATCGCGGACATAAAGTCATAAGACAAGTTACAAAATAAAAACAACGACATGCTTAGATGTTCATTTACTACGCAGGGAGCCCGACTTTCACTTATCATGAACAGCGCCATGTTTTATTCACAACTCCCTTTTGTTTTATGAAGTCTTGCTGAGGGTTTGAAAAAAAAAATTCATTTATAAGCATTTAATTTTTTTTTAAAGTGCAACAATGGTCTCCCACCCATGCAGTCCTATGTCCAGATTTGTATTATTATTATTATTCCATTTTCTCGAAAGACAGTGTCTCAACTGTCTGGACTGAGAGGCGTCAGGCTTGTTGTCGGCTAGATATATTACATAAAGTGTGTCAATGTACGTGCGTGTTGTGGGCGGGTGAGATGGAAGCAGGCTGCCGTGGTGTTTGTGGGGGAGATAATTATCCATTGTTTATTTTTTGTCTTTTTATTACAAAACCTCGTCTGCCGATCTTTTCATTTTCTGACGTTCTTCTTTATCACCTACACATTTCTTCATACCGCTTTCTTTTCTTTGTGCATCTTACTGAATTGTATTACGCAAAGAGCGTAAAGGAGAATCTTACCAAATCAAAGTGTAAATCAAATAACAGATGAATGTGGTTAACTTCCAGTGTGGAACTACCAAATAATCGGTAGCAAAAGAGAACGTATTTTTAAAATTTTAATTTTTTTTCTTATCTTATCTAATAGTAACAGTGATACATTTGTGCTGCTCACTAACACAAAAAAAAACTTATTACAAAGCTCAACTCACTCTGTCTGGTAAAAAGTTTGTACACGTTATTTCTCCCACGCCCATTCTTGGATCAAGTTGAAACTTTGCACAATTATTCATTGGCTTAGAAGAGACATTGGATCATTTAAAAAAAAATAATTAATTATTGGTAATTAATTATTTTGTTTAATACACAACAAGGGAAATTAAACCTGCAGTTTTCACAGATACCACTAAATATGTAGGGTTTCGTCCCCTTAGATAGTTGAACGCGATATTTCTCACACACCAATTCTCGGATCAAGTTGAAACTTTAAGCAAACATTTATTGGACGTAACAAAACATGAATGAATTTAAAAATTAAATCATTAGCTAATTAATTATTGGTATTTAATTATTTTTGCTTGATATCGAAAAAAGAAAATAACTTCTACATTTTTTTAGAGATATAGTTGTAAGTGTGGCATTCTTTCCCTTAGATAAGCTTTTTTTTTTTTTTCAAAAAGGGATTTTGTCAATTTTGCTTGTTTTTTTTTTTTTGTTTTATCTGTTGGGATCGTTGTGTCTGTTAGATGCTCAAAATACTGAAGTATCCTATCCATCCATACATTCATCCATCTATACTTTAATCCATCCATCCATCCATTCATCCATCCATCCATCCATTCACCCATCCATCCATCCATTCATCCATCCATCGATTCATCCATCCATCCATCCATTCATTCATTCATCCATCCATCCATCCTTCCATTCATTCATCCATCCATCCATCCATCCATCCATCCATCATTCCAGTGGCGCTACATCCCACTTATCATATCTCTCCATTCAGATATCTCCTGAGCCAATGTTCTCCACTCCCCAACCCCCAAACTGTTGTAGATCTGCCACCACATCGTTAATCCATCTGAACACAAAACAGAATTCAGATACAGTGGCTCGGATTCATTGGACTTTTGTTTTTTGAGCGATGTTTCGGGCGTGTGATGCTCAGGCCAAATATTTTTATACCATCACTGGTAAAGAGGACATTAAATTACTGGGGTAGCAAACAGCTTCCTTCAGTGACCAGTACCAGGAAAAAGAAGAAGAGGCAGCGAGAGAAAGTGATGGGAACAGAGCATAAAAGAATGGACGGGCCTGCCATTGAAAGAGGCTCTATCAAGGCAAAAGACAGAGGAATGTCGAAAGACGGTGGACAAATCTTGTGTGGTGCCCAAACGGTTCAACAGACTGAAGGCTAGGTGAAGGTGACAATCTGAATCTATAGAAGCCATTGTAGACAAGTCCATACATTTCACTGCTAGGTCTAAACATTCTGTCGTGTTGTGGACTTTTTTTTTTAAATCAACTAATTTTCCTCATAGAGCTATTTGTTATGATTAACATGCACACTAATAAATACATAAAAAGATAATAGCATTGTGCGTGCGTGTGTGTGTTAAACTCAAATTTATAAACAAAGAAAGCAAGTTTACTAGATGATTGTATGAACATCACACAAACACATCAAACTCAGAAATCATAAAAGCGAATTTTCAGTGAAATATCTCCGGCCTGAAGATCTAAATTTTTTTTTCATCTAAGGAAATTTAAGCCGGAAGTAGAGTTTACCTGTATCGCTTTCAAAACGCAAGTAATTAACATCAAGCTGTAGCGAGCGTTTCATCAAAGATAAGGGGGGGGGGGGAGGGGGATGAGTGATTCGGGGCAAGAGGAGTGGTAAAGGGATGGGGAGTCGGAAAGTCGAGAAGCATGTAGATGTAAACAAAAAAAAATTGGGGGGGAGGGGGGTATTGTGGTCTACGTTCAGTGGACAAAAGATTAATTGTTTACTCTGAGATTGGAATGAAAGCTAGTAATTAAAGATAAGAGGGAAGAAGACATCTGATGGTAGGCTGGTAGTTTAGTCTTCCTTAATAGCATTACGTTAGTGATACCTAGAGTCTTGTCCCGGATACATTAGTGATACCTAAAGTCTTGTCCCGGATACAGGTGCCAAACTACATCCAACATTTGCAGTACGTTTTCAATTGATAATGACTATAGGCAGCTGGAGGGTGAGGAGATACACCACTTTGTGTCTCAGCCTTTCAACAGGCCTAACTGGTGTAGCACATGCAACACATTGTATTGGATACCCGTTTTTTTTCGGGGGGGGGGGGGGGCTAGGTTATGTCTTTTTTTGGTTGTTAATTTTTAAAACATAATCACACCCACCGTCCATATTGAATCCTATTTTTAGTCCAGCACTCGTAGATCTCAGCAAACTTTTTTTTTCCAAGTTTTTTTTCTCACACCTTCAATACATGCCAGATTGGGGCGGCGTTTTATATTATCTACCCCGCTCTGAGATTTAATTATTTTTTTTAGGACGGTGTATACAATACAGTTTTTTTTCCTCTTTGTTCTCAACAATTGAACAGTCTGGATATATTTTACAAAGAGATCTAGCTATACCACATGAGTGGCTGAATACTGCTCTTTCTCCATTCTTTGTCCTGCGTTTTGGTAGCTCGTAGTTTTTCTGTTGTTGTTTTTTTTTAACTAAGTAGATCTAAATATTTAATGAGGCTATATCTTTCTGTGCTTATATTTTTATGTGACTGGATCAGAGCCGGCCTTAGGCATAGGCAAACTAAGCAGCCGCCTAGGGCCTCCGATTGGTAGGGGTCACGCAAAGGACTCAAAAACATTTTTTAGAGAACAAATAGCGAAACTTGTGCCCATTGTTGTTAGGGTACACTAGCCTGACCAAGTTTTTATTAAATTACGTAATTTTATTATTTTTTTTGCTGTTTTTTTAATTACTTTTTTTCATTTGAGGCCAAGGCCCTCAGTTATCTGAGACCGGCCCTGACTAAATCTTTATATGACTAGATCTTTTTGTGCTTATATCTTTATGAGGCTATATGTTTATGTGACTGATTTTTATGTGCCTATATTTGTTATGTGGTTTTAGCTTGATGTAGCTATATCTTTATGTGTCTGAATCTTAATACATTTGTATTTAAATTCGTAACTAGTTAGTTATGAATATAGGGGGGAAAATCTCAGAAAATGAACAGCAAGTTCCGGTCTATGTGACAGTTATTTGACCAAGTTTTTTAAATTAGCCCTGGAAGTTGAAAAAAAAATGGCCAGCTCTTATGATGCCACTTTAACCAATCTGGATTTTAAAAACAACAACCTGGCAAGCCTTGCTCCAAAAAAAAAAAAGCAAGAAAAAAAAAACGTGTTACCGGCAATAAACTCCTCATTATTTTAAAAAGAAAAAAACATGGTAAAAAAAACTGGCCAAGACGAAATCACACAACGTAACACGAGAGGCTAGCAGCAGCGAGTTCTCAGTGGCGGGAAGAGCTTTCAGATAGATTCTCTTTCTTCCCTATCTGTCGGTTGCAATATTTTGTTAACTTGAGTCAAATGAAACCAATTTCTTTCTCTACAAACATCAGTTCAGATCTTGTGAGATAGGAGGGATGAGACGTAAGGAGAACAAACAAACAAACACAAACATGACGTTGGTTGAACTTTGAAGGTCTTTCCTCTATTCCGTCTGTTAACCTTTTAGTTTATAGGATTTTTTAGTTGTCTGTGTTTCTTTTTCTTTATTCTTTGTTGTTTTTTTTTATTTTGGTATTAAACAAAATGCATAGATTGTATTAATTGAAAATTGTTCAGTACTTCTGACTGCTATAACCATTGCCTGATTTCAGCAGTTAAGTATGTTGTTTGTGTTATGGATAGCTAGTCTCCCTACGACTGAAATGAACAGTCACATTAGTAAGTAGCGCCTCTAAAGTATTTGCATCGTTATTTTGACCAACACATTTTTTTTGGAAAATATTATCGTCAATTTACACAGTTTGCCTGAAGCCCCTACGGGATTAGGCCCCAATGCAGAGTCACCTTAAAATGCTTCATCCGCCATCGTCAGATAAATAGCTACCCCGTATTTCCTCTCCTTTTTTACATTTTCTTTGTCAGAATTCACAATTCACGCCAAGCGGTGGCCATCTCTGAGTTTGTGTAAAAACACAAATTTTTTGTAATTGTCTCGTTTGAGTTCAGAATACCCAAGACTGAAAAAAATATAATTGGCATGGCTTGTCCTGAAGTTAAAATTTTCACAGTACAATCTCCTTAACTTGGAAATATGTACTTCTCTTGAAGTGATTTTAAAGTCTTCTTTGTTTTTTAAAAAAATATTTTTTTTCTGAAGGCTTGTTCAAATCCACAAGATATCCATCCATTTTATGTTGATCAAACAAGAAAGCACTATTTTTTTTTGAGTCACAATTTCTGACAACCTCAGACTAGACATCTCTCCGGCTTAGAGCATGCTTCGAGAACTAGAATCTGTCACGATAGACAATTAAAAAAAAAATACCTGGTGCAAACGATTCAGTCTAGGTTTCAAAGGATGGGGAAACAGCTCTTCAATTAACGCTGGAAATTATAATGGCATCTAGGCAACTCCTCAAAGACGAGTGTTTAAATCCAGGGTCAGGGACATCGCTTTGAGAAACTTCATGGTCAAAAGTTGAGCTTAGCTGACGAGGGTTGAATATAACGATGGGGGAAGGGGGGGGGGATAGAGCGGAGCTTAACATTTCGGCGTTGATCTCGTTATGTGTTGGGGGGAGCGATGTGGAGAGGGAGGAAAAAATAAGCTCGGGGGGGGGGGGGGGTAAAGATCTTCGCGTTTGTCGAGCATGGCGCGTCTTCAGCCGCAACTTGAAGAAGAAATGAAATTTGATATTTTTGGATGTGGGGGCTCCGCGAGGTACCAATGTACTGGAATGCAAGTATAGGGGTGATGTATGGCATGGTGATGTGCAGCAACCGTGATGTCATCGCTTTCTTTAGGAGTGTCTGACACAGCCATTCGCTATGGTTCAGTATTGTCCGTGTCGCTGACATAATTCACCACAAGACGACGTTGCCACGTGTGGGACTGCTTGTAGCGCTTTTGGCGTTAACTCCGACAGTACGGTTCCAATCAACAAGGTGTTTGGCGCTGTTTCACTGCGCGCCCTGGTAACGTTATATTGGATTGACACCCTAAGCGGAAACATAATCTTTCTGTTGAGAATTCGCTGGGTGGAAACCTATCTCTGAAACAATTATCAGACGCAGGGCCGGCTTAACACAAGGACAAACTGGGCGCTGTATCTTGAATATGAGATATCTATGTTTATGTTAGGTCTACGACAGAGTGAAGAAGTAGATACTATGTAAACAAAATAGATAGAACAATGTAAACTAGACTTGTCATACTTTTGACTATTACATGTAAAGGTATAGTACATGGAAAAAATGTCATTTGTTATCTCAAAAAAAATAAAATCTTTAGAACAATTTGTTGAATAAAAAAGTTAGCATATATATAGTTTATAAATATGTGTGTATATAAAACTTACTATACTAATGTCTTACATACCGTTATTATATATGTAGACAGAGAGACAGATAGATAGATGATAGATAGATAGATAGTACTACAGTGTTGGAAGTACCCATACTACGTACACCTAAACCGCATAGAAAGCACTAACCACATATCAAGCATTGCGAGATAACTTCTCATGAACAGAAAACCAAATGATGATGTTTGTTGACTTCTGTAATATTTTTCAATTGGCGATGCTCTCGTCCCTCGAACCGCTAGCAGCTGTCGAATAATACAAACTGCCTTTCTCATTGTGTTTTCAAAATGGTTTATATGCTTGCGCATAAAATATGCATTTTCATTTTTTTTAAATAATAGTGCACGCTTGTAAAAGACCAAGGGCGTCTTTGGCACCAATTTCGAGTACGATACAGGCGACTTTGAAATCGGATTTTTAGTTGCGCTTATCGTTTACGAGATCTAAACGTGTCAGACAGACAAAGGAAAACGGACAGACAGAGCACACAAAAAAAAAGCATTGATACAAACTGTGACTCTTGCATGTGTTTCATTATAAAAGTTCATGAATTTTTTTTCTCTTTCCCTCTCGTGTGGGCAGAGAACATTCCCAGATGGTACAAGATATTTATGTGACATCTTCCCCTATCAGCTAGACCTCGGCCTCATGTTTCACTGCGTACAGGTTTGGGACCACGTGCACCGGGTCGAGAACCCACGCAAACACACACACGCTCTGCCTTTTCAGATCAACAGCAAATTCACTGCCCTTTGTATTTAGAATTTAATAAATAGTCACACTAAAACTGCAACAACAATCTGTCACATGTTAACAACAATCTGACACAAGTTAACAACAATCTGTCACATGGGACAGTCACACTTGTGCAACATGGCTGCCTGGTCGTGTGGTATGCGCGCTGGACTGTTATTCGGTTGTCTTGGTGGTCCCTGGTTCATATTCTGCTCTCTGCCACGTCGTCCTGCGGAAGGTTTGAACTAGGAAGTAGATTATCTCTGACTCTGAAGGAACGTGCGAAACATGTCAAACATTTTACAAAACATTTGTTCAAAAAACAATCTTTTATAAGGGACTCACTAAACGGATTTCTTGAACCATGAAATAAGTGAAATAAGTGTAGGGCCTAGTGTATATCTATCATTGAGATCAAGGTGCGTTGTCCTGTTACGCTAATAGTTTTATTAATGTGTAATGAATAATGAACACCTAAGGCAGGGCCGGTCTTAGGCCACTGCGATCTATGCGGCCGCAGTGGGCCCGGCACTTTCATAGGCCCCGCGCGATGCGAATTCTAGGTATAAATTATTAAATTAAACCATTTTAACTTATTATTAAAGTGTTTCTGGAATTCTCCTGAAATAATAAAATATAACAAAAAGTCATGAAAATCTGAAATTATTAAAATCTTCTGAAAACTGATGCAAATCTCCTTAAAACAGACAAAATTGTCATTTCTGGGTGTCATTCAATATGGAAAACGTCAATCTATTCGCGATTAAAAAACTAAAACGAAACAATATTGTCAGCTTTCATTGAATACAAATGTCATAATAAGCCGAATTTTAACGAAAACAAGAAGTTCAAAGACTTGATTTACTTCAATAGTCACTTGCATACAAATGTAGATCGAAATCGATCTCGACCTCTTCGAAAACAAAAGCGATATTTTGCCAGTCGATAGTAAATCTAAAAGTCAGATCTGAATGTTTATCGGCTTTATGTTGGAAAACTTCTATCTACTGGAGATGGCTCGTAAAACTAATTTTTGACAGTGATTTTGTACTTAGTAAACTATAAATAAAATGCAAATGCGAATTTATTTTCTAATACAAAATCTAAATTTTCACTTATTATCCTTATTACAACGCAAATTTGGCCCCGTGCAATCCGTTTCGCATAGGGCCCCGCAACCCGTAGGACCGGTCCTGACCTAAAGTATATTATCGATTTATTGCCTTTGTTGATTATAATTCATGAACCATAGCTCATATCATCTCAGTAAATATTTGTATAGTGACGCTTGTTGTTTAGTGCTCTAACTTATTGCACTCACGGTATCGGGTACTTGTTTATCAGAATCAAAATTGTCAGGTGGCTCAGACAAACGAGCCCAGGCTACTAACCCACACAGAGACCTCCGGTTTAGATCCAAGCGCTTTTTTTTTTTTTTTTTTTTTTTTTTTGCACTCAGCCAAATCGCCCCATCTACTTTCCAGTGTTTCCGATTGGAAAATAATATATATTCATTTTTTTATCGAATATAAAAGTTTGAAGTATCGATTCCAAAAAATAGAAATCGCTAATATCATCGTCGTGATCATCTCTCTCTGGACTTTCGACGTCAGGGTTCTGTGACAGTTCGCGTAAGCAACTCCCTCAGTTTTCCGGTCAGCAGCTGTTCTTAGCAGGACATCAAGAGAGAAGCCGGTCCATTCTTGTACGTAGTCCAGCCAGATTTTCTTTGGACGACTTTTTCTTCGAGCTCCCTCTACTGTACCGTGAAGGATGACCTTTGACTGTAAGCCTTGTTTTACAATATGACCATACCAAATCAGCTTTCCTCTCTTCACAGCATTATTCAGTATTCTGAACAGGGTCAACAGCAGAAGTTGTACAACTGAGACACGGGATCGAGACCAGGTGGTCGAAGCTTGAGTCAAAACTGGTGTCCAATGCTTCCCTGCCTCATCGTGGCGCCCGGGTGGAAACGGTCGTGAGAGGGGAAGACTAGGCTAAAGGGTAGCGAAACAAGGCTCTTGTGGGAGTGCCTAATGGGGTGCGACAGCATCTTCATTGCACTGTGCAGGGATGTAAAAAAAAAGCTCCTGCAGCGATCAACGTCCAGGCGCCGTCCCTCAAGGGGCCGTTACAAAAATGGCGTGTCCCGCACGGTTAGCCTGGTACAGTATACGAATACAACGGGGGGGGGGGGGTCCCAGTGGTCCTAGTTGTGACCTCCGTGACCCCTATGTCGAAGGTGCCACTCTAGTCAGCGAGTCCGGAGTGTCCGTGTCCATTGGAAGTGAACGTAAAATCAATCTCAAAGTTTAACCCCGAGTCTCACCCCCGTCAGACAGGGTGACGGGAAGGAGGAACTCGCCGCCCAATTCAGGCTGGTGAAAGGAAGGTTTGTTCGCTTGTGCTGGCCTTAGTGTTCCAAGTGCGACGCACAACACTAATAAACAATTTCAGATGGTGTCCAATGGCTCGTATTTTATCCACATTTTTTGTCCCCGACAACGCCCGTGACAAGAGTTAACCAAATGTATATCTGAGCGCAACATGTCCTGATGTACACACCGGAACAAGCTATGGTGCCAACTAGGTGCACACTTGTTGACAGATACAAAACACCCGGGGATGTGAGCCCCACTCCCACGCAATCGACTCCCCTTTAAAATCTGCTAAAGCGTCGTCAATGTTTTCCTCAGAATTTGTTTTCTCGTATTCAACGTTACAACAAGGCACAATAACGAGATACAGAGTTTTAGATGTGCAAGTGTTACAGAGATTAAAAGTTACAGGGATATAGAGTTACAGAGATATAGAGATAAAGAGTTGTACACTTCCGTTGTTTACTTACAGTTGTTACTGTTTTCTTTTCTTAAAGATTTATGTAACCTTTAAAGTGTAACATAATTGTATGTGTGTGTGTTTTGTTGTCATTGTTTGTACTTTAACAAACTACTTCGACATTTCCCTTCATTGCTATAAAAGTAGCAGGATATGAAAGGCTCTGGTCCATTGTCTCATAGCTTTCCTCTATTCTATCCAGGTGCCCTCTGGAGTCGAGGTTCAAGAAAACCAGGTTCAAAAGATTGTTTTGTGAAAAAAATTGATCGATTCTTTGAACCAGGGACAAATTGGGTGCCACGGCCCTGGCATTACGTACTTTCGGCCCAAATCTTGTGTAACCGACGTCATAATATGTCCAGTTTGATACAGCATATGCACTCCCCCCCCCCCTCCGATTAGCAATAGGTGCCTTCAGAACTCTTGGGGGTAATGAAGTCTCCTTGAAAGTTTTTAGAGCTCAACTTTGAACTCGATGTTAAAGTTCATCCTTCTATGGGAGTACTCCACGCTAGAGGACAATCTAAAATAGCTGAACTTGATTAGATCTAGTTCCGGTGTCACAAAGAATGTGTTGACAAATTGTGTTGTGTGTTAAAGTGTATACTACTTAATTTTAATACTTGTTTTTTAAATATTCGATTTAGCGATACAGATCTTGAATGAAAGATTGTTTTAACCCAAGGTAAAACATAAGGACACAGAATAGTGGCAATCTAAGTCTAATTATAGTCATAGTTTGATTTTTAAAACTTGATATACATTATTTCAGTGGTAGAATCTATGCTGAGATCGCTACTGCCAACTAAATATTTTATTAGTTTAATTACTTTCTACTACATGCGAAAGATCTCAGAACTTTGATTATACACAACCACAAATTACCAAAAAGTGTAAAAAAAATTATCATATATCTTTAAACATAAATAATAATAGTAATTTAACTCTTTCTCTCTTAACTGACGATACCAACGTTGATTATACTAGAATGTCGTAAATAATTACGGAAAGAAAGAGTTAATTTATAAAGCGCTGTTAACAAGCACAATGTTGGCTCATTACAAACATGCACACGTGAGCTAAAATGAATAATAAATCTAAAAAAAAAAGTTGTAAACTAAAAGGTCTTAATGGTCTTCTTGAATGTAGTGTAGCTTGTTGTCTGTCTGAGATCAATGGGAAGTAAATTTCAAACCTTTGGTCCGTGTACTGAAAAAGCCGTAACTTTTAAGGGAGAAACGTGGCATCACTAGAAGCGCCCATAGAGCGCAGTGTTCTCTGAGGGACATATGCTATGGAGTGATCAATTCAATACGCTGCAAGGGCATTTCTTTATTGTAGATACACTGATGACAAAGTGTGGCCACCTTGTAGTCAATTCTGGCTTACACAGGAAGCCAATACCAAAAATCGCTAACTATACGTAGCTTAGCTACCCGCTACAGATGGAAATCTGCACAATACAGAAACACACACACACAAATATGAGCCAACAATTCTGAAGTTTTAAAAGTTCATTAGTTCGTTAGTAACGAAAATGTTTTTTTAAATTAACTTTACACTATATCGTACTTGTTTATTATTTGTTTCATGTCACGTGACTCGTTTCATTTTGTTAGATGTATTCCTAATTCTCCCATTTCCCTTCGCCTACAATGTTCCCACCCCCACACATCTTCATATCTCTTCCTTTACTTTATCTATTCAAAAATTTATATTCAATTTAAACCGGAACTAATGAAGCCGAAAGTAAACAAAGGGCAGATATATGTGATTGAGTTGATTTCGGAACAGTTTCACAACAATGAATTCGAAAGTGTGCGTTTGGTGTATTGCGTATGGGTGAAATGTCACAGTTGAATACGTCCAGCACAACAGACAGTATTGTTAGTATTATCATACTTTGGGTCGAATCTGAATTTTTTAAACAAGAATTGACAATAAGATCAGGATATAAAAATACTGCCGGTAGCGAGGGAAGAAATCTTGTTAAATATTTAGATGGAGTTATAAATTCCACATGACTTTCATAGATTTAAATGTGATATTACAAATGTCACTTAGTTCTTGCCTCCGCTATTGGATAAGATGCACAAAAGTCAAAATGTCACAATTAATGTGTGTGCGTGTGTAGTTTCTATGTTCTAGAATGTAATAAGAAGTTAGCTCGTGTGGTATACGCTCTGGGTTGTCGTGCGGATGTCTCCATTGTCCCGAGTTCAAACCCTACTCCCTGCCTTTCCCCGTCGTCCTGCGGGAGGTTTGGTCTAAGGTGAACCTATGTTCAAATCTGAAGGAACATCCGAAACATATTACAAAGCCAGTAAAAATTAGAAGTGCTCTTCCTCCCCGCCCCCCCTTAACTCTTGTCCAGAATCAGTAGGACAACACGAAACGGAGATAGCACTTGTAAATATCTGTACGTTTAACTCCGTGCTATGAAATGTTTTGGGATAGAGAGATGACTTGTTGAAAGGGATAAATGACTTCTTTTAATCTTGGAGCTTGTCGAGTCATTTAATGTTAGCTCTTGTACTGTGTGGTGTTGAGGATGAAAAGAATCTACTGACATCCTAACACACTGTGACCTGGCGCTCTGTTCAAACTTTACCTTTTTCTTTCTTTTTGACGTTTTAGAAAGACCCCGGGGGGGGGGGGGCAAACATAATTAGCAAGAAAGTTTCCCTTTTAAGAGTTTTAAAAATAAAAAAAAAAACAGAATGTATGGATCACAATCTTTGTCTTCAACTAGCCACATTGGTGAGCTCCATGTAGACTAGTTTACCTGTACACTAGATCACAGGTGTCATAGTGGGAGTGTTTTTTTTTTCTTATTTACACAGTTATTTGAAGATTGTTCTTTTGGTCAGTCAAATCTTTGACCATTACATATAAAAAAAAATATAATCCCAAACATTAAATAAAACTGATTTTTTTCTTTACTATATATATATATATACAGATAGATAGATAGATAGATAGATAGATAGATAGATAGATAGATAGATAGATAGATAGATAGATAGATAGATAGATAGATAGAAGACCAGTGACGTAATTTTATGAAACTGTGGGGAGCAACGATTGTTTATTTGAAACATTTGATCGATTCCTTTAACCAGGGGGCACATTGGGGGCCTAAATCTGCTCTGGCATTACTTACTATCTGCAACTATCTTGCATGCTATGTGGTAGGTATCTATTGGTATCTGTAGTCATAATATGTAAAGTTTGATAAAACAGAAAACTAAAATCATGCGTACATTAGTTGACGTTACGTATTGTATTTCTACGTAGGACATAGAAGTTATCTACAAAACAATCACATTCTTAATTAGTCCGAATACAAAACTTTATGGCATGATTTTTTTAAAACACTTGAAAAATGGAGCGATATGAACAGTTTTTTCTACCGTATACAATAACAAACTAGTCTCTACATTTAGCACTGTGTTCAAATCCATTTCTCGTAGATCTGATGTATCTTATATACGATAGTAACGGACGTAACTTCGAAAAAGAAGATCATTACATCCTACTCGTGTTCCTTGGTCAATCTAGTCATGCATGTTAACCAATGACTTAGATTCTGCCAAGTCACTGGTTTTCCTGGCTGACTCAGGCAACCCATTCCATGCTCTAATAGCACTAGGGAAGAAGGAGCACTTGTATAACGTCTTTATCAATAGCCATCAACACCAAGAGGGAATATGCGGACTTGCAGACATTCTAAGTGGCCCATTTGTTGGTTGCCCCCATCGGCCCATTCTTTGCCGGCCCACCAAACTTTTGCCACAATGTCAAATATAGCTAATCCACCCCTGCCTTTAACATCCTCTATAAGTTAATTTTTCTTTTCGAGGGGAGCGCCACTGGAAGTAGAAACTCTCTGTGTCCATGATTGAGTCAATCATACCTAGATCTAGTCTATCATGCCTAGATCTAGTCAATCATACCTAGATCGAGTCAATCATGCCTATCTGTACTAAAGTTATCAGAATCACAAGTTACCCCGCCACCCCCCACCCCAGCCATGTTGTTCTTCCTATGGGGACGTCACGTGGGTCACTCGTCGTTCGATCAGTCAAGGGTTGACGGACATTTTAATTAAAGATTGTATCTCGTCACCACTGCTCACGTTTATGAGAGTTACGGCCAGTTATGGCCTGGTGGACAGGGACCTTGATCACTGTTAGCCAGATAACAGGGCCTCCAGTCATGTGGCTCTAGGAAGTCAATCAATGGACACTCGTTTTACACTCATTGTTTGCTGTAGTCACTCGTTAGGTTTTGTTGGTAAATAGGTTTTTCTTTTTAAAACAATTTTTTTTTTTAAATATCAGAAATTAAAGACAGTACCCCGCCTCCCTCTTCCCTCTGACTCCTGGACCAAAATGTCACTTGATTAAGTTAACAACAAAAGTTCACGTGCACTTTAGTCCGTAAACCCAGGTTTTACCTCTCTGTCTCTGCAGACTTTCTGCCTATATTTCTCTCTGTCTGTCTCTTTTTCTGTCTGAATTTCTGTCTCTCTTTTTCTCTGTCTGACTTTCTATCTGTCTGTCTCTTTCCCTGTCTGACTTTTATCTGCCTCTTTCTTTGTCTCTCTGTCTCTCCATCAGTGTCTCCTTCTGTATTTCCCTGTCTCTATCAAAACCTGCCTTTGGTTTATTTGCCTCCGCCAGAAAAATAAATTAATTCATTCAATAAACTGAAGATGGAGGATGTACTCCATTTCAACCCAATGTGTCGCTGCGACAATTAAGCTATGCAACAGAGCGACACAGTTTAACAGTTCAGATTTACAATTTTCAGCTTGTAAGAAGAATTATCCAGTACAGTCGATTTCTAATATAAATGTTTACGTTGGGTCCAGGACACCTGTTTTAAAACATTTAGGTCAAACTTTTTGTGTGTATGTGGCGTTGGTGTAAATCTCCGCCAAGGGTGAGTAGTCCTACATGTCGGACTTAATACAAAGGTCCTGCGAATCCATCAGTAAGTGAATCCACACATTGGGCCTGGCACCCTCCTCGCGCTATCTCGTCCTCGACACATGTCTCGCTGTAGAGCGTCACGTGTCCCAGCCTGCCAAAGTAAAAACAAACATATTCCTAACATACTACACGATGTGATCACGTGGGAGCTGCTCTATCTCCGCCATCTTTGTTTCATACAGTGTGTCAGGAAACCTATCTGATGGGTATCAGTGTGTCGGAAACTCAACATCTTTCTCTGTCTCTCTTACTCCATCACTCCGTCCTTATCTTTCCCTGCCCACCCCCCTCTCTCTCTCTCTCTCTTTCTCACTCCCACTTTACGTTCACTCTCTCGTAGACCACTGCACCTACTGGGTCTAAGAGGAGAGAAGAGAGAAAGATAGAAGAGAAGAGAGTGAGTAGTAAGAGAAAGGGAGGCGAAAGAAAAGGGGGAGAGGAGGGGGGGGGAGAGAAAAGATGTAAGATCAAAAAGAGAGAGAGGGTGAGAGAGGCGAGATAGAGAGTAGACAGAGAGAACGAAAGAGAGAGCGAACTATTGAAAGGCAATAGAAAGAACTATACAAAGAAACAAAGTATACAAAATATACTATATTAAGAACGAATGCAAAGATTTAGAAAAACTTCCCATACAATGTGTACATACTGAATGTGTGAGTAATCTACCAACACATGCGTGTACCTAAAGATATGTCGATTCACTTTATCTCAAGAGATTTTTTTTCTTCCTTATTGTCTTGTTCAATATCTTTGCAAACAAAAAAACAAAAAAAAAACAAAATGTTTAGAGAATCGATTCTTTCCAATATCTGAATCAAACATAAAAAGGGGCGATATAAGATTTTTTAAAACCCGGTCAACCTGACATCTTCCATCACGAGCGAAGTATGGAGAGTTTGAACAGCGCGATAGACATCTCAGTCCAAATAGTACTGCGGTCATCTTGCTGGCTTTACTACGACTCTTGAGTGGCTGTGAAAGCTGGACGCTGAACTCTGAGACTAAGAGAGAATTTCGTGGTTCTGGGAATATATGCTGATTTAGATTACTGGTGACTTACACAAGAGAGCAAATCATTTGGTCATGTAATAGCTTCATATTTATTGTATATGTACTAGTTTGAACAATTTTAAAGTAATGACAGAAACTTTAAAATACTGCCTCGCATTGACACTTTATTGGCCGATTCTGACAAAGCCCCATACGTAATAATATTGAAATATATAAAGATTTACTCCTGTAACCACAAAATACCTGTATTTTGCACTTTGCTGGTAACGCACATGTGTCTGTGTGTGTCTTTGTAATTACATGTGTTATGCATTTTAAGGTGATTTGTATATAATAAGTGCACTTGTTAATATAGTGTCACCAGTGAGTTAAACAAATTCTAATACTCCGTCAATTTTCTGTGGTTTTAGCCGTGACTTGTTTTGTATCAACAAATTTCTTTGCTTTTATCGTCTCGTGCACTCTGTCGTACTCCAGTTATTGTTTGCACTGTCTCAACTATGACGAGCCTCGCACCGCTTTGAATGTCAGGTTTTCTGTGCATGACTGACGCTGGGGATGAATCCTATGACATCGCAATGTAACCAGCACCGCCTGTGACATCATCCAATGTTAGCCCCGTAGCCACAACACGTAATCCAGCTCGCGTCACGAGCCAATCACGGAATGACGAGGCCAGGCTCGAGAAATGCCTCAGCGAAGACGTTTTCGAAGTGATTGCATGTTTCTAAGACTGCAGACTAAGCAAGCATACATGTTGCCTAACTTGTTGGACTGTGATGATTTGGCTTGGATCTTAGTAGTTTCTTTTATCTAAATGTCATGTAGTCTTTTCTTTCTTTAGTGTACAAGCACAGACCTATATAGCTTATAGACAGGAAGCGCTGATCTCTACACAGCAATGTCTTGAAACAGTTTTGTAAAGTAGCTATAAAAAGTAAAGATGTTTCTCTTTTTTTTTTTTTCAAACCTAACCTCTATGACACATAATATGATATAAATCTTATGTTAAAAGTTAAACCTATAATGCCGTTCCATTTTTAGACCCAGAATCTAGATTAAGATCTAGAAAGATCTATTTTAATATGCAACCTAAAATCACAAGATAAATAAAATCAATAGAGTGGAATTGTTTAAATCTAGGATAGTTGTAAGTAGACTAATTAAAAGGAAATAATTATCATATATTTGCGTGAATATATATAGTTGCTGTGAATAATAGCTTAACTATTTAAAATCCGCAAAATAGAATTGTATTATTTCTAAACTTTAAAAAAACTAAAGATCTTTACTTATTCTAAGACAGAAAAAGCGAGGTTCAAGACCTACTATGGCGTATTTCCTTACAGCCCAAGGGGACACAACCTACCGGATACGAAATTCGGCTTCTTTTTTTTTTCCCAGTCTAGAAACAGATTGTTGCGATCTATGATGGTGCTTGATGTCACGATCTCTTATATGCCTCTTTCTATTGCCACGTTGAAGATGATCTTGACCTGAGTTGCACAACCCATGATCGTGATCGCCGAGGATTTAGAAATCGTCAGTTGATAAGATGAAAATTAAGAAGTTGCTAGTTGATAAGATGATCATCTAGAAGTTGCCAGTTGATAAGAGGATCATCCAGAAGCTACTAGTTGATAAGAGAATCATCCAGAAGTCGCTAGTCAATAAGACGATCTAAGTATGTTATTATTAAAATCAATGAAGAAACTTCTCTTCGTCTAAAACAAATACTTTATTTCAAAAGCTATTCACAAATAATTACTATGGTTAAATGTACTTGAATAGAACAGAATATGTATATTTCTACTGAATAAATGATCTACACAATATTATGATCATGTCTTCTTCCTTTGAGTTCCAACACGAGACTGCCGGTCTTTCAGATCTTTGGTCGTTTTGCCATGTGACTAATATCTCTTTGCCGCTTGGTTAATCAATCTGACCAATAAATGCAGCTCAATGTACAATAATTAATATTTCTAACCAATCACATTCACTCCAAAACATAAGTTTGTTGCATGATGAAAATTTTCCGAAGTGGCTGAAATTCTGCTGACAACCTTGGGCTAAATATAGATACAGTGTACGTGACACAGATCTACTATTTGTAAATCTGTAGCACACGCAATATTTTTCTTGGTCTGTTAACACAATAGTTTTCATAGATATTAGTTAACAAATAGGAATTATTCCGTAAGAACTGTATTTAAACATGAACATATAAGCTTGGGCTTTAACTAATAAAACCTAAGATTCACTGGAATGTTTACTGTGACATCATTCTCTCATCTAATGCCAAACGTAGTCGAATAAGAAGACTTACTCTCAGGGACTCTAAACCTCGATCTCTGGCTCGTGATGCAATGCTATCTAGCCCCTTACGATCTCACCCATAAATCTGTTGCTACAAAGAAAAGAAAAGGAAGAACGGGACATAGTTAGGCCTGTGATACGCGTGTCAGATACGTACGTGATTCTTAGGCTGAATCAAGTCAGTCCGTCCTCATTGAACGAAAAATGTCTTGCTTGGACAGTTGACCTTTGACCTCGGCATTCTAACCCTCCAACAGGTTCTTTAAGCTTCTGTGTAAACAGTACGCACACATATTCATTTGTCTTTGGTCCTGGCTGAGGACACCAGAAGTCTGCAGTTGTGTCTGAGTTACGAACCTTTTCTTATGTGGTAACCTCCCTTGATGTCCGGTACAGGAGACATTTTTCATGACTTCAAGGCAGACATTATCATCAAAGAAAAAGTCCAGGTTCCTGTTTCTTTAAACCCTTGTCCCGCTTTCTCTGTGTTTAACATTGGAACATTTTGTAGACACGTGACTCTTTTATTTCGTACAGAATTTGTGTAGTGTACAAGTACACACGTTTTCTATTCACTCTTTGACTTCTTTCTGTTTGTTTTGTTTGAAGGTATTTCTAGATTGTTCTATGCCTTCTCCCACACTCTCTCCCAACACACACACACTCACACTCATTTATTTTTAGATCATTAAATTAATGAGTTTTTAAAATTAATTTGTGTGGACTTTTAAAAATGTTATTTCTGTATTGCCACAAAGTATATTTAAACAAATAAAACAACAACAACAAAAAAAAAAACAATATGCAAATTAGTTAAATATTTGGATGGCTGGATGGTAGAGCGCTTGGCTTTAGAACTTTGGCGTCCCAAGTTCGAATCTCGGTGAAGACTGGGATTTTTAACTTCGAAATTTAATGTCATTGCTGGCGGGAAAAAGCTGGATTACAAAGGCTCTAAGTAGATTGGGTCATCAGTAAGGTGCTCAACTTGAACACACAGTTCCAGTCTTTCCAAAAATTGTGATAGTATTTCTTTTTTTACCATTGCTCTTATTAGCTTGTAAACTCTATCATGACTATAAAGAGGTGTATGCATGGGTGGATATAGATCTCAAAATCGACTTTAATGACTTTCCTATAAATTTTACATTTTATGTAACTCTAGCTGATTGGTCACATCATAAAAACTCTTGTTCATAGACGTTTATGAAGATTGTGTGACCGCCTTAGGTAGAAACCATTAACTGGACTGCTAGAGATAATTTTTAACAATATATAAACAAAATACATATTCATATAATACGTACAAAATGTATCAATGCCCAATATCAATACTATATCTCTAACTGGATTCAATAGTGTAGTGTAGAGACTGACTGACTTTTACTGTTGCCAAGTCTGGCTCTATATCATGTAACTGAAGAAAGAAGAGCCCCCACTTTGTGAGTATTGTGACTCTCGCCTCACCGTGGAACATATCCTCATCGACTGCCCCAGATACCATGATGTCAGGGAAAAATATTTTAGAGCCACTAATTTAAAAACACTATTCAATAATGTCGACCCTGGGAAGGTACTGGGCTTTATCCGGGAAGTGGGGTTGTCTACGAAGATCTGATTTATGAATTCTGTAGACATGTACTATTTACATTGGATTTTTACCAAATTATTAAATTTTTACTACCTCTACTATTTTAACTGTGAATAGACCTTGATTTTAATGATTTGACTGTATTGAATTTGGCCTTTGCTGTGTGGAGGGAGAGTGGCCCTTGAGGGACTGCAGGCACGACATGGCCTAAATTGTGCCGATGTGCCCAAAATCACAAATCACAATCTCATATCATGTAACTACAATTATCTATACACTGAGTAGATTTGTTCATGGGCGTAACCCGCATACTTTTCGCGTGGGAGAGGAGGGGGGAATCGGAAAGAAGTAAAAAATAATAATTCTTTTAAATCTATCATTCATTAACCAAGCTAAAACGCTTGGCTTCCGAACCGGAGGTCCTGGGTTTGAATCCTAGTGAAGACAATATGATTTTTACTTTCGGGATCTTTAGGGCGCCTCTGAGTCCAGCTCTAATGAGTACTTGACTTTAGTTAGAGAAAGTAAAGGCTCGTCAACCGCTGGCCACAGAAACAGATGACCTTAACATCATCTGCCCTATACATCGCAAGGTCTGAAAGGGGAACTTTATTTTTTTGTTGTAAGGTTAAATAACCGTAAGCCGTAAGTTATTTTTGTTTTTTTAAAGATCAATTGCTAATGAAATTCTAGCGCAGACATAAGGCGAGAAATGCAAGAACAGAATCCATAGACGAGAAATGCAAGAACAGAATCCATAGACGAGAAATGCAATAACAGAATCCATAGACGAGAAATGCAATAACAGAATCCATAGACGAGAAATGCAATAACAGAATCCATAGACGAGAAATGCAATAACAGAATCCATAGACGAGAAATGCAAGAACAGAATCCATAGACGAGAAATGCAAGAACATACCTCAAACTCGAGAAATACAAGCACCGACTAAACAGACGGCTATAGCAAAAAAAATAAATAAAATCTCTTGATGTTGGCTTACTATTGATACTAGTTAACACATAAATTGTTAGCACAATGATTTTCTTTATTTTATGCAATGGAATGTCTACTCTGTCTGATATTGGAGTTTCAACCTGTCAAAGTCGCGTGATGCCGAGCAGACGTTCCTCTAGCTTTGACAGCCCTATCTTGTCCCGGCGTTTTTTTTTTTTTTGTGTGTCTGGAACATTTGGCACTTTCTGTTCCTTTTTTTTTCTTTTCGCATCTATCATCTGCTGGAGTACTTACATTATCAACTTGAAAACTAACAACACTAACTTCATAATATACAGGTCTATATAGCTACAAAGCTTTACTTAGATTTTTCAAAAATAGTTTTCATTTTGTACGAAACAGACTCTCAGCAAAGCCGGGTACTTTGTATCGTATAGATAAACTTCTATATGTATTCTCAAAATAGAGCCAAGATCTGTCTTGTTTTGATTCCATGTTGGAACGGGCCCCCGGGGTCCTACTGAAAATTGAACTCACAGTGAAGACTTTACGAAGTGTCTTTTTTTTTCTGCTCCTTCTTCTTTCCATTGTCGTCGTTTACCTGCCAGAAATCAATGCGGTGTGGGAACCCCCTGTTGCGCTCCTACGGTCAAGGAGAGAAGCTGGCAGACAGTCGCTCCTGGGTTTAGCTACGTCAGAGGTGATCAAGACCAAGTGACAGATGTAATTGTTTGTCTCGTACCGTTGAATTTAATACCTTACTTCTGTATGTCTCTCAGACTTAAGAACAGTGACTCTCACATTTTGTTGGCAGTGGCTCTCACATTTTGCTGGATTTTATGCCTTACATTGAAGTTTTAAACTTAAGAACAGGGGGTCCCACGTTTTGGAGAGTTGCGCGAAAGGCGTATAACGTGAATGTGATGGACCACGGCTGGTGTTACGATTTGTGTAATAATAGAATCACTGTCTAAATGGATTCATTACTAGGTAAACAAAGGAATAAGGAAGTAATTAAGTTTGTCACACTTCATTGGCAGCCATTGGGGGTAGCGAGGAGGTACACCGCCCCACACCCAGTGCCGTCAAGGGGGCACCACAATAGGGAGATTCTTTTGTCATTGTCTTATCATCAAATAAATAGGCGCAGCCCACCTTATGACACTGCTGTACTACTGAGTCCGATCCTGCTTACTTTCTGAAGTAAATTTTCATTTGAAACCAAATCTACGTCGGAGAAAATATTTCAAGAACGCTCTCAGTTGAAGACTAAATTGTATGTCCTCTCCTCCCCCTCTCTCTTTCTCTCAATCGTTTTTTCTATATATCTATCTCTTTCTAACTCTCTCGCCCTAACTCTCATTCTCTCTCTCTTGCACACTCTCTCATTCTCTCACTCTCCTTCTCATATTTATAAATGCTGTTAGTTAAGCTTGATCTACGACTCTTCTGTTGCCTTTTTCGAAGCCTATGGAGACAGAATGCAAAACCAAATGGGAAGCTAGAGAAACAGTTCTGACCTTTATCATAAATTCATACAAACTGGTCAAAACTTCAACTGGTCAACACGTAAGGTCATTGAGTTTAATGAACTGTATGGGCACGTACCAAACCAATACCAAAAAAAAAATATGCGGGCCTATAAGATTAAGAGTATTTGTATTTTCTGTAACCCTCATTCCTCAATATTAGCGCCGGATCTGAAATATCGAATCGATACCAAAGTGTAATGCGTCAACATCTATATAAATGTACGACCTGACGTTATCGATATGTAAACAAAGTGGTTGATATCGTGACGATCGATCTGCAAGATATTTTATAGAGCTTTACCTTAGAGTCTTAGGTTAAATCAAATTCCAACCAATTTAAAAAGATTCGATAAATATTGTTTTTAGATAAGGAGTTGTTATGGTATGTGGGTGTCAAAATCGTCCCTGGTATAAACATATCATCAGGCCCATAAATCACGTGTCATTTAATGGTAAATATTTTAAATTTGCATCGACAACCAAACACATGAACACTTAACATGGTTCTGCGTGCGTTTTGGCTGGTAAAAAATCTAAATGTGTAAAAAAAAAAAAAAGGAATGCCAACAAACGCGACCCTAATTAATTTGAAATGAATACTTTATTAGGCTTGCATGTTTTAAACTATTATTACAAAAAGACATTACAGTTGAAAAGTGAACTGCTTAACGCAAAATGCTCTAATAGATCACATTCAAGGCAAAAGAAGAGACTCCATCAAGAAACTAGTGGCTGACAAATCTTTGATGATTGTGTGTAAATCAATTTCTTGTACAACATCATCAAGAAATCATTCAAGCGTCCATGTGTCATGGTGCCTATTTTTTTGGATACATATTACATGTATTTTACTAGAACTTATTGTCATTGAGTTAGTTGAGTGGTACTGGGTTCGAATCTCCGTGAAGTCTGGGAATTTTGAACTTCGGGATTTTAAGGGCGCCCCTGAGTCCACCCCACTCTAATGGGTACCTGACTTAAGTTGAGAAAAGTTAAGGCGGTTGGTCGTTGTGCTGGCCACATGAAACCCTTGATAACCGATGATCTTAACATCTTCCCTATAAATTGCAAGGTCCGAAAGGGGACCTTACTGTCATTGAAAGGGCTCGTTAAACGGCGACCACGGCAGCCCAGACAGGGTGTCGGCCCACCCAAATGACCAACCCGCTCCTGATGAGAGTACATCGATTATTATTTCGAGGTCGTTGGTATGTTTCATAAGGTGCAATGGTCAATGTAAACTCTCAATTTTCTATTGAAAGTTGCCATGACATAATCTCTTAACATTTCAGAATGACATTTCCCAATGTGTAAAGAAAACGACCCCCCCCCCCCTCTGTTTTCTTCTCTTTCTTCCTATCCCCCCCCCCCCCATCTCCTTAATGTCAAAGCTGTTAGTAATTCAATCAGAGTGCAAAATGGGCAAAGGAAAAAAACAACATTTGCACCACCTTAAATCTGTCAGTGTGTGGATGAGAAGTGAACAATTTGTTTAGGCTTGCAGTTAATGTATTGTTCATTGTAATGAGAGATTACCACCACGCCGCCTCCTTCCCTGATTACCAATTCCCCTTTCTCCCCCTGCATGTAAACTGAAAACTTCTCAGCCTCATTATCAGCCCCCCTCCCCTCCAATCGCGTTCATTACTGTATGCAAATTCTGTTTGTGCATTGGTTCACATTGACGGCAGGTAAAGATAGATTGGTGGTCCAGACGACAGAGGGGGGTGGGGTGAGAAAAGGATCGAATACACGGAGGGGAGAGGATTCGAGCTGTGTGGTGCCTCATAAAGACAGATGTGTGGTGTCTCATACAGACAGATGTGTGGTGTCTTATACAGACGAATGTGTGATGTCTCATGAAGACAGATGTTTGGTGCCTCATGAAGACAGATGTTTGGTGTCTCATGAAGACAGCTGTGTGGTGTCTCATACAGGCAGATGTGTGGTGTCTCATTAAGACAAGTGTGTGGTGTCTCATACAGGCAGATGTGTGGTGTCTCATGAAGATAGCTGTGTGGTGTTTCATACAGGCAGATGTGTGGTGTCTCATAAAGACAGATGTGTGGTGTCTCATACAGGCAGATGTGTGGTGTCTCATTAAGACAAGTGTGTGGTGTCTCATACAGGCAGATGTGTGGTGTCTCATGAAGATAGCTGTGTGGTGTTTCATACAGGCAGATGTGTGGTGTCTCATAAAGACAGATGTGTGGTGTCTCATACAGGCAGATGTGTGGTGTCTCATACAGGTAGATGTGTGGTGTCTCATGCAGGCAGATGTTTGATGTCTTATAAAAACAGCTGTGGTATTCCATGATTCGTGGTAGAATGTCCTAGAACTTTGTTGTTAGTGTGCGTGCGTTATAAGCGTCTACAAACTTCACATTAAAAAAATTCTTGTCGTCCCCCACAATTGCAAGTATTTGATGTCGTGCTATTCCTAACATACACTCGTCACCATAGTCTCTAGTTCAAACCCTTCCATCACATTTTGCCGGTTGTGGGGGGCGTAACAATAATCCCTGACTTAAGGAACGAACCTGAAACTTAAGGAACACTAAAAAGGGGACACCTAGATCTAGTTCCAGACGACTGGCAAGGGGAGAGAATCCGCAGGAAGTGCAAGTAATGTGCTGAATTATGCACGGTGGAATTGAAATCAGAAGTGAACTGAAGGAAATTCAAAATGGTTCAAGTTCAGAGTGGGAAGAAATTTAAAAAAAAACACAAGAAAGATATAAACTACTTAAAAAAAGAGAAAGACAATACCTCCTTAGTACAGCTTATAGAACAATTTTTTATTTTGCTCTTAATAACTAATGAAGGTTAGATAAATAGAAATACATTTTTAAAAAAATAGCCCACCTCATATCTCTCCTTGCCCATTTCGAAAAAATCCTGATTCAACAAATAAATAAACCTACTAGACTTTCTAAGACTGAGACTGCTTTAATGATCCTTATGGAAATTTGTGATTATAAGGACATTTTTGTCATATAAAGACAACACAACAGAAACATACACGTAAATAGAACAGACACAACATAAAGAGTTCATTCAGCGACTACACACAGGCATCTTGGCCCTTTTCATGTTTCCTGATCAACGAGTGGCGTAGATATAGTCTGACCGAGTAATACTATTCTAATGATAGACCACTACAACACTCGACATCTACACTTAGAAGACAGTGCGCAAATTGTTCTTCAAATCTAGAAACAGGCCAAATCTAGTAACAGGCCAAATCTAGTAATTGACCAAATCTAGTAACAGACAAAATCTAGTAACAGACCAAATAAATGTAATATGGCTTGTCTTCGAGTTCGAAGATTAGTGAGGAATCCAGTATTTCCCGTGGCTGCGCAGCCCAAGTGTGACCTACATAAATAAATCTTGTAAAAGACCAAATCTAGTAACAAAACAAATAAATCTAGTAACAGACCAAATAAATCTAGTAACAGACCAAATCTGGTAACACTGTCATATAGAACTCGACTCCTAAACACATCCACATAGATATATACAAGAGATAAACTCAACTGAAATTACATATGCACACTTACAATTCATACATACACTCACTAGTCAGATTTGTTTTCTCTATTAAAAAACAAACAAACTCCAAAACCTTCAGCCTTGAAATATTACAATGTTGTTTTTGGAACTGGCGTGACGGCACCCTCCTATGAGCTGTAGGGCGCCGATTTCTCAATGTACCACTTTGATTGCCAAAGGGAGGTTCAAGGATTCACTTACAGGTGTACTGTTACTCTCAGTGTCTCTGTTATTTTTCTAACAGTGGTGGGAGGGTGGGAAGAGGTTGCTGTGTCTATGTGTCATGTTGTCAGGTCTCAAGGCTGCTATATAATGTCCCTGGCAACACCAACATTCATTTTGGTCTCTCAAAGGGGGGAGGGGGTTCATACAGAGATTGACAGAATGCACTTGCAGATAGCACGCTCAAGGTGACGAAACGGTGACCTTAAAGAAGCTTCATCATCATCATCATCATCATCTTTCCTTTGCGTTCCTCATGAAACATAGGGCCTCTGTTAAACACGCCACTCTCCTCGGTCTCTTGCCAGTTTTTTAATGGCTCCCCAGCTCTTTCCTGTCCTCTCGGCTTGATCTAGTACACTGCGTCGCCACGTTCTTTTTGGTCTTCCTCTACGTCTTGTGTCCTGAGAGTTCCTCTCTAAGGTCTAGCTCTGTTGTAGGTATATTTCTTAAGGGTCTATGACCAGTCCATCTCAACTGTGTCTCTAAGATCTGCACCTCTATATTTCTCTGTCCACCAATCTTTCAAAGCTTGGTGTTTTCTATTTTGACATACCAGTGTATTTTTTAAGATATTTGGGAGGGAATCAAAAAATGTGTGTAATCAAATAGCGAAATTTAAAAAAAAAAAGATTCATGTGATTTTCTCTGATCCGCAAGCAGTACATCTTTAGCAATGACAAATGTTTACACACACAAATTCTGAATTCTCCCTCGCGAAGAAGCAATCATTGAGGGTTGAATCCAAAGTCTACGAAAAGAGTTTTTGAGGCCAAGGTGGGCACTAGTCACACACGAGGCAAGCACTCGCATTACTGTTGGGCCAAAGAAAAAAGATGTCGTTTGTTATGGAGTGTGTGTGTGTGTGTGTGTGTGTTTCTATGGTGACGGTGGCAAGAGATTAGCGATTGGTTGGGAATGATGCAACATAGGTGGCGTTTACGTCACTTGGTCTTAGGGGAGACAAATCTAGAACGTGAGACTGAAATGTTGTGTTATTGTAGTGAATTAGATTTTGTTAAGAAATATTATTACTAAGGTTTTCTACATGTATTTGATTTCACATTAACTTTGAGATTTTGTCTATATTAAAAATAAAGTTTTATTTAGTTTTGTTTAAAAAAAAAAGAAGTTTTTTTCAAAGCTTATCAGTTACGATATATTACGTCTACAACGGTTTAGTTGTCCACCAGCTATATGATGATTTGAACGATAGCAACCTAGGGAGAAATATGAAAAGAACTGTTTAGGCCAGCGGACAGTGACATCTGGCAGTGCTGGATTTACCTATGGGCAACGTAAGCTATAGCTTAGGACTCTCGCTTTTTTTTTTTGGAGGGGGGGGGGGGGGACTATGCTAATAGCCATGGTGATAATGAGTATCAATCAAATGTCAGACAAGCTTCAACAATATTAAGTGTCCTAGATTTGAGTCAATCTGAACGAAGACTTGCACTGAATTGATTGAAGGTCAGAGTAAGAGAACGGCCGCATGTTGGACTGAATCAATAGTATACAATCAAGCAGGACTACTGGGTGAGACCCATGTTATGGCTTGTTCATTAATATAACTTGGAACACATTTTTAGTTGATTTTGCGATCAGAAACAAAGCAGAAAACAGACAACACACGACATTAAAGCAGACATTTAACTGTATACTGCAGTGTCAACAGTCTGGTATTGGTTTGGCCAAGAACTTGTCAAACTCTTACAGACTCTTGTGTTAGTTTTGAGACACAACACAGGAAATCTGTTGGGGGGCAGACGTCCCCTGGGGCGTGGAGGGAACTAGAGATAACTCACCAGAGTGCAACTCCTTCCCCCCATTCCGTTCAAGCACCCCCTCCCTCCCTTCCCTGTGGTAAATTAGAACAATTAAAGCAGGCAGCAATTAAGCCGCGTGTTTGCTCATTGGCTGCAGGTACGCTGAGACGTGTGGTTGAGTTCCTGAAGTCCAGGTGGTTGGCTCTTATCGGCAGCACCTCTGTGGGTGAGTGTGTGTGTATGTGATGAGGACTACAGTACATATAGATGAGTGTGTGTGTGTGTATGTGGTGAGGACTACAGTACATATGGGTGAGTGTGTGTGTATGTGACAAGGCCCAGCGTGCATACTAGATGGACTCAATATTTGTATTGAAATGTAGATTGCTTACTTTGTGTTGTTTAATATCGGACAAGGTTGTGAAGTATTTAGAAGCTCTTTTCTTCATTACAACCCTCGTAATGTATATACACAGAGTGTATTCTCTCAGCTAGTGTCAGATCTAGCGAGCATGCTCTGTAGGCAGCACACTTTCCCAAAATGATGTCACATCACTCTAACTAACCCGGTAGTGTAAGAAACTCTCTCCGCCTGTTCATTTTGGACTGCTTTATATCTGGTGCGTTCTTTCTCAAAGCGCCTTCTTGCGTTGACATTTATAAATTGCGCTTTATCAATTATATTCATAAAATTATCTTAAGGCTAATTGAACCATGAAAGACTTCGACTCGCTTTAACTCCCCCTACATAGTTTTCTTTCTTAAGTCTGCCGAGACATTTTGATCTCTTTTCCTTGTCATCAGCATCGACGCTGTTGAAGTGTCAGGCATGTTAATCATTTCGTTTTTGTTTCTTTTTACAAAGGTTATATCAACTCACTCTGTCTGTCTGTCCGGTAAAAAGTTTGTTATTTCCCCCACACACAATCTAGGATCAAGCTGAAATTTTGCACAATTATTTCATTGGCCTGACAACACAAGAATAAAAAAAATATTAACCAATTAGTTAATTAAATATTGGTAATTTATTGTTTTGCTTGGTATTTCGAACAAGGGAAATAAATTATACAAGTGATAGGATCATAGCGTAGTGAGAAAGTGATAGGATTATAGCGTAGTGAGAGAGTGATAGGATTATAGCGTAGTGAGAAAGTGATAGGATTATAGCGTAATGAGAAAGCTAAATGCACGAAATAGCCCCAAACAAAAACAATTGGTAAAAAATTTTCCAATAACAAAGATCTATTTATGTAGGTCTAGATCTATTACAAACATAATTACACGTCTGATCCAAACTAATTGATACAACTACACTTCCTATAAGCTTTGTGTTTGGTTTTTAAAGTATTTTTTTAGGGTTTTTTTTTTGTTGTTGTTATTTTCTCTCTATAGGACTTGATTGTATGAGAAACCAAAACATTTAGACCCGGATTTGAAGCTTGTCACTTTTGATTGTCAAACTTTATATCACACCGAAGCTTCTGAATTGCAAAGTTGAACCGATCACGTTTTTTTTTTTGACGTTGACCAACAGTACATCTAAAAGCCATCACTTAACGCTGGCTACAGTCTATTGGCATGCACATGTCATTTGAATTGGGTCGCAATTGTTCATCAAGGTCATGTAGCCAGTACGGAAATCACGTGTCCTTTAAGTCACCAAGAAGTAATCCTCTAATACCACTTACCCCCCAGTCCCCACTTCATCAGCCCGCTGTTCTATTCAAAGTGTCATAACAAACTCTCACAGTGAACTCTTTCAAGAAGCTCCATCTACGGACTTCTGATGACATTAAACATCTTGTTGAGGAGCCCCAAAAGACAAGGCATTATAGTGTTATGTATTACGTATTGCACCCCCACCCCACTCCGCTTTTCCTTTCGTTCACTTTTTTTTTGTGTCGCCCTCCACCTGGCCTCGAGTCTCCCCTAAAACAAATCCGCCACGTGTCTGTTACGATGCTCCCACTACTCAGGCGTTCAACTGTCATTTAATCTGTTTTTTAATCCTCTCCTGACACGCTCGCCATGAGACAAATGGAGGAGCTGGCGAAGGGAACAAATATTGAAACTGTTCATTCTCTACATTCCACTAGGGAGGGCGCCCCGCTCAACAGAGAGGAACAGGCAATGCATTGTGTTAGGTGCTCGGTCAGTTTCAAGATAGGTGTTAACGACCGTTGTTACCTGAGTAGATAAACAACCACGTAACGGATGACCGCTTCCGGCCTAGGTGGCTGTAAATGACCAGATGTCAGAAGACAAAGTATTTTCGTGGGAAAGACAAGGGGAAAAAAAGTTCTCTCAGACTTCCCTATGCCAGGCTAGAATCTTGAACCACACGTCTGCAGATAACCTTGACGGATTAAATGGCGGGAAAATAAAAATAAAATTATAAAAAACAAGTTTAGTCCCTGACACTGATGAATCTTGGAGTCCCCTGGATTTAAGAATGTACAGATAATTGTACTCATCTCTCAGTTACCGGAAGTAAGAACATTTTCTTTCAATGTTAACTGGTCTCACCAAAAGTCATTTTTAAGCAATTCACTGTAGCACAAACTACAATTCTTTTCCACACACAAAAAAAGTATAGACCGATACAAGTTTTTACTTAATTAGTTAATGAATCAATTATTTAATTTGTGTCTCATCCAATGTATTTATCAACGTGCCAACTATGACATTGATTTGATGCTTCACTAAAAGATTTCCACGCGAAATCCCATACAAAAATGTTCAAACGAAACTGTACACCTACAAAAAAAAAAAGATCTATTGATGCCGGTTCTAAAATTGTTGTGAGTGAAACCTTTCTTCTTCTCGTCATGTACGTTCTCAAGTTGGAGATAACTCGTCGCAGCCCTTTATTGGAGCTGAACTGTGCAGTGATCTCCAGACCTCCGTGTAGTTTTTCTGCAATACTTAGAGTGTCTGTAATTTAGGTCTGTTATTATATTGCTCTCTAACACACTCTCTCACACACACACACACTCTCTCCCACACTTTCACGCACACACAAAATTATAATATTATTATATAATTATTATATGTGAGATGTCATTTTCATATTTCCTTTAGGTTACCTACTCCATTCAATTTATTAAATAATATTAAATCAGACAATTAAAAAACATGAAAAGAACTTATTTTTCGTGGAAAATATTGTCACAGCCTGGTTTTTGTTGTAGGCGTGATGACGCGATTGTCGTTGTGTGCGTTGTAGATACCTCTTCTGGTACTGCTATAAAGTTCTTTGCCTTACTAACTACTTTCTCACACGCACTATATTTGCAGGTGCGTGAGAACATTAACATACTGAATACTACAACCACAACATGTAAAATTATTAATAGACTCTAGGTCAGCAGACATGGATTTTATTCACATAAAATATAATTCACAAAAGATATCCAGCCATCAAGAAATATTCACAAAACATAGTACATTAGAATCCAATGGAATACTTTAGATATCACACATGCTCCAAAAATCAACTTTAATATCTATACATTACTACACTGGACAAGATATCCATAATATTCCTCTCTCTCTACGAGAGCCCAAAATCAACTGAGGTGTCCACCTCGTGGTCAGTCCCCGACCAGGAAAAATCTCGTGCTAACTGCACGGAATAGCTCAGTGACTACTAGTCACCAAATATTACAGGGGTTCTAAAACTGATATATGACAAAGATGAAAACCAAAACGCGCCATTCACAACGGCTGAGCTGCTGTTGCAAAGTTGACAAGTTTTCTGCAGAATTTTCTCCGCGACTAACATTCTGTGGCACGTGAAATGTTTTTGCTTCCACAGTACTGCCCTGTTTCAGCAAACTGTACATAATCTAGAAACAAGGTTGGCGATCTTTCTCACCTCCTACACCACTTCCTAAGTTATGAGTCATTCCGTTCAATGATGCCTAGACTGTGGAATGTTGAGAAAAGTAGTAAAATACCGCTTTCAGACCTATAATGCACATTATCTAAAGAGCATCTGTTTCTATGCCAGACTATTAACGAGGATGACATGTGACCAGCACAACGATCAACCGCCTTTACTTTTCCCCAACGGATGTCACGTACCCATTAGATTTGGGTGGACTCAGGGGCGTCCTTATAATCCTGAAATTCAGAATTCCAGTTATCATCGAGATTCAAACTCGTTACGTTTCAGTTCAGAAGCAAAATCAGCCACCATGTCCCTTTTCAATGCTGTGCTAATTAACCAAAGTCACCGTTTAAGTCCCATCATTGGAGCTATGAGGTCCCGAGAGTGATGTGAACTTCCCCAGTCGGGTCTGCAGCGGAGCCCCGTGTCAAACTGCAGAAATGCATCTTTTAGGTAAACAAAAACGCCCACTGCTTAGCATATGTGTACGTAAAATTGCGATGCCCTTTACGTCTGGAAACACTGTGTAGTGTTTACATTTCATACATACATAAAGCCAGATTTGGTGCAACTTACCCTATCTTTTGTATTGTCCACACTTACCCTACCTCTTGTATTGTCCACACTTACCCTATCTCTTGTATTGTCCACACTTACCCTGTCTCTTGTATTGTCCACACTTACCCTATCTCTTGTATTGTCCACACTTACCCTGTCTCTTGTATTGTCCACACTTGCTCTATCTCTTGTATTGTCCACACTTACCCTATCTCTTGTATTGTCCACACTTACCCTGTCTCTTGTATTGTCCACACTTACCCTGTCTCTTGTATTGTCCACACTTACCCTGTCTCTTGTACTGTCCACCAACTCTAAAAATTAAGCTTTGAAATAAATACCATAAGCTACTAAGTCTCACTGTCTGAAATCTGAGACCTATCACATCTCACCTGGTCATGACTCATGCCCTAAGCACACACCAAAGTGATATCTCTATTTCTCCAATCTATTTAACCCAGTCTATTATCTCCCTCGCCCCCCTGTCTCATCACATTAGTATCACACGAGTTGCTAGTGAAACATACAAAACCTTTGTGCTGCCGTATCACTAGTGAAGTGGTGAAATTTAGGTTGACAGGTTTTCACGAGGGGAAAAAGGGAGGGAGGGGTGGGAAAGGGTTGAAGTGTCCCCCCCCCCCCTTTTTTTTGTTTCAAAAGATTTTGTGGAGATAAATGAATTGAGCAATTTATGTATAAAAAAAGACTTGAATCAATGATTTTGATAAATGCTTTACCTGGAATAGTTTTGTGATTGGGCCAAGTAGATTTTTGTGAAATGCTTAACATTTAATACATGAGTGAGTGAGATAAAGCGGCAGACGGCTGAGATGAAGTTTAAAGCCACTCTGGATTTTTCATTTTGCTTCAATCTCTTTTAATGTATCTGTATTTACACTTTGACAGAACGTTCGAGCGAGAGAAAAGAATGTTGTTTTAAAATAGGTGCGCGATTATGAGATTACTTAATATACAACATGTGTTATATTGATTTAGATATTCGGGTTATTGCAAATACATCCCCATAGAGCCTATCGCGATAGGATGCGTGGTCGACGGAATTAGCATAATGCGGTAGAATGCGAGGGTTTTGTTGTGACGCTCTTAACGGTGTTATTTTAACTTTCCTCTAACAAGAGCTCATCGTGTCTCGTTCAGAACGAGAATAACAGTGTGAAACTCTTGCCATATTGTAAACTAGATATGTTGAGCTATTATGTTGTTGTTCATTTTTAAAACGAACTTGCCCGTAGCCGCAGTGTATAAGCCCCACACGTAAAATTGGGAAATATTGAACCCTGCTTTTATTTTAAAGGTATTTAAAGTATATATTATTTGAAACTAGACATTTTTTTTTATTTTAAAGTGTTTATTAATTATTTTTCTGTATTATATTTAATTTTTTTAAAATATTTTTTTAATCATGACTTATCTCTCCTGATAGGCAAATGACATTTTTATTTTTTTTCAAAACGGAATAATATGTCATGAAATAATATGTCATGAAATAATATGTCATTGAAATAAATTTTGAGTTTTGCCAAAATCAGCGTCATAGTAGTAGGTCTATCTATCCTTTTTTTTTTATTTGGATAGTTGTGTATGAATAGCAGTCAATGTGAAAAAGCATGTCGGTCAACCATTAACTATGACTTTGTAATGAATCTGTTATCCATTCGCTATGTTTAGAGGTAAAAAAAGGCGTTGATATTTGTATTTTTTAGCTAACAGACATTCCTTTAAAACAAAGGCTTATACTTGCTATTAATTTCATTCTATAGGGTGAATTACATTTATTGAATTAAAGATTTTCACTCCTGTAAGACATTTACCTAGCTCCAGGTTACGGTCCGGTGGTCAATGTTTTTATGGTGCTTTTTATGTATATAAGGTGGGGGGGGGGAAGTAGGGGAAGGTGGTGCTAGTTGTCACAATTTTCAAATTTTGATGTTTTAAACATATTTAGAATTCATTGATTCTCACCAAACTTAGCATGTTGTAACGTAAACATTCAGACAATAACTAGAGCAAATAAAATTAACTTTATCTCTTTATGTATTGGAGTTATACAACAGAAACGTGGTCGGGTTAAGGTTGTGACATCTTGCCCCATACCGGGGTAAGTTGACACAGGGCATGGGGTAAAATGTCACACATTTAAAAAATCGCCATATCTTACTTTGTATAAAAGAAATAACATATTTAGCCAATACTTTGTTCTTGTAGTAGTTTCCTTGACTTGTCGTCGTGAAAGAATTATATATATGTGGAAATTCTTAAATGTTTTGGACCTAACATGGAAAGCTGTAGGTTTTTCTTCTAAATAGTGTTTATTTTTTTCTATATAATTTTTTAAAAATATCTGTTCACTTCTCCCTGCAATGCTCCCATCCCTAACCTATCTGAATAGTAGGACTAGAGCACTTTTTTCCAAAACTAATTGTTGTGCTCGGAGGACAGATATTGTCTGTATGTTGATGCTGGCATAACCTTTGTACACAACATTTTTACGGAGAAAGTCGCTGAACACTATTTAGGTAACATCCATAAAAAAGAATTAAAAAAAACAAATAACTGTGACAAACTACCCCGACTCAGAAACCCCATTGACAACGAACAACATGCTGAGAATTACTCCCTTAGAGCACGTGAGAGGTACAAGGACAGCCTCTGTGTCGGCCATGAACCAGTTATCTCTCTATCTAATCCTTGTCCCAATCGTCCTTCGTGCAGAACTCTGCATTTGTAAAGAATGTGGTCTATTGTTTCGTCGTCCTCCATGCAATGGCGACACCGTGTGTCGTAGTTCTCCTTTCACCGTCCGAGGTAAGCACCAATTGGACAGTGTCCGACCCGGAACTGGGCTAGGACCGCCTGTTCCGCACGATTCAGTTGCCACCATGCATCTCTTTTGTCTGGTCTACTCATTGCCCGGTAAAGCTCACGTCCCTTGTCCGAAGAATCCCAGCCATCGTGCCAAAGTGTCAAAATGCGTTGGTTGACTAGGTCTCGTACACTTTGATAAGAGCACGGTTCATCATGTTCGAGCGCCGTTGCGACCGCGGTTTTCGCGAGCTGGTCAGCCAAGTCGTGGCTGACCACCCCACAATGGGCGGGCACCCATTGCAAAGTAACGTTCACGCCGAATCGTAGGAGACGCCCTCTGACCGTTAGGACGTCCCATACCCTTTTACCATCTTCATCAAGCCCTTCTAAGGCCATCGAATCCTTGAAAAGGACTATGTCGTTCGCCGACGCAGTCCCGTTACGTACCTTCGTTGCCACCCAGTCAAGTGCTTGGAACATTGCTTCGAGTTCAGCCTCGAGGCTGCTTTTCTGCTGACAGAGTCCCCTGAGCTCGTAACTTTCGGGATTGCCAGAGAGTCGAACTACCGCCCCGTACCCAGCTTTCACAGTTCCCTCGAGCGTCTGCACAGAGCCGTCTGTGTAGATGGTGGTTACTCCGGCTGGATATGATACGATAGTCTCTCTGGCTGCTTGTAGTAGCCGTGTGGGGTGACTCTGCCTCGTCACCACTGGTTCAAGTAAGCCCTTCCGTGTCGTCAGCATGCCGAGGGCCTCCATCGGGAAGGTAGAACCGGACGTGGAATTAGAGCAGCCCGCTCCACCGGCAGATTCGCCTCTCTGACCAACCCACGCGCCACATGCATGAAGCAGGGCCGGTTTTTGAGGCGTCTCCTACCGTCCCAGTTGTCGACCAGACTTCTGAGTGGGCATCCATCTTCCAGCCGCATATATCTCTCGTGAGCTAGTATGACGGCTCGCTCTCTGCGCAATTTCAACGGTGGGATATTTGACATAATCTCGCCAGCGGCAATTGGGGTGTCCTAAAGGTTCCACAGATTAGTCTTATGGCTTGGTTCTGAACAGCATCTAGGCTTGCTAGACAAATTAACCCAACCTGTGTGACAACTTGCCCCACAACAATTTTCAGAACATTTATTTAAATAACATTTTATTGGGTCGAGCTTTAAGAAAAAAACTAATTTCAATGTGTAATTAATAAACAGAGACATGAAACAATGTAATGTTGGACAATCATTTCACAGTATAAGTGTTTTACAACAAAATTACGCAAAAATAAATTCCACTTTCAAAACAGTAAAAAACAATGATTCCTGATAACTTTAAAATGTGAAAAGGTATCAGTTTCATTTTATAACTATTTGTATATGTAACATCTCAAATGTAGTTTCGCATTTTTGATAGCGCATCAAATTATACCGATATAGTGTTTGTGACAACTTACCCTTGTGACATTTCACACCCATCTTCCCCTACTTATATTTAGGTTTTTCCTATTTAAAAAATTATATTTATAAATTAAAAACAAAAGTTTATAGTATGCGAGGTATGAGATATTCTTTTGAGAAGCTCCGCTGTTTATTGTTCATATATTTAGCACATTGCACGTGTCGGCATATCAGTGACATGCTTCACACTGCTGCATTAGTTCAACATTCTAATGAGTTATCTAAGTCTTGTTTACACAATGAATGTGTATATATCAGTATCTCATTTTTTTTTCTATCAATAGAAGGCATTCCTATTTCTCTGGCTCATTACTCGGTACACAAAAAATGTGTCTAAGACCAACCAGTCCGTGGGACTATTTCTTATCGTCATGTCACGCGGATAGATTTACGTGGTGATACCGCCATGTCACCTTGTCACAGCACGCTACCGGATACCCCTCTAATTCTGAAAAACTTCCGGCCAATAGAAAGCCATTCAGTTTTTCGCTGTATTTGAACTGCGTTACGCTGTAGGTGGTGCTGAAAATTTCAATTCCAAGAATGTGCGTTGCACGTAGCCAGCTATATATATATAGAAAGAGCAAGCTGACCAAACCACTGGTTATACGTTATGTGGGTCAGCTCAAAGACTTCATGATAGATAACGTTTATTCTCGAAGGCTGAAAGATCCTAGAGTAGAACCTAAACCTTGGTATTTATCTACGATGATCTTGGTACAGCTACGACTTACTAGATAGTTCTTACACTCGAAGACAACAAAAAGAAACTTAACAGTAGTTAGTGAAAAGTAAACAATATTGCAAAAGACCCAATCTACTCGTGCCTGGAGTTTAGACAGTTTTTAAAGTCAAGATCGGACCACACATCCATCTTCGAGTTCATAGAAAAGTAGATTATACTTAATTTTCGACGACTAAACCACACCTCATTCCCCTAACCCTTGACGTGAGGTGAGTGATTCACTGCGATTCTGTTTAGAATAACTCAAAGTTCCGTTGGGACTATTATGATAAGCCCAATGCCATGCAATAGGATGAAAAAAAGTAAATTTAAGAAAAAAAAAAAAAAAAAAAAAAAGTAAATGTCCATAGGAAAGATGAAGTTTGGTGGCTGAGGATGTTATGTGACCGAATTAGTTCATCGAATCTTACAAATAGAATCCTTAGATTACATTACCAATTACGTCTGATCTCATGGATTTACTCTAAACTCAAAATCTCAATCGATTGAAGGACATGTGGCATTTGATATTGGGATTTGTTGGACAAAGTACTAGACCGCTATTTATCATAAATTATTGTACATCTTCAAAGTCTGCCAGATATTAGGAGCCATTACTTACACCATGGTGTTTTGAACATTAATGTATCATTGTGATGTACTATTGAATGGCGCCCATCTTGAGATTGAATTGTACACATGATACATCTTAAGACACCAGACTTTATTGTACACCTGATACATGTGTACAGTAGCTCAGAATATGTGCTTGTAGGTTGAGGTTATTGGCCTTTTAATATTTAATGGCAGTCCCGGAGGAAAAAAGAGAATCAGATAGCAGGCGTGATGATGAGACATTGCTGACACCTCGAGCTGAGCGAGTCTCCGAGAGAAGAACATTTCGTGTTTCGTTTCAGACACTTAAAAATAAATTGATGCAAACTGAAACAGTAAAATAGACCAAACCGTTAAACGACATTGACACAAACATTGACCAATTACTTAACATAAAGCATTAAATAAACGTTGACATAATATTCAACAAAATATTGACCAACATGTTAACATAAATTTAACAAATATTCCACTGTAAATCAGTACAATTAATAATAGCCAAAGCCTCACAATGCCCTTTAAGTTTGGAAACTTTGGGCTTCAATAGGAATAAGGATAAACCCCTTCGAAAGAATCACAATATCTGCGTTCCTCCACGACACTGGACAATGAACAGTATATATCAATTTTAACGTGAACTGTTGTGTAAACTAAACTTAGGGAGTGTCTTATGTTTTGTTGGCAAGGTAATCTCTCAGTACTGAATAACCATTTATATTTCTTGGAATCTTTGGGCTTCCATAGGAAATAATGACAGATCCTTCCGAAAGAATCATAAAAACTTTGTCTACAGCAAAGGACAATGGACAACCCAGGGATCGTCAAGTTTGGACAGTTTATGAACAAATTTAACGTGAACTGTTGTGTAAACCGTAAACTAATGTTAGTATCTTATGTGTTGTTGGCAATGTAATCTCTTCAGTACTGAAAAAAAAAAGGATTAATTGCTAAGTATCTTTATGCAATAAATGTATTGTCTGCTTCCAAAAAAAAAGTATCTATTGATAACATAAGATGACAAAGTTAACAAGTAACATTTTATTTATTGGATTTTAATTTCAATTTAATTGCTTTGTCTCACTATAGGAATCTTAATGATTGGACAAACAGGCTTAAAGCCTTGCATATTATGATATTTAAAAAAAAAAAATTAATTCCATTGGCTTAGAATTGGCATTTATGAAAATTATAGATTGGAGGACAGAGAGTTATTTAAGTTAATTTTTCAATGATTGTGAAAATGCAGTAGTAGTCTACAAAAAAAATGTGAATTTAAAGTGTTTGTATGTTTTTTAAGAAGAGGAAAGGAAATGTGTGTTTGTGTGTCTATATGTATATGGAGCATGTGTGTATGGTTATGGATTCATGTGTAAGTATTGGTGTTGGTAGGCGCGGTGGCTGAGCGGTAGAGCGCTGAGGGGTGAAGATTGGGATTTTTAATTTCGAGATCTTTGTGTGCCTCTGAGTCCACCCAGCTCTACTGGGTACCAGACATTAGTTAGGGAATGTAAAGGCGGTTGAATTGTGCCGGTCACGTGACACCCTCGAAAACCGTTACATCATCTGCCCTATAGATCGCAAGGTCTGAAAGGGCAACTTTTGTTTACTACTTTACTATTCGTGTGTATTTTCTTGTATTCCCGGTTAGTTATCAGTTTTGATATGCTAATCTTTATTTCTGACTCTGAATAATCCATCAAATCTGACGGTTTCAGTAACTATCTACTATATCTTTACTTTTAAATTATAATAGCAATTATTATTATTTATTATTAAATTGATCACGTGGAGGTGATGCATGGTAATGAATCCTATTTTCATATTTTTCAATTACTTATTTGTGTGAGATGTATAAACAAGAGGCTGAAGATGACACACACATAGATACTCTCCTCGTGATCTTACTGTCATGTTGTCTAGCCTCAATCTTGGTTGCATGGAGACAGTTATAGACCTCTGGAAACTGGAGCCCGTTCTGGCAACTTGTGGAGGTTTCTCTACTACTGATGTAAAAATAAGCCACAATAAGAAAGTCCCTTTGGACCTTTCAGCCTGTATACAATGGCACAGGACACACGACTTATACACAACATGATGATAACTGAGTGATGTTCAGGAATATTGTTTGCGCGGATGAAAAGCCCAGATTTAAGTATACATTGTTGGACATAAAAACATTTACGATAGACATTCATGCTGATCTGTTATCTAGTAAACACACCAAGAAAAACATTTGGCATTATATTTTTTTCGGATTTATGGGCTTCCATAGAAACTAAAGACAGTTAATTTAAAAAGAATCCGAAGTTCAAGGACTTCGACGTTTGAGATGTGAAGTTGTGAGGACATAATGTGATACATGTTTACGTCCATGTGAGTACAACAGAGAACAATGGACAACCAAATGATCGTGAAGTTTGAACAATTTCTGAACAGTGTTAACCTTAATCGTTGTAAAAAAAATGAAGTGTACTGTTTTGTCTTATGTTTTTTTTTTGGCAATGTAATCTTCTATTGATTTTTTTAAAAAAAAGATTTATTACAGTATGAAATTAAAGCATTTAACATCGTAACCTGCCTGTCTTGAAGCTAGACTATCAACGATTTGTGGGCCTAGAGGTGGTGTGCTTACATCTGCAGATGATTAGCCTCGTTTTTTTCATATAACAATCTAGAAACGTGAATGATCCTTAAATTCCTATCTACAAGTTTTTTTAAGGAAAAAAAAAAGATTCCCAGATATCGCAAAGTCAGACCTGGGACACTGGTTGTATTTATCTCTGAATGTGTTTTGTCCCAAATCGCGTTTCTTAATGTTTGTTAACAAACACAGTGTACAAACAATGCATTACTAACATGAACAGTGAAGTGTTTGTGATAGTATTTTTTTTGTCGTCTTTCACTGAGACATTTATATCTCTTCTTATTGACAACCGTAAATATGATTCTCCCTCCTCCACGCACACGTAAATACAATTCTCCACACATACACACATAAATATGATTCTCTCCCTCCACACACACACGCAAATATGATTCTTCCCTCCACAACCACTCGCGTAAAGGATTCACCCCCTTCCATACACACGCAAATATGATTCTTCCCCTCCACACACACACGCGCGTAAATATGATTCTTCCCCTCCAAAACACACACAAATATTATTCTCCCACACACACACACTCAAGTTTTCTCCATTCATGTTTTTGGGACAATGCTGCGGCCATTGTCTTGTTAACCCGATGTCTGAACTTAATGTCTTCCTAAACATACAGAGACCGGAGTCACAATGAAACTGTTAGCCTAATCATATGTTTTAAGAGTAAGGCATTGAAATTTCTCATTGTCTTACGTGTGTAGGTGTGTGAGAGAGTGTGTGGGGGGCGGTGGGTGGCGACGTCTAGCTCAGTGTCTTGTCTCTGTCTCGTAATGTTCAGTCTGATCTGTCCCCCCCCCCCACATTTTTTCCACTTAGCCATGCCTCCCCCTCCCCTCTCTTTACGTCTCCTCCTTGAGCCCATTATCTCTGTGCATGTTATCTAGGAAGGTCGCTGAAGGAAAACAAACAGGGGCGGCACTTTGTCTCGACGATAGGTGGTTGTGGAGACAAAGTGCAAGTGCCCAAGTAGCTAATGTAGCCAGCAGAGAGACTAAGGAAAGAAGAAAAACAACAACTGTTAGGCAAAAAAAAGAAAAAAGGTAAAATTCTTTATACAAAAGTATTATTCGACCAAGAATAGACTTTAAATCAACCCGTATCCGAGGTTGGTAAACAACTTATTCTAGACTCTACACCAGAGAGAAGCTCCACATATTTACGCGTGGTATTAAAAAAGTGTATTTCCGAAAAAACAAAAAGCGACTCTAGATACGGGTATGACGTCATCGCGTTTTGTGGCTGCTTTGTCTTTTTTGTCTAAACATTACATGTGTCCAGTCATGATGATACACCTCAATGTGTCTCTTTGTATTTGTGTACACCTGAATAAGTCTCTTTGTATTTGTGTACACCTAAATGTGTCTCTTTGTATTTGTGTACAGCCGTATCAAAAACTCTGTACCAACACAAGCCTCAACTATATTTCATACATTTCTTTAGACCTATCGTTAGAAGCCTCTCTCTTAGAAGCAAATCAATCTCTAAACATTTCAGTTGTAAACATTGTAAGGAAACCAAAGACTAAAGCTGTGAATAATGTATGCTATTAAATGACCTTTGTACGTGGCTCTTTAAACGTCGCCCTTCTGAAGGACATCTCCAGAGACAGACAAACGTTGTTACACTCAAGTCTGAGGATACAAAATTCAGAACGCACTCGTGAAGACTTTTACCGTTATAAGTCAGTACAACTTATTTAGTCACGAAATTAACTACACACAATAACTTACAAAGTAATCGACCGCCCACGGTATGAGCTCGCCACCAGTCAATGAGGATGTATGTGCTGGGCACGGGAGGAAGCATAATGAATAATTCATTTCTCAAATTAAAATAATAAACATGACAGACAGACAGCACGAAAACAATAGCGGCTTTCATGATGGAGGTCATTAAATATCTATTTGATACCAATCAAAGATAAAACCTCCATTGCTACAGAAACAGTTATGTCTTTATGAAAAGGGAATTAAGAATCTACCAAAACAATTGAGCAATCTTTTTTTGCGTGGAACATGATAATAAGCCAACACATTTTGTTTTATAAAGAAAGTGTAGCTTTTAAAAAAAATATATATATACAAACAGCATTAAAAAAACAACAACTATGACAGCATTTTTGAGCCGCAAATAAACTAGGCCTTGAGATTGGAGGATCGATGGGGATGTTTACAAGGAAATGAATTAGTGGTGAGGCTAGCTACTATGTTGCTCACAAGTCAAGTAGAGAAATAAAGCCATTTCAGGATACGTAGATTAAAGATAAACTTCAAATATCCTAATTTATCAATGTAAGTACTAGATTCAGGTCAATTTCAAGTCTTTTTTTATGTTGTTTTTTTTACCTTTTTTGGTCATGTGGCCCGCGACACAAGTGTCGGAAATTAAAATGGCCCGCGGGTTAAATTAGGTGGGGCATCACTGATGTACACATTTTGTGTATCATATCCCAATTGCTTCTCCACTTTTCTTTTTGCTTGGCCGGGGGTAGGGGGTAAACTGTGGGACGGGGATCTCTCTCTTACGTTTATCCTCAATCACCTCATCAATCCACATCATAGAACATTCGATGGAACTTGTTTTTTTTCCTCAAACGGCCTTCAAGTATTCAGTAAACATAAGATGCAAAAGGACTCACAAAAGTATATCAGTTCACAGTCCAAAGCGTCTTAGTGTCTACACAAGATTGTCACATATTGGCATTGTTAACTCAGTACGTGACTTGGAATGTTAAACTGAAGTTCCCGCCAACTGTGACATCATCCGTCACGCCAGGTGTGACAGCAGTATGTGTGGCAAGGTCATAGATACGATACATTCTTAATGGACGAGGCTGGATCTAGCTCTCTCTCTTTTTTAATGAATAATAAATCTCCAAATACTTTAAACTATCTTATACACTACAGTGGTAAATAGCGAGTGAAGGGGCAAACTGTAGCCTACGTTAAGAAAAGGTCTCGAGACCTAGATACGTTTTGGTGGTCAGGTCCTCTTCCTGCTCTTCGGCGCCTACTGACTCGCCTTCACTCATTCTCTCACGATCTCCCCCCCCCCCCCCCACTGCGTTAATGAGGTCAAGGTTACTCTACAGTTGCGTAAGAAACGAGAGAAATTCGGACTCCTCTCTGCTGGACATTCCTTAAGTGTCACGGACACGTAACTGGACAAGGGACTACCTCCGACTCCCTAGGGGTCAATTCTACAATCGCTCTCTCCTTCATTTCCAACTCCATACCCCCCTCCAACAAACACGTGAGAGGGTTGCTTCCGCCCGAGGCAAATTGTTCTATCTTTAGTGATGCCCTTTGATCTAATCCACGCCTGTCCGAGCAATGAACCCCCCCCCCCCCATCTCATCCTTTTGCAACCCCTTACACGCCTCACGATGGACATTTTCACAGACTCCCCTTTTCTCACGTAATTCCCTATTGCGCCATACTCGGCTTGCCCCCCCCCCCCCTCGACTGCTCAGTGAATGCACCATATCGTTAAATGAATAATACATGCACGGATGTTTGACTTTTCAATAACTGGACCCTGCCCTGTGGAATGGACATAGATCCATCAAACACGAGAACAGATATTTATCTACATAATGATCGACGTGATTAGATTACAAACGTATCTCACTGTCCGAACATTCGATGTCCACACAGCCAGTGCACCATTCATCATGTGCGCTAGGCGCTGAAGAGAACTTAATGGCAAGAGTAATAATATGGACAACGATCTTCTTGCAAGAGGCTATGGAGAGATTTAGAAATATTTAAAAAATTGTGATTCTGTTTCGGTTTTAGCTAGAACAGTACAGTATTAGATAACAATTACATTTAGGCCTTTTTAAGAAATAATTTAGATATATCAAAATTTTCGCCATCGTTATATGACACCGGGGTTAAACAAAGAGGCGTAAGCGATTGTTTAAAATTAGGCGAATAGTTCAAAATGTGAGACAGATAGACATAGATAGATCGTGTGATAATGTTAATGGCATCCTTCGGTTCTGTAACGATTTTGAATTGAGTGGCATGCTATGGTCGGAACGAATCTAGGACGTTTATGTACCGGTAATTTATGGACCGGTACATTTGATAAAGTCATTCTTACATAGCGACATTAGCGATAATTTTTTAAAATTTAACATACAATTTGTCATAATGCTATGATACCAGCTATAGCGATTTTATATGTATTTTCATGCCACGGTGCCTAAAGTACCGGCGCTTCAATTTCCAGTCACCCACACACATATATTGTGATATAGAGGTAGAAATATCGTATTTTATCAAATATAATCCGCACAGTTGTCCAAAGCTTGACACTGGATAATGGATATATAGACAAGGCTGGCCTCTAGGCGAAACGAATAGGAAGTCGCTAGACGAAATGAAGATGGTGGCCCCTAACGAAATAGAAAAAGAAAATATTTAGATCGAAAATATGCAATAAATGAAAAGAACTCCTGTAGTTATATCTAAATCAATAAATAATTAAATTCATAGAACGCCGATAGCACGGACATACCAGACCAGACTAGAAATAACGTATCGAAAGAAGAAACAACGGTCTTCTAAATGACGTAAATTATGTAGAGCCTTACATGTAGATAACAAATTTCGAATTATAGTTGAGACTTAGAACTAGGCTAGTAGACAGAACCATAGAGTTCTGCAAGGTTTGAGATTTGATCCATGTTTCGCAATTTTTGTCTTTAAAAAATGAACTTCTTTCAATTCTGTGCGATGCCCAGTTTGCCTACGTCCGGCTCTGATATAGATGATGTCTATGTAACACTGTTTGAAATGACTCCAATGAAATGTTGCTCATAGATTTTTTTTTTCGCATTAGGTGTTTGGGGAGACATTTTCGAATGTATTATAAACGCTAAAAGTACTCACTGAAAGTACTTTCTGATAATAGAAATCAGATATCACTTTTCTGTCATTATGTAACATGACTTCCTGTCATAAAGACTATTCCGTACTATGAGCCTCAAGGCCATTTCTGCTATCGTCATCTCAAATTGCTCTATAAAATACCCCTTCTGCCTTGATTACTCCGACCATACTAATTTTTCAACAATTAATTATTAACCAAACGGAAAAAATGACCAAGCTGCATCAACCTCCTGTGGTCAGTCCGAAAGTTGATGGACGTAACAGCCGCCAGGATCAAATACTGACGCGTTCCCGACACGACATAGAGCTGTCAAATTTCGGGCACCTGCTAGAAAACTCTCATCCCCCTGGACACCTTTGGACAGGCGGGGCGCTGGTCAAGTACTTGATGACGTCACGTTAGTGGCACGCCTCAGAGGAAAGCGTTGCTACCGGTAACACTGGCGTGCAAGGAGAAGTCCTAGTGAACTGGGTAGGTAGGGAATTGGCCGCGCCGAATCGAAGATTAAACGAGTCGAGATAATTTCATGACTGGACTAGATCTAGATGAAGAGATGGACAAAGAATGTTTGAGTCGATCAATGACAAAGTGTCCAGTATTTTAGTGTGCGGACTTTGCGTAGGCTAACGAGTAGCGCCTTGACTTACGTAAAAGTAAAATAAAAACTAGATTTAGAGTGTGTATTAACTCTTTCTCTTCGTAATTATTTTTACGATGGAATTCTTTTATTTTCTCATTAGTATTTTTTTAAAACCCTTTTATGATTACGTTTAAATAACGTTCTTGCTTCTTATCAGAAAGTGTTTTAGTTGGTATAGAATTAAAAGGGAATGCAGAACAGAAAGTAAAGTTTATATAATCAAACATTAATTTAATTTAATTTGAGGTCAAATTAACGATGGTATCGTCAATTAGGAGAGAAAGAGTTAAACTGAACAAAAAACATAACACAACACATAAAGGATGCTGTCAATGTAATAGACCACGCAGCACACACAGATATAGATATGCCAGTTGATGTGTTAAGTTTGAGACCCTCTTTAAGCGTGACCTGAAGTTGGCCTTGCTATAATGTGACTTCCAAACCATTACGCCATCTAGTAGTGAGCCAGTTACGTTGTGCTGCGACATGGAACGAGAATGCTGAAGTAATCATTCATTCAACTATTTTGTCCTATTCAAAATGAAAAATAGTATTTATAAAGCATGCCTCAAAATTACACAAGTTTTAAAAGATAACCTGTCAAAATATTAATTGGTTTCTACGTCAATACTTATGACTCTCAAAGTCTCTACATTGTTTCATAGTATACAGTGTGCAGCTAAAACTTTTATTTTATTTACATTATTTTCTGAAGAAAAAACAAAAGTATGATCAAAGACCAAAACTAAAAATTAAACAGTTCGGTGATTCTAAATTCTTATGTTAAGTCAAGAAATCATCATTGCATGACTCCTGCCAATACTTGATACAAGTTGTTCCAGGTCTCAGCTGAAGTCGTGTGTCCATTATTGCACATCCAAAAATATTAACGGTCAGGAATATATAAAAAAAATATATTGATTAAGCCAATACTTAATACAATGAAGCTTATTCACTGTTCTTTGAAAGCTAATATCAAGTTTCGTTTTTTTAAAATTTAGTTTCATTTTTTAAAACTCCACATGTCTAATGATGTTTTCTTCATTTCAACAACAATTAGCAGACGACCAAGATGACAGCAGGACAATAACGTCTGCTGAGCAATAATTTACAACAAAATATCTTAAATTATTTATAAACGAGGCAGAAAAGTTGATGAAATGATTTCAAACTATTATCGTTTTCAACAAAGCCAGAAGTAATTAATGTCATTCAATTGAATATTCCTTCAGTTATTCTATCTTTTTGTAGCTTAAAATTATTTTAGGATGTTTTCAGTAATATTAATATAAAAAAATGTGTATTTTGGATAAATGCATTAAATGTTTATTTTATATTTTTTAATTACAATGTGGCAAACTTTTTTTATAGTTGGTAAATATGTAGGCAGAAACAAAAGTTTGTTTTTTTTATTTTTGATACGCAAATGAAGGATAATACTTAACCTTGAGTTTGTACATCTCATCATCATTCACCTTTCCCTTATTCTGTTGGACCGTTGGGGCCCCACACAAGATTTCTCAATCGTCTTTCTCCATTGCTGTCCTTTGCCTTGGATAGAATCTCTTTCAATGGCAGGACGTCCTTTCTTTTATGTTGTCTTCCCCTCGCTTTCTCTGTCTGTCTCTTCCTCTTTTTCCTGGTACTGTTCCCTAAAGAAGGTCTTTGCAAGCCCCGCAAATCAACTCTTGTTCCAAAAAAAGTTATGTTTGTATTATGTGTGCATGTAGTTATCCCAGTGATGGTCACAACGTTAAGCAATTCACAACTGACTTGTTGATACCAACGTTCAATAACAATACAGACTTTTTTATCAGCAAACAGAGAGAGAAAGAGAGTGTGTGAGATGGAGAGAGAGATAGAGAGGGGGGGGGAGAGTGAAGAAAGACGAAAGAGATCGCAAGGTCTGAAAGTGGAACTTTACTTTTTTTTTTTTTTTTTTGCTTTTTTTTTCACACACCCCCCACACACCCACATACTTTGTTTTGTCCGGTAGCATCTAATTTTGTTTAACACAGCTCCCCCCTTCCACCATGCTATAATTGGCAGTATGCCTACACAAAACCAAAGCATTTATGAACTTAATGGGAAAATGTCTATCTTCTTACACATGTATCTTTAGTGTGAATAGTATTTATTTAACTCAATAGCAAATGATAAACAAAATTTAAAAAAAAAAAAAAACAGCGTCTGACTAGAAAGCTACATTGACCATTTAGACGACCAAAAGTTTGAGGACCCTGTTACTTGTATACCCATGAGGAACTTGTATACCCATGAGGAACTTGTATACCCATGAGGAACTTGTATACCCATGAGGAACTTGTATACCCATGAGGAACTTGTATACTTCATGTATTGCTCAATTTGGGTTCAGTCACACTTCCAGTTTACCGGATGGACTTAACGTCGTATTCCTGAATCCGCACATGGGTTCCTTGCTACGCCACTAATTTGATGCTCGACAGTTTATTGTGTAGATTTGAACTTTGTAGGTGTAAGGCACACGTAAGACTCCACGGTCTCTACTTGTGTTCATCCGACCACGTGACGCCCCAATGCGACATGTCACGTCACTTGCTCATTGAGTGACGTCACTCGGTGAAGTGGAAGGCATGCACGTCCCCCGCCGTCCCCCCACCAATCACCCTACCAAGGGCCGACGTGCTCGTGCATTGGCAAGAAGCCTCTAGGGGGGCGGCCAGACGACGTTGACTGACAGTGGGGAGCAGATGTAACGTGATGATAGTACCAAGAGATGCATAGGCATAGAGCGGTGACTCGATGGGAGGGGGTAAACCGTTGTTCACTTTCAACACAAAGTTACCAGGGGGTGAGAGGTCATGCTCGCCGTTGTCCACTGGGAAAGGGGGGGAAGGAGAGAGTTTGAGTTTGTCATAATCAACCCAATGAGGGATGCTGTCACAACTGGACCATGCGGTCATGTGATAACATAATCTCGTTATAACATGGTTTGGGCGAAATTGAGAGTTTTTTTTAACCGGAAGTCATCGTTGTGCAAGTTTTGTGTCTGTTCCCTACGTGTGGCATTCTGGATGTGTTTGTTAACAAACAAAAACAAGGCATGTAGTTTTGTTTGTACATAATTGTTACTTTGCATTATGCTTGGTTGTCTCTATGTCCAGTCGCGATGAAAGAGTTAGCGCATTCTTTGGTCCCTTATTTGAACACACCACACTTCGTAATAAATAAAGACCAAAATTACATACACGAATTTAACTTTCCAATAGTAAACATAAATGAAATGTACAAATAATCACAGTATGAAATAGAGTTGTCCAGCCAAAACATTACTTCAATGAATAGAGTTAATGGAACAAAGAAAATGAGCCTCGACAATATTTTATTTTTAAAATACTATTTCATGAATTATAGCGAGTCCATTCCTTATAGAACGCATCAACACTAACCTGCGACGTCGCAAAATGTGGGCAGTGTAGATTAATAGCTCGTGTTGCTACATCGTACAGACCTGTGACGTGGTAACAGTCTATTGGTCCCTACAGTCTGCAGGCTTCGACTTTGCAGGTCAGTGTTCAGGCCATCTACGACGATTGGTTTCGGTCCCTAGAGATTTCAAAAGGGCTCACTTTGACGTCACAACTAGATTCGTACCTACGTCTGTGTGAACTTCTTTTTATAAATGACATTATTGGAGTTTTTTCCCTTCTCAGTATTGCTCTATTGGACTAGTGAATGACGTACACCAATTTATTTGTGTAAGCAAAGTTTAAATTCAGGCCAATCATGCAGTTACTACTCAGCTTGTGACAGTAATAAATAAATAAGAAAATCGCGGATGGCAGCCTGGGTCGAGTGATATGTGCTCTGGACTGTCGTCTCGACGGTCATAGTTTCGAATCATGTCCACCGCCATCCCTGCAGTACTTCTGGAGGTTTTAGCTAAGATGTAGCAATCTTCAATTTTGAAGGAACATCCGAAACATGTAGAACATGGAGTTTTTTCCACAAGAGAATAAAATCTTTTACGAAATAATAGACTAATGTCTAAACACACTAAATACATATAAAAATACACAGAACACTTTGATATGTACAATGTATAAAAAAAAATTATTCTCCGCATAAAGGTTTACGTTGGCGGAAAGAGTTTAGCTTTATAGATTTAAGTGATACACTTGCACATCAATGTATCCGCGCCCCTTTCCAGGTAGAGCATTTTCTATAACCTTTGTCAAGCGGTTTAATTTCCTATATGTTGAATTTAAGGTCTCGGATAAAGGCTTGACCACGATTATATAAACTAAGATTATATATAAAAAAAAAAAAGATTATATAAGCCAAGATTATATAGTCAGGCAGTTCTGAGCTTTAGGTAAAGGATATGACGATTTTCTTGTAACATCTGTATGAGTCGGGGAAGGGGTGGGAGAAGTAACATTTTAATCAGTGCGTGACGGGCAGTATCGTGAAAACAAATGACAACCTTAATGGACGAGATTCTCTGAGGCCTCATTGTAAACTGTGGTAAGAAGTTTGCAGGAGCCCACGACCCACAGTTTGGCTGTTCCTGATCTACATAATGACAGATCTCCCTATTTCTGATGGACGTCATACAGATGAAGGTGACCTTGGGAAGCGAGTCATACATTACACATTCCAATTTTCTAGAACAGGAATGGAAACATGGACACATTCAGTCATCTAGATCAGGAATGGAAACATGGACACATTCCAGTCATCTAGATCAGGAATGGAAACATGGACACATTCCAGTCATCTAGATCAGGAATGGAAACATGGACACATTCCAGTCATCTAGATCAGGAATGGAAGCATGGACACATTCCAGTCATCTAGACCAGGAATGGAAACATGGACACATTCCAGTCATCTAGATCGATCAGGAATGGAAAAATGGACACATTCCAGTCATCTAGATCAGGAATGGAAACATGGACTTACATTCAGGCCCCAAGTATCTGCTATTAAAAAAACTTTGATTCAGACCATGCTTAAGTCAAGGCTTTCGAACTTAAGGCCGTTATTTCTCCACACACTCGGACACACACGCACACACGGATACACAGACTAAAAAGAAAAAAAAAGTCACTTTATAGCTTCGGCGGTCATTCCGTGACGTTGTATGTCGTGCTTATCGTCCGTAGGTCTTGTCCTAGTGGTCATCTCGGGACGTCGGGTACATCTTGATTATGTGGTCACACAAGAGGAGATCATTTGTGTACTGGTGGCCGTACCGCAGATGGTAATGTATACCTAGATTGGACCACGTGACAACATTCCTTTTCAGAGATTGTCTCCCCTGTTTATTACTAAGTTATCTCAATGAATGACATCACTGAAGAACTCAGAAATATAGGTCAATATAGTGTCCTGCTTGTGTTATCTGGTTAGATACATACTTTAAACTTGTATTGTTTTTTTGTTTTTAATGTCCTTTTTAATCGAGATATTGTTTCTGTTATAAATATGTGTTGTTGCGTGGGTGTGTGTGTGGATGTGTACGACAGAGAGAGAGAGAGAGAGAGAGATTAGTAAATCATTTGATACATTGATTGAAACACTGAAAGCTGCTTAATTGGTTTCATAAATTTATTTATAAATAATGACTTGGAAATAAAGAAGAAAGAGAGAGAGAAGGAGAGAGAAAGGCTTAGATATACAAGAGAGAAAGAGAGAGAGAGAAGTCTTAGAGTCATAAGAGAGAGAGAGAGAAAGAGAAAGATACAAAGAGAGTGATATTGAGAGTATCGAAGATGGGAATGAGAGGGAGGTACATTTGGTGGGGGGGGGGGGGTAGAAACCATTAGAGAGAAAATAGGCAAGGATTAGGGTCCCAATAATTCTTCAATATACTACAATCAACCATTTTATAACGTACCTATTTCAGCGTGACATTTATGACAAGTCGTACATCATGTTTTGATACACAAATGTCATACCTGGAATTCAACCTTCTTGACATATTAAACTTACGTCTAGGAAGAACATTATTGCACCCAGGTCTTATAGTTATGTCTTACTGCAGCGAATGGGTGGCCTATCGAGATTCGAACACTGAACCTTCGGGTTAACAAGCCAGAAGTTTTAGCACATCTTGGACGTAAAACAATTCGATTCAAATCTAACAAGCAAAATATATACATAAAAAAAAGAAAATTATTCGAGGGAAGAACTACACATTTACAACTTTATATCTCATTAATGTAGAATTTTTTTCCTTTTTTGATATCAAACAAGAACTATCAATAATTAATTATCTAATTGGTTAATTATTTAAATTGATTCATGTTTGGTTAGATTATCTTGGATAATACACGTGTAAAACTATTCGATCCAACTAGAAAAATATTTAAAAAAAAAAAATAAACGTTTATCTAAGGGAAGAACTACACAGTTACAACTGTATATTTCATTAATGTAGAATTTATTTCCCTTTTTCAATATCAAGCAAGATAACTACCAATAGTTAATTGTTAATTGTCTAATTGGTTAATTTTTTAAAAATTGATTCATGTTTTCTTAGGTACAGTAAATAAATAATAAATAAATAATTTTGGAAAGTTTCAACTTTATCCGAGAATGGATGTGGGTAAAATAATGTATACAGTTATCTATAGGGACTAAACTCCACATGTTTAGCCATATCTCTAAATGTTGAAAGATTAATTTCTCTTCTAGGTATAAAGCAAAAAAAAATATTACCAGTAATAAATTGACTAATTTTTTCTTTTATTATTGATATATGTTTTGTTAGTTACAATAAATAATTGTGTAAAGTTTGGGAGAAATTACGTGTTCATTATGTTGATATACGTTTTGTGAAAATGACAATGTTTAATTTAAGTAGATAGTACACTAAATGAAATAGCGCTAATTTCATTTAAATCTAAGTCTGTGTATTGGGTGTCACACTAGACTCGATTCTCTAAAATAATAATGTACAATTTTAAATGTAAATTTTTATCGTTCGATTTGATCGCACAGGGGTCGTCAATCCCACCACCCTTGAGCAGTAAAGTAAGAATAAAGTATGGAATATGTTTTATTGAAGTAAACGACCTTGCTGTATGGACTTTGCATTAGTGACCTTGCTGAATGTTTACTTGATGTAGATTAACTTAATGACCTTGATCAAGGTTAAGCAAATGACTTTGCTGTAAATTATGTTAGTGAACTTTTTATAGATTAAATTAATGTCCTAGCAGTGCTTCAAGCTAGTTACCTTGTAGATTAAGTTAGTGATCTATCAAGGCCGAATGTTGTTTAGGTCTGTTAGCTGAAAACCGGAGACCAACAGAATCCATCAAAATTGTGGCGGGAAAATGATGATTATGAATGATTTAAGAATATCGTTTGATAAGAACTCGTTCCTAGGCATACAATTATCAGACTGGTATGACATTTGATGTCTATAAAAGGCACTTCACTTGACATAAATGACATTCTATTTATGGCATTACAGAGTGTGTCCGTGCCAGCTCGTATAGATCCAGCCCTCTCTCTCCCCTCCCTTTCAGGCTGGCATCTCTTTGTGTGTGTCTTTTACTTTTTTGGAACAACTTCTCGCTTAGAACGTCACTCAAGTGTTTCACGCTTGCCCCATCCCTCACGGCACCTTCTCCACTGCCCCCGCGGCGCTCAAGATGAAGACCTTGCAAGCACAGAACTCTCTCTTCAACTCTACCTTTTCTCCCTGCCCCCTCCCGCGCCTCCCTCTACCCTGTCTCAGGTAGACAACATTTGTCCTTTCAGATATCGGCTTTGGTCTGGGTACTTTTCTTTTCTTTTTCCTTTGACCTACTTTCCACGCTCGACTGCTCAAAGCACACCCTTTTACTGGCAGTGCTCACGCTGGCTCGCTCCTCTCTTTCTCCACCGCGCCACACCCTCCTGTCAGTTGTCCCTCTCTTGTTAGCGCGTTTAAAATAACTTTGTCACGAGTTCAAAGGTCACGTCGATTCCACTTCCAGATTCTGAGCCTCGCCTATTGTTTTAAAGACATTAGACAGACAAAACATACAAACATATAGATAGATAGATAAATATATAGATAGATATAGATAGAGAGAAAGAGAGAGATCAATAAAAAGAAGGGCATCTATACGAACTTTACACAGTATCAGTAATTTATGAGTGGTATTGTAATCTATACTTATATGTTTACTAAAAAAAATAAACTACGGCATAGGTCATTTTTTAATCTGTATGTGTGCCATTGGCACTATTATGTCACACACATAAGTCTCTTTAGAAGACATGATGAATGGATACAAAATATTTCAGCAAATGACTAATACATAACACAACAAACGTAACTATGAACATATGTGGTACCTACCAAAGACACAAAGAAAGATTTGTCTTTCTGTTTCAATGAAGCCTACTTTTATTTATTTATTTATAGACTCCAGACTTCCGACCTTTTTAAAAAAAAAAATCCATGAATGTTGTGTTACGTTTTTTTTATGTTAATTTAATTGACTTATAGATCTTTGTACGATGTGTTGTTTTTTTCCCCTATCAATTTGCGTCTTCACACCCGATCCCTACCTTCGATACAGCAAACGAGGGTCGGACGAGAGATCTCAGTGAACGGGGGCACCAACGCGAGAGAGAGAGAGAGAGAGAGAGCCAGGCGCGTCGCATCACTTCGTTTTGAAATAGAGCGTTTTGGGTTGTAGGCTAGGGTAATGGTAGCAGGCGAGAGTGCTTCCGAGTGTAGGCAGAGGCGCAAAGCGACAGCGGCGTGAAAGCGCAATCGTTTGGCTGTTTGTGGATTCTCAGCAGAAGTAACGGACTAGACTCGAGGGTTATATGGGTTTGTTAGTGTTGAATCAGCAGCCGATAGCCCTAGTAGTAGTAAATGTAGTTGTGTAGTCTGTTTCTTCGAATCAAAAAGAGGGGGAAAAAATCGTTTTCTTAGTTTTCTTCGGCGGAACCAAAAGTTTGGATAAACCGGTTGAATCGTCTGCTGATCAAGTTTATGTTGTGTTCAGTGTTATGCGGATTATGGATAATAATTGGATTGTTCATAAAAGTATATTCTACATTCATTATTGGATATTTTATTATTTATATTTTGTGTGATTAGTTTATGTTTATTATTTAGATCTATTTTTAAAGTTGTAATAGTAAAGAAGATCTAGACTAGCTAGACCAAGATCTTAATTCTTAATCAACCTAACTTAATGTAACTATTCTAACATCTAGAATCTAGAGTAGATGTAATCTAGCAAAGTCTAGATTTAGAATCTAGATGACTAGAATCAAGATTTAGTCATTTTTAGTCAAGTCTAAATAAAAGTGTGTGGTTGCAACTTTTATGTATTTGAGACTGACATCTAGAATAGACAGGACTAGATCTAGATTCGGACTCAAGTTATCATATAACTACAGATCTAGATTCGGACTCAAGTTATCATATAACAACAGATCTAGATTCGGACTCAAGTTATCATATAACTACAGATCTAGATTCGGACTCAAGTTATCATATAACTACAGATCTAGATTTTTGCATTTTTTTATGAGCGCGTCTTTTTTTTTATTTTATTATTCAGTCGTAAATTCATGGTGTGTTTGTGTGTTTCAATTTTAAACTGATATTTTATGACAATTTAATCTATAATCTTATATTATAAATTACAGTCTTTATTCCTTAGAGATCTAGACTTTCCTTCAAAACAAAAGATGATTCTCAAATGGATTAGTATTTTTCTAGAGTTTCTAGATCTAGATTCTAGACCTATAGAGTCTAGAGTACTGAAATAAATATTTAGACCTTTAGGCCCATTGTCTTGTGTTACCGAATATGAATCCCCGAATTGTTAAATAACAATTGACTTACCTGGATTGTTACTTTGTCCAATCAACTCACGTCTACTTCTACATTCCCAAACATCGAAACATGTAACAGTAGAATCGTAGCCGGCAACCTTGGTATTTATTATTATATCTAGATTTTACTCTATTTTTAGATCTACTCTAGACATGCAAATGTGTACAATTCAATATGTGTTGATACATAAATAAACCTAACTTGTAGATCTTTGTAAATAATGATAGACTCTAGTGAACTAGTCCATAAATATATAATGATAACCAAAAAATAGCAAATAAAGATGAATTACTTAGATCTAGTATGTTCAATTTGTAAAGGTAATGGGCCTATTTGTAGTCGTGTAAAGTTTCTAAACTCAAGGACTAAATATTTAATATAGTTCCAAATTATAGATACAGATATCTAAATATGGATTACTGTTAGTGCTAACTGTTAGATGTAATCCTATAGCATCTTTTGAGTATTCCGTGAATACCGTTATGCAGGTTAACACTGTACTGTAACGATCAAGGTGTTAAATCCAGTATAGAAAGCAAATATAGATCCAGTTTGTTTGTTATCACATAATCACAACGGTTTTTTATTTAATTACCTTTTTTCTTGTAATAAAATTAACAGCTAACTTGTACAAACACGACATTGATTAATTAATGAAAGAGAAAAAAGTTTTTGGAGAACAAACGAGTTGTTATTATCTCAGTTATCTCTGGATCTATTGTCACCATAAAAGTAAAATCATTGACCTGTTATTGAACTGGACCGAAACATATTTCTTGATGAGGATTACAAAGTGAAGGATTTAATAAATTCACCTGGAATTGTTTTCAGACCACTGAAAGTAGAACGCACAAAAAAAAAGGATTACCTTTAACAAAACAACGGATTATTTTTCTTATTGTTGGATTATAATTAGAAGGGTAAGTAGCTAGTCTGATTATATTTCTTCATTTTATTCTAAATCTAGAATTTATAACCTTTGTAGGATACACGGTCTGTTTAGTTGTAATCACGTGACTCCATGTAAGACACGTTTAGTTGTTTAACCCGTCATGGTACTGCGGTTGTATTGCTCACTCCAATTATAATATAAATATAGTGACCTATCTATAATATTCTGTAGATAATAGATCTATATCGTCTCTCATTTTAGACTTAGTCTCAGACTGTCATCTTTAGGAATTCTAGTCTAGGTCTGACCATGAAACATTACAAATCTGTCCCTATCCTAAAGACAGTAAAGACATTATGTATGAGACTGACTTTGAGACCTACTTATGATCAACCAAATACTAGACTTTGCTTTTTGCTTGCCTCGCGCTAGTACAATTACATTTCGATTCCAGACTTAATGACCCAAGTAAAATAGATTAGGCCAATGTGTTTATTTACCAAATAAATATTATTGTATAAAGACATAATATATAATATATCTAAAATATATATAAACATTGTGAAAAAAACAAAATATCTCTTTGTGATAAAAATTTTCTATTAATTATTGTTAGACCAACAAAAGCGCCAAGGCTTTAGATCTAAGACTAATGGTTTGTGTTGTTAATTTTTAAAAAGATAATTGTGGATAGTTTTCACAGGATAAATTAATTCAATACGGGAGTTGTTGTTTTTTAAATGCACACTAGAGGAAAAGAGTTTGTAAAAAAAATCGCACCATCGTTAGCTCGGAAAACATTTTGATAAACGCTTTAGTTGCTAATAGATGAGTTCTGTTTTTTAAAAGACATTTCCGAGATATCTTCCCACAGTTTTTTATGTTAGTATTTCTCGTTTCAAAACGTTTTGTGTGCGGGTTAGTATGGTGTGAAGGGTGAGTGGAAGGCTGCTACTTTCCGACGTAAACTTTTTCAAGTTTTGCTGAGCGCTTTTTTTGTGTGTGTCTGTCTACTCACGGAAACCAAGTTCAGTTCAAGGGAGGTAACATCTTACAAAAAGAAACGACTCGCGGGCCGATTTAATTTGAGCCTTTGTTTCTTCTCGTGGACATATCAAAACACGAAGGTTCCGCCGGTACAAGAAATTGTGGTGTACTTGATGGATGCCAGATATGAGAATACTTTTTTTTTTTTTTTTTGCCACCAAGAAATGATGTTTAAAAAATGGTACATTTTTATTTGTTCTATTTTATTTAACAGAACTCTCGTGTATGTTTGAGTTTTAAGGTGTGTGTGGAGGTGCGGGTGTATTTGACAAGAAATTAAAATTAATCCTGGGACTATTGTAACACTGAATCTTGTAGTTAGGATAACACATTTAAAAGTATAAATAAAAGTAGGCGAGCCACACTATGTTAACAATTTTAAAAGGTACATCATTTCTCATACATTAATTATATATATATATATATATATATATATATTCAAACACAATGTAAATGCTTAAAAAATAGATATTACAAAGCACACCAGTACACAGTGCTCAAATTACAAATAATAACCGTAACTTACTATACAATTTTATAAATCAACATCAGTCATTCTTACTGTTAAAATATGCATTACCGAAAACCTTTGTATGAGTTACTGTGAATTAAAGATCGATAAGATCGATACGTTATGTCTGCAGGTTAGATAGAGACACTAGTCTTAACCTTCACCCCCAACCATCCCTCTCTCGAAACATCACCTTGTTATAGTGAGAACATTATAACTATTGTACTATAACAATGTTTACCAAACTGTGTTCCGCGAACCCTGAATAGGTGTTCCACGAACTTGTGGAATAATTAAAAAGTAGGCCACAACGTGAATTAATCTCTCAAAAAAAAATAAGCAAAGTGTTCCGCTAAGCAAAAAGTTTGGGAAACACTGCACTATAATGTACTGGCCAATAATACCATCTATAATGTTCAGGTTTTCAATTTCTACATAATATTATGTTGACGCTGCTGCCCCTATTAGACCTTAGTTCACTAACTTATTTTTATTTATCTACTTAGGCATACAATAAATATGTATACAATCATGGCTCGATAATTACCTTTTTTGACGTGACTTTGCATAAGTATTAACTAGCCAGCAGGCCTTTTGACCAAGCGTTAGCTGCACTGAGGCGTTTAATAGGATAGTTAATTCTAAGTAAAATCTGTTTTACAAACTTTGCTTAGATTCGTTTTTATTTGGGTAGACCTTTATACATATAGCCCTGTTAACTATAATTGGTCGTACATGGTGTTGATGGTCATGCAACATGCACTCGTGTACTGACTAATTTCGTTTAGTGCCTCGGTTCCTGCTAGGGTTAGCATTCGTTGAGCTGGTCCGCTGTTCCATTGATCATGCTTGCCAAAAGGCTTCACGCGTACACCAGTGAGAAAAGCAATTAGAGCGACTCACTATGAAATGATTAAAGCCACTTGTTAATTGGATGGGTGGCACATTGTCGCTCATGCGCCCCCCGATATCTACGACTGCCATCTTGTACTCGGCAATAACGTTTCCTCTCGTGTTATCACTTGCGGGAGCGTTGTCACATATTTCACGGCCCACGACGAAGCTCGTATATCCATAACGACCGCACAAAATACACTTCACCGGCGCGTATCTATGGCCCACGAACATCGGTGCATCACACACTATCCAGTGGCGTGGCCCCGTGGCCCACAAGACGTCAGGCCTGGTGTCTGTGTCTCAGACTCGATAAATCAATGGCGCCTGTCTGTCTTCGGGCGCAGCTTGTTCTTTGACACCGTCAGCTCGGCACAGCCTCGTGCAGTGTGCGTGAACAAAAAAAGACGAGAAGACAAAAAAAAAATGTAAAAAAAAAAATCGGAAGATGGGGAAAGAAAAAAAAAGTAAATTAACGTGTAAGCGTGAGTTTATGTGTGTGTGTGTGTTTGTTGAGCACGATCACGTGACCCTGACTTGTCACATGCAGGGCATGACACATTAAGGCTTTTTCTCGTGATTCGTATCCACGAGACCTGTGCAACAGAACTACATTAATTTTTCCGTTACGTAACATTTCTAAACAGCAAACCAAAAAAAAAAAGAAAAAAAGTTAGGACAAATGTGTCAATGTTACAGACGTTACTGTCTCTATTTATCTGAAAAAAAACAACAACTTTTGTTATTTGTTAAACAGCGTATTTACTACTAAGATGTACACCAGCCCAAGATAACCTTCAAGGAGTTAGATCTAGTATATCAAGGCTGTTTCTTGACGACCATACCATGAGTAAATTAAGGCGGATCATGTTCATTTTGTGCATTAGGGCTACAGGTGGAACGTTATGGACCCGATTTTCTGAATGTATAACTTTGTACACAATCCTTCCTACTGAGCACAGCAGACTATAGTGTTGGTATTTGTCAGGTCTGACCTGTAGCGACTGTGTCGATCTATAACGTTTACATATTTGTTCTTGTTCTTTAAGACTGGTTTATACAAGCTTTTGACTTCATTTTACATCTCTGCACTTGTCCAAAAGTTAATACACCCTTAAGCCTCTAGCCCCCACATACACACAAAGACGCGCGTTTGTTACACGATTGTTTTGAACTATTGATTCCAATTACGCTAAGGTTTATTATTGTTGTTGTTGTTGTCTGATATAAAATCTAATAGTTATCTGAAATGTAGAATGGATAATAATAGTGCCTATGCCAATTAGTTCACTTTAACGAATTTTGGTCTTTCGGATACTTGCATCCTTCCTAGATTGATTTCACTATTGGGCGATGAACGGGATTTCTCACTTAGAGTAGCTAGATTTATTTTTGAAGACCGTGTATAAAACAATTTTAGAACCATCGGTTCAAGTCCTGGATACATCGCATGCGGTTCCTCCCCCTCTCTGGTCGCTCCATCGTTGAATCCCTTCACCTATTAATGTCTATAATAGACACCTGTTGCAGCAATTAATTTTTTTTTCTTCTTCTGATTTTGGGGGCCACAAGTTTAACTTGTGTATCTCCCAAGCAGAAATAAATTGACTCAGACGATGGGAACCACTCTGGGTGCGCGTTGACATCCGAGGGCGGGAAAGGTAGATTTATGGGTGTCCGGATCTTATTATAAGATAGATGGGGAGAGAGAGAGAGAGAGAGAGAGAGAGAGTCCTCGTGAAATAGTGGGAAGCTAAGGTTTATCCTCTGCAGGGATGTGTCGAGTTTCAATTAAAATGTTATGCCTTTTTTTTGTCTCCCCTTATCGAAGTCCATTGCGCCATGAAGTCTGCAATATTTTAACCCTTGAAAATGTACAGTGATGTATGTACCCACTACAAAATGTACAGTGATGTATGTACCCACACATACCTACATTTGTATTCACATTTCTTTTGCGTTGGTAGATAAAGCCGCAAGTACTTCTTTGTTTATTTGGGTTGGATTTCTGAAACTTTTAACAGTTAGTGCTGGCCGATTGGCTGGACTCCCGAATCGAACGGTTTCGATTTCTAACCCCAATGGCGACTTTTGAGTGTCCGATTAATTTTGAGGCCCTTGAGTCCACCTTACTCTGATGGGTATCTGACACAAGTTGGAAAAAGTGAAGACGGTTGGTCGTTGTGCTGGCCACTTGACACCCTCGTTAACCGTCGATCATAGAATCAGATAAGCTTCACATCATCTGCCCCATATATCATTAGGTATAAAATGTTTACTTTGTTAATGTTATCTTGACTTTAAGACATTTAATTGATTTATAGGATTAGATTCCCAAATATGTCGGAATCATTACTGAATAGCAATTTTAAGTGTGGTACAATAAAGGTCATTATCTGTGACCATACTGATGAATGGCCATTCTTTTAAACTAAGGGGAAAAAACGTGTACATATTTATATCATGAAATCTCTTTAATTTTCTCCTAAAATATAATTTCCTTTGTGATAATGACCTTTATAATTACTTCAAACGACGAAGGAGAAAAAAAGGATGGAAAAAATGGAAATAAATAATACTATTGATTTTTAACTCCCTTTAATTAAAAATAGCATGTAAAAAAATATTAAAAAACTTTTTTTTTTTAATTTTTAAACGTCTTACTTGCTGTAAGAATATAATTAACAAATAAAAAATATTTCATTATCGTCTAATTAAAACTTAACACCGGGACATAAAGGGAAAAGAGATACCCGACAGCGGCTAGTTCATGTTAAGGCATTATTGATTGGGCGATACAATGAAATGCCAGAAAAGATTGTGGTTTGTCTCTTGCTAAGGGAGAGAATTGTAGAGCGGTATTAGAGTTATCACATTTCGTTGGAGGATACCAGCTACCACTCTAGAATGTCTTCATAATTTTAGAGAATCACTAGAAGCATCTATATGAGGGAAACATAGTATGAATTAGAATTTCGAAATGTTTATTTTAATTTTATTTCGTTATATTTATAGTAACACGAGTGATAGCCCCTAAGTTATAATTATGTATCATGTTTCACCTTCACTAGAGATTATATCCAGTGGAGTTTAGATTGAATACAGATTCACTGATATAAAAATCTGCTTAACATCATTTTCTCCTATAATTGTTATTTTAGTGATACTTTAGTTTTTGTTAATATCATATTAAATTAAGCATATACTACGCTTCTGGGTCTATATTAAATTAAAGTCTCTATCCTTACCTTTGGAACTCTTCAGCTAGGCCATAATGTTGTTATTATTGTTAAAAAGAATATAAAAAAAATATTCGACAAATAGATATAAGAAGTCGTAATATATTTCGACTGTTTCTTTTTTTGTTTTTTTTGTTTGTCTTTTTTTTTTGTTCCTGCCTGACCTCCCACCACAGCGGAACCCTCGTAATATTAAACCCTATAGTTACATAATTTGCATAAATACCTAACAAAGAGGGGGGGGGGAAGGCTCAAAATACTTTCTATATTACTGAAACGTGTGTTGTGTTTATTCTATAGCCCTTTAAGTCATGGAAACTGCAGCTATGCCAATAAGAGGGTTCCATTGACAACAAAGGGAGAAAATATTGTTTTTATTTCAATACATATCACGCGCGGCATATAAACATCTCTCCACCAAGATCCGGTTGCCTCATGGGAAGGTAAATTAGCTTTAAACTTAGTCTCTGTGTGGTGAGGGTGCGTGATCCTGGGAGGTGGTGTCAAATAAAAGGGGAGGCTGGAATGTTACCAATTACTCGTATCTCTTTGCTAGCAAAGTTTATTGTGGAAGGAGCCCGCACTGGCTGGTCATCAATCTGCATCATTCAAAGCCCTAACGAACCCACAGACAATTCTTTATATATTGGATTACGCGCCCACACACACATACTAACATTGACACTGTGATGTTTACATAAGCCCTCGTCCTTGCGATCAGTTTTTGTTTGCATTTCTATAGCACCAACAGATAGAGTTTACTCGTGGCTTACTAACTTGGAATTATTTCAATCTCAAAAATGAAACATCCATCGTGGGGGTATCTTTATAGCGAGATGAGGGAGGAAAAAAGCGTGGAAATGAAGTTACTCGTTGCTATCCTCGTCAGATTCTAGCCATTGTGTGTGCGTGTGTGTGTGTTCCATGTAAGCGTGTGTGTGTGTCCCAAGTTACTCGCCACCATTGATGGTTGGCACGTGTTACTCTCGACTACATCTTTCTGGAGTCTAGGCGGAGGGCTGATGACATCTACTGTATAAACATGGGCAAATTACTCAAGTGTTAGAACATGGGCTAGTGGAATCTTGGACTCTTTGTGTTTGTTTGCAGTGAGGAGGTGAGCCGAGAGGACGTCGAGGGCCGGCTGTGGGAGGAGGGCTCCCGTTTGAGGGGAAAGGGGGGGGGCGAGGGAAGCCGGTCCGTCGGACGTAATTTTGTCATGTGATAGGATACTTTAGGAGAGTTAATCTAAAAACATGAACTAAGAGATCATTAAAGATCGATCTCCTCTCTCAGGGAAACAGGCGATGCGCTGTCCCCCCATTTAAAGTGAATAGTACAAGCAAACAGAAGCCAAGTAGTATGTTTCATTTTGTCAAGGGTGTTTGGACTTAGGCGACGAAACAACTTAATACATTTAATGCTTCACCAATATTTAAATACAGGAACTTAAGATACTCGATGACTATATTTCACATATTAACAATGAGAAGACTAAATGTATCATGAAAATAAACAATGTGCCGTTAATTACAAGAGCTAGTTTTAAAAGTGGGCATTTTGATCAATCAGTACACATTTATAATGTAGTAAAAATCTAAAAACAAGACAAGCAAAATATTTTTTTTTTAAATTGTTAAAAACGTATCTAAGGAGAACTCCACATTTACAGCCAATCTCAATGTTGTAATAGTTATTTGCCTTTTCCATATCAAGCAAAATTAATTATTTACCTTTCTTTAATTAAATAATTGATTGTTTGATTGATTAATTTTTTGTTAGGACCAATGAATAATTGAGAGCAAAGTTTCAACTTGATCCGAGAATGGGAAGTGGGAGAAATGACGTGTTCAAAATTTGTAACAGATAGATAAAGTGAGATGATATAAGCTCTCTTAAAAAACAACATCCATTTTGTGGCATCTCGAACAACTGCCTCTGGATTAAACGTCGTGTGAACATAAACCCCCATATAACTGGATTACATACTCTGTTTATATGTTAACTAAAATAATTATCTCACACGCCCTGGGCTACCTTAATTGTTATTATTGCCATTAATATTATGATTGGCCTAATTAAGTGCGCCTAATGAGTGTACCGCTGCAATTACTCAGCCCCGACCTGCTAATGTTCCCGAACCTTTCATCGACTTGACAAATCGTTAGATAACTTCCGTCCGTGTCATTACCCACATGAAGGTCAGCTATACGTGCAGTCGGTTTTTTGATCCGCGCTCGGCTTCTGCCTCGTTGAATGTGGGCTTCCAAAATATCTCGTTTGATTTATGGTCACACATGACTTGTCAATATTCACAAATATGTGATCCGTTTACGATTTACAATTTGATTCGCATTTTGAATTTTTTTCAGAGACGTCGGATAGCATGGGAAAACATCGCTTTGCATACAGGCACCCAAAAAGTAATACTGTGCATGGCGCATGGGCATTGAAGGGTACCTTGTTGGGAAAGTCTCGGAACTCACACCAAAACTACAAGGGGTTCCATTGAATGTCAACGACTTCAAATGTAGATGCCTTTATAATATCAGATGTACACATCAAACACACATGTGTGTTAACGCGACAATAACACTTGTACATTTGCAGGTAACAGACAATCTAAATTAAGTCTTACTGATCTTTCTGATTTTGGTGAAGACAAAAGAATGAGTGTGTGTACGCGTGTGTGTGTATGTGTTCTTCAATGTCTTAATGGCGCTAAGTTAATTATTCCTACAGTCTGCATGCATTGAGTGTCTTGTCCTTGTTTGTGTGTGTTTGTGTGCAGGGAGATATGGGTTTATTTTTTTAAATGTATGTATTGTTATAAAGTTCTTAACTTGTATAAAACAATCGGTTCTTTTTATTCTTCTTTTACCTACCCTACCCCCTTCTTTTTATTCTGCACGCGCTATTCAGGGGTAAATATCCGTGGGGTGGGGCGGGCGGGCGGGCGTTTACCTTATATTGAGTAAGCAATGAAAATTTTGACATTTCCCCGTACCAACTGGATCTGGCCTTTTGACAGGTTATCTTAACTCGGACTATTTCCTAGAGCAAACATGGGCGTGACGTCACAGTGTTGACTCTGGTCCGCTCATCTACTCTTATTGTTACCTGGGAGGGGGTGGGGAGGGGTGGGGAGGCAGCCGTTTCTACTTCTTCTTTTCCTTGTCTGACAATATAGCTCACCCGTGACTCGTGAGTTCTACTTTTATAACTCATTTGTGCACATACTTAAAAGTCTTTATATTCATTGGTGTTAATAATAGCGCGTGCATTTTCAGACTAGTGATATAATTGAATAAAAGTTCCACATTCAGACTTAAGAATCTATATGACAGATGATGTTAAGGTCATCTCTGTTTCTTTGGCCAACGCTTAACGAACAGGGTGTCCATGCGTCCAGCACAACGTACAACCGCCTTTATTTTTTTCCCAACTAAAGACAAGTACCCATTACAGTTGGATTGGCTCAGGGTCCCCCCTGCCCTAAAAGTCTAGAAATTTCAAAATCCAAGTCTTCATCGAAATTCGAACCCTGGGCCCCAGGTTAAACCAGGCGCTTAACCACTTAGCTACCGCGCAGTATAATTGAAAGTTAACTAATTAATGTCGATATTTAGGCGACCAACATGTCGTTGATGTTGAATTGAATTTGAACGGCTGCGGGCATCGGCGTTTTATTACTTTATAGAATAGAATAATTATTAACTATTAACCTTGACTCAAATCAGTCTCTAAGAGCATCAGCCCCCCCCCCTCTTTTGCTTTGAGCCACTGTTTACACTGAGAAGACTAGGGATTCAAATCTTGACTTTTAAATGTAACTATTTATTAAAACTAGACTTCTACTATGAAAGCGAGGTTGGTCAATAAGATTATTGTTTGATCGAGAATATATACATATACACGTGGACATATAGGTTAGGTAGTTATCAGATATTCAGATAAATCTGTAAACATTTGAACTAACTGATTGTCAAGACTGTAAACATTTAAACTAACTCTTTGTCAAGACTAGATCAGTCATTTGACAAGGATTAAAAAAAATATATATTATGCACTTTCCGTCGTCCACAACAACATCAACAAAACTTTTAATGAAGGACATAAAGGCACATTCCTCGTCCCATATACCGGAATAAATGTTTACAAATACTCCTTCTTCCTTAGTGCTATTAGAGCATGGAATGGGTTGCCTGAGCTAGCCAGGAAAACCAGTGACTTGGCAGAATTTAAGTCATTGGTTAATATGCATGACGCGTATGACGTAATCATCTTCTTTTTTGAAGTAACGTTTGTATTATATAAGATAAGAATAATAGCATCACGCTAACTACACATTAAATAACTCCCAGTGGGGCGATAATCAAACTTGGGATCCTTGGATGGAATCTTGGAATAAAGTCTTGATCAACACCATGCAGATTTATTTCTTCACTATTGAAGTTGTACATTTAACCCCCCCCCCCCCCCAACCCAAAGGCTAAGATCACGTGTTGAAAATAGCGAGGCTTTCGTGCATAAAGAGTTTTAAAAAAAAAACACCACCACCTGGTTAATTGATTTGTACTCACAATTTTTTTTTCATATTAATTTTAACGTCAATAATCTTAAATCTTTCACGTCTGAAGTTGAGTGTTGGACAAAATACTATTGCGGGTAGTAAGTATGGTTGCTTATTACTTTCTCACGCACACACTAATGCAAACACATACACAAACAAAACCTCTACTATATTAATCGTAAGGTGGCACGAGATTAAGTCGAGATGTGTTGGTATAAGTGTGTGTGTGTGAGAGAGAGAGATGACAACGAAGATTTGGCCGTGCTAATTAACTACCTTAGCTCTAACATCATTGGATCACTACTATAAAATGCCCCTTGTTTGTTGTTTTGTTTGTAAAATGTTTTACATGTTTCGGATGTTCCTTCAGAGTTGAAGATAATTACTTCCTAGTCCAAACCTCCCGCAGGACGACGGGGGATGGGAGCGGGCAGGGTTTGAACCCTGGACCATCGATAAATCTGAAGGACAGTCCAGCGCGCAAACCGCACGACCAGGCAGCCATCATGGCAGCATTCAAATGCTAGCGGAACTTTTCAAGTCTACGCACTTGCCATTACTATTAGGTTAACCTGCGCATTTCTCAAATCATTTGACGTTGTACTAAAACGTCGACTTTATTCTCCCTCAACACATAAACCAACTAACCGAAAAGTCACTCGATTAATCTTTGTCAAAGTTGCACTTTGCACCTGTACTAGTTTAGATAGATCTGAATATACTGAACACAACCTAACATTCCCACACACACACACCGAGGGTTGCTGGGTCCTATCAAAGCCCTCGCTCTTTTCCAATTTTTTTTCGCTGACCTTTTTTTTTATCTGCTAATAGTAATCTTAATGCTTCAATGACTTCACTGGGAGGAGAATAAAAAAGGCAGGCATTCTGCTTGTGTTCACAAATACAATGATTTGACTCGAGGACTCCGTCTTAGTCCCTTGGCTGCTTTCATTCTGTCTCCTGATCTTTAGGCACCAGAGCGGCACACACTTTAACAAGATTTATTTTGTCTAATATCGCTTGCGTCTCTGTTCAGCCCTCGTCACCACGCTCGTGTTATGTTGTCGAAATTGTTATGATTTAATGTGGCCGTAATTATGACCTCTTCACTTTGAAGTCTGCTGTTGGGTGTCTTTTAAAAAACACTTCTTTTTAGTATTTTCTTAATATAGCTTTTTGTAGCAAGAATAATCTTGAAGGATTATGTCCCTTGTCAAACAAGCGCGAATGTCCCCGTGTATTGGGAGAGGAAAAAAAAAGGGGGGGGGGGTAAATCATCTTCATTCAGATAAATTTGTCGTACGAGACGCGCGTTCATTCATTCAGCAACACTTTTTTTTGTGTGTCCTACGTCAATCTAAAGCGTCCACTCCGCACCCCTTCTCCTCGCCTTCACAGCTGTAAACAAAAGGCGTTGAAGGTCTTCTCGGTTAATGGTTAGATGTAGTGGTCACGCTTCGCTGATTTTTATTATGACAGCTCGGTCTGTCCCCTCCGGTCCTCGTTAACCCCCTCCTTTTTCACCCTTATCATTGGCCATCCACTACAAAGTCACAGCCAACTATTTACAGGTCAGTAATTTCTCGAGAGTCAGAATTCCTAGTATCCTCCATTCCGTAAAAGAAACGTCTAAGTATAAGCTTTAGGTTACCATAATGTTGTAAGGCATTCGCACATTTATTTTAAAGGCATTTATCCAAGATACAACTGTGTATTTGGTCATGTTTAGTGAATACTATAAATAGTATCGGTCACTCTTTTTATCTGAGAAAAAAAAAGGAAGAAAAAAGCCCTTAAAGAATGGAATGTGTGTGAGTATATATATATTGCTAGACTTGAATCTCATACCGCCAGTCACCACATAGACTAGCAAGGGGAGACAACAGAAGAAAACATAATTTAAGCCCTCGTACAGTTATCTCGTTGAGAGAGAAGATAGATAACACTCGCTAGACAATGAAATATGTATAGGTCACGGAGGTTCCCTTCCTACTACTCGTGATAATTGCAGTGTGTACTGTAAAACATTTGATTATCTACATCACGTTTCTGTGTTGAGCTACCACTATTACGTGTTTTAATGACAGGCATGTGAAAGATGACACAACTCTTCTGTTTCACTCTGTTCATCTCGCCAACTAGCGGTGTTTGTTTGTTGTCGTGTGGGCCAAGAGATCTACCCTGGCACTCGCATAAACCAAAACTCGTGGGCAATGAATAGAGGTGAGTGGTGACATTTGTTTCCCCTCACCCAAAGCTCGTTAGTTGCTTTCAAAGCAGATGTGACACGCACTCTTCTCTACAAAACGTCAGCGTTTAACATATCTTCTACCTGTGTATGGACAAGGGGTGTTAAAGTCCGGACATTGTGGGGCGTTAAAGTCCGGACATTGTGGGGCGTTAAAGTCCGGAAATTGTGGGACGTTATAGTCCGGACATTGTGGGACGTTATAGTCCGGACACTGTGTTCCTTACAACGGCCTGCATTCGAAGCGTTTAATTTCACCGCCTTATTCCGTTTCCGCTTTAAAAAACAAAACAAAACAAAAATAAAAAATTAAGATAGAGCATATACAAATACAACCTGAGGAGGCATGTACGTTTGTCTAAGACAGATGATTGGAGAAACCTTGACACTTGTGTGGATGTCTCGTGACCCAGTTTGTAATTTGAGATGCCTTGTCAATTAGGGACACTCCCGTAACCCAGTTCGTGATTTAAGTTTTTTTTTGTCAATTACGAGACAGTCTTATACTTTGGTTTATTGTCTTTTTTATCTCGTGATAGGCACAATACATGACAAGACATTTATTTGCATCTTTTTATTGCAGTTAAAGAAATATGAAACTATTTTAAAAATACTTTTTAAAAGAATATTACAAATAATTTAAAATGCAGTCACGTGAGTGAAATAAAATGTTCCACGTGATGTACTTAACATTTCCTTGTTAAATGTAAAACACACACACACACAAATACCTACATTGCTTCACGCCCCACTGAACTCGATGCCTTATTTTAATCATCGTTGTAAGTAGTTACATGATATAAAGCAGGTAGACGGCTTAGACTGTGTTATCAGTTGGAGTCAATCATTATAGAGCTGGATAATTGGATGGGAAGTTAAGGCTACACACTCAAACAATCGCACGAATTTTTTTTTGTTACATGCAGTTTCACGCACACACACACACTGACATCGCATACGCGAGCAGCTTAAAATAACTACATATTTGACCGCTAGCACACACACACACACTCACACTGACATTGCATATGCGAGTAGCTTATTTATGATAACTGTACACATTTGACCGCTAACACACACACACTGACATTGCATATGCAAGCAGCTTATGATAACTGTACATATTTGACCGCTAACACACACACACACACTGACAATGCATATGCGAGCAGCTTGTGATAACTTAGTACACATTTGACCCGCTAACGCAAACATTGCTCCGCATGCGCGTTTGTTGTGAGTGTGTTTTTCGATTGTGCAGTGTGTGCACTGTATGTGTGTGTGTGTGTTGCATTTATCCTCCCGCTTCTCTCTCTCTGTCTCTCCGTTAACCCTTCCCCCCCAATTAATGAGTGAATCAATAAGAAGACATAAGAGCGTCTCTTTGTGTCGGCATGGCATCCGTCAGCAGAGTTAATCCCTCGTTGTCATTACCACGGAAGCTCGTCCTGTTGACTTTACAATAGATAAAAAGCCTATCTCGCAGGGTGGATGGGGGGACTCAATGGTTACACGCTTTGTTTTTATATTACGTGAATACAAAAAAAAAGGGAAAGGGGGGAATGAATTGAGACGACCTGTAAAGGGGGCTGTATGGGAGCTAGTTGAAGCTACACTCATGAAATATGACTCAGTAGAGACCTGCGATGAGGTTACTGCCCTATACAGAGATTTTCTTTCGTAGCCATGCTAAGATTCTATAAGTTCTACAAAACGTTGATTGCGCTGGTGAACACAGTTTCAAAACTTTACGAAGCGGTGGCGAGGGACCTATTCGTTGTTTTTTTTCTGTAGTAATGACCTATATATTCATTGAAATGGTCGTCGTTTTCTTCCAACCTTTAATTTACTAGTCTTGTCGTCTGTGAGATATAGCATATGGTCTTGGGTCATTTGTTGGCGTTAGGCCGGGTTATAAATCTTCATTAAGTTATTGTGCCCCGTGTGCCCAGCATTTAGTATTTTCAAGGTGAACAACCTTTGTTCGTCACCTCGGCTAGTGTTTTATCGATCAACCCATCAACCTCGGGACGCAGGTTCCGCCCCTGTAACATCTGCCTTAACTGTACTTCTACACTTCTACCACCAGTCTTGGCCATCAATAACTCTCATGCTTTGATCTTGTCGCGTCCCTTCTACCCTTCCGCCTTTTTTTTTTTTGTGTTCAGACTTGTTTTGTCTGTTCGTCCCGTTAAAGTCGTCAGTGCTTCAGGTCAGCACCGGTTCCTACCCCAGCCCGACCATCAGGGGTCACAAAGTTCATAGGTGCGTGAGCCAGTCGCGAACACTGTTCCGTGCAGACGTTAATGATGATTTAAACGACAGTGATATGTATTCTTTAGGCGAGGTGAGAGGCCCCCCACCCCACCCCCCCCCCCCAACTGTGCTTAGAGACTAGCGGAGAAAGAGAGGGAGAGAAAAGAGGAAAAAAAAGAGAAAGCAAAAGAGATATTGACGAATAGAGTCAGAGAAAGTAACTGACTGACGTTTGGAGAGAGAGAAGAATGGAGAAAAAAACGTAACAGAAGACATTGAAAAGAGAGAGAGAGAGCAATAGACAGACCTTGACAGATAGAGAGAGAGAGAGAGAGGGAGCAATAGACAGAGACATTGCAGGGAGAGAGAGAGAGAGCAATAGACATACGTTTAGAAAGACATACATTGACAGAGAGAGAGAAATAGACATACGTTTAGAAAGACATACATTGACATAGAGAGAGAGCGAGCGAGCAATAGACAGACATTGACAGAAAGAGAGCAATAGACAGACATTGACAGAGAGAGCAATAGACAGACATTGACAGAAAGAGAGCAATAGACATATATTAAGAAAGATAGCAATAGGCATACATTGACAGAGAAAGAAAGAGAAAGATGTACAGACATTGATAAAGAGAGACACTGATAAAGTTTCAGCCAGGGATGAAAGTACCTCATGATGGAAGGACATAAGAGGAGGATATAAGAGAAGAACATAAGAGGAGGACATAAGAGGAGGACATAAGAGAAGAACATAAGAGGAGGACATAAGAGAAGAACATAAGAGAAGAACATAAGAGGAGGACATAAGAGAAGAACATAAGAGAAGAACATAAGAGGAGGACATAAGAGAAGAACATAAGAGAAGAACATAAGAGAAGAACATAAGAGGAGGACATAAGAGAAGAACATAAGAGAAGAACATAAGAGAAGAACATAAGAGAAGAACATAAGAGAAGAACATAAGAGAAGAACATAAGAGGAGGACATAAGAGAAGAACATAAGAGGAGGACATAAGAGGAGGACATAAGAGAAGAACATAAGAGGAGGACATAAGAGAAGAACATAAGAGAAGAACATAAGAGGAGGACATAAGAGAAGAACATAAGAGAAGGACATAAGAGGAGGACATAAGAGGAGGACATAAGAGGAGAACATAAGAGGAGAACATAAGAGGAGAACATAAGAGGAGGACATAAGAGAAGGACATAAGAGAAAAATATAAGAGAAGGACATAAAAGGAGGACATAAGAGGATATATCAAATTGAGAGTTCAGTGGCTAACGAAGGACGAGACTTGAGACACTTATGGAGTGAGACATAAACTAATACGAAGAAGACACATAGAGAGAGAAGATGGAAAGAAGTCTTTAAACTCTTTGCTCTTCACTCTCGACTATCTTCGTTTATCCTCGCGCATTAAATTTTGTTTCCCCCACTATCTCCAAATGTCTGGCTATTTGTCTGAGTTTTGACACGTTGTCTTATCTACAGACATATCCTCTCGTTTAATGCCACATTCAAACTGCATATTTTTGGTGTGCTTCTTACCTAATCTGCTGCATTAAACATTTTTTTGTTTTATGATACCCCCAAACCGACAACTCTCGCTAAGCCTGACACGCGCTCGCTTCAAGCTCGTCTAGTTGTCTGCTGTTCAACTATGCTGCTAGCTGACGAATGTTTAGCGAGGGTATAAAAAGAGACAATAAACGCAAGAGATGTCTCTAACCAATGTACGTTGTTTGCCTACCCAGGTCAATCATAAGGCACCCAGGTCAATCCTAAGACACTATTGATAGCTAAACCCGTCTTTTGAAGACCACCCAACAGAACCTCACGCCAACTATATTGCTTTAAAATTGTAGCCATTATTAACATCATAAATTGAATAGTTCTTTTGATTTCAACATTTAAAAAAAAATACTTTTTTTTTTAAATGTATATTGAATTTAAAAAAACAACAGCAACAAACAAAAAAAACAACTAGAAAAACATTATTTTTTGTTCGTATTTTATTTGTCAAATTGACCTAAGCGTAAGTCTCAGCTGTGAGCTCATAGACTTTCACAGGGGCATTCACTAAAGTAAAACGCGTTACACCTGTAGTTGATAAGCCATCACTCATATTTTTAACAGTTTTTTTTTTGTCTTCTTCTTCCAACCCCTTGGCCTTGTTCGTTTGGCAGATTATACGTCATCGTTCAGGGTCCCTCCTAACGGGCGATAACTCTATCTGAGAAAGCATTAGTCTCATTAACTCCCCTCCCCTTCCACTGTCTTAAACTATAGCGGTACTTAGGAAATAGAGGAGTCGCTGTCAACTAGGCGTCCCTAACCTTAACCTTACACCAACCTATCTTTATTGTTATTGTCTGCTCGTATTTCATGAGTACGCCGCCATCGTATACCTGCACTGTATTACGGGAGATGCCCGCTCACGAGGGTCGCCACGTGGTCCCCATTTTCTCAAAGATACTATCTCGAGAGGATGGTGCGAATCAGGGGGGCCACCCTATTACATTGGTGTTGTCAGTGTGCACATGCTGAGATACACATTCTACTCTCTCACTGTTCCCCCTCCTTCCCACCCCTCTCTCTAACACACACACACGATGCGTCTTAAACCAGACACGCGTTAATAAACAACAGCTCAACTCCCGATTATCTATGATCAACATTTAAACACGAGAAGTTGTCGAAGTCAGCTTTAGTAAGAAGACAAAACAACAACGCGTTGTGAAATGCAACTTCCTATGAAAGTGCGGGCGGTATATCAGGTTCTCTGGAATGTTTATACAGAACATACATAATAAGTAAAAAGTTATTTTGAACATGTAAGTTCGCTTTGTCCAAAAATAGAACCTAGATCAACCCGACACTGGATCTTGGGACGTTGCTTTCATGTCCATTCAGCAGTGACCTTGACCCATAACCGCTTCTATATATTTGTTTTATTTTAGATTCTAGAATGTTCTTTTCAGACCATGGAGACAACACTCTAGAACGCATTCCACACGACCAGGCAGCCATTAAATGCCAAGCTTCACGAGTTTGTACACTGTTTGTACACTTTAAGTACACTGTAATGTTTGTACACTTTTAGTACACTGTAATGTTTGTACTCTCTACTTTTTTAACTTGAACATGGACCAAAACGTTGTTAAACTTTCATGTCTATATAATTTTTAGGCTAACCAATAATACAGTCGCATCTAAAGCACTCTCTATTGGGATTTTACCTCGGAGACATTTCCCGGGCCCTAAAAATTTATAAGGATATTCTTACTACCTGCCAGAGAGCTGCCTCAGATCTGGCCTCATCACTATAAAACTCCTCAGTGAAACTTGTTTGGGGGGGGGGGGGATACTTTAAATTGTGTTTCGTGTTTATTTAAAACAAATCTCGTTACCTGATTTATCTCTCTCTCTCTCTCTCTCTATTGGCCATCGTGCTGAGTGCTTCATAGTTTATTATACCACTTCCTGAGATAAGGCGTAATACTAGATATTTTATATTTATGCACAAGGCCTGCTATCAAAATAAATGCACATTCTTAAATAAAACGAATTCCAGATTATAGAATACAATATTGACGTCTCCATTCGCTCGCAGTACTTTGCTTGCTCAAATTCATATGTAGATATCAAAATAGATCAAACTAAATAAATGGCATTTAAAAAACAAACTATTTTTATTAAGTTAAAATCCCAGTCCACCGCACCCCCCCCCCCCCGACTTTTTTTCTCTTCCTTTATTGAGATCTTACAGTGTGTTTCCAATCACACCTCGCCGTCATTCCTCGTCTAATGAGATTACATCCTAAAGTAGACTTCGCTCGTGACGGTAGCATTCCTTCATCTTGGCCCACGTAATTTTATTGGAACAATTATTAGCTCTTCATCGCCCCCCCCCCCCCTCCTCCGCCCCATCACCCATTCCGTTTCTACTTTCCCTTTTTCTTATTTTTTTTTTTGTCACGAGGGTTAATTTAGAGATGTCTTCCTGAAAGGGAATTTCTGGACAGAAGACTTTGCTAGCCACATAAAATATTTTCTTTGTCTCATTGTGTATATTTATGTATCCTTTACCGACTTCCAATGATAATTGCATATGACTTATCACCCGAAGAGAATACGTACATGTTATAATTGCTGTGATTATAAATTTTATTTGACCGCCAGAAAAACAGTAATTTATTATATGCTTTTGAGGATTATATAATGACTGTGAAATTGTATCGATATACATTATCTATAATTATCTTGTATTTATCATTTATATAACATTTCACAATGACTAAATAGTGTCTACTATTTGTGTTACTAATAATCAATCTGCGTTCTGCATTACTGTCATCACTACTTGTATTGAATGTATGACTTTGTTTTCGCCTCGTTATCTTAAGAACAATCAATAACGAGGACAAGTTAGCGAGTGCTCTGTTGGGACTGGCTTCGGTTTGCTTGCTTCCCTCCAACAAGTCATTACTTATTCTGATCTGATATACACACTGCACGCTAAGCTACTGAACTCTAGGCGTGCCCTCAGGGTATGTGGAAGAAAACGTTAAGCCTTGAATTCATTCTTCGAGCTGGCTGTCGAGGGTGCTTAACGTATACGTTGTCACCTCAAAGCCTGTTGTTGTTTTTAAAATAAAGAGTGTGTATCCACTGATTGTTTCATGCATTTAATTTAGACGCGTTTATATTCTTTAATAAGAATCTTATCTTAGCAGATAAAGTGTACACCAAAAAAAATATACATTTTTTATTTATCTCGCCACCCTGATAGCGGATATTGTTGGCTTCTATCTAGACAAGGACTTGTAATCTAAGCCGGCATCGAACAGGAGCCTGTAGGATACAACCGCTGCGCAAGTCGTCTGATGCTGTCTCATTATCTCTCGCATGGTGTGCGATATGACCTTCAACTTCCCCCTTCCTTTTTGTGTGTGTCTAACCTACACACCCTACTGCACATGTCAAGAAGTAGCAGACAGCCTCTTGCAGACGTGTAGAGAAAGTGACACATTCTTGGGACAATAGTCTTCGAAATTGTAGACATCTGCAAGAGGTTGTTCGCCAGTCTTCCGCTTATCTCCCAGCCCAGCCGAGATGTCATAACAATCGATTACAGTTAAGGTAATTTCGTCCTCTCTCCGCCCGCCCCCACAACATATTGCATTCATCTATTAATTCTTGAATTCAACATGCCCTCCTCCCTCGTCCCGCCCTCGATTGCCGCTCATCATCTACCCTTAGGAAATGTACAGTCTGATGAACGATACGGAAACGCAGTGCTGGTGCTGTGTCTATTTATAGGTTTAGCTCAAAAGATTGGTGATAGGTAAAACGGGAATAGAGGACTCCACCCTCTCTCTCCCCTTCTCCTTCCATACACATAAATAACATGTGTATAACTTTTTTTTTTTTGCCTAAAAATTCATCTTTGGTCTGTTTTATGAGTCGCCCTGTTGTAAGGTAGAGTGACCTCGGGGCCTGTACCAAGTATTTTCTTCATGGGTATGATAACTTGCTCCTTACCTATCTGATAAACATGTCTCCATTCGCAGTCGGGAGCTGACCCCGTGCGTACGGGAGTCTTAATTGACATAATCTTTTTTTGCTGGTTTCAGACCAGACGAATTCGAGAGGGAGAAAAAGTTTTTTTTTTTTTTTTTGGGTGGGGGGGGGGGGGGTGGAGAGTATGAGTTTGCCGCAGGTAAGATCAATATTAGATTTACTGTTTGTAATGGACTCACTCCATCTCTTTCTAACGCTACATATTTATTTTAGTTTTGTTGGTATTTCTAAATCTTGTGTTGCCAAAACTTCTTTTAGGTTGAACATCATGGCCATGGAGAGAGAGTAGGTGTAACATATAGGCATAAATCTATTTTTATAATACTAAAGAATCTTAAATTTTACTTTAAAAAATAGTGTGTGTTTTCGCACCGATTCTTATTGTGCACACCAGCGCACTGTTCAACACGATTGTTAGACATGTTGATAAGGACTGTTTTAGATCCGGTTGAAGCGATCAGCAACAGATAGGACTATGAGCAGTCTGGAACTTCGTGCTACTAAAGAACTATATTAAGGACCTGGAGCTACACCGGGAAGTGTGTCTGTGCTCGGTATTAAGGTTTGGCTAGGAAAGGAGTGGTGGAGCTAAAGATAAAAGACTGCTTGTGCATTGATGGCTGAAGTCGCTGTCTTTGTTTTGTAACTTTTAACAAACACATCAACTGATATTCAATTCTTTTCGTTGAGTGCTTGTCTTAGATTTATTACAATATTACATAAACAAGCTAGGAAGCACGGAAGCTGAGTGGTAAAGCGCTCGGCTTCCAAACCGAGAGGTCCCGAGCTAGAATCCTGGTGAATGTCGGGATCTCTGGGGCGCCTCTGACATTTGTTGGGTAAAAGTAAGGGCGGTTGATCGTTGTGCTGACCACATAACACCCTTGTTAAACGTGGGCCATATAGACAGATGACCTTTACATCATCTGACCCATAGATCACAAGGTCTGAAATGGGAGTTTTTACTTACTTTTCTTATATACAAACATCATACAAGATTTCACCCCGTCTGTCTGCTGTATACAGATTAGACTAGAATACTAAATCATCTACATTTTAGAGGCTTTGTCACAAGGGTCTGGGTTGGTTTCTTAATACTTCGACTTCTCGTAATAGCATTTTCAGTTACCGTCTCATATTTAAAAAGTTTCCAGAGTAATGCTATATCGTCTTCGTGTTTGATACACTCCATTGGATACCGACTCATTTTTTTTTTTTTTTTTAATTTATTTTTCTGTGTTTTTTTAAAATGAATTAGTCGATTGTTAGCAGAAAGAGAAATGGGTATACGATACGCCCTTGTCACACAGCCGTCTCTATGTTGAAGAACTCCGTTATTATTCCGTCGTCTGTTTTAACACATCTTTATTTGCTGGTGAGATGTTGCAGAGTCTGGACAAATTGTTGTGGGATGCTATATTTTCTTTTAATATTTTCCAGATTTATTCGCAATGTAGGCTCTCAATAAATGATGGCTGGTATTCCAACAAAAACTTACTTATAGTTAGTTTCTTATAAACTAAAATGTAACAAATTTTTGTTGACAGCCATTTGCTAAATTGAACAGTGACTTGTTAACACGTGTAGAACTGGACTGGTCTGTTTATATCAGAGAATTGTTTCCTTGAAGTTACACACGATCAAGTGAAACAGTTGTGTGCTCTTGAATCGTCCCTCAAAGATGTGGTTGCCCTCGTATTGCTCTCTCGTGTTCTATCTTTGCGATCTGTATGTTCGCACTGGTTTATCTTCCCCTGGCTTCATAATGTACCCTATTGTTCTCCGAACGATGCTATCTTCTCGGCAGCGTCATTGTACGCCTCACTCAGCACTTGGAAATTAGAAGAAGAAAATGTGAAGTATATTACAGCCACGTGTTGCACAGCTCCACCCTCGCCAAATCTCGTTTTTATTCCCACCGTTGACTTATACGTTTGCAACAATGTACGTGCGAGGTTGTTGTTTTTTTTTATGAGGAGAGGGTGAGAGGGGGGATCTCCTATCGCATATTCAAAAATTGAGCGTTAAAAATGTCTAAAAAATCAAACATGAAATATGTGAACAATGTCCCGGCCAGGAGCCCTCGTGTCTCGTGGAACACCGCGGCCCAGGCACGTACCTGGTTCATAGGTAAACAGACACATATCACATGGATCCGAGATGAGTTGAGAAATGCGCGGGCTCTTCTCATAGGGAGGTTATGTCACCACATGTGACCGAGTGCTAATAACAGGGGCATTCCCGGTAGCAGAGGTCAAGTTTCTCCCCCCCCCCCCCCTTCTCGTTTTTTTATTCTGACACCGACACCTCCGTGTCTACAGTCTTATTATTGAAATTACAAGTGGCACCCGAGAACATGTTTGGTGTCGCGAGCAAATAAAGGGTGTGGCTCTGTTCTATAGGCCTTGTTGTATTAGAGATATCATGTTGGTCATTCAGAACTATCAATTGGGTCAGAATATATCAAGTTTTACATTGAGTTGAGCTCTAGCTTACTGTTGATTCATGGATGTAAGTAATACAGCATAGAGATCCTGACCTTCGCTGATGTTGATGTTCAGATTTACAAATCCCGATTATTCAATTAGAGTGTACTTGTGATTCATCCAAAAAAAAAAATAAATAACAAGAAAAATTTATAAAAAAAAATTAAAAAAAAAAAAAAAAAGACAATACCTCCTTTATACATCTTATACTTATACAGCAATTATTTTGCTCTTACTATTGAATGTTAATTTATTTTAAAAAATAGTATCCCCCCTCCAAGAAAATTATTCCCGGTTAAGCGAATCTATAAAACTGCTAGACTTTATAATATTCCAATGAATAGTTTTTAGAGCTAAACTAAGAAGATGGTGCGCTAATTTTTCATCTAAGAAATGTGGAAATACCAGATGTTGTAGAGTCTGTTCAAGATTAAGATTTTCTAGTTCCCTAGCCAAATTTAAACTATTTTATATTTATACTTAAAAAAATTATAACGGTCAAGGTACGTTAAACTATTTTATATTTATACTTCAAAAAATTATAACGGTCAAGCTACGTTAAACTATTTTATATTTATACTTACAAAAATTATAACGGTCAAGCTACGTTAAACTATTTTATATTTATACTTCAAAAAATTATAACGGTCAAGCTACAATTTCCCAAGTGTGGCCAACGAGCTAGTAATTATTTTGCCAACGATATATATCAACTTTCCTAGGGCCTTTTTTTTTTTTTTAGAATCGCGTCCAAAAAGAAGGTTTCACTCCGAAAGTGTTGTAAAAAGCGTAAATTATTGCAGACTCACAGCTGACATTGTGTAACATATTTACACCATTGGCCAAATAAATCGATTCACAGACACTAGATCAGGCAATCAAGCTTAATTGAACTCATCTCTGTGCTTAAACTAATCAATCATACAACTTGTTAAATAAGTCATCAATCAAAACCAGACTTGCGGAGTATCGAGACTCGCTAATAAGCTCGGTTACTCATGGACATTATAATAGAAGTCGAAACAACAATGAGTGATCACTGTCCCATTATGCAACGTGTCTGGTAAATGCGCATTCGCTGGAGTAACAAGCAGAAGTATTTACCTGCCATATTGTCCTATAACCAATTAAGCTGACCACATTTGCATAATTCGGTGAGATGTAAAAGAAGAAGTAAAAAGGGGAGGGGGGATTAATGGATAACGACTTTTTGTATATTTAAATAATTATTATTCAATTCAAAACATTTGTTGAATGATTTTAAGGTGCATCATTACTTCCTTATACAAAGACCATAACAAAATCATGATTAGTAAGATTGATGAGTAGGAGTCATTGTTTAATCAAGATTGGTACTTTGAAACTTCTGAGTGCCCCTACTGTATCTTGCCTGCCCCTGACTAGAAACACGAACACACTCGACCACAATGGAAGCATCGCTCTTCTGAAGTTACCTTCAACTCTTTCGAAACATCAGCCTCCTATTCAAACCACCCACTTGGTTGCTGTTTTGGGCCGCCCCCACCATATATACGACAAATTCTTGGTGTTCGCTGAGTCAACTTGACCCCTACCTATGACCACTCCTTGAAACGTCAAAGTCAGTTAAATATTTACTTTATCGCTTCAGACTCCCCCTCCCTCCCTTTTACGTGAATACTCCGTTGCCAACTTCAAAGTCTTTAAGACATTTTTGTGTTTATAAAAGGAGACCATTTAGTTTTTTTTTTTTTCTTTTTAAGTATGTTACCAAAACAAAAAGTAACTGACTTCTTAATGGTCGTCTCCCCTACTCCCGAATGGAAAATTTAAAGTAAATCTGAACTAGGTCTCCTATGAAGTCTCGTGTTTTGTCCTGTGACATCTTGATTCTTATTTCTGTTGATTAAATTCCGTGGAGCCTCTGGATCTATGTGTGGACGCATTTCAGAATCGAATAACAAAAAATGTGTGCGGGCGTGTCTACAATCACATTTGATGTGCGTCGTGTCTCCTCTAGTCTGTCTTTCAAAATATTCTCTGACAAAATCACAACATCTAATATCTGATAGATGATGTGGGAACAAGTATTTGATAGATTATGTGTAATTAGTGTGATCATTTACAGATGCTCTTTTTTTTCCTATTTTCTTAAATGAGCCAATGTGTTTTTTTTAACACGTTTTAATTTCTAATAGATAGATAGTTTTGTATTTGCTTATATTATCTTATATATTATAGCAACTAGCTAATTGAAAAAAAATATATATATAAAAATACATACTTTTAAAAAATATCGAATAAAAACAGTATCCATCTAATTTCTAAAACGTGTGTGTGTGTGTGTTTTACACGGATGCATTCTTTTCTTTATTTTTAAAAGTCGTATCTATTTAAAGTCATGCATGGAATGCAAACCCAAACCGATGACATTGACAAGAAATGCACTCACTTATGTTGGGCCGAGAGAAATAAAACTGCATTAGCTGCGCAGTGAGAACATTCCAAACGTCATGTACGGGTATTTAAAGTGCTTCCATTCAAACTGCGAGTTCTTTGAATTTTTACTTAATTTTTTTTTTTAGCTTCCGCCTAACCAGCATAAAACCTTTTAACTGATCATAAATATCGAATTATCGAAATGTAAATGTAATGTCATTTGATTACCATCTTCAGCAACTTGGTCGTTCTTTGTAGAAACTTAAATTACACACAAATGAACCTGTATAAACTATTTTTAATACAGATTATTGAATACTGAAGTATGTTGTTTTTTAAAATAATTTTACATTCTGAAACATAGTAATTGTGAGCTAAAATTATCTAGCATTGGGGATTTGTTTTAAAATGATGAAGCTGGTCTTCTGGCAGGTAACAAGACTGAGCATGCCCAGGTCATCGAAGATGTCTACAATGTCAGTTGTCACCAGTGCTACAATATTAGTAGTTGGTGTTTTGTGGGTACGGGTTTCCTATTCATATCGATTTCTTAAGAACAGCGACACTCGCGGAGATAATCTTGTGAATGGGTTATCTTAACTCGAGGTTTATTTTGAGTGCGGCTTTAGCAATTGGTAGTGAACATAGGCCTAAGATAAACTGTTTTGCTGCGCCTACAGAATTAAGCCAAACTAGTCAGCGGCGTAGATGACCTTACTACCAAAAGAGGCAGGAGGAATAAATACAAAACATATCTTTTTTTTTTTACAAAGCTTATATCAACTCACTCTGTCTATCTGTCTGTCTGGTAAAACGTTTCTCCCACTTCCCATTCTTGGATCAAGTCGAAATTTTGCACAATTATTCTGTTTCTCTGGAAAGGGGAAAGACATGAATGAATAAAAAAATTAACCAATTAGTTAATTAATTACTTTGCCTGATACCGAAATAAATGCTACTTAATGTGTGGCTGTATTTATGGATTTAACCCTCTTCTCACGTTTTGTCACCTTTTTTCTCGCCTCCTATTCTCGGATCATGTTAAAATTGTAATTTTTCATAGTTGAAGACGATACACGAATCAATCCAAATACTGACCAATTAGTTAATGAATTAGTACAAATTAATTGATTTTGTTTCATATAGCAAAAGAGAGCTAAGCCCTGCCATTTTTAGATAAATCGCAGTAATTGTCGGTTCTTACCCTTAGATAAGCTTTGTTTTGTTTTTAAAGTATTCTTTTGTCTTCTGTTTATTTTTTTTTTCCATTGATCTAATCCTTTTTTTAAGGTCAGATGCGTCAATGAAGCCAGTAAAACAAAAATTACACTCATTCTGACACCAGAATAAAACAAAGTTACAAGTTATATTCCATATTTACATTGAGTCTTGTTGGTGTGTTACCTGAACAAATGATTGATCTTGTCACTGCACAACAGTACGTCACCATTTATTCCCTCCACTTTTCGTGTGTGTGTGTGTTGACCTTGATTGCACTTCTTTCGACTCGTGCTGTAAGATGGGCATTAAAGTGGCAAGGAAATCAATCACTGTATTCACAACTTTTGCCGCACACATACACACCAAGGAAAGCTTGCAGAAGTTAAAAACTATTAAACAACTTCTCCCCTCCCCTCGAGCACAAACATGACTCGGTAAGTGTGTGTGTGTGTGTGAAGGGGTAGTGAGTGACAACGCCATTTTGTGTGGGGTAACATTAAAAAAAAAGGGCGCGGGGGAGGGGATTTGAAACGTTTAAAATGTAAAGCAGACGTTTTTCTTGAAGGCCATCACTCACGCGGCATGATTGGAAATCAGTTTTTTTTTCTTTTATAGTTCTTTCTTTTTCTCTCACTAGACCCCTCCCTCCCCCGGCTCTCTCAGTTCTTTCATCTTTCTCGTGACGCCTTCTCCCCCCGTCACTGACACAGTTTATTTTGTGTAATCCCCAGATCTGTTATCTGGTTCGATTTAATTAGGTCACGTACATTTGTGTGTGTGTTTGTGCTACCGCTGCCTCGTTTCTGTCACGTGACACAGTTGTAGTTGGTGTGAGTGCTTGTGTGTGTGTGTGTACACTTGCAGACGTGGAGGAATAGATTGGATAAACATCGTCCGACTATCAAGTTCGTATGACCAATTGACATTTACTGTAGCAGGTCTTGACATTACAGGCTGGCATTATCGTGACATTGCGCTTTGGACGCGAGTTTATCCAGCGTCACTCACTCACGAGGAATTGGCGAGAGATGTCTACATATACATACAAATTTAGTGCCTTGGGTAGTTAAATATCATGTGATTCTGTAAACTATTTTGTACAAGTCTTAGACAACACGCACACACTTGAAGATTCACGCATGTATTTTTTCTAAGAAATTTACAGTAGTTACGTATAATTATGTATATATCCATCTCATATCTATCCTGTGGATGATTATTACACCTTCCACCTGATAGCGATGCCTCTCACTACGCCACTCGATTTTTCTGTTCCAAAAAACGTTTTCCTCTTTTACGAACCTACAAATAGACAAGACATTAAATCTAATGGCACATGAGCCGCATACCTTTGTATTGAACGCAGGCAGCAAACTACATAGAAAAGACATTCCGCTTTCAAAGGAACCGTGTAATTCTGAACATTCTCCCAAAAGCCTTACGATAATATGATGAGTCACAGATCTAGTCAGTCGGGTGTTCATCAAATATTCGGATGTATTGGTAAACAAACCAGCGTGTTTCCTTATGTAATCCAACACTTAGTGCAGGATTCTTGACTCTTGAAATGATTATTGATGCATTGCATATATACAAAGGTGACCAGTTCATTTATATACCGTGTGCTACAGAATGGTGCGTAAATAAATAATTAAACAGAGAGAGTGTGGGAGAGAGTGAGATTGAATCTTGTTTTGAGTTTTCTTTTATTGGCCTGAATTCTGTTTAATGTAACTTTATTACGTTTGTTATTCATTAAATCTATTTGAAAGTAAAAACACTTTGTGATTAGATCTACTAAAATAGTTCTTGTATGTCTTTGCTAGAGTACCACGTTCCAGTCACGCCATGGTGACTTTTAGTCACGCTCTGTGTGGTGTCGCTACTAATCAATGCCGTGCTCAGCCTGATGGAGCTCCTTTTTTTCCCCTCTATTTTCCTTCCTTCCGACTCATTCTTTCAGTGGCACCTTCGTTGCACATTTTATGCAAATGAACACGAGTGTGAGTCACGCGGCGTGGATCATTAAATACGGGTCCACCTGCCGGTTGATCACTGGAACTACTCACTTTGTTCTTTTTACGGCAGTCGACACCCTACCAATGGCCATTCGAACCGGTTTTACAACTCGCCCCAGCCTCGTTATCCGAGAAGCTCTCGAACATTAAAAGAAAATTAATAATAATAAAGAGAGATAATTGAAGCCCCCAGCCTCATTTTTGGTGGCCTCCCTTTACAGAAAGTTTGCTTGGATCTCCAGCGGAAGCGCAAGCTGTCTCGTTCGGCTGTTCCTACTGATTTGTTTGTGCTCCTTGCTAGTGGCTTGGTGCTGTAACCTTTGTTTCGACGTAAGGACATAATATGGACAGATAATAACAGTTATGATGTTTGAAAGAAGTGGGGAAAAAATCCCCGCTACGCCCAACCCGGTCTGAAACCAATAAATATTAGCCGATCATGTCAATGATTTCCCGTTTCATCCAATCAAAACGGAAAGTCCCTATGTAGCAGAAAATATTACGATCAGGGGAGATTACCCGCGGATAGCTGTCGCTGATAAAAAAAAAAGGGGAGGAGGGTGAGGGAGGCACACTCATACTTCCAAGTTTGGGAGGGGGATGTATCTGGATGAACACTTTATCGAAATCATTTTATTTGGTATGAAGACTTTACTTGGAGCTTCTCAAAATGTCGTTGACCTTTCCTACATCAAATAACTATTTCCCAAAAAGCCCAAGTGCATTAGTGTACAGTGGCAATGTTCATATGCAGCGTTATAATAACATCAATGTAGTTTTTACATTAACTGGTGTCTATCTTTCATCTGGTAACACATTTTAACAGCGACAACAAACATAAGTCGGACACTCCCAAACCCCCACCCCCACACTATGGATTCATTAGCATTTTTATGAAAAGGAGAGATACAAAAGTATTGGAAACTCGTGGATGTAATACGAGCGAGATAAATTATGCAAGCTTTTCTCTTCTCTGCCTCACATTTCATTCGCTGGTTCTGTGAACAGAGTTGATCTATTCAGCCCTTGACACTAGCCTCGTTTTTTTTTTTAGTATCAACCGCTGATTCTCATTGACCTAGAAAGCCACATAAGTATAGATTCACTAATTTCCAATTGAACAATGTAAATAAATACATTAATACATTGTTTAAGGCATGCGGAGTTCAAGGAGGCGCGGTGGCTGAGCGGCAAAGCGCCTTGCTTCCGAACTAAGGGGTCCCGGGCTCGAATCCCGGTGAAGACCTGGTGCCCCTGATACCACCCAGCTCTAATTAGTTGGGTAAAATCAAAGTCTGTTGATCGTTGCGCTGACCACATGACACCCTCTGTCAACTGTCGTTCCCAGAAACAGATGATCTTTTGCATCATCTGCCTTATGTATCGCAAGGTCTGAAAAGGGTACTTTACATCATGCCGAGTTGATTCTGTCTCCTAGCAACGAAATATTTGCAATTGTTATAACTTTTCACCCTTCAATATTGTAATTCATTATGGGTACTGAATATCGAATCCTGACCAAGAGATTTAAATGTTGGTACCTTTTGGACGTCCTTGTGTCCAGCCAACTGGCTACCTGATATTTGTTTGGACAGCCACCAATCAAGACACTATACTGTCTTCCAAGACCACATTTCCCTTCTTCGGAATACTTTAAACTCGTTACTCTTCCTATGTTATTGCTGTTTTTTCAAAACCTCACTGTAGAATGCAAATTAATTTTATCATGTAACACACTTAGTGACTAATCACGTGACACAATAGTCATTCATAGTATTAGGCAGTGCTAAAAGGCACTCTGGTGTCGCTAACATCGTCACTAATGAAATCAGTGTTATTTTTGTTTCCGACAATCTTTCCAGTGTCGGGTTATAGGAGCCTCCTAAGTCACACAGATACAATGTGAACATTAACATCTCTTATTGCCAAGTTTTCTTTCTTGTTCCAAGTGTCATTCTTTTTTTCTCTCTCTTTTCTTGATCTCTAACGTCGCATTCTGTTTCCTAATGGACACACATGTTTCTTTACTCGCTTTCAGGAGCGTCAGCGGCATCATCCAAAAACCGAGGAGAGGACCGAGAATGAAATAATAAGAGTGCTCTTTTTTCAAAGAAAAAGAGTCATTAATGCTGTTTAGAAAGTAGTGAGTGTAGCAAAGGCTATAGCGATGAGTAAAGAGAAGCACATAAACGTGATTGAAAGTTGTAAAATATATATCAAATCTTATTACATTTCACACAAAGAAAATGATGATAATTTATAAATAAACATACCCTTATTAATAGCGAGTTTTGATAGACCAAGCTTTTGACCCCCCCCCCCCCTTTTTTTTTAAAGAATTTCCTGGGAGACAGTTTAGTATGTAATAATTCAGACTTCTCCCAGTGGAACACGGCAGTCACGTGTCGACAAAAGCAGTGGTTATAAAATTCGTTTCCCTTATAAATAGCATATCAAACTAAACGCCTTTGATTTGGGAGCTCTGCTCCAGAGCCTCTTCGGTGAACTGTAGCGCCCGCCGGGGAACTGATTTTTAGTTTTCAAAGCTAAATGGTAAATATTGTTTCTGCCATAAACTTTTCGAGTGACTTTCGCCACAAGTTGTAGTGGACGACTCAAAGCTCGAGAACGACACGAGAGCCCAATGCGGCCTTACACCGAGGGATTAGGGACAAAAAGGCAATACGCTTAGAGATTGATTTGTACTAAGGATTCTTCTTTCTTCATTATTTTCTTCAGCTGTCTTTGTCCTCCTCCTCCTCTTTTTGTGACTCCCCTCCTTCCCTTAACAGTGCCTCATGATTGTATCTCTCTATTCAGTTTCTCTCCAACCGCCCCTCCCTCTCTACCGCCTCCATACTAATAGTCCACTAAAATCAATACAGGACCTTTGTTCCTTTGGTGACTAATTGAATCCAGATTATTTGCTTAGCTCCGACCCCAAGGAGACCACCCTAAATCGACACGGGCCCCGTGCATGCGAGAAGGCCCAACGCCCGTGTAATGACCCGCACGTGTCCATTTTGCAGGAGACAACAATGCCGGAACTGTCCGGTGTCATTATTAGACAGAGGGGGGAACAATCGGCTCGTGCCTGATTTCCGAGCTTGTCGTCGAGTGCTGTCCGTGTAACGTTTGTCCCTTCCTCCAGTCTTTGTACTCAATTCGTTGTATTCACATTTATGACATCTCCAATTATTTTTTAAATCAAGATTTCCCATTAACATTTATATCCTACATTTCACACCGCTTGGCTTCTGAACCGAGGGGTATCGAGTTCCAATCCTAGAAAAGACTTAAGATTTGTAACTTCCATTCAAAACTTACGGGTACCTCAGATACGTTGTGGAGACAAAGGTGGTTTGTCGTTGTGCTGGCTTCTAGATACACTTATTAGCAAAGAAATAGACAAGCTTTACATCACCTGCCCCTTAGATCACATGGTTACATTTTTTTTTTACTAAATTCTCGCGCATTTTGCTTACACATTTTTAACACAACAGGTCATTGGATTTTAGTGTTACGGAAATGAAAAGTTTTTCAAATGAATCATTTTTCTTTTATCTCATTCTCATATAAATTTTGGGCTATTTTTTCGCTAGTAACGAGGCGTTTATTACGTTGGGTAAATGGTTGGGTAATTTGTTTTTCTCCTAACTGCACTCCCAGCTCTCACTACCACTTTTTAGTTTACTAGGAGTCTGCTTTCTTTGTCCCTTTCGTTCTTGTCCTGTAGCCTCTCATGGCTATTACCTAGTCCAGATATATTATTCAGACTTAGTTTACAGGAAGTTGGTTTTTTTTTCTCTGCCTTTTCTGTTTTCAAAAATGGAAATGTATACGCCGTGAGCGTTGTCCCGACATTTACTTATATCGCTTCTGACACCCTTTTACTGAATAATGAACTCCATTACCGGGAAAGATTCCCTTCAGGCGCTATGGCCAGCTTTCTAGAATTTTTTTTCTCCTCTTTCCACCTAGAACAACAATCTGCTTTCTGTGTCCACAAACACAATGACTTGAACGTGTCTAAAAATGAAAACGTTTCAGTGCCCTTTGGTTGATTTCATTGAATCCTGGAACTGACAATATAACACTTAAATAAATCCAATAACGTAATTTGCATAAATCAGTTCGCAGAGAAAGAAAGTAAGAAAACAAATGCAAGGCCATTTCAATATTTGATTTCTAAATACTCCACGAAGGCTGGTCGAGTGCAGCTGTATCTACAAGGCCTTCAATGGTTGCTAAGTAAATAAAAGAAGCATAATTCATCATATTTGAATTTTAGAAGTCAGTTGCCTCCCATTACCCACAGCGTTTTTTTTTCTTGTTTTTTTTTGGGGGGGGGGGGGGGGTTTGGGATTCAATAGTATATACAAGGGAAAAATTAAGAATCACTTTATCTAAATATCGAATGCATTTAATCTTTTTTTTCTTTATTACACCGGCTTCTCATTCCACTGTTTTATCAATGTTTGACATTTGTCACTAACCATTTTGAATGCGTTGAATCTACCTATGGCAGTAGTTTTTGAACGATTCCATTGTCATGTTTAAACAATCTTAAACACCGCCTTTCACCCTGGTCCACTTCAAAACAGTGGTCAAGTGTGTGTACACTTTTACCCCCCCCCCCCCCCCCCATTTTTTGTAGCCCTCGCCACACTGTCGCCCAGTGACAGGCGTGAACAAATCAACAAACGTCCAGGTTGAGCACGCGCCACGGCCAAGGTTAGGTTATTTTCTTTTTAAACAACTTTCTTCCGAAATTTCACCACGGCTGTCCACTCCCCCCATGAATAATTTACTGCAACAATTTCTTAAAACAATTTGCCACTCGCTGCTGTTTCACACGACATGCACCATCTGTGGTATCATCACCCCCGCCATCCTGTATGTGTCCAAGAGTAAGATTTACATACAAGGGAAACAATGGACAGACAAATCCTGCAGTGTTGTTCACTTGCGCCCTTAAACACACACACGCATGTACAACACACACATTGATTAAGTCTAAAATTTGAACACATCATTCGCGTTTGTGTTTGCGTGTGTTCCATCTGCTTGTCTTTCTAATGTTTAAGCCAACATTTTTTTTTTATTATTCACTATTCGATGACTAATTAACTTCTCCCCGCCTCTTTTCCCACATCGTATGAGTGTTTCTGTGTGTGTGTGTGTGTTTGTGTGGAGATATTAGACTTGGGTGCCAATAATGGCTACTCCTCACGCCGAATATCAAAAAGACTTGGTCTTTGTCATTTGAGCGAGTGCGGACCACCTAGGACTTGACGATTGCACAGCGGCGGCACAATGACAGGGGAACTTGAATCTCGCAGTTGGAGACAGATGCTAGTAACCTCTACATGACCTCTCTGTTTCTCTCTCCTTTCAAATTCTTTTTTTTTTTTTTTTTTTTCCTAAAAGCATGTGTCTCACCTTAAAAAATGAGAACCTTTGACGCACGTGTAGGATTCGTTTAATGGCGGTTGGAATGTGTTCATTGTGTGTTTTAAACGCTTTAGTCGACACGTGACTTGGGTCGTCAGTATTACATGCTGAAAAAAAGTACTACATTTGTAAAAGTTGTCACATTTTTTGCATTTGTTCCCGCACTATTTACTACTACTACTACTACTACTACTACTAGTAATAATAATAATGATAAAAATAATCTTTATTATCCATAAGGATACAATGTGTGCATTATACCAAACAAACATTATAAGTATAGAAAACCACAATATACATTCACAGCAGACTCACTTATAATTTACATGCGAAATGTTTATATCAGATTGTTAAATTGTATTTAATGATTTGATCGTCAGGGGAACTAAAGGGTGTTTGTGTCTGTTTCTCTTTGCTATTGGTGTCTTGTATCTCTTTGCTATTGGTGTCGAGTATCTCTTTTGTGATGGTATGTAATATGTAAATTATCATTTTAAAAAATTGGTTGCTATGCAGTAATGAAATTAACTAGCGCTGAAAGTGAATGAAAATAATAGTCTCGCGTTGATTTAATAATCTCTTCGATCATAATTACAAAGATAAAACCACAATTTTAGTTTGACCTAATTTTAAGAGCTCTTCCTCCTTCTCTAATGCCCCGTCGATGTCTGCAAGACGTGAACTCTGCATTTGTGCGCACACAGCCGACCTCCTTTTGTCGACTTGCAAAGTCAATGTTTCCAAGATGATATAACACCCAGGCACACAGGGTGTTAGTTTTTCATTATTTCTCTTTTAGCACTAATCAAATCTCTCGATTCCTCCTCCTATTTTAGATGTCGACCGTCACACGAGAGCTTGGTTGGTCTAGGCGGGTGAAATGTCGGCTTGAATTAGTTTCATTTATGACATCACGAAGTAATCCGTCGGTGACGCAACAGCCGTTTGTTCGCTTTCGGCTTTATTGCATTATTTATTATCGACCAGACCGTGGTAAAAATCTATTATAAACATTCCAGTTTTTTTCTTTAAAATCAACGGTACACAAAGGTTTGATTGCATTCGATCTTATTCGCATAATGTATGCAGTCCAACCACATTACACCCAACCGCCACCAGTCTACTTGAATTAATTATGCATAGTTAATGCAGTGTAACTGTTTAGAATATTCACAATATAAAAGGTACACATAAAACTACATGTTCTATTTACCCCCACCCCCCAATGTTTTACAAAGCCTGCTTAAACTTCCTCTCTGTCTGTCTGTTTGTCTGTCTGCTTGCCTGTGCCAGGTACAACTTCATTAATAAATATTATAAATAAGACACAAGCATGAAATATTTTTGTTTTAAAAAAATCGGCATGTCACAAACTAAACTTCTATACATGCTCACTGGCCTGTACAAATCATATAAATAACAAACTGTAGCAATGGCTGCTCACTTGAAATTTTTGTCTCATGTCTATTTGGAATCTACACTATTAGCTCATAAAGAAGACTAAATCAACATTCATTTAGTTTGGGTTATGTTGTAGAGCTGTGAAATGCTCTGTAGTTGAACTTTAAAAGTTCAATTCCTCGCTTCGCGGCATACATCTACCGAGCTCAAAAGGGAGCTAGAATTTTGGACGTGGAAAGAAGATTGCATTGGCTATATACAGTCACCTAAATTTTAGAAGAAAAAAGTGTTGTATATTAAAAGTTACAATCTCATGAAAGCCACGCGCACTCTTTGAAATCATGAATTAGAACTTGAACATATCTTTGTATAGACGTTTAACCTCTTTGCAATAGTTAGTGTTTACCCATGCGCATGAACTCGTGTATTTCATCAGCACGTCATTTCAGTCTTGTCTTTTTTTTTTTCTCCTCTTGCATCATACAGATAGCACCACAGACTGGTCATCTGAGAGATAGCACTGCGAACTGATCTGGTCGTCTGAGACAAGATTTGATTGGATTAGTAACTCACGTACGTGACAAATGAGATCCGAGCATGAAGCATGACGAGGTCATCTTTGTGGATACAGCCTCCCTGGAGAGGGTGGACATACCTCTTTTACATTTGGATCTTATTATTTAATAGACCCTGCGCTTCAGAAGAAGGTAAGATCATTTCATAATTTTGATATCTTCAATGAAACAAAACTGATGAGCTGTCCCCCCCCCCCCAATGTTTACTTTTTTTCCTTTAGTACATGTAGACTTGTGTAACAATCCTCCTTACTTCCTTACCTGTTTGTTGCGTCTCCTTAGCCCCTCCCAGTTCAAAACACAATGTAGAGAAAACAAAACACAGGAAAAACATGATTTGAAATTATTTATTAATTAAAACAAAGGGATATAACATCTTAAGTTTGGTGTAGAGCCTGTCTGAGAAAAAGTCAATTTAGTAGCCAATTTGAATATACCTTCAACATGTACAGCAAATATTTTGGGGTTATTAGAAGAAAAAAATGGGTTCATTTGATTACATTTCTATTTTCACTCAGTGCCAGCACCGGGTTTAAATGTAGTCAAAATATAGGAGTATGTGTGATAAGATCGACTGTATGTAATCTATTCAAAACAAACGCTAAGATTATCATTATGCCAACTAAAAATTATGAATTAAAAACTAGTTTCTCTCTCTTTACTTTGACTCTAATTCCTAGCAATGAAATGTCAACAATTACTCAAGAAACACTTCATTCATAGCTCACCAAGCCGACCGGCTCACACTTACGGAGGTAATGTGTTCCCAGACTAATTAATTCAATATTTTCTCACCGAGATGGTTATTTGACTAACATTAAATCGTCTTTGTCAATGACCTCCTGCTACGTTGACCCCCTACCGCCCCCAAGTCTCCTCCTTAGCTAACAGATTCAGCACAGACTTTTTTCTGTTTTTTTTTAAAGTTTTCTTCCAATAATTATTTTGATCTCGCCATCCTATAATATTGATCTTCTTTCGGTCAACCGACCTCCCCCCCCCCTCATCTTTCCTTTTTATATCTCCCCCCCCCCTCCCGCCGCTTCATTTGTAAGGCGGGGGACCATCCGGTAGAACAGTTCTGCACAGCCAACAGTTGACTCAACACTATTGGCCCCCCTACCTCCACTCAACACACACTCAATAGGCTTCATTTAAAACCAATAGGAAACGGTAGATTATAAACATAAAACTGTCGCAATCAGATCTAGCTCTTGGGGCTACTCGACACAGGTCTCGAGTTTTCAAATTGCGATAGGCAGGGGAAGCAATCTTTTTTTTTTCCTTCTTTAACTTTATTGATTTTTTTTTTAATTTCTCTCTTACCGTTGACCTGTTTACTTAACAATTTAGCACATGACTTCACCACCTTCGCCCCTCCATCTCTCTTCTAAACATTACCATCATCCTCCATGCTGCAGACCAAATACAAAATCTTAATTTTAAAAAAAAAAGGGGGATGGTTGTAATACTCTTAAGGCTAAATGCATTTTTTTTTCATTGCGAAGCGACGAACAACCACGCCTAATAGAAGACTAAAATACAAAGGGAGGTTAGAAACCGGATTTTGAAAGTGAAAACAACAGAGGTGTATATGGTTCCCTCGATATACCTCGGTTTCTTTATCCTTGAAAAAACAAACTCGCGAACGGTGGCAGTGTAATTTGTTTAGATAAAGCTTGCATTGGTTTGATAGGTTTCTTACTAGTTTGAAAGAGTGAATGTGAGAGAGGAATGAATGAAATAAAGAGAGGTGGGGAGGGGAGGGAGATAACGTCATCTTCATATTCCAATATTTGTGAACCACAACTAATTATTTGAACGTCAAATTGGTTTGTATTTGTCAACGCGAGGTGTGTGTTTATCTGTATGTTTGTCAGCGCTCGTGTTTTTGTGTCTTTGGGTTTCGAGGATAACAAATTGTGTATCCCAGGTTGAAGCGATAACTGTTGCCCATTAGCGTGGTGTAATGGTTCTCAGGGCATTGCAGCAGATTATCGATGTTTATCTGTTGTATTAGTCTTTGGAAATCCTCATTTCAAAAGGGATCTGTGTCTCCATTTAGATATTTTGTCTGCCGAACTGATAATCGGAGGTTCGAACCTTAAAACAATGATTGAAATTAGAGAGCATTTGTATAGATTTACGAAAAACTATGCGAAAAATCATTGCGAGTTTTTTTGTTTTTTTTTACCTATGCTATGATTTTATCGGCGTAATGTTAAATTTTATTTAAAACAGTTTGAGTACTTCATTCTTATGCATTCTGGTTTTCGGGTATTCCCTGTTATATAAATAGAAGCAACAAGACACTAATACAAAACAACATCACTTCGCCGTTGTTTTCAGTTAGCTTTAACCTAAAGGAAGTAAATATACACAAGACACTGGAGATGAATTCTCACCCATGGTACTTACTGGGCAAGTCATAGCCCCCCCCCCCTTCCTATTCTCTTCACAAAAAGTATACTGTCCCTATTTCCCCTTCCAGTAGTACGAGGCCGTGCCGAGTCCCATAGACGTGATAAAGGTCGAGAGGCTGAGTGAGCGCCTAATTGGTATCTCGTGCTACGTACTTTATGTCTCTCGCCGTCCAGCGGACTGATAAAGCGCCCCAGTTTTCTCCACCGGGTGAGCGCTGATTTACCGCGTGATGCTAATGAAAAGAGAAAAGAGAATCTGGCCATAAAAGCCCAGTGTCCATTCCAATGTCATTTTTGGACTCACCTCTGATATATACTTGGCCCCACCCCATCTACCATTAAGGGTTTCTTTTGTCATCCATAATCCAAGGAGTTATGCGCTGTGGTCACGTTATCTTGGTGAAAATAAGCAGGCCCACCGAGTCTTTGCCCCTGCGCTAATACGTTACTCTTATTTCTCAAACCCGAACCCAAAACCTCGTGTTTAATAAGGTTTCCTAGAGTCTAAAATAAACACCAACCTGGTTGTATGTTCTTTGGCTCCAACCTTTCTTTTTTTCCACTCTTCACAACAAAAATATCACTCTTGATCCTTTAAAATCCAGCCATTCTAAATAACCGTAATCCTATGCAACATTCTGTTATGCACTCAGCAACATTAAAACCCTCGATACACCCTCCATTGTTTCGACGTTATTCATCCTAAAACTAAATTCTCTGGTACATTTGGAGGGGGGAAAAAAGGTATTTTATAATGCTTTCTATCGCCCAGTGTCCAAATATTTTCCTTAACGAATGGGCTGTTAACGATAACAATTGGCATTCCTTTTAGGCTCAGCCACACAAATTAGAATATTTTTAAATGTATTTTTCTGAACGTTTCGGCTGTTGTAATTTGTCAACATTGTATTATTGCTCAACATCACTCAATATGCTTGAATTTTTAACTATTCCATTTATGTTTATTCCAATTCCATTAATGATCTTTAAAGGCAATGAAATAAAGAACAGAGATAAAGAACAAAAAAATAAACGACAAAAAATAAACTTGCATTTGCGGAATTAATTTCCTCCAAGAAGGGAGATTATCCTGTTATGAATAAAGTAAAAAAAAAAGGGGGGAGGCTATTTAGCGAAATCATTCATCTGTCGGACATTGTCCAATAATTGCTCGGCCCGTCTTGTTAAAACATTAACTGTTTATGAAGATTAAGGACAGTTACAAATGCATAATCACTGTGACATTAATCAGGAGGCATTTCAACAGCGTGCCTGCAAAGCTTGCTCGGAAGAGATGTGGAGGGCGGGCTGGCTGTGCGCTGGGTTGAAAACTCGTGTGTGTAGGGACCTAAAGTCTATTGTTTCATAAAATAGCGGAGAGAGGTAGACGAAGAACTTTATAAGATCTCTCAACGTTGAAACAAAAAATTAAGTATAGAAATAGATAAATAAAGGGAACACGTATCTTTGGCCCTCCCCCTACCACTTCAGGTCTGTGGAAGACACGAGTAAAGTATGCCTGATAGATGGAGAGAAGGGTCTGTGAAAGACACGAGTAAAGTATGTCTGATAGATGGAGGGAAAGAATCTCTCCTTTTGTTTTCAGATGAAAGGCCACATAAGAAGAACGAACGAAAAAAAAACCACCGAGGATGATGGCGAGGGCGCCCTCTCACTTTTGTCTGGAGCTCTTTAGTGGGAGGTAGCACGACTTGTGGTTCGAGTCAAGGAGCAGGCCACAAACCCCACGGTGGGTTGTTTACCGTTTGCCTCTTTTAATTTCAACGTGTTTATGTTTCAATTAAATGGAGTAAAGACACACCACACTGGTCCACTTATCGCGGCAGCTAACACTCGCCACTACCCAGACCTTTGTTTCAATTTTAATTAACCAGGAAAACCTGGCGTGGTGCCCCCCTCTCACACACACACCTACCCGTCCCCCGTGTTCTTCACTCTCATCACCTGCAGGCACACACACACGTGGTCTTTTTTTTTTTGGTGTTCTTGTAGTTATTTTGTGTAACTTAAAGATATTCTGAAAGAAACAATTCTAGCTTCGCACGAGCGTTAGTATTGGGAGAAGATTTTCGTGCTGATAATTGATGTCATCCCAGGCGTTGAGGTCATCCTATTAGTTTGTTGATGTCATCATATTAGTTTGTTGATGTCATCATATTAGTTTGTTGATGTCATCATATTAGTTTGTTGATGTCATCATATTAGTTTGTTGATGTCATCATATTAGTTTGTTGATGTCATCATATTAGTTTGATGATGTGGTCACGTGCTGAAGGCCATGAGTTAAATACTTCCACTATATGGTTGTCTTTTGTTTTACTGTATTGCCTGCCAAGATTACGACACAAATTATTGTCAGACAACTAAAGGCAATTATTTCGTTTCTTCCCAGATTTCTCCTGCGGCATGTTATGAGAATAGTAAAGGTTTATCCATCCAGTCTTATGTTTTTGTGAAATTGCTCTAGAAATAAACAAAAACGGTCGCTGCATTGTTAGAGGAAATAAGAATGTGTGCAATACGTTTGAACTTTATGTTCACGCTAGTAGCCAGAGGATGATACTTTGTTTGGTAACACTTTAGATGTTCAAGTCTAATTGGATGGAACGTAAAAAGAGAAGAGTTGCGTTGTTTTTTTTTAATAGTGCAATCTCCGAAACAGACCCCCAACTGTGTACTGCTACATTACTTAGGGCCATCTCCGAAACAGACCCCCAACTGTGTACTGCTACATTACTTAGGGCCATCTCCGAAACAGACCCCCAACTGTGTACTGCTACATTACTTAGGGCCATCTCCGAAACAGACCCCCAACTGTGTACCACTACATTACTTAGTGCAATCTCCGAAACAGACCCCCAACTGTGTACCGCTACATTACATAGTGCAATCTCCGAAACAGACCCCCAAACTGTGTAGTGCTACATTACCGCTACTCTAAGTCATTTAGTGACATTCTTTTACTAAATTTCTTGTCATCTGAACCTCTTCCTTTTAGTCCAATGCTAAGTAGGTCAAATGAAATGATAAAAAAAAAATAATAATAAAACTACATTAGTTGTCCTCAAGCAGCCCTCACCTCCTCAAACTGCCCTCACCTCCGCATCGCGTTCTAGTTGAACTCCTCTTTTACAACTCACGCGGGAGAAGTCATTAATTGTCATAGTTGTCGAAGCCCGCTGCGAGCGTTCCAGTTTGTGTACCCTGAAGTTTCGCCCAATTTATACAATGGTTGCTCCCCCGGGGCGACCAGCTTCTTTCTCCTTGGCATTTTCTTTCTTTTTTTTTTTAATTTCAAGAAAATTGTGGGGGAGGTAACGGCGATCATTGAAAAATAATGATTTTTTTTTTCCTTCTCGCCTTCTCCTCGTTAATCAACTTTGCAGACGACTAACGTTACATTTGATCACGTGGTAGACTACGTACAGAAGCCAGAAAGGATGAGACTTAGACGAGGTCTTTCTTTGTGGGGAGGATCTGAGAGAGATGCAAAAAAAATGTAATAGGTCAAGTTAAGGTCAGCGTTGTTTTGATAAAGAACTTTTTTGTACCACTCTGAATAAAGACATCCAATTGAAATCTTTGCACCAATCAGCCTGAAGTCAAACCTCGGTTTTGTAAACTATGACAGGTGTGTTTCCTGATATAGAGATGAAGCTTAGGGTCTCTATGACCAAACTACTTGTAGCTTACGGATGCAGGGTGCAGAACTGTATAGAAAAATAAAATACAAACATAGAAAACCCTGGTCCAAAGTACAACACAGGACGTTTGACCACGAGCCCTTCATCGGCTACAAATGAAACGAAAACGACAATAACTGAACCCAAAAAGAAACTCAAGAGAGTTAACTTATGGCCCAGCATGGTTTCCTATAGTTCAGGACAAAAGAAATTTTTTTTTTTAAATGTGTCTATACTTTCGAGATGTTGCATAACTTCTTGGAACGTTTCAAATCTCCAAATCTCTCCAGAATGCAAAACGACACCCGAGACGATGTCCGCCATGTTTCTTGAAGCATTTTCCCACAACATTTCAGGATTTATTTTTTTTTTAAGCTAAACATCAACTTCCTGTTTGAACATTACTCCTTCTCTCGGTACATCTACTCTCCCATAATGTGCACGGCCCCCACCCCCTCACCAATACTCTTTCCACCTTACTTGCTTCGGGGTACCTGGCCGGTCTCACGCCAGGTATTGTCTGTTCTTTCGACTTCCCTCTAACGGTGCCGAGTAACGCAAGCCCTATTGTCAAAGTAGAAGATAATATTGACACGTGTGTGAGCTTTGTCAGGTGAGCCGATCTGGAAGGTGTAGCATCCTTCCCTCGGTCTGGCCTCGCTGCGCCCATACCTCCCCTAGCCAACATAGTGCTACGTATGGTCTGTGGGTTCAGTGACTTGAGGCTTCTAGGTTTTTATCTTTAGTACCATTTATTTCCGGGTCAGAGAGTGAGCAGAAGTGAAAGAAAAAAAATCAATGGGTATAGCCGGTGGGTAAAGCTCGTTAGTTAATAACAACATTTGAAATAAGCCTTCGTATAACCCAGCAATAATTACTTTTAGCTCAACAGAAAAGATGTAAAAATGATAGTCCAGCTATAAATAGACACAAAAGTGCCTTGTGAAATGTGTTCATTAGTCCTGAATGGCGCCCAATGAGCTCAAGTCTACGTGTCATTCATCAGTTTCACCAATCAGTCTGCAACACCTTTCGTGACACCTTTATCTGTCCAGTGCCTAACCAACTTACCAAGAAAACTACCCATTTTACTAATGGCCATTTCTGAGCTCGCTCTCGTTCTCGTCTTCTGATTACAAGCGAAACTCTTTTTTTCTAGAGGGTGGAGAGAATCCAGTATTTTATCAACGGGTAGCCAGGGGGGTGGGAGATAAATCCAGGAGGGTTTATCTTCCGATTTATTCCTGCCGTTATCCAGGTGCTTGAAACTGATTAAGCCAATGCGCCAGCCCCCAATACTGCACCGCGGGCACCTCGTAGAGGTGATTGCCATCTCGTTGAAAGTTGAATTTATACCACTCTGCGGACGCCCCCAAACTTGTATAACATCATGCCATGGGCGGAAATAGTTTATCAAGATTGGCTGAACTCATTTTTATACTGCCCCCTTTTTTTTTTTTTTTTTTGTTCGTAAAACTATAATACATGTCACGACATCTGCGTAAGTTTTTTTATACCTATAGTTATATATACCGATATATATTCCACATTGATTTCCAAAGTGACATCATTTCAGTGTTTTTAAAACGAAATAAAATATCTTGTTTTTAAAAGTAAAATGCAAAAAAAAAAAAAACCCCCAAAAAACGTATATTAAAACTACATTGTTTGATCATGAAGTAAGGTCACTAGAGCATTACACTCAGAAGCATTGCTCTGGACACTATTTCGAACCATCATCACCTCGTGAAATTGGTGAAGCTTTAAAACTACTCGAGGAGAGCCCGAGGCTATATCTGATGCCACACGTTCTCCTCGTTTGCCTCGTTAGTCATTGCCTAACTTAACCTGTGGTCTAAAATTGATTTGGCTTAGCGTAACAGGCGTTAAGTAACATCCTGTAACATTAGCGCAACTCAGACATAGACTTTATGATATAGGTATTTCTCTCCATCTCTCAACCCCCGCGCCCCCCCCCCCCCCAAAAAAACCCTTAGAAAAAAGAAACTATCGCTAGTATTGACCCAGGTGTAGAGGAGTTCGCTTATTAGTGAGTAGCCCATTGGTGGGGCGGAGAGAGAGTGGGGCGGGAGGCACAGCTAATGAGGCTAATCTCTCGGGTTTAAAGTATTGACCGCGAGCAGGAGACAAAAATAAGCAGGTTGTCCACAAAATTGCTAGTTGTCGCGAACGACAAACTAAACCCAAGAGCCTGGTCCTTTTTCTCCACTTTTTAAACATGATTCATTATTATTTGTCTTTGTTTATCATTATTACATTTTCATGAAATTTTTTTCAGTTTCTTGTTCGTTCATGCGTGTGAGGTTTTAATGTGTCATTGGCTGACCATTTGACGGCTGTGGTATCCAACACTCTAAAAATGTAAGAATGAGACTCGACATTGTAAACTCATTTAATTCACACAACACACACGCACACACACACAACCAACCTGTACATCTTCTTTAGGGAACTGTCTTGATTCCCTGGTTACTGGATTTGTATGACCTCTGCTGAGAAGGTTTGAGGAGGCTAGGGAGGATGACCGATGGTCAGGTATGTTGTGGACTGGTTGTTGAAAGAAAACAATATAGCTCTTCTTCAGGGAGGGTTCTAGGTTTGTTTTCAATGGTTCCCTGTATTTTGTGGTAAACTTATGGTTCCTTGAGGTCGGTACACTTTACTGATGAGAACCGCTGTGACACATTGTTCATGTTTACGACCTATTCGATTCGTATCAGTTGAATGGCGCTACATATTGTCACATAAATGGTAAGGCCGAAATCAAACGTGTATTCTTTGTGCGCATGCGTGTTTTTTTTGGGGGGGGGGGGGGAAGAGACAGAGAACGATTTGCACAATGAGCATATAGATCTAGAAATGCAATGAAACCACGCTCCTATTTAGTCATTTGAACCCTCGCCCTACACTCGTTTCTTCACTCGTTCACTCCACTCCACTGCACACTCGCGCGCGCACATACACACAAACATACTCACACAGCTCTGTTCTCACTTCTTCTAATTAAGGAGATAAGCAATTAAAGATGAAGAAGAAATAAAGTGGTTTCAAGCGTACTGGGGACCAAGTCTTCTTTTATTATTTCAATCTAAAACTTTAGGTATAACACACACACACACTCTCTCTGTCTCACACACACACTGTTGCACTTTACCTCCCCCCCCCCCCCTCCCCAATCTCCCTAAGAAGTTGATTCACTCGAGATATAGAGTCTGAGCTCTTTCAGAGGGCGGAAGCACATCGACTCTGGAAATGGATCAAGGGAGGAAATCGTACTTTATGGTGATGAAAAAAGGTTGATGCTTGGAAGTTGATGGATGTTGATTTCTTATAGGAAGGAGAACGCATACAAATAAAAAAATAAATAAAAAAAAACGACTATATTTCACACACGGGTTGAACTCAATTTGTTCAGATTCGAAGATACAGCCTTAATTAGTCAGATATGTCTACATTCTTTGAACGTAACTCTCTATTACATAACGGCTCATAGCCTCCGCGAGCGATATGTATCTATGAAACCAGCCCATGTATCTTTATTATTTCCTTGTACGTCTTGACTTGTGCACGAGATTAGTGGCTAATGAAACATCTCTTACAGCGATGCATTGAGGGTAGAAAACAGAAAGAGGGGGGGGGGGGGGGGGAGAGAGAGAATTGAAACAGGGGACATTAATGCCACACTTTCAAAGAGCATGCGAGAGGAGGGTCTTAATGAAGAATTACATTCATGCACATTTAAATGGCGCAGGGAGCCGGCGAGGGCTATCAATTCGAAATACTTCACATTTCAAATAAAAACGCCCTAGTTTCTCCTTTGAACGCTATCACATAAGTTAGGGAATTTCTTTGTCGAGTCTTGGCGCGGCGAGTAATTGAACCCATCGTGCAGTGCTCGTGTGGGGGATAGAAGTGTATCAAATTGTAAAGAAGATCTATCTTTTCAAAAGGAAATAGACATTAACATGACGAGTTCTTCTAGCCCTACACGAAGATAAGCGGTCATTTGTCTTCTTTGTATCCCAGTTTCGAGCTCACCTTTCAATGGTGCTCACCATTTTCCCCCTCATGCAATTTTTTTGGGGGGTTTTGTTCCTTCTGTCTTTCTCTGGTCACTGGAGTGGATGATGCTTCGCCCAACCCCCCCCCCCCCCTTCCCAACCGTTCCTTATCAACCTTGATGATGATGAATATGAAGAATGGTGCAAACAGATTCATGCGTCAATGACCTGTGCCAATGATTTCAGCCCTCTACAAGCCCTCGTCAGAGATAATGACCGAGGGAAGGGGAAAAGAGAGAGCGAGCGAGGGAAGGAAGGAAGACATTAGAGGTCGAAGAAGAAGATACCGAGTCAGTTCGCTATGATTTCGGAAATTATGCGCCGGATAGAGAAAAAAAAACACCAACAAAATTTTGTTTAAATAGAATTTTAAGTGAGTGGAGCAACAGCTGCGTCATAGAGTCATGAGTGATGAGATGGACAGCTGCGTCATAATGTTTCGATGACGGTACAGGCAGCTGTTAATCTAGCACTCTCTTACTTTGTAAGCCCCTCCCCAATTCCTTCTGTCTTTACATTACTCTCCCCATTCCCATGTATATTTGTCCTACCCCCCCCCCCCTCATACAGATCGAGCTGTGAATTTTACGTTGTTTTCGAACTTATAAAATGTCTTTTTCTTGATGTCAAAGTTCAGCCCTGACCTAAATCACGCAAGTATCTACTTAGGGAAATTATTGACTTGAAATGTTTTCTGGGTTTTTTTCTTAATGTTAGTTTTAAATGTTTTAATGTTCAAATTCTTGAAATACGAATGTAACGATTTAAAAGATCACCTGTCTGCCTGAGTATGTTAGCATGCTGATCACAACACTGACACGCCACTTCCGTCCACTGAAAAGATGAAACAGAATTGGTCAGTTTGAATGGCTAGGCTATAAAAAAAAAAACAAAAAAAAAAAACATTTGAACCTATTTACCCTAACGTCTCGACATGATCCCCTTATGGGTAGATTTAGTGTTGGAAGAAATACTCTCGGGGCGTCCTTTATAAATGGTGTATCCACAGACCTATATATATATATATATTATTTCTAGACTGGACAAGGAGATCTTTTAACACTGCAAAAAAATGTCGTGAAAAAAAACTTTTTAAAAAGTTGAAACAAGGCGTTGTTTTGTAAAGTAGTTATAAGAACAAGAGTTTTTTTTCAACCCTAACCTATTTAACATATGATTTAATGTTTGGATCTAGATCTAGTCATTCAACATACAAAATAAGAACGAACTCTCGTCTCATAATTATTATTTTGCAATTTTTAGATACATAAAAACAAAATCAGTCTATTTAAATGTACATAAGAAGAATAAAATTAATATATATATATATGTCTGGTTCTATTTCTGGCTTACCTTCCCCCACACTTTAGGTTAACCACGTGCTCGGAAACGCCTTCCTATGTTGTCAACCCCACCCCCTTTTTTTCTCACCGCGCATGAACGAGTGCATTTTATCACCTGACATCTGGATCTAAAAAAAAAAAGGTATTGACACACTGCGACTGGAGACAGTATAATCTTGTATCCTTTCTATTAATAAAGATAATAATCATAAAATAACATAGTTCCTTATCGCATGTCTGTGAGAACCGTTGCTCCACAGAGGTGTCACGCACGGTCCACAGTGTTGAATTAGCAGGTGTGGCGTCTCTGAAGCAGCCAGGCGTTGTGGCAGGGCTTCCAGCTTCTTTCCCCCCTCGCGTAATTGTCTCGATTTGTTCGCGACTGTCTCGTATTTCCCCACTTTCCACTTATTATTACTCATTGTGTGGAGCCAAAAAGGGGGGGGGGGGGTCACTGGCCAAGTGATTCAGAAAGAGGCATGGATCCTGGCTCGGGCTTGGGGGATAGAAAATGAATACGACAAATTAGCCGTGCTCCATGACCTAGTTAACGGATGATCTATCTCTATTTTACGTCGCACGTATCAAGGTGTTACCCCGGAACCCACCTGTGAACGATGAACTTAAGCGCCCTCTATGGACGCATCTATAGTTTCGGCGATTCACTAACACCGAGTTGTCGAGGTCATCGCGAGCGGGACATGGAAAGATGGGGAACTGGAGGGCTGCCCAATATCCGCCCTAAGCCCTCCCATCACACCCCAACGCACTTTGAGAGCACGCTTGATTAAGCGTATGACGTGCAAGTAAGGACACCGAGCCTTACGTATTGAGGCGAGATGTGCCCCAGTTTTGTGTTTTCTCCCCTCTCTTAAGCTCGACTTGACTGTATAAAAGTGTCTCCAGACTAAACTGGCGTCTCGTGGCAAAGGAAGATTACGAATGAATTACAGAGACCGGTCCTCAGAACGAGTTCTTATTCATTTCCTGAATCCTTCTCAAGATCGAAAAATCGTATTCCATTATCATTTAAAAATTAAATTGGCTCTAAGGTGTACATGCCTATACGCTCAGAGCTACCGAATAGAATGGCGGTCATGATAAAGTTCATGCTAATATTATGCCTGCAGAAGCCATTCTGTGGATATTATCTGAAGAAATAGGTCATGTGCTGAGGGCGTCACTGTAGTAACTGGTGAGAAACACGGAGGCAATAGTGTAAACATTGAAAAGTTGATAGAATACAGGTAAATAAATATAGACTACATTTGTTCCATTCTGGTAAAAACAAAAATCGCACCTAAGAATGGTACATTCGCGTGCAAAGGCATTTAAAGCGAGTAGACAGAACCGGAAATACCTGAGCGTCCATTGTTTTCTCAGATGGCCGCGGCGCCGTTTCCTGCTGTCGTGTAAATTCACCGTTTAGTAAGCTTTCGTCACATCAAGCAGTGGACGTTTCATCATTTAAGTAGTTCTGTCGTAGCCTGAGTTGTATCATGGTATGGTACAAAATTGTTGCATCCAGAAATTAAATCAGTTAAATTTGCGAGAATAGTGGTAATGAAGTCATTGCATTTTTTTCAGCGGGCTTATAGATTTCATTCAAAACTAGAATGTAGTTGTGGTACTGGCTACGTTGTATTACGTGTAATCAAATCTAATTCGAGAGATCCATTCAAGATGCATAGTAGTGAAGTATAGTCCGTGTAATGATCTAATCTGATATAAATTACATTCGTTTTAGGCATTCGGGACATTTGGAATAGGTTCAATAGGAGAAAAATGTCATATCTAACACATGTCAAGACATTTAAAAAAAAGAGCACTGTGGTTCCAGTGTGTGTGTGTGTTTTAAATTGCGACATTCTCAAAATGTTTCAAGAATGTGGCCTCGGATTTTGTTTTGTTATAGTTACATAACAATTATATAAGACACCTTTCAACATTTCACACACCGCCTGGTGATCAACGTTTATTGAAATACTAATCAACCTTGGCGTAACAAAACGTTGCGTGTTTGGAAATCATCTTGGGCACATCTGCTGCTGTCATTGGCTCTTTCACGGGACATTTTCCTCTTAATTTCCGGTTTAGCCCTTTCCACCATCTTCTCATCATATTTGATGACGGCAGACTTGTGGGGTATTTGTAGTTGGCCAGAGAAAGTTAAACTTTCAACTTCACGTCTGCTTCCAAAATCTGGCGCGTTCGAGTTTCCTCTTATTATTTTCTTAGTATTTAGAAGGCAGATGTCTGGCAACAGAAGTGACCTGTCTGGGTATGAACGAAGGAAAATGGGGTGCGGCAATGGATGTTTCTTATGGCCAATTTAGTACATGTCATAATTAAGTGGATTGTTCAGGTGAGTCTGTCAATGCAATAGTGACTTGCCAGGTGAGTCTGAAAAGGCTTGTCCCTGCAACAGTGACGGCCAAGTACTTACTGCCAAAATACTGGAACACCGTACCTATGTCTAGCAGGTCTCAGGTGTCAAGTAGGAAACTTTGTCTCATCCTCTCTCTCTCTCTCTCTCTCACACACACACATACACACACACACTCGCGCACACATACTTACTCCTTCTCTCGTTCTTCGGTCATTTCTCTTTTGTTTCAGTGACATTTCTAAACTCGTTATCGCGCACATCTGAGTGAGGGCGATCAGAAAGCTGTCAGGTCATCTCACGCGTCTTGTCTTCTCGTGAGTAAAAAAAAACATTACTCACATTCTCGGGTGAATATTTTCTGTACTGTGATTCATGTTGGTCGACTCAACCACAAGTATATAAATGAAGCATCGTTGGCCGACTCGTCCATCTCTATAATATACAGTTGATGTTAAGCCCTCGTCTCAACCTCGTTGTAAGAAAGCCACTTTTTTTTCCAAAGAAATTACTACAAGACAAACAACTAAAGTGTTTGCCTACTAAAACCCAAAGCGCAGCCTTTGTTGGGAATTCAATTCTAAATCTTAACCTAAATTAAAACGTAACTTTGTGAAATAGGCCATAAAACAGTTTTTTTTTTTTTTTTTGTTTTTGAAGGAAAAAGTCATTTTATTTCTTTAAAAAAAAAAAAATTTAAGCGATTCATTGGCTCTCAGAATTGGCCTCATTGTTGATCCGAGTCTCCATGTCCATACATCGTCTCTAGTTGCGTCTGCTCACGCACTCTTCTTTCTCCCTTTCCCTCTGATTATTTGAAATCTCAGGGCTCGTGTTTTTGTTTTGGTATTCGTTTCCTCTCTGCTAGTTTTCAGACAAACTAGCTCGTGCTTTTCTGTCGTTGAGGATGTGGAGAGGGCTATGCAGCACCTTACACACAGGCACCATATCCTTTGGTAGAGGCGGAAACTCTCGCCTGGTCTAATAGAAATATCAAGCTGCAAAGAACAAGTACCGACTTTTTTTTATAATGTAATTGTCTCCCTTTGAAATGTAAAAAAAAGAAAAAAAAATCCACGAAGCAGGTGCGGATATTTTTGGAACGAAAGGCCGCGTGAATGAGTGAAAAGGAGGAGGTGAGTGAAGGTAAAAGGAACACTCTTCTGGAGTCCAGCATGCAACACTGCACCAATAAACAATGTCCTGGGGTCACAGTATCTTATCCAGGAACCACTTTCTCACTCACGAGGGCCACTTCTTTACAGCACTCGAAAAGAGAAAAAAAAAAGGATGAAGAGAGAAAAAAGCCCTCGGGATAAAAGACGATGCTGGTTAGGTTTTTTGCTTTTCTGCACGAGTGGAACCACCCATCACTTGACAGTGTGTGTAGATGTCTGTTTATACCAGAGAAGAAGTCCCTTGAAAAGTACTTGAGATTCTAGCCCTCGATAAGTTTCGTCTCCCCGTCAAGTCTCTTGGCCCTGGCCACTCGGCCTTTTAGAATTTCTTTTCCCCCAACCTTTCACTTTTCTAGTTGTTTACATCTCTCTTAAACTGGCGGACTTTCACATTCTCCTCATTTTCTGAACATGTAGAAAAACCTATGTGAACTGACAGACCCATGCTCTCTAGAGGGCTCGGCATCTGGACTATGCCAGTGAATAATTACAAAGTAAAACAAACTAGCAAGAAAGAAACAGTTCTCTCTTATCCACCAAATCCAGAGTCCAGCAGAAGACACCTTTTTTTTTTCTGAATACCAAAAGTTGATTAGCTATCTTCACCCTCTCAAAATCTGTTGAGTTCATAAAGACATTTCTTTAAAAAATACTTCGAAAATAAAATTTTTAAAAGTTGAAGACAGAAGCATGAGAACCACTCGGGACACTGTAAATCTTTTATGTTATGAGTGCGACCTTGTGATTAACGTTTTAAGCAATACTATAATACCATACTGGGTTCGAATCTCGGTGAAAATTGGGATTTTTAATTTCGGAATTTTGAGGGCGCCCCTAAGTCCTCCAAATTCTAATGGGATACCTGACTTAAGTAGGGGAAAGTTATGGCGGTTGGTCGTTATGCTGGCCATATGACGTCCTGCGCCTTACCGTTGGTTAAAGAAACAATTAACCTTATCATCTGCCCTATAGACCGCATGGTCTGAAAGGGGAACTTTCTCTTTACTGTCATACCATATTTATGGGCTTGGTGCTGACTGACTCAAGTTATAATCCTTAGGTTAGGATTGGGGAAAATGGCCGTTCAGCAGATCTTTATTCCGGAAGTCTGGTGTATAAATCGAATCCTAGAGGAGAGAGTAAGTGTCTTTACTTAGGAGAGAGGAATAGTCTTTTCATTTGAAAGAACTCTTGTTAAATGCGTTGGTTATTGAAAATCGGAGTATTCGGCAAAGTTTAGGACAATGTCTCGTTGTAGTGGCCATGCAAGCACTCTCGTTAACTGTTGGTGTAAGTTATACATAATGGCATTTAAATTACATTAGACTTAATTGGTCCTCTATTAATCAGAGGTTGAAGTTACAGCTCTCTCAGCGTGAGGGAAACAAATCACTATCCTGGAGCTGAATACCGGTATGTGATTGTGAGGGAGAGTGTGTGTGCGGGGTGGAATGTGTGATTTGAAGATCTGCGCGTCTGACACTAGAAGCGCACCAGGCATTTTTTTCCTTTTTACCAAACATGTTCTGGCCGTGAACATTTGTAAACTTGGTCATCTATCATTGGACTTGACATCTTTCATTTACTCTTGACCGCCCAGCACTCACTCAGCGTAACCCCCTGCTCGTGGGCTACACACCGAGAAATCCGCCCTCGCCTAAGCACATGGCACTCTGGGAGAAAGACAACGTGGCAACATCACTCGTGATGGAACTTTTTTTTTCTGAACATTGTTCTTTGGGAAGGGGGGTGGAAGAAAGAAAAAAGTCAAGAAAGAAAAAAAAGGAAAAGCTCGAAGCTAACGTCGAGGGCGTATAAGATGTAGACAAATTAGTCTCTTGGTTACAGCCACACGAGAAGCAATGAAAGACGTCTATTTGTGAGAGAGACTTTGTTACGTCCGTCAGATCTGGTTTCCACTTGCACCGGCGCGCACAAAACATACAGCCGTTTTTTTTTTACAACATAAAAACAACTCGCTTGATAGTTCTATTTGTTAAAACAGTTCTCCTGGCTGGAATTCTCTGCAGCGAACAATGTTAATGAACTTACGGATATTTTTTTTTTTTTTTAAATTTCTTGTGCGCTGTCGACAGTTCGTAACGATTGATCACGGCTGCTTCATGGGACTACCTGAAGAAACAGCTATGGGACTACCTGAAGAAACAGTTCGCTAGATTGCGTTTCTCTGTTACATCATAACAAAGACATTTTAAACAACTACAAAAAAAAACACAGTAGGAGGGGTTAACGAAAACTGAGCTCCCCAGTCAAGATAACAAGAAAGAGTTTGACAAAAACCTGCAACCTTTCTTTCCGCTGACACTTTACATCGTTAAAACCTTGCATTCATCTGCTTTATTTATTGGTTTTCTTTTCGTGTGTGGAACTTTGTACAAGCGGAAATAGAAAGAAGTATGTTACAACCTAATACTGTAGTTGAGTGATTATTTAATTTGTTTTGGAGTTAGTTACATAACACATAACATTGATTTCTAATTGACACTTATTGACATGCGTAGCTTTGATTTCACATGGACTTACATAACCCTGATTTATCATTGGCTTACATAACCTTGATCTCACATTGACCTACATAACCGTGATCTCACATTGACCTACATAGCCTTGATCTCACATTGACCTACATAGCCTTGATCTCACATTGACCTACGTTAAAATGACATGTAGAAACGATGAAACACAATGTTAAAAAAATAATCTTTTTTCATTTTTTTTTCTTTCACTATTTCCCCAATTTTTTTTGTCCAGACTTATATGGTCTTGTTTGGCTTCCTTTATTTTCTGGTCTGTATGTTTTGCTCTTTTTCTTGTATGCTCTTTGTCTCTTTTATATAATCTCTTATAATGGAACCATTCTTTCGCCAAATTAAAAAGTGTTTCAGTTTTGTCTATGATGTTGCGGAATTTGCAGAAGTCTGAAAAATGTTAGTTCTGTAAAACAGAGAGAGGGACCAAGGAAGGAGCGAGACAGTTCGAAACATCAAGGAAGGGGCGGTGTCGAGGTACCCAGGGACGACTTCCTGACCTGGTCGTGTCTGTGCTCTCAGATCAAAGTCATGACAGTGGCAATTCAGGTGTATAGTTTCCACCTGGTCAGAACACGGGATTTGTTTATAACTTACCTGGGTTTTTTTTTTTTTTTGGTCGGGGAGGCTCCGTTCATGTGATATGAACATGTTGCCGAGTTGAGCATCTAGGTGAGCAGTAGACTTGTAAGCCTTTCTTTCTAAACTCTTCCAGCCTCTACCATAAGGCACTGGCAAAGCATGTACGTAGCTGTGAACATTTGAATTATCCAATTACCTGAGTACATGTAGTCGACCGTATGGAAGAGCCGAGGATTAGAGAGTGGCTAAATCAAGACAGAGCTCTTCGATGCAGATCAATAAAAGCACGGATGGCTGATCAAACATATGTTGGAAACTTCTTTTTTTTGTGTGTGTCCAAGCAAAGCTATTTCAGTCCCTGCTCACCAATGTGTCTAGTCAGTTTTCATTGGCTGATGGGTCGTTACAAAAGACATAAGCTAAAAGTTGAGAGAGAGAAAATGGCGTAGCATAATATGAACATATTAGTTGCATCGCGAAACCTTATCAGCTGATTTAAATTGATTAGAACTGATACGGCGACAAACTTCCAATGGGCACGATGGCAGGGCTTCTGGAAAGTCTTTTTTTTTTTCTTTGGAAGAGGATTTGAGCCTCCGAAACACTCACTCACAAGGAGTTCAATGATGATTTTAATCGCTCATCCTACAATTTGTTCTGAGTATTTTAGAGTTAGTCGATGGTGGAAGTATTTGTACTAATGCCTACTGTCTGTACACCCCCTCTCCCCCTCCACGTTCTCATCATGAGACCACCACTTGTAGAGATGAAATAGAGGAAATACAAATTATAGCAGATGTCCAGCCACGTCCAGTGGCAATGAACCAAAAGATACCTCCATGAAGTTACCAGGTAATTGTCAAATGTAAACAAGGCATACGCTTGTTTTATACTTGACATTGCCCAGAAGGCGAGATGTCCGGTCAGTATATACCAATGTCACGGACTTTTTTTTTTTTTGTTGTTGGCATATAACATTTGGCAGTTCAGGTGTGAATGCTTCAGGTAGTATGGCCATTAACACCCTCGCGTGTTTGCTTCGCTCTGCCTCGTCGAATGGACACGGGGTCTGCTCATATCATTAACTCGGTCTACAAGTAACAATAGTGTGTGCCTGATGGGAAAAAAATAAGAGCGAAGGTGGGAGTCGATGGGTTGAAATAAAATGATAAATAGCTTGAGTCGAGGGCGAGGGGTGTTAAATGTCTTCTACCCAGAGGATAGATCTCCAGAATCAGAAATACGTAAGTCTACACCTTCTGATGGGACTGAATGTTTTTTTGGTGAGCCCGTAGATTGGCTGTTTTTATAGCCCTGTTAGATGGAGTAGACAGGCGCTGCAACTATTTGTGTATGAAATATGAAACAAGTGTTTGGGTTTAACGAGCATATTGTTACTCGGGTTTATGCTGATCACTAGTTTGTGTGAGTCTAAACCAGGGACATTAGTGAAACAAGGTGAACATAGTGAGACCAAAATGACTCGCACCTTTTTACTCCAGGGAGTTTTTTTTATCTATGATTCTTAGACGTGACTATTCATTGTGACTAAGGAAATGATTTACTGCCAGCTGGTGTAATAGATTTACGAGTTGCTGGGTTATGTCCATAGCCTCTCGAGCTACTGTTTCATGAGACTTCTGCAATAATCATAGCGGGAGCTCATTTATAAGAGACTTTTATTTTGTTCCGACAAATGTCTTCACCTTATATTCTTCTATTCCCACAGCTTGCTACCGGGGGTTGGGGGGGGGGGGTGCTAACTTGCACCTAGTATGTCCTCGGCTGACACCGACGCTCAGGCATTCTGAATACCGAAGACACTTTTAAAGCTCCTCTTCAACCAACTGGCTGATCGAGAACTTCCTCCTCCTCACAGCCCCACCCCCCTCTTTTTTCCCCCTTTCTTCTTCTTCAACTGCAAATTGGGCAATAAAACACGAAATACCTTTTGGGTGAAAGAAAATCTGCAATTCCTTATCTGCAGTTTTCACACCCTCCACCTCGCCTCGTCCAGTCCTTGCGGTGTCATGTCGTCCTCACTCGAGGTGTGATTGTTACAAAAAAAAAAATGAAATCCTATCCAATGGTTTGATTTTATTTTTTTGAACCAGTGGTGTGAGAAAGTAAAACGATGCTACGCTAGAATGCGGAATTCATTAATAGCCGGGTAATAAATGTAGCAAACGTTTGGAGACGACTTTTCTAGTTTCATAGGTCTTGGGCCATGAGCGAGACATTGTGCACACTAATCTGATGGGAAATAATGAGGGCAAAAATAGGAACAAGCTTAAAATATGAATATTGAGTTTTGACTTTGTAAATGTAATACAATGTGTTTAGGCTGTAGATGGACAGATTGCAGGTGTGGGCTATCTATTTGCTTTTAGCTTTCTCACTACGCTATGATCCTATCACTTGTTTGGACCAGTTGGGGACAAAAAAGGCGGGAGAAAGAAGGGTGAATGTTGCCTCTATTGCTTTTCAAAAGCATTTATATAAAAAAATATTTTAAAAAGTTGAACTACCTGGACTCGAACCCGAGGGCTCTAGCCTTCTCAGTCGGACGTTAACCACTGTACTAGAGAAGTGATTGTGAAAATAGACGGTTTTATAGTTATCTAGTGTTAGTTTCAAACTTAAAAGGAAAGAGGACTAATTCAACTTATACCCCCACATCAGCCAAGTACAATTTCTTTTCCTTGTACGATACCAAACATAATAATTAATTACTAATAGTTAATTAACTAATTGTTGTTTTTTTTTAATTGATTCTTTATTTTGTCAGGTAAAATTGCAAATTTTCAGCTTGATCCGCGATTGGGTGTGGGAGAAATAACGTGTACAGACTTTATACCTGACAGACAGGCAGAGTGTATTGATATGATACAAGCTTTGTAAATCGGAGAATAAACAAGGAAATATGTACTTGGAAATGTTACACTAATCATTGGAACTATAAAATGGGTCCCTAAACTGGGAGAAACGACATTCAAACATATCAAAGTATTTGTTGTTTTTTTTTTAACAAGACGCTTGAACATTTCAGTTTCATCCAGCTCAATATCTCCTTGTATAAGATTGATATTTTTCTTATTATCACATTTGTCATTTGCTCCTTATCTAAATATTATTCTAGCGTTTATCACTGTCTTCATTAACAGTATGAACAAGAAAACAATGTTGCTTCATACATTGCGTTTTCTATGAACAGTGCCGAATCAATGTCATAGGCAAATATTTCTTTAAGCCCCACCAACTCTCGAGTCTCCGAGACGAGGGCTTGGCGGAGCTGGGAGTTATTGTTGGAGATAAGACCAAGACAAAGACTGACAGCATAATGCTAAACCAAACAACCCTCCACCCTGAACGTCAGTTCAAGCGACAAGAAGGAGAAACGCTGGAGCCCTCGTTAGCCCGCTCGGGTATCACTTTGTCTGCTTTTTTTTTCTTCTTCTTTCCCTTGTGAAGAAACCACTGGGGCAATTAATCTAAGAAAATATGGTAGGGGCAAACAGAGGCGCTTGTAGATGTGAGCAGTCATCTTGTCCCGTGATAAATTGTAACTCTAACAACCACTTTATCTCAGACGGGAGCACATTGTTACGTAAAAAAAAATGAACGCTTTGATCCAACGCTAAAGTAAAGTCTCTAGTAAATTTGTCAAAAAATTAAATATAGTGATTTTTTTAATGGCAGACGCTACATATGCTGGACGATGGTTAATGTTGGGTATGGTCATCAGAGTTCTAGGATTCTTGACCCATCCAGACAACCATATCGTTAGTCTTTTTTTTATGTAGCAAAGAGGGATGGTATCTACACGAGTAGACTGTTCTAAATTGCACCGCTATCAAATATAGTTCAGAGGTTAAAATTTATGATTCAAGAAGAAGAAACAAATATATACTGCTTGCCGATGTCTGTAACTTAACATGTGCAGTTGCTGCGTGTGTCAATTTAAACAATGGGGGGGGGGGGGGAAGAGAGAACTGATGGTTGGGTTGAGATGCATTGTAAGGATGGAGGAAACATGGGCGGATTTTCAGACAGATAATGGGACCAGATAACTTTTTTTCTTTTGGGGGGGGGGGGGGGGATTGTAGATTCCCCATGACACTTAGAAAGATTATTTTCTATCCTTCATTCTTTGCGAGGTAGAAAGAATGACGATGAAGTAGATAGTGATACCGTTGAATTGTGGGAATGTTATGGGAATCCAGCTTGGTGGTTACTACTTGTTTATATGTTGTAAATTGACTTTAAGATCTCGCCCGCATCGTGCAAACCTCGAGTGATATGTGGCCTTGATGTGTTATCTCGTCTCTTTCTCCCTCTCACTCGTCTGAAAAGCAGAAGTAGCCAATCCGACGTGGCACTGCTGTTTGGTGCGGGCCTGTCATAGAGTTCTGCACTCATCACTACCATTTAATTTTATCGTCTGATACGGATAGTTCTTGGTGCATTCACCTTCACGCCTGTCTGATTCTTGCCGCGTTTCCTTTCCCCCCCCCCCCCCCCCCCCCACTTCTGGCAAATCTCGTCATCTTCTTATTTATTGTATTTTCTATTTTCTTTCTCTTTATATCTCTATTTCTTTCTTTCCTACCGAGTTCAAATACTATTCCGAGGATAACTCTGCTCGTCTCTCCTCCTGTCTGTTCCAATGCAAACACGTGTAAGGATACCTTCATGTCCTCGACATTTTTCCCTTACAGGTTAATCAGAGTCTCGCGGCCGAGATAGAACGTGAGACTCGTTAAGCATGGCAGACGATAGGAAGTTTCTGCATTTTAACCTATGCATTTCGTGCATTGCAAGTCTGTCTGTTCGTGTGTCTGCTTTTGTAAGCACGTGTTTCGTGAGCGAGGGAGCGTACACAATTGTTGGACACAAGGTGGTGGCCCCCTGCCAGTTGGGGCAGTTAACCCTCGCTGTACAGCTCGGAGTTGAAGCAAGACTTAGTTGTTTTTACTTTCAGTCAACTATTGCTTTCAACTGTGGATTGCTCGCTTTTCTTTTTACACACACATACACACACATTTTCCCCTGTTCTCAGCTTCCCGACACAAACCTGGGCATTTAAGCATCAGAAACGGAAGCCAGGACTCAGCCTTTTCTACATTTTGTTTTAGTTCCTGAGCTGGATGAGGGCCCCATGCCCCCCCCCCCCTTTTTTTTTCTCTCCTTTTTTCACATCACTCATTTTTTCCTTTTTTTAAAAATCGGTGTTCTACTTGTATTTACATCTACATCTATTATTTTCCCTGATCAGAGTATTTCATTGCTGTTGTGTTTTATTAAAACGTGTCTACGTTCACGTCTTAAAGAATATAAGCCCCGAACAAAAGTACAGTCTAGACAAAGGAACAGAATGTGTGTAACTAGACAATAGATGCATTCTTTCCTGTCTTACTACAAGAGTATTGTGATAAGTAAGTGAGCGCATAGCGAGGGTAAATATTTTAAGAAGTCAAAATCGATCTCAATTAAAATATTTCTCCCACGACTATATGTGGTCGATCGATCAACGCCTGTCCTGTTATGACTAATAGTCTCTTAAATATATGTATATATTTATAAAAGCGACCATTTCAAAACGGCGGAGCGGAAATTCGAAATATGAATTGTTGTATTCTTGACTACACACTCCCACACGGGTATAAACAAACGTGTACATACACCGTTGAGAGTACTGCTAGTCTGCTCACAAAGCAAATACTGCACACCACACAAAAAAAGGGAAACACTTTAAATATTGACCTCTTTAAAATCACCGTCACATTTAGTCCCTCAATAAACCAAGTGTTGCTATTTTTAGAAATCTTTCCAGTTAAACAAGTCGAGAAAAGGGTGGAGCAGTATCCCGCTAGAGGAATGGGTGCTGCATACAAGGGCGAAGATCTTTATATCGGGCTATTATGACGGAGGTGGGTTGGCGAAGGGGGGAGAGGACTTTGTCGGCGCCTGCCTTCAGATACACAAGTAAAAGAAAACGGAAGTAGATAAACTGATTCTACAAGAGAGAGAGAGAGTGGTTTTTACAAGACAGAGAGAGAGGGTGAAATATCTGGAGACGTCCGTCACGGTGGCGCCTGTTTTTGAATGTTTTTTCTGGCCCTGATCTATTTGCCCTTACTTCATACATGCCGTGTCTGTGTGTCAATAATTATTGTGTACCCTGGCGTGGCGGCTGTATAAACACTCGCCCTCTCCTCCAGAATGTATCCTTACAATATGTCCGACAGGACTACTCCTACGACCGTCCAAAGCTTGGCACTCTTCATTTAGAAAAATAAAAAGATTACGTAGACCACATTTCTCATTTCCCTTCTAGCCCTCTACTTTTGCCTCGTTGTTGGGCGCGGGTGTTCTGGAGTGCTTGTATTTTGTGCTCACTTCCCGACTGTCTTGAGTCGCGTTGCTTTTCTTTACTAAGCAAAATATTGTTACGGCGACGGTGGAGAAAGTGGTGGATCAGTTAAGGCCTGTATGGGTGACCTCCGGTCGTTGAACAAGTCCCTACTGAAGCTATACAACTGAGCATTTATCATATCGGATATGTTCATTCAAAGTACAAACACTAAACGATTGGTCTCCAAGTGAACACAAAAGTCTCACATCTTTTTTTGTGTGCTCATATTGTACTACGGAGGATGGAAAGCAATTAATTCAATTAAAATATTTTAGTCAATACTTGTAGAGCACCGGGAATAAGGATCGTGCGCGCATTAAAAAAAAGTTTCCCCTTTCAGATCTTGCGATCTATGGGGCAGATGATGTAAAGGTCATCTTCTTCTGTGGCCCACGGTTAACGAGGGTGTCAAGTGGCCAGCACAACGACCAACTGCCTTTACTTTTCCCCAACTAATGTCAGGTACCCATTAGAGCTGGGTGGACTTAGAGGCGCACGAAAATCCCGAAATAAAAAAAAATATCAGAATTCGAACCAGGGACCCCCGGTTCGGAAGCCAACCGCTTTACAGCTCAGCCACCGCGCCTCCATGCGCGTATTACGAACCGAGAATCGCTTTAAAATAGTTTTTTTTTCTTCATTTCAACACCATAAATAAAATATCCTTTTAGACTAGGACATAGTGGTATTAAAGTGTCCTTTTAGACCAGGACATAATAGTATTAAAATGTCCAATTAGACCAGGACATAACGGTACTAAAATGTCCTTTTAGACCATGGCATAACTACAAATTAAACCTGCTCGTGTATTTAGGTTTTTATCAAAGCTAGCGTTCCTCAAATGGTGGTATTGCAGTAAACTGGATTTTCTTTTGACTGCGTCGCCCTGTTATCTTTTACTCCGTGGGTGTGACGCCACACCAGATAGGTCCAAATGATCTGCACCTTTTATTTTTTCACTCACTGGCGCAGTTCACTCGAGACGCCTCGGTTGTTGTGTAAATGCTTGGAGAGCCGCCATCAAAGATGGATGCTGATGACATCCGGTTGTTGTGCATTAAAAAGTAGACATGTGACTTCGGGAGTAGATAATGGCCCCCACTCGCGCACAGGAAAGAGGTTTGCATGCCGGTTATAAAAAAGGGACCAGATGATGGTTGCAGAAACATAATATCTTTTATGAGGCTGATAAAATTTTTCTCTCTCTCTCTAAGACTCGTGTTTCTTCATCCTTGGCGTGTCTGGCTCCTTGTACAGCCTTCGTAATGAAAAAATCAAGAGGATGTTTGTGTGTGTGTGCTTAGTTTATTATTGACAAATAAGTTAGTGTAAACAGAGGAAATTAGACCCGTCTGTGTAAATAATTGTCAAAGGTGTGAATTTATGTTTGCATAAGAAAAGTGATTGTGTTTACAAAGTAGGGCATTAACAAGAGAGACATAAAACAAATACTTAAGAAAAAAAAACAGCAAATGTAATTGTAAGTGTATCAATTAGTTTGGATCAGTCATGTAATTGCACTACAAAATTGACCTAGACATAAAACATCTGTGCGATTAGAAATATTTTTACAAATTTCAGCTTAATCCGAGATAGGGGTGGGAGAAATAACGTGTACAAAACTTTTTGCCAGTCAGACAGAGAGTGAGGCTTTGTAAAAAGTACGAAAGTAAAGTAGATTTTTTTTGTCTAAACTCAAAAAACATTTTCTTCACTTTTTTTTTCTTCTTTTTATTGTATAACTACCCCCGAAATCTTCTGTATGCTTCTTACATGGAATTGATCAGTTCATAATTTCACATCTTCACTTTGAGATAAAACACACATGTATTTGGTTGGCATTGTACATTTCTCTTAGATGTTGTGGCTAGAAAATTTACAATAACGACAACTCTGCTTCTTGTAGTAGATGTTAAAAGAACGTCAAAACTTGCGTGTATTTTTTTTTTTTTGTCTTTTTAAGCTCTCGTCGACTCCCTCGCGTTAAGTAGAGAATTATCGCTTGATGCTTGGGAAACCAAAACAAAAAGAGATGAAGGTCAAGACGTGACAAACACACACACACACACAAAGAAGTAAACGCGAGAGTAGTGAAGGGGAAATAATTTTGAGCTAAGGAAACATTATCGTGAGTAAGAGATGTGAGCTGAAATTTGGAAGAGTTAGAGGCTAGCGTTGAAAGAAATACATAGCGGACAGTAAGGTGAGGGGGAGGGTCAAGAAGAGACAGAATGGGGAAAAGCCAGGCTGATCAATCAAGCTGTCAACAAAATTGACCAAACAGCTAGGAAGAGGAATCACCCAGGCCAAATTTTATGCCATCAGTCGTAGCTGGACCTAACGGTTTTGAACGGTCATTTATATTTGAAAAAACGCTGGGAGGAAATGAAAACAAACGAATGGACCATGTTTTCGTTGTAGACGAGGCAGTGCTAGGCTACGAGGCGCACTGATAAACGAGCAAAGTCATCGGTGGTTCAGAGTGGAGCTCTTCATAAAACATGGCTCAAGCTCATCAAACAAAGCAGCAAGTGGCCGATACTTCACACGTCAACTATCTTTTGTCGCTGTCTACATTTCTCAATACTGTAAATCTCTATGAGCAAGACCTCTTTAAAAGGTCATGGTATCTTTCCTTGACATATTTAGCTGCTATGCAGCCAAGAAGCATACTCACCATTATGCTTGTCTATTGTGAGAAGACTAACACCTTTCATCGCCTATTTTATGACTGTCTTGTGTTCGCCTGTCGTTCTCACTAGAACCTAAGACTGAAAACAAATAAGACAAAAAGAAATGTATCATTGAAGAGCCCTCTGTGCCCTCTGTGCCATAACCCTCCCTCTCTCATCGTTATTTGTTCTATTTTTACCTGTTGCCAAATTGTTGCCATGTTCTCGCTAGGTCTGTGTGAGCAAGTAATTTAATTAGTCTCTGTCTCTACTTTATCCATCATCTCAAGACCTTTCTAATTCAATGTCAGATCTCATAACTCGTGCAGCTTTCCTTCGGAGGAATAAATACTAGGACACGAGACCAGTGGCGAGAAGTCAAATGGTTTCTGTCTCTTGACTTTACCCTCTTTTTTTTCTTCTCTTTTACCTCCCATGAAACTCGGACGAAAAAAAGATTTTAAAAAAGGTGACAAGATTGAGAGAAAGAATTCCCGCCGGAGTCTCGTCTGCTGATGAGCAAGACGACAATTGAAGACATTGTTTGTGCAGTACGTCTGTTTAATTGACGCTGCTGGAATAATAGTTGTCAAGTAGAGTTATCGCTTCTGTCAGGTGTCTTTTTAATGGCCACAATACAAATGTTCAGGAGGGGGTGGTGCGGTGCGTGACGGGAATGGCAGATAACGAAGCCAACGAAATAAACAAAACAAACTATTAACTGGCTCAACGACAAACTAAACAAAAATATCCAACGGAAATGGCATTCTTAATTAATGCTGTTAATGTGAAGAGCTAATAATTATACCGCCATCTTGGATATTCCGCTACATTATTTATGGTCATGAGATTGTGAAGAAAAAAAGATATAACATTGTTTTCTTCGTGTTGATGCCCTTGTTAAGCCACTCATTCTTCAGGTTTTAACTTCTTCTTTTTATTTTAATAATCATAAAGTCACAAAGTGAGTTGAATGCACTACAATCCATACAATTTCAAATAAATAAAATATCTGTATGTACAGTCCATTGGTGAAGTGATTTACTGCCCACTGCAATAGACTCTGAACTTTATCTGTCCAGATACCACACGGGACACTGACTAGTTACCAGAACTGTCAGGCTGGACTGTGGAGCAACAAGACTTATTTCGTAGAGCACTATGATGGACTTTCTGTCAGACCTGTTGTTGTTATTCTCAACACGTATCTTGTATTATTTCTGTTGCGTACGTCCTATAACATTCAAACATTTGTTATACAAAACACAGAATACTTTCGAGTGCTGACTGACTCAATGTTTTACAATTCAACGGATACTTTTTTTCCCCATCAAATAGAATTTTTTAAAAATTGAGTCATTTTGTAAAGTTTATTTCAGTTATTTTTTTTGTGTGTGTCTATTTAGTATACAAACAATACACTTAAACAACAGGGTCCTTGAGTTTGGAGTCCTTTGAGCTATCACAAAATAACTTGTAAGGAGTGAATGTCTAGAGTGTTAAATATTGGCAGACCGTTGTGTGTAAACTTCAAAGAGCATGAATGTTCATCAACTTCGCAGAGATTAATACAGTTTAGTGCAATGGCCCGCATGAATGCCTACTAGATACGACAATGCTCTGCGTCTTTCTTTTCAATGTACTTATTTGTGGTTTGGTAAATTACCATATCTCTGCTCTCGTTATCGCGCTACTCTTTTGAAATACTACTTAGATCAAGAAACTTGTCAACAGTACTTAAATATTGAGATGTCCTGTATTGTTGTACTTAAATAGTTCAAATTTGTCTCTGAATTCATTCGATCAAGATGACTTTAAGGTGACTATTTCAAATGGGATTGTGATTAGGCAAATGTTTTAAACACAATCTCTTTTTATTTTTTCCCTTTCTCTTTTAAAAAAAAAAAAAAATCTCAGGACATATGACGTCATGGTTTATTACATATTCCAGGCTTGAATGACCTCGTTAATTTAGCAATAGAGTTTTTGTTTCAAGTTTCTTATCAGTGTTGACGTTTTTTTTGTATCAGTGCACAATTTAGCGGACATGAGTAGATGTATAGTTTCACTTTGAAGTTGTGGTGCTCATCATGACCTGCACATGTTGTTGAGTCCTCTCACCTTTCACCTGTAACCTTTTGAAGCTGTCTTACAATTTCAGCTGTACAAATACTGTTATCTGCCCTCGCTAAGTTTTTCTTATATGAATTCGCCGCTGCTTCGTTCTGCCATCTGTCTTTTTCAGTTTACCCGTCTCGCTCATTTCATTACTGGGGCTTCCAGCGCTACATTTTCCAATGTGTGTGTGTGTGTGTGATATCACGCATGCAAAAGAGTGTGAGTTGTGGATAATGCAATTACACGTACCACTGTCCACTCAGGACATAGGATCTTACGACTAATTGGATTAGCGGTTGGAGAAATGCTCGGGCTGGTTTCTGTAAACACTGACCGGCGTGTGTTGCTACAGCAACTGGTAAGACTGGACGGATGGTTTATTTCTTGCATTCGTAGCACGGGCAAATTGGTGATAACCTGCTGACCACAGCTGCTGGTCACTCCCATTGGACTAGTTACGTCTTCGCCTTTCATGCTGTTTTTCTTTCTTACGCTCTCTCAACTATCTGGAATGTTAAGTAACCACATCTAAACGGATACATTTCGCCAGAAAACTGTCATCACTTACTTGGACACGTGTTTCGTTTGGTGTATTTGGTGGTCACTGATGCTTTGGTTTCAAACTAATTCCTTTGATATTGGATACAAAAAAACTAACTACAACATCATTGGCCAACAACACGATGTCTCTACTGCCTCTACTACACACATTCGGTTGTAGAGCTTTAACTTTTGGCTCATGAATCAATTACAAAGTTATATTGAGATTGTAGCATTGCGTTTACCCTACCTATTCTACTTTTATGTATGTCTGCGTTGGATGTGGCAAAATATGCAGGTCACAGATGGGGCCGCGTAGGCTGGTGAAATATTGCATTTTTCATTAATTTTCGAACTCAAAAGACTAGCCTTACATAAGGCACTTATATAATGTCTCTTAGATGACATTATTCATGCATATAAAGGTTTGTTACTGTGAAGAGATTTATGGCGATCATTAGACTATCTTAGAGCTTGATATAACATGGCATTCAATGTTGTTACCTGTCCCTATTTGTAAGTAGACGGTTATGTCAAACACATTATTAGGACAGCTTTAGCCTTTGTTATAACCATTGTAACACTTAAAATCTCAGCTTCTTCTCTGATATGTTATTCCGTGTTTTGCATTTGGTATTGAAGAGCTGTTATCCAGTTTATCAGTCAATATGCCCGATAACATTTGTCTCACCATAGGAGAAATGGTACTTGTGGCAGCAATCCGTGATGTCATGGAGGGCCACTAGTCATTGATTTCTTTAGTGCTATGCCTATGGGAGTTTTTACATCAGTTTGACACGAGGAAGAAAAAAAAAACGTACGCCTACTATCTCTGAAGTTTGTCACTCATACACTCGACCAAAGACTGACTCCATCGCGGCTGTGCAATCTGGATCTTATCACGAGCTCACTGTCGAGGGTGAAATGATAGGTATTTGAAAGGGGCGACAATAGAAGGCACGTAACGCGTGTAACAAGCACCTAGTTTAGTTGAGCTTCACTTTTAGTTTTCTAGAAGGAGACAGGGTCAAGTTGAAAAGAGTAGCATTGAAGTCATGTGACAATGGGAGAGGACTATCGATGGAAGTCACTGGTTTAGAGTAACTGTCTACTTTACATTAGTTTCTTTGTATGTGTGTAAGTGTGGGCCTCTTTCTTTAATGCGTCTGCGTGAGTGTGTACGTGAGCGTGCCACCGGTGTGTTTGTGTGCATGTGTGTGCGTGAGAGGAGCAAGAAATAAAACGCTGCAATTACCTTAATACAAAAATGAAGAGTTTGTCTAGACAGCTTGCGAGGAGAACGGCGCAACGGATCAAGACTAATGATAGTCTTTATACTGACGTCACACAGAAGCGCTTCCAATGAGCTCAATACCTTTCTCGTCTCCCCCCCCCCCCCCCGGCCCAAATGTTGTTTTTTTCTTTAATTCTTTGTGAATGTCTCCGTTCTCCTCCCTTTTCTTTGCGTAGTTTTTCCTTCTTGCTCTTCTAGAGTTCTGTCTTTAGCTTTATGATAGAGAGAATGTTATCTGAGAAACAGATTCTTTTATCTTACAGCACCCACTTGTCTCATCCAACTGAATCGTCATAAATTGGTTTGTCTCTTGAGACGGAGAGAAACTAAACAAATATCTACTGAAAACTTGTGGAGATGCCAACAGCGCGCCGCCTTCGACATTCGTTCAGAAAAGAGTCGCTGAGATGAGCTTTTGAAGTTAATAAAGCAAGTTGATTGTATGGGCGTCAGTTGTGAACGCCGCTCTTAGAAGGCGTAGATAACAACTTTGGTCAAACATGGACGTTTATGTATATTACTCTTTATAAATACTTCACGTATCTTTCTACTAATATATAGTTTAGAAGTTTGCTTAAAACATGCTTTATTGAATTACTTAATGAATTTGATTGCGTCAATATACGTGGACGGTAATATCAGGTCAAAGACTTACCTGGATGAGGTGTATGGCGGCCACTTTGAAAAGGACAGCTGAAGGACTCTTACGAAACGCGGCACATATTGATGTAGTTGAGACGACTCCCAGACGAGATGTCTGCTTCACGTGTAGCAAGACGTGTGGTTTTAAGCTTGCTCTTAGCTGCCAGGTTTACGTGTTTGATTAAACTCTCATTCTCAACTAGTTAAAAACTAAATGTTATATTCTCGAATCTATAACGTGTTGTTGGAGCGACTCGTATATAAGGACATCTTGCATCCGTCTATTAAAATAAGGATGACATTACAGGTGAAGTTGTTGAAGAGCTTTCTTGCTTATTTCTCCCTCACCATCCAGTCTATAATGTAGAATAGTAATATTTCTTGATGGGTGGGTTGGTTGTCAAGACAGCAAACTCTTTGGAAATAAATTAATTATGCATCACAACATATTGCCTCGATCCGAAGTCAGTATTGAAATGTTTATTTTATTCCCTTTCCGTTTGTAATAATGAAACTTTGTCAATCTCCCAACAATATCTAGAATCTATTTCAACGTATTGGTGGAGTCGTGGTAGGAGTTCGTGTACGTGTGTCTCTGTCACTCTCTGTGTACGTGTGCCTCTCTCTGTCACTCTCTGTGTACGTGTGCCTCTGTCACTCTCTGTGTACGTTTGTCTCTGTCACTCTCTGTGAACGTGTGTCTCTGTTACTCTCTGTGTACGTGTGTCTCTATGGTCATGGAGTACATTCTGTAGATCTATCTAACCAATAGCCATGTTGTTGTTGTTGTTTTTTTGCCCAAGACAAATTCGGGGACAGCTCGTCAACATTCATTATCTTGTCACTATTAGCCGGTGACCCGCATTTTTTTGTTTCCATTGTCTCGTATTGTAACTCATGACAAATTATATGGTGCTAGAGGTCAACTCTTCGAGTCTGTGTGGTGCTAGAGGTCAACTCTGCGAGTCCATGTTTGGTGTTGATGGGGACATTTTGTTGTTTTTCAATAGCAGCTTGAAACCAAAATGTTTAAAAAGCCCCCCCCCCCCCTTTTTTTTTATTTCTCATATCAGCTATACATTTTATTTCTTTAATATTTATTTATTCGTTCTGACTGTAATAAAATCATACCCTTTCAAAGTTTGTTTTCCAAAACTATCTTTCAATTCAGAATATTGGTGTCGTAAACATTACACCTATGTATTACACGCATCAAAGTAAGCATTGAAAAGCCGTACTGAAGTGAGATGTTTTTACCCATATATCCATTGATAGTTGTTTTAAATTGTTTTAAGTTAATTTTTTTTTTTAAAGTCAAGAAGTCCACTCACTGGTTGATCTCAATCTTGTTCTTTGAGGATTTTTATATTTTAGTTTGAAATATTTGCACTCAGCTCAACCTCGTCTCATGTTGGTCTTATTTCCTGAGCGCCTGTTGGCCTGGGGGCTGAGTGTACGTAGAAGGAAGTACACCCGATGTAACATTATCCTGCTCTCTCTCTCTCTCTCTTTCTCTCTCTCTCTCTCTCTCTCTACCTGAACGCTGTACTCAGTCTCCGTGGGAGAGGGAGAAGGAGTTGAAGAATTCCGTCAGGGAGGTAAACCTCATATACCTACACAATAATCTGTTTGGATTAATAGGAGGGTAAAATTTTGAGGTGCGCCCCCCTCCCTTCGCCTTTTTCCGAAGGGTGAAAAGAAAAATTATAAACGTGTGAAGAATAAGGGGGGGGGGGGGAAGGGGCACATTCTTAAAGGTAAACTAGATCAAAGAGCCAAAGGTCTGAGCGTTTATCATTTTGCACGAGTCAGAGATGCCTTTTGTCCGCGAGCTTGTGCTGGGCAAAGTGCCCAGTGTTCATACCTGGCAGACGCTTTGCTCTATTTGCATTGTTTTATTGGCTGAGGGGAGAGAGAGATATAAGCAGTTTGGACTAAATCGTTTGTTTTGGTGGTGTCACGGACCCCCCATCATCACGGACGTTTCCAAATGCTGCATGACTTTTTTTTGTTTTGTTTTAAACTGTTGGAGGAAGTTTCGAGAGCTTTGAAGAACGAGGTGAGTTATGTTAATGAATCCACCTGTACAGAAGTCATCAACGCTTTTCTTTGATGCTTCTTCCGCCCCATGGCAACACCTAATAGTATCTCTCGATAGCCAGTGGTCTCCTAACACAGAGATATGAATTAGGCCACTGGTCGCTTTTATGACATCACACCACAGCGGTTAGAGAAATATCGATCTGTCAGTCATGTTAATCCTTTTATTTATGGTTGTTGGTTTTGTGTGTAACATTATTAACGCGTATTGTATATATATATTGTACTTCATGATTCTTTGTTTAGTAGAGAATTGCTAACTACAATGATTTGATTTTTATCGAAGACTATCGTAAGAGCAAGCAAAGTTGAGAATATCTGCCAACTAACCATCTCCAACATGTCCACATGTTACTGTTTATTATTGTATTCTAATGGAACTGTGTGGGTACAGAGAGATGTCTCTGTTTTCAAATGTTCACACTTCTTCCTTTGCGAAGAGCTGAACACCGTAACTCACAAGGGAGACAATTAGAAACGCGATCACTTCCTTTTCTGGCAGCCCTCGTACACTCGAAGATGATGAAAAGTCAGAGCGAATTGTCAAACACTCAATAATACAAGAAGGTGAAACAAAATTGACATGTGAGGTTTGAGCTCCAGTGGGTTAGCGACGTCAAATGATTCAAGATTGAGACAAATGTTGAGGGCTTTTATTTTTGTTTACCACCTAACTTTTTTTAAAACCAAAGCAGGTAAATAAGTAAATTGAAGGTTCTGGTTTATCTGAGCCACCTGAAGAAGGAAAACTGTCGATCACACCTACACCTGTCTTCTTCTTATTACACGTAATAATTTCATTATTGGTTTCTTCTTATACAGGTGTTAAGTAGGAGGGGCCGCCTGGGGTCTAGATAAAACAAGGTTGTCACAAATAGTAAAGTTGTTCAGACAATTGTCTTATAACTACTAGCAGACGGTTAGTTCATGTCTTTGGACCAGCTTTAAATGCTTATCTTACATCGCAGAGAATCGACCTTACTAGTGTCGTTATAGAGGACCCTTTCCCCCTCCCAAATAGACTGATAATGAGGGAGAATGGCAAGAAATTTCTTACTCCATAACAAAGGCGCCATTGTACTCCTTGCAACTTTAGCGTTTTTTGTTATAATACACACACGCGGTCGCGTTGTGTTCTCACAAGATTTTATCTATCAAATTGGCGTAATAATTGAGGTCTTTCTTCTGCGTTTAGATTTTGTTTTTTTTATTCACTTCAGTCTGAGCCGTATGCACGCATTAACATTTGACTTGAAGAATGTATGGTATTGATGGCAACCCCCCGCCCCCAATTAAAGTCTCGCAGGGTGGTGGATTGAAGGCCACCCCTAAGCTCCAGCGGGGTGGGTGTGTTGAATTTCAGGCGATGGAATTTGAGCTCTGGATCAACGTATTGACAGGCTTGGCGCTTCTGGTCATATGACGACCATGTTCCCAAGATGCTTTTAATGCCAATCGTCTCGTGGACTTACGTACGTACACATGTGGCAGGCCGAAAAAAAAATGGCCGACTCCACTCGTAGTGGAAAGAAGAAATTGGATTAGACGTTCTTCCAGCGCCCCTGTCGGTCTCTAGGTGGCGCCAAGTGCTCACAAGTCATAATTCACTCGCTCCTAAGAGGCCCCCTAGCATCTACAATACAAACACACACATATTTGTTTGTTGTGATGCGATTAAAACCTATTTCCTATGTTTATTTTACCTACCAGGTGTATGAAGTTTCAAAACGCCTAAAAAGCAATGTAGTTACCTACATTTAGTTAAAAAAAAAAAAAAAAAAAAAAAAAAGCTCCCCGACTTTTTGCACTGTCAGGAACAAAGACGTTTTGATGTTTCGCCTGAATTTTTACACTCGGCAAACGGCTAGCTGACGTTTCCCCATCTAAACTTGTCTACCCTCGGAATCTGATGCCACCCTCGCTTGCTATGTGTGCTCGTTTACTTTAGTCATACATGCCCAACTTAACCTTCCCTCCCCCCAGTCACTAAGCTATCGACTATCTATTTACCTGTAAAATATGTGCCACGATTAAATAAAGGATACGTTTTTATGTTTATATTATAACAGGTTATAGGTTATGGGGCGTGGTGGCTAAGCGCTTGACTTCTGAACGAGAGTCTCTGGTTCGAATCACGGCGATTTTTATTGCGCCCCTGAGTCCACCCAGCTCAAACGGGTACCTAGCATTTAGTAAAGGTCGTTGTGCTGACCACATGACACCCTCACATCATCTGTCCTATATATTACAAGGTCTTAAAGGGTTACTTTGTTTTTTTAACTATTGTTCTATGTTACTACACTGTTGCCATGTTTGTAATAATGAGAAGATAATAGATTATAAGTGATGCATTATGATTTCATCTGAAGAAGGAAATAACTTATAAAAGATAAGCAGAGCTCTATATGAAATGTATAAACTTCAGAGTCACAGAACAGGGTGCACCTTGCTGATCCTTTATTTCACCGACCCTTTTCAAAACAACATCTATACCACCTTTAACATACATCACAGAACAAACATCATTCAACATTCATCATACAGCATACTTCTTTATTTTTTCTTCTTCAATAAGCTACAGCCGACTGCAGACTCATAATATCTGTAATAACAAGAGTCACACGTGGCACAAATTACCATGGCTAGCCCTCCTTTCCGCCTCGAATTAATCCACATCACTAATTTTGTGTGCGTGTGTTTGTGTCTCACGGCACACCTTCTCGCGCGTGTCAAGTGTTAAACATTAGCTGTACATGTGTTCATCAAAACACCATCAAAAACATCTTTTTAAAAAAAAGCCTACTTAAGTACACGTGTTTCCCGAAGCATGAGCGAGTGTGAAATCCAGCGCTCAGACTGGACTAAACCTGAACATGGGGATGGCTCGCATGTGCATCTTCTTACCTTGCTCGCACTTACCATGATCAGCTCACTGACGATAACAACAAAAAAACTTTTAAAAAACTATAACGACAACACGTAATGAAACGGTTGAGCACAAAACTTTGTCTTCAAAGTGCACACAATTTATACACTATAGGTTTGGACACGTTCAATGAGTCTAGTATGTCTGGTCCTCGTGGTCAATGATTCCCCCAACAGAACCGTGTGAGTCTCATCGCACTAGGGCACCGTGTTGAGAACTCTATTCTCTGATAACACGGACAAGGAAAGCGGCAGTTCTTCTCAGGACCTCTCTGTCTCCGTACAGAGCCAGTTCTTCATGCAAACCAGTTTTTGCTTCATTCATAGGGCCATGTTTAGGGTGTAGTGTTGCGCACTCGTATAGGATGTGGTTGACTGTTTCGACGTCGTCCTGAAAATGCCTGCAGCGAGAATCGAAGTTTGGTTTAAATTTAGCAAAATAGGCACCAATTGGACAGTGTCCCGTTCTGTACCTAGCGATTGTCACCTGTTCTTCCCTATTTAGCTGCCACCATTCGTCCGATTTTGAGGGCCCTTTTAAGTTTTGCCAGACTTCCCTGCCCGTATTACCGTTTTCCCAGCTTTTGCTCCATTTATTTCTTGCCCATTCGTCTACTATTGCACGCGCCTGCTCAAAAGTCTGTGGCTCGTCCACAGGGTCCAGCTTAGTGCCGAGCTTGGCTAATAAGTCAGCCTTTTCGTTGCCTTCGATTCCTACATGCCCTGGTATGAACTGTAATGTCGTCCGAATTCCGTGTTTTTCTTGGAGGCGTCCCACGCACGTCAGTGTTTTTGCCAGTGGTTCCGGGAGCGTATCGGCGGAGCTTTCAATGGCCTGTAGGCTTGACAGAGAGTCTGTAAATAGCACAAAAGGACCTGGTTGTGCTGTTTTCTCGTTAAGTCATTCTTCAATGTACTCTACTGCATTTTGAATTGCAACCATTTCAGCTACGTAATTGCTCCTGCCAGAACACGCACCTAGAATCTCATCGTTCTCGGCCGAGCCAGGGAATAGAACCACCACGCCATACCCAGAGGTTTTTTCCCCAAGGTTCTCTCTCGTTGAACCATCTATGTACGCCTTAATGGATTCAGCTGGGTATTGGGCGACAGTTTTCCTGGCTGTATTTCGTAGGACAGTTTTTGTGCATTTCTTGTTAATTTCTGGGTCAATCAGCGATTTTCTCACCTCCGGGATTCCAGGACCCAACAGAACCTTGTTGATGTCCAAAAGAGCTGAGCCGAAGGCTCTTCGAGCTCTAAGTTTGAAAAAAAAACCTTTTTGGTCGTCCAGCCGAAACAGTAAAAAAAAAAAAACCTGTGTGAACGCACAGTTCTGTTTGAGAGCGACCCAAGTCAATGCCTATGTAAAACATTGCTGTTTCCATTGCCTTTGGCCTCGACGCATGATTCGCCGCTCATGGCCGAAGGCCGAGGACACCGGGAGCCTCCGTCATTTTCCTTCGTTGTACCAAGCTAACCGTGGGGGATTCGCCATTTATGTAACGGTCCTTTGAGGAACGGCGAATGGATGTGGGACGTGCTCGTGGGGACTTTTTTACAACCCCGCCCGTGCAATGGGTGGACTCTCGTCTACCCGTGGGCATCCCCACGGGAGTTATGTTTCGCCATTCATTAGCCTAGCTTCCCCCTCAAGTACCCGTTTCCACCCAGGTGCCACGATGAGGCAGAACAGCGTACCTGGGCCCAACAGAACCATTAGATTGTCGTCTGAGCTGAGCCGAAGGCTCTTCGAGCTCAAAGTTTGAAAAGAAAAAAACCTGTTAGGTCGTCCAGCCGTAACAGTAAAAAAAGAAAAACAAACCTGTGGGAACACAGTTCTGTTTGAGAGCGACCCGAGTCAATGCCTATATAAAGCATTGCTATATCCAATGTCTTCGACCTCCGACACATGGCCGAAGGCCTAGGAGCACTGGGAGCCTCCGTCATCTTCCTTCTTTGTACCAAGCTAACCGTGGGGGACTCGCCATTTATGGGACGGTCCTTTGAGGAACGGCGCATGGATGTGTGACAATTTTTGTGAGGACTTTTTTACAACCCCGCCCGTGCAAGGGGTGGACTCTCGTCTACCCGTGGGCATCCCCACGGGAGTTATGTTTTGCCATTCATTTTGCCTAGCTATCTCCTCAAATAGCCGTTTCCACCCGGGTGCCACGATGAGGCAGAACAGCGAGCCCGGGCCCAACAGAACCTGCGAATAGACTCGATGGGTTTTTAATCCCTGCAGTTTCTGTGTTGAAGATTGTAGGGAAGAAAAAAAAAGGGATCTGATTTTTTCAACAACTGGAGGTAACTCCAGATCGTCTGCACAATCTTAATTGATATACTTTTTTTTACATGGTAGCCACAGCAATGGCCGAGAAAATGTGGTGTGTGTGTTTGCGTGGCAAAAGAAGTAAGAAAAGGGAAATAATGGGGAAGAGTTAGGGTTAGGGTTAGGGTTAGGAGATTTGGAGAAAAATGAGACGCGGACCAATCAGAAGCGAGTGTTTGTCGAAAAGAATATTTTAAAATGGTATGAAATAAAAATACGTGTGCTTTGCACGTTTCAAAACATTCATTGCTGTGTGAGTGATGTTAATAAAAGTTGTCTGAGTGATGTTAATATCAAGTTGTCTGAGTGACGTTAATATCAAGCTTTGTGAGCGATGTTTATATCAAGTTGTTTGAGTGATGTTAATATCAAGTTGGGCGAGTGTTAATTGCTTCAGTTTTTGTTCATACTAAGTTGTGCGATGGATGTTGTGATGTTAGTAGTTATTAAACTGTGAGTGATGTTAATAAAAAGTTCTGAGTGATACCCAAGTCGTGTGAGTGATGTTAATACCTTAAATGTGTGGTTGATGTTAATAGTGAGTTGTGTGAATAAAGTTACTGCTTGATAAAATGTCATTGCATTGTAGATTGAACTCGAGAAATATTTGTGCATAATCCCAGATTTTTATTTCCTTTGGAATAAAATATTTGATTCTCTGCTTCCTTCTGTCATTTCCTTCTATTTCTCCATTCTATATCCTTCTTCTTCTCCCCTCTCTCTCTCTCTCTTTCTTACACACACGCACACACTCACTGTCTCATATTCTTTTATCACTCATCATCTATTGCACTCACAAACACACACACACACACACATTTCTGCCCTCGCAGTGTTTCTCTGCCTCGGTCTCTCATCATTTGCTGTTTCCAGCCATCTTTTCCCTCCCCAGCGCACTCCTTGATCGATGCTAAGATATTTATGTAAACATTACAAACCACATTCAACAACACCCTTAAGCAAATCACTTTCGATTGCAATTTAGCACTTGTCCACGCTCATACATTCGTTGCTTCATTCGGAAACATCTCGGGGTTTATATTTACCAGGGCGAATAACTCAACAACTTGTTCTGACCCCGGGAGAGAGAAACAGTAAAAAGAAAGAGTGTGTGCGGTGGGAGAGGGGGGATGAGGATTGGAGAGAGTTGTAATAGGGGCCAGCAAAAAGCAAATGATTGAGTTTTTTTAAATATCAGTATTTTTTGCTCAATCATTTCTTGAAAAATTTTGTTTATCTTGATAACTGCCGAGGTCATAGTGATCTAAAAGTCCTGGTCCTCGCGATGATTTATTTTGTTAATTTTTATTATTTACTTTCATAACATTACGTCATTAATATCAATCATTGGCACACACGAACAAACAGCCTTAGAACAAAGGTAGAAGTCGTGTGCTGAAAGCATCATTAAAGCAAAACGCTCTCTTAATGTTTGCAATTACTAAAAGGTAATCAATTAGTTTAACCTCTTTGTAAACCTCCACAGCTGGGCAGCTAATAAATTGCCTGATAATAAAATGGTAGCGCGTTGGGCGAGCATTTTCTATTTGTCTGTTGTTACCTCTTACGACAAAGAATTCTGTTGTTGGTGATGTCCCTTGTACGCTGTCGGCGTCTTTTAGTCTGCGAGCTTAGACTTCCAACAGGATACCAGTACATCTGACGAGGGCTGTTAAATTCCGAGAGAGGGTGCCGAGATAAACGAAATCTTCAGACGATGAAACAAATTTTGCAGATGCGCTTGTAGTCCGTCACGATTAATTTGTTGGAGAGTTCCGGATTTCACGATAAATGGGCACGTCTTACAAATTGATGGATGGTGAACATGTACATGTTTTTGTACACTGGAATGGCGTACACACAAGCGCCCTCACATGCGCACGTTATCATGGCTTCCTTCCCTTTTTATTTGATACCCTATACCACACATACAAAATTAAGGAGTTTCCTTCTATACATATTTAACTGCCATGTGAAAATCTATTACAATATTTAATTGTAATGTTAGACTCAATAATTCTACAGTGTTTAAGGAAATGTATAGATAGTTACGTACTCACTGGGTATAATAGATCATTAAGTTGTTTTTATTCAGACGTTATCAAAACCAGTTGTGAGATATTTATAAAACCAATTAAGAACAATGCCCAATCCGTAGAATACGGAACTCTCACCGCGCGGATAAACAATTACGAATGTAAGTCTTAATGTTTTTATTACGTTTGATTGTGTCTACTTTTTATTGTGTGATAATCACCCTTGTCATACATAAGTGCTACCGGGCGTTAAGTCGACCAGAAAGAGAAATTAGCCAATCCTTTCGCAGTCGCAAATTTATTGAAGCTAAAAAAAAATTGTTTAAATTATTTTATTTTATTCTTGTATTTCGTTTTATGTTTCTGAACAGCAGACGAGCAGCTAATTGTGTTTCCTTGAATTCATTGACAGTGCAGTGGTTGAAGGAGATGAGCCCCTACAGTTATTAATGACAGTACCGGAGTAACAGAATTCGCGCCTGCTTCAAACTGTGCGCTGTCAGACGTGACGTCGAGTCTCAAAAATATGATGTTGGCGAGTGAGAGGAAATGGAAAACGATGGGTGGGATAAACGAGGTGACCGGGGGGATTAGCGAGGGCGACCTACAGGCGCCGGGCTTGAGTGAGCAATAGCCATGAAATCGACTGTGTTGCGGAGGCTATTGAAGTAGGGCTGCAAGCTTCCAGTGTCGGGTGGCAACGTCCAGGGAGAGTGGGTGAGGGAAGGGAGAAGAAAGGGGGGCGTTATAAAATCTTTTCCAATGTGAAAAGCAGTCGACCACACAAAATGGTGCGGTCAGACAGCTGTTCCTGTTCACAAAGAACGGGTGTCGTAACTCGCGAGTCAGTAAGACAATAGTCGTCAATCATTTAACGTTGGCTTCTTCTTGTGTGGTAGATCCTGACTCGAGTCCTGCTTAGGTTGTTGTCTCACTCCGCTGCTTCGGTTGGAACAAACCAGTCGCCGATGGGTTAACCATGTTGTTGTTGTTTTTTTTTAAATCTCCCTCCCCCACAACTGCATATTTCAATAGACCTAAACTATCTCAACTATAATATAGTTCACATTTCTGTCTATAATATAGTTCAGATCTCTGTCATAATAACCAGCTATTTTGGTCAGTGCCGACCTTGTGCTTACAATGTGACGTCTCGGGCGAAACTAGATTTACACATAAAAACATCATGTCATTCATTGTTGAAAGCTGTAAGATGGAATACGGGTGTCTGTTAAAATAATTGAAATAACTTTTACACCAGTGTCAGGGAGCATTGGGGGGCGCCCCTCCCAACCCGCCCTGATCTCTTTAGTCGCACCCAAAGCGTCGTGTGTGGCGGACTTTATGTACTCAACTGTCTCAGAGCCTGTGTCTGAACACGTGAATTTTTTTTTTAAACTGGAAATCAATTGCTCGGTAAATGATTACCCACGTTTGGACTTTTTTTGATGTCCGGAACAGACGTCCTCTGGTCGCCTGACATGGTCTTCCCCACCCCATTCTTTAACTCGACTCGCACTTCGGGTGTTGACGTACATGCAGCGCGAGTGCGCATTCCTTCACTTCCTCTCTGCTCCCCTTGTGCGGGCGTGTATGTGTGTGTTGGGTGGTAACTTGTTGGCCCAAAACGCTCCGGCCTCATACAAACTATGGGGTGAATATTTTCTTCTTACTGCAATCTTTTCCCTTATGTTTCATGCTTTTGTATTCTCTGTTATTGTGGCCCTTCCATAGACTTCTAAGTTTTTCTGTAATGTTTCTATGGTTTACTCAAAGCTGTAACAAATTAACAACGCTCTCCCACTTCCACCTATCAGTATGACTTTCTCGCTCTTTCTAACCGTTCCTTGTTTTGGCTCTCTCTCTCTCTCTCTCTCTCTCACACACACACACACACACACACACTATTCTTTGTTATCGGCGAAGCTCCCTCCTCCTGGTCTGTCATTTTGTCAGTATCCGGCTTACCCACCCCACCCCGTCCCTGACCTCCCTCCTCTTTCTCTTTAGAGACCCTCCTCTAGTTATCTCCGCTCCTTGGAACAGTCCTTCAAATCACTTGGCTAACAAATTTTCAAAATTCACTAAGAAATAAAAATAAAAAAAAAACTAAAAGGGTTAGGGGCGGGTTAAAATAAAGAAACGGGAGGGAGGAAGAGAGAGGAGACTACATGACAAACCACCCTGGCTAGACTCAAACAATGAGAGTGGCCATTATAATGACACAGGCGGGTTAGGACGGCTCCCAATATAATGGAATTAGAGGAAATGTCTTAAGTAAGATTTTTCCTTGTCTTACGAGCTTATTAAAAAAAAAACATGGGTGGGGGGGGGGGGGGGAGGGGGCATTGTAAATCTAACATATTCAAATCACCAAAAACGTTTGTTTATAGATGCCCTCCGAGTGCGAGTGTAACTTGTGTGTGGTCTTTTTTAAAATCTTTTTTTACAAGGTTCTACCAGTAAGTGGATTCTTTCACTTTCTATGGAGGAAAGGCTCATTATTATCTTAAAACCCTCCCGAGAGCGCCCTCCCCAAGCAGAGAAACCCACAAGTCACAGTGTAACCCGTTGACGCGGTGGCGTTTTCCCGTGAACTCCCGTTGGCTGTGTATATTTGTCTTACGGCACCACGTAGATGTCCCTCTTCAAATCTCGCGTTTCAGAGGTTTTCAGCCATCGGCAGCCGCTCGACTACTCTACAGATTGAGTAATCGCCTACTCGGAAACAAAAAAACAAAAAAGACTTATAGTAGCGACATCTAGATATATGCGTCGTTGTCCTTTAAACAGGGCCGGTCTTAGGCCACTGTAACTTATGCGGCCTCAGTGGGCCCCACACATTCATAGGCCCCGCGCTAATTCTAGGTGTATATTATTAAATTAAACCATTATAACTTATATTACAGGGTTTCTCTCGGCCTCCTGATATTGCACGGGCTCATGAAGATCTTATGAAATCATAAAAATCTCCTGAAAAATAGACAAAATTGTCATATTGCGGTGTCATTCAATTACTTGGTGTCAACAATTCACGAAGATAGATTGAACAATTTGGCAATTCTTGCTATTGCTATAGAGCTTGATCTATGGAGGAAACAGAATGCTGATCATATACTGTATGACTTCGCTATACCCAAGGCTCGTACAGTTAATTTGATCGTGATATTGTACGTAGTAAAGAATGAATAAATGCAAAGACGAATTAATTTTCTAATACAAAATCATAATTTTCTACCCAGACTGGACCCCGCGCAATCCGTTTCGCATAGGGCCCCGCAATTGTTAGGACTGGCCCTGCATTTATAGATCTAGTAAGAAACTTCCTGGAAATATGTTGCCTTGCCTAAAGAGTATTGCAAGATGGTTGTTTTTTTGTTTTTTTTTACAGCGTCCACCGTAGATTTGTTCTGTGGCTGCTACGCGGTTCACGGATATTTTTTTTTTAAAGTCATAAATAGATCTTTCTGAATAGTAGTGAGTATTTCTTTGTTGGTAAGTCTATAAGGTAACAAGATTTCGCATTACATTCAATCTGGAAGTACCCAGATGCCAAATCTCTGGGGGAACACTGGATTGGCCCTGACAGGTCCGTTATCTGTGCAACGCCACGGAGAAGTATTGCGAGTCTCTCATCTATATGCCGCAAGAAACGTTCTTCTGTCTGTTGGAGGAGCGATATGTCAATAAATTTACCGTTAAACATCTGCTGTCACACACGGGAATGAGTTGTCTGTCTCGCGAGTTTATTTTGATTAGTTGCTTCCTGTCTGCTACCTAGTTTACATAACATTCTGCGCATGTCTTGGGAGACTTCAGTTTCCTCTTACTCTTCTAATCATAAATATAAAAGCCCTCGCTTGGCTTCTCGGTTTTGAACAATTGCATTTCGTTGCTAGGGCTCTTTCGTTTCTTCAGCCTTTGTTGATGTCACGTGTATGCTGGGGAGTGTTAGCTAATACCGGTACCGTGGAGTCGGCGAAATGACCAATGAAAGTTTTCGAAAACAAAACATTTGTTTTTAAAGTGAAGCTGATGGCCAGATATAGCGGTGTGTTCATTCGTCTTTCTGTCAAGTCATTTGCTTTACAAACTTAGCGTCAGTTTACTTAATCCAACTGGCAGGCCACGGGCTCTCTCACTCTCTTGTCACTGTGGTGACCTCGGGTATGCTTGCTGAGGTAAACTTATCTTAATGGTGCTCTCTCGGGGTGAGTAATTGTCCTTCTCCTCTGTTTCACTCACACACCATTCCCTCCGCCCCCCCCCCCCCTCCACTCACGCGACCCCTCTCCCCTGAGTTTTTTTTTCTCCAGCCCAAACTAATTTATTGCATTTGCTCAACTTTGAACCCAAAAGCTATATGTACGCTCTCAACTAGCTGAAGGGTGGGGGGAGGAGAGTATGTCGGAATTCGGGATAAATGACCCAAGCCCTTGAGAGACGCCCCACCCCATTTTCCTAGTGACAGGGAGTGAAATCTATGGTAGATCTAACCCACTTCTGTCTCCGGTGATATCTAAGATTCCGTAGCGACTTTTCCCAGCAGCTGACCGAGGGAAAGATGAGTACAAAAACCCTCGGCTGGTTGGTATGTACGTTTGTGTTTTGACGGGATAGTAGGTGTGTGTTTTTTTTTCTTATTGGTTCGTTCCTTTTCAAAACTTGCAACAAATGTCCGTGTCATTTGGTCGTCTTGTGGAATTACTGGGAACGTTCTCGTGTCTAGAACATTCTAACGGGAACTGATGCGTGACAACTGCAAAACTTTCTCCGCCTTTACTTTCAGTCTGAAGTTCTCCCCCCCCCCACACACACACAATAGTTGATACTACTGCCAACTATTTTGGAATCAAGCTGTCAGTAATTCGTTTTTCTTTGACACTTAAATACAAATATCCTTCTATCTCTTGACCTTGATTTGTCCACTCCGATTTTCTTGTATTCTCTGTATTCGAGAATTCAATTCTTTCTATTTGATTGCCTCTTTATTTTCTTGTATTAAATGTTAGAATTATCTGCATATTCGTATAGTGAACTCTTTATATTTTGTTTCTCTCTATATTAAAGTATGTAAAACCTTCTCTTTGACTCTCTGTATATTCTCTCTTTCTCCTTCTCTCTTTTTCTTCCTCTATCTCTCTGTCTTTCTCTCTCGTTTTTTTCTCAATATATATTCTCGTAAACTCTTTATCTTGTCTCATATTCTCTTCTGACTCTTTAAACTTTGTCTTTTCTTTTCTTACTCTGTTGTTATTTTCCTCTCTTATAATCCAACAACTAGTACAAAACACACACACACTCCTTTCATTATATTATTAAACTAAAATGTTTTCTAAGCCTGGAACATACTACTGCCAGACTGTCAGTCAAAAACTATCTCTAGACGGTCTATTTCACTAGTCCAGTCTTCTATCTTCATATTTTAGCACGTCGAGTTTAATCTTTATGGCAATAAACTCACTCGCTATAAGCTCGTTACATACTCCGTCTCACTAAAGTATACACTTCAACCATATGCAGTATATAATACATTATACATTCGGATAAGTACCACCCCCCTATTTTCATATATTTGTGTGATTTATAATCGAGCTCGTCCACGCCCTAAATTTAATATACGCAATTTATCCACATTCTTATCCTCCCTCTGAAAGAAAAAAAAAAACAGCAGAAAGATGGATGTATCTGGAACTGTTGTTACTTCCGCTCTACTTCGCGATGCCCCAAGAGCTCGACAAGGCTCACTCTTTCCTTCCGTCTGCTCCTTCAAACCGTCCATTATGATTGGTTCAGCTGGAGGACGAGTGTTAACCGTGTCCCTCACAGTGACAGTTTGGGGTCAGGAAAGCCTTTATTTTCTCTATCCCTTAGATTTTTGTTTAGAAATGTTCTTTATTGGAACTTCTTCTATTGTGGGTGATCATCAGGTAACTACTTAGAGGCACTCAATGTACGGTACTTCTGACTGTACTGTACTTGTCAGTGACAAGTTAGTTCTTACGCCCCTGCCCCCCCTTTTTTTCCCAATTCCAGCGCCCCCTCCCTCTCAGTGTGTTTAATCAACAGTTACGAAGAAGAAAAAAAAATATTTATGAGCATACGTTCTGAAATTAATTTATACAAAATTGGGGGGGGGGGGGGGTTCACACTTTTCGATAGTCCCAGTACAAAGTATAACAGAGGGAGGGGGAATACTGTGTAAGGGATTGTAAGAAATATAAAAGAGAGAGAGAATATGTCAGTCACTAATTGGTCACCTTTTTTCCCCCTTCCCCCCCCCCCCTAAAAAAGATATAAAAATAATTACGTTTTTATCGATGTTCTGTTGTTCTACACGTATTTCTTCTGATGTTTGAAATGTGACGAGAATCCTGTCTCTAGGCATCAACGCTGGAGAGCTCTCGTGTGATATTTTCGACGAAGCCCAGTGTGGTCTGGTTAAGACTGTCGATATCTCATTGGATTAAATTTCTGGAACTTCCTCCCATCCACATAGCCCTTAAATAGTTTTTAATAAGCCCAGGCTTTTTTTTTATCTGATTAAATACCATCTTCCCGCCTTTTTTCTTTCTTTTGTGTCACAAGTCACCTAGTCACACATAGTCACTCATCAAGGCCTGGACTCGCGCTAGTCTCGGATTGTGTGTGTGAACATCATTTGTATTTGTCGAGGGTGAAAAATGGATGGGTGGCACTGGACGAGAAACTGTTGTGTGATTTCTTCTCCATCTTGGCAATGTTATTTTCCAATCGTCTTCTCTCCACCGCGTCTTCTAATCTTTTCAAAGTAAATGAATGACAACAAATGAATGACAAATGTCATACATCATCCGCATGACATATAAACGATCACCATTCAGGGACCTCCCACTCGAACACAGACTCATCCTCAAGTCTGGCTCCGAGAAAAAGAAAAGGTGTTTGTGTGTGTGTGGTGGGGGGAAGTGTGTGAAAGAGGACGTTTCTAAAAAGGAGTGTGTGTGTAACTGTACTGTAGAAAAGAAACGAAATACCCCCCCCCCCCCCCCCATGCATCGTAGCTCCTCCATCACTACCGCTTATTTGCGCTCTCGTCATCGCCTCTTGATTTGTTTATTGCCAGTCTCCCCTCCGCGACTCGTTTCCAAAGCACGTGTCCTTTAATTCTTCTCATCCCTTTCGCGCCTCAGTTTATTTGTCAGTCAGTGGTCAGTGATTGGTCAGCGCAAGGTGATTGGATAAATTGCTTCAATAAACAGGCCTTGATTGACTACTAAGTTTAGAAATATATTCCCCACCCCCTACCAAGTTTACAAAACTAGTCATTTACATGTATGTTCTATCCGGTCAACACTTAGACGAGACTTACACGAGTCAGGAAAAATAAGCATCGAGTGGACTATCAAATTTATTAAGAGTGACCCAGGGTCATTACTAACTCTTAGTGTGGACAATCTTCAAGATTGTAGGCCTCAATTCCATTAGAGGGCTATGTATGCCTCGTTGATTGCCCTTTCGCGAGAAAATTTCACGCTTTGGACAATGGCTAGCTAATATACATTGCTGTATGACCTTAGATTGCGAGAAAATAGTGCGTTTAAAACTTTTTATTCTGGTCAGCACAGTCCACTACCCGAACTAGTGGACTTATTTAGAAAGGTGAATAGATTTGGGATAAATTATTGTCCTCTTGGCTCCAATCTCAGACTTCAGGCGGTTTAAATTGACTGCTTGGACGGCCGTTTCGAGAGACTACGAAGTGACCATTTGTATTGTCTGACTTAAGCTGGACTTAACGGTCCTGACAGAATGACTGAAAGTATCTCTGACGGATCGCTTCATTGTAACTGACCACTGGTCATTCACCTCGCCCTTTGTTATATTGGTTTATTACTTCTGAAACTCTTTACTCCAGAGTTAGACTAGACTGTAAATTCACACCATATATTCACACTTACGGTAACCAGTATGTCTGTTTGTATGTCTGTTTATTTGTATTTCTGTTTGTGTATCTTGATTACGTCTTTCCCAATTGTTGTTTTTTTCTATTCTGAACGGCCGCCTTTGTATATAGGCCAGTGAGTGTTTATTTCTTTTAGATAAGATGTTTACATTGTTGTCTATTCTTCCTTACTTGAGCGTCAAACAAAACAATGATACCCAAACCCATAGTTTGCTTGCATAATTAAAATAGCCCGTCTCGCACCAATTCATCATTGCGAGCCTTTTCTGATATGCGAGGGTCAACCGCGATAGACCAAAATAAATAGAACTTGAGTAATATTAGGTTCGGGAACACGGGAATAAAATATATTTGAAAGTTGTCTAAAGACTATATGCTTGTTTTGGGAAAGTGCTCGTTTTCTTTTCTGGTCGCTGTAAAGCGCCTGGCTTTCAAAACGGAGGCTAATGTGTTCGAATCGCGCCGAAGACCACGATTTTGAACTTTTCCAAAAGTATCTCCACCCAAACTAGACTACTATAAAACTATCTGACATTACTCGGGAGGTTAGTCGTTTTGCTGGCTCTACGATACCCTCGTTAACAGCCGGCCATAACTGTCTGTGTTTGCATAAACAGCCCCATCATGATCGCAAGTTCTAAAAAAGGGCACTTTACTTTCTAGAGTTGGCGTTCAGTGAACAAGTCAAGACTAAGTTATGACATCTATTAGGGCCACCGTACACATGTGACGTGTCACGTGACTCTCGTATTTGTTAGGAAGACGTGTTTGTTTTGATGCGAAAGAAATTATGGTCAAGTGTGTTCAAGACTCTCGGAGCTCAACCTCGCGCTAGGAAGATGTTCCAATAAATGTAAAGGTCTTGCCACGAGTCACTAGACAAGGACGATAATTCTTTGGACGGGGGGGGGGGGGGGGGGGGGAAACGAAGGGGTTAAAAAAATCAAGCTGCCTCCACGTGTTTGAAACCAGCGAATCTTCCTTGTGATGTGTTAAGTGTGTACTTTAGAGGACACAGCCTACTTCAGCTTCTTCCGAAGACTTCCCTCGTGAACAGATTTATTAGTGACGAAGGGGTGGTGAGGGCGAATAGAAGCGCGAGGGGAGAGAGAGTAAAATCTTTATCGCTATAGAATGTATTGGACTTATTTAACGTATTCTAAAGACAAATCACATTGACAAACACAACTAACTGCTAGAGGCTAAGCTTGAAAGGATTTAATATTGCTTTGGGTGCTCATATATTTGCAGCCCCCTACATTCCACATGCGCACGGAACACTTCAACGTAATACGGGCATAGACCAAAGCTAAGTGTTCCTTGGCTGGGTTTTTCAGATGTCAGCTTCAAATGTCAGAAATGTCATCCGTCTCTCTGACATCCACACGCGCCGGCTGAACTCGTATGACGGCTCTGGGTAGGAGAGTACAACTGAACCGAACCCGTAGTACCGTGACCTAAAAATAAAACCAACCATTTTTTTGTACTTGGAGTAGAAGTCAATAGTTCTCAATCTGTGTTGTTAATGTAAACATTGTTTTTCTTTGCTATAAAAAGTTTAATACATTTTAAAACAATTTACTACGTTTGTATACATATCACAGGTGGTGACCAGTGCTAAAGGTCGAATTTTACACAGCAGAGGAAATATAGCCAGGAAAAAATATAAACTTACGAGGGTATTGTGTCCTCCCGGTGACCTATTTCATTTATTTTATAGCAGAAGAAATTACCTTACCTAACTCAAAAAATATAGAATCAACATTTTGTAAAAGTAATACCATCTCAACATCTCTAATAATAGGCAGCATTTACAGACCACCAAATTCTAGTTTAGAATACATGCAGGAACTATGTAATCGGATTACTACACTTAAAGAGACAAATAAAAATGCAGTTTTTTGGATTATGGGTGATTTCAACCTACCTGATATAAATTGGAAAACACTAACCATAGATAAACACCAAAACCTTAAGGACATAACTGAGCTTTTCATAGAAACTTTACACAACCTATGTTTAGATCAAAACATTAGAAAGCCAACTAGATTAAACAACACATTAGATCTCTTCTTAACCAACAGACCTGGATTAGTAGTTGATTATGATATTATCCCTGGTCTATCAGACCATGATATCATAAAAATACACAGTCAGATAAAAGCAGTAGCCAATTCAAAACCCAAAAGAAAAATCTTACTCTGGAATAAATGTAACCTAACACAACTACACCAAGCTGCATTAAACTTTCAACAAACATTCTTATTAGAAAAAGACATTAACCAACCAGTCGAGGACCTCTGGAATTTCATTAAAAACCATCTTAAAAGCATTTTAGAAAATCATATACCAACTAAATAGTGTTTAGTAAATAGAACAATAAAAACAACACAAGACACAGATATTTTACAAAGAGAATTAGATTAATTACAGAAATGGGAATCAAATTGGAGCATGTCTTTCCACCCAGAAAAATGTCAGTTGTTAAGAGTAACAAAAAAACTAAAACAAATTAATTCCACTTATCTTATTCATGGCAAACCAGTAACACAGACTAAAAACGCAAAATACCTAGGTGTTAAAATAAATGAAAAACTGTCATGGAATCCACATATTGATGAAACTATAAAAAAAATCAAAAATTTAACCTTAGGCCAATAATAGAATATGCATCCTCCGTTTGGGACCCCTCAACTCAAGAAAACATTAAGAAACTGGAACAGACACAAAATAGAGCAGTGAGATTCATAACAAATGAATATTCACATTTTACTAGAGTAACACCTATAGTAAAATCACTAAATTTAGAAAGCCTTCAGGACAGAAGACTCAAAAATAAAGTAGCAATCATACATAAAACACTGAACCATAATCTTCAAATACAAAAACAAAATTTCATAAAATACTCAGAAAGGCACAAAGAGAAAGGCACATTCCTCGTCCCATATGCTAGGACAAATTTGTACAAATACTCCTTCGTCCCTAGTGCTATTAGAGCATGGAATGGGTTGCCTGAGCTAGCCAGGAAAACCAGTGACTTGGCAGAATTTAAGTCATTGGTTAATATGCATGACTAAATGCGTGACGCGTAGGACGTAATCATCTTTTTTGAAGTAACGTCTGTATTATATAAGATAAGATAAGATTTTCCTCAGCAGATCCCAAATAACTCATTGACACTGGGTGCCTCAGTGATCCGGTCTTAAGGGTTCAAACTAAAGATGTTTAGCGCGACAGCTCAGTAGGCCCCATATATGATGTTACGGTTATTACGCAGTTGTTTCATTTATTTAAATGTCATTAAAGAAATGAAAGCGTCTCTTTCCATACATAAAATTAATAACAAAATAAAATTTAAAAAAAAAATGATTTTTAAAATGTTATTATAGCAAGGGCACCGCAGTCCAGTTTCTTAAAGGGCCCAGCAGCAGAGTATATAGACCTCACCCTTCTTACGGGGGTCAACTTTGTACTTAGACCTCACCCTCTTACCCCCAGACGCTGTCCATCTTGACTTGCGTTGCACTGACACTGACTTGATCAAGTGGACACTTTGACGGACATGGAACAGCTGCTGTACTACAACGGACCGGTCCTCAAGTGCCTCCATGTAGATTTTCTTCCTGGGTCTAACACGAGCAAAAACACACTAAGTTTGTCTGTACATTTGGGGAATATATTATCAGATTATCTTATCATCTTAAAAATGTATATCAGTGGCAAGGGGGACGGGTAATCTAAAATCAACCTTTCATACTGATTGCACTTCACAAAACAATAGAAGTTAATTGAAAGAACATATGAAATTTAACGAAATTAAAACTGAAGAGATAAAATAATAACAACGCACAACATTGAGCACATTATTTAGTTTATTATTTATTAACCTTTCGTTGAAGGTCTCTCTTGTGTTATAGTTATAGATTTGTAACCGAGTTCTTGTCCGTATATAAGCAGGCACACACACACACACACATGTGGAAGATCACGTGATCAACAACACAACTCCGCCCCTTGTCTGTTTTTACGATCTCGTACGTCCAGTTGATGGACACCGTCTATTTCATTTTTTTTAATGGCCGAAAGCTTCTAGAAATGACCAGTGTCCGTCGATCTAATCGCCGAGAATGTACATCTCACTGACCATCTAAAGTTGATACCAGGTAACGCGCCAGACTGGTCTCTAATTATGGTGTTTATTGTCGGAAGTCTGGCTCTGATAAGCCCGTGCAGATAAGGCAGCCAAATAACAAAATATGGGCCAGGAATAGGCCAAAATTGTGGGGTGTTATCGCCGACACCAAAACTGCTTGGAATTTTAAAATGGACATGAATGGCGAATGAACCTCATACCTTTGAGATATCACCAGAGCTCGGCTGGTTCTGGTCTAAATATGTGTCTTGCGAGAGCTTGAGCTGACACCCAGTTCATAAGAGTCGTGTTTAACTACCTTGACCAGAGGTCAAATAACAACATAATGTTCATATAAAGTACACACATGACTTAAAGTAGACATGTGTGGCCGCCCCAGTTTAAGAAGGCGAAAATCATCAGAGGTACCTAATAGAGCTTCTAGGGGCGTCCACACAGGGGTAGGATTCTGGCCTATATTACATAGTACGCAATAATGTAAATCTACCTGCTAGTAACTGTCTTGCCGTTTAAGGCTGCCTAGATCTAGTTAACACTGCATAGGAGTTAGGGCGTGAGGCTCCTTGTTGAGTGTTCATTATACTATTACATGCACATTTATCTTGAATACAGAGTGCCGTGAACGTCGTCGCCATTGATTCACTTTTAGTTGGATGAAAATGTCAGTGTTAACAAACGTTTTAATAAAGTGGTCGGCAGAGAAAGCTCATCCTTGAGAAGGGGGGGGGGGGTTGATGTAATTGTTTAAATTGGATAAAAGCAATAATATTATAACGATATAGTGTGTTTAAGTTATTATAATTATTATTATTTTACCTGTAAACAAAAATGTTGCCAATACAACTATTGCCATCCATGCTGAGGAAATAGTTATCATAGCAACGACTTTTACAGGGAACGTGCAGCGGTTCCCAATTATTTTTTATTTAAACAAAAATACTTTGTTGTTTATTTTTTAGTAGTAGGCTGGAAACGGAACACGTTTGTGAGTGAGTGAGTGAGTGTGTGTGTGCGTGTGTGTGAGAGAGAGATCCCTAAAATTCAAGACAACTTGGGGCCTCTAATCCTCGTCCTTTTCTTTGTGTGCAAACAAATAAAATCTTGGGGCTTATGGATTCCTGTTTGAGAAACGCTGGATTGCTCAACACGTTGTGAATCCTGCACACAGTTCTCAACATTCACCACCGTATTTCACCGTCACCACCTCGGGATGAATCCAGTAGGTCAGTACATCAAGTGGCATTATGTTCAGGTGAGCCGGCACGAGAGAACGAGCGCTGCACGCAATCAAATAGAACGAGCTGCTTGCGCGTGGCCAGGGAGAGAGGACCAGCGTGTCATTTAGTGGTGAAGCCTGGAGGAGAGAGGACCAGCGTGTCATTTAGTGGTGAAGCCTGGAGGAGAGAGGACCAGCGTGTCATTTAGTGGTGAAGGCAGGAAGAGAGGACCAGCGTGTCATTTAGTGGTGAAGGCAGGAAGAGAGGACCAGCGTGTCATTTAGTGGTGAAGCCTGGAGGAGAGAGGACCAGCGCGTCATTTAGTGGTGAAGCTTGGAGGAGAGAGGACCAGCGTGTCATTTAGTGGTGAAGCCAGGAAGAGAGGACCAGCGTGTCATTTAGTGGTGAAGCCTGCTTCACTATGTCTTACTGAGACATGGAACAAGGAGAACTTACAATGTGATATACGTGCTCATGGTTTGTCATGGGGGGCTATATGTATGCAATGTTTTGAGGTCATATGGGAAGGCTTAGCAGAGAGAGAGAGCAGGGGTGTTGGAAAGGGAGTTGTATTGGTGATTATTAAAAACCGGACAGTGTTTAAATTTGGCACAGAATATTTTAAAAAAAATCATCAACCCCATACTTTTACTCGTTCTGTCTTCTCGCAAGTAGAAAGGTTAAAAGTCAAAGCAAAACCATTGACCTATAAAGTACCGATGACAACTGACCTCGTTCATCGCCTGCTCTTCTCACTTGGTGTGCACGTCCAACACGTGTAAGAATCATTGTCTGGAACTCACCGGGTGGTCTGAGAGACAGTTTCATTCACTGGGACCAGGGTCTTCATAAGTCTTTGTGTTTTGGACTCCCTCCCTCCTCCCCCCCCCTTATCTTCAGCCTTCGCCAGCTTCTCAGTTTATACTTCATCTGTCGCTGAGGATACAACACTGACTTGCTTTTCAATAGCAAACAGTGGGTGCACTCCGAGTGATGTCCTAAGCGCGCAAGTGATAAAACATTTTAGAGCAATGGTAGCACTCTTTACACCCCTCTGCGTGCCAACCCAACACACAAAGAATTAGCATTTACCTAAAAATACTCACCACACTCTTGATCGCTGGCTTTATTGTGATAAACTATTAGCTCCCTTTATTGGGGAAACTCAAGATGGCATAACATCAATTGTAGGATAATAAAAAATTTTTTTAATGTAAAGTCATAAAAGATATGAAATGAAATGATGACACTGAACAGCTAGACGAATAATTGCAGAATATTTATATTGCACCCATCATCCTGCTTCTTTATCATATCGACCCTCAAATCTTTGGCCCTCCTGTACAGGCTCGATTGAAGATGGAAGTTGTCATTCCTTGTGGAAAGAATTCATGTAGCGGCATTTCTGAACAAAGTTGAAGTATTCGAGAAGACGTTTTGGATTCTCCCTCGACTCGGAACAATGTACGAATAAATGGGAGACAATTATCACAACGTCAACTCGAGTTATCTCACTTGGTGGAGATGTTGGTAGACAGAACAAAGGATGCCTCATCATAATTTGTTAAGGGCTGATGGGAGTTAGAGTGCAGTAGTAATAGAACAGTACAATAATTCAACCCAGATTTGTTTTTCCAGTGTTTCTTTCTGTTTCTTTCCACCTAGCAGGAGTGAAAGAACACAACGATATACTTTTTGTCTTTTGACTTGTCGGGAAGTTGCCCAACGCTCTGCTACCTGGAAACGGAACAATTTGTATTTTGTTTAGCTGTGGGCAACAAGAGGGGCGCCCGGCTTGTTTCGCGCCTGGCCTTAAGGGGCGCTAAGGAGAGTAACGCGACACGCATTAGGTGAAACCGAACTCCGGCTAGGCGAGAAATATAAACACGAGTGGGTGTCGACCCGCGACCTACCGCTCAGAGGAGGATCCCAGTCACCTGGTGGGATAAGGATAAATGTATTTTTAATAAAACAAAGACTGGGAGGGGGAGGTAAATCATCGATGACTAGAAATGATCAAACCGCTATTATTTAGTGGTGATAGATGTTTGGAATATGTTTTACATGTTACGGATGTGCCTTCAGAGTTGAAGATAATTTTACTTCATACTCTAAACCTCTGCAGAAAGACGGGGAATGGGAGCGGGCAGGGTTTGAACCCGGGACCATCGATAAATATGAACGACATCCAGCGCGCAAACTGCACGACCAGGCAGCCTTGTGATCCATAAAATAATTCATGGATATTAAATGAAATATTTCAGATTGGTGGTATAAAAAAAACATCTAAACAACTAAAAAATCATAAACTGGTATTGACACTTAGGCCTACATGGTTCTTATTCACCACCTCCCTATTATATTTTGTTTCTCAAACGTAATAGACAGGATTTTGAAATCATAAATCAGTTGTTGTTTTTAAATAAATGCTATTCCCTACCAGAGAAATAAATAAATTTTGTTTTTAACTGAAAACTTTCCTTATCTATTGTATTGGCTCAACTTTTATTTCTATTAGCATTTAGACATCAATCAACGTAGGAGTATTTTACTGAAAGTTTACTCTGCCATTTCTCAATATTCAGAACTATGTCAGCATTCTTTGTTTGTGCTTTAATTAATATGGGACTGCAACGTGTTCAACATCGTCTGCGGCTGTGAGAGAACCAAAAACGAAATTCACCCGCAAAACGTTCACCGTCTCCACTTCCGTTCTCTGGGCCCTCTTGTTACCCGCTCGCACAACTCCGGACGGACTTCAAAAGCATGTGCTGGTCGTTAGTCTCGCCCGTTAGTTTTTTTTTTTTTCTCTTTCTCTTCAACTTACCACGAACGAGCAAAGAAACACGACAACAGCTTAGCTTTGCGTCTTGTTCAGGCACCCTCGCATGTTGCTCCACCTTTGAAGCCAAGCCTCGGTGGATTTACACAAATTGAAACCGATTGTTTGGATTCCGTCCCTTCCCCTATCCCCATGTTCTTGAGGCTGGTTTGGGTTAGACTTTCTTTATATGTTTTAAAGAGGCGCGAGCTGCTTCTTGAAGGTGTTGTGGTCTTTTAGACAAACGACACCTTTTTTCTTAATTCCACACCTACTGGTTTGACGAAAGTTTCCCCCCCCCCCCCCCCCCCCCATCTTCCCCCCACACTGTGTCATGTTTCATTGCTGCGCGAGAAGTTCACCTACAAGCTTCTCTGTGGCTTGTAAAAACACTGGACGGTCCAGGTATTTAACGGACACGTGGCCGGTCAAATAAAGATCGTATGAAAGTAAATTTGACCTAACATCTCGCGGACAGCAGGGTTAAGTGTTTAACAGCTGTTTAACACGGCTCGTTCCGTGAAACCTCCCTTGGAGGCTCGGATTTTAACCCTTCTTGCTCGTGTCTAGTGTTTGTCCCTCGCCAAGCTGAACGAGACAGTCTGTGTTTGGTCCTCTACCGTGAGGGCTTAGTGTATGCGTTTATTAAGTATTCTTACTTCGGTAGATACTCGTAAGGGGTTGTAGTTAAACGTTTGAGAATTCTTAATAAAAGAACACAGTAAGCCCACACAGTAAAGGACTAGACACAGACTGTTTCTTTGGCCTACGGTTAACGATCAGGGTGTCATGTGGCCAGCACAATGACCAACAGCCTTTACTTTCCCCCACTAAATTTAGTTACCCATTAGAGCTGGGTGGACTCAGGGGTGTCCTTAAATTCCCGAATTTAAAAATCGCAGTCTTCACCGAGATACGAACCCGGAACCTTTCGGTTCGTAAGCCCCTTGATGACTCTGATAATGATGGTAGAAACCAAGGGCACGATCACGGGCGCGTTCCGGAGAGTTGTTTCCCTATGACATATCCTTTGATTCACCTCGATCTATGTTCCAGACTAATAGAGTCTTGTGATATTTAGTCTGGCGCCCTGACTCAACAATCGTCTTTAACCCCGGCGCTGGTGGAGTCGTGTATCCCAGTGGTTCTAAAATAACAAAGTTTTTCCATTTAGATTTCATAATAATAATAATGTTATTTATAAAGCGCTGTTAACAAACAAAATGTAGTCTCAAGGCGCTGTAACAACATTACAAACACAAACACGACAGCTAAAATGACAATTAATTACGTGTTTAAAGTCGGATTATTTCAGTGATTAAAAATAGGGCAGACCTCAGCAGTTTGAAAAAAAAAAAAAGGATGGGTCAAGTCTGAAAGTTAAGATCCAAACCTTGTTGGTTCAAACTGAAGGTGAAGTTTATTGGTCAATAACATTGTTTCCCCTTTTTACATGAATACAATATCTGCCACTAAATAATTTTTACATTTCTGATGTGTTCTTAAATGGGCTAGTTAAATGTTAAAACTAGGAAGCTAACTATATGGCTGGCCATTTTTCATGTAGACATTCAGATAAGTGGAGACCCAGGGGGACTTCATTCTAGAAGCGAAGTAAAAATGCTATTGCTCTACATGTGCTGTTGCTCGTGAGCTCACCCACTTAACGAAATGTGATCTAGTATTTGACTTGCTCTCTTCACATGCCAGCATTTGACTTGCTGCTCACGTACAGTGAACTGACTAAACTGTTGAACGACATGCCAATGTTTTGTTGAGTCAACACACAGTCAGTGTTATCCTTCAGCAAAGCTCTCTTCCCCTTGCACTGCCTCACCTCGTCCTCGCCCAGGGATGAGATCCCTCTCTCGTGGTGGAGACTGCCAATATTATAAGGAATCTTTCAACATCACAATGGATGGGGCGAGGGGGGGGGGGATCCCGGTGTATTGTTTTATGGGCCGTTGAATGCTATGGTAATGCAGTGTTGTGAAAACATCTACCCTCGCCCAAGTTTTCAGAGACAAGAGAGCGCCTTGGCCCAAGGGGTGAGACAGGTACGAAGTGTCTTGTCTTGCTCAAAGACCACCTCCGGCATGGCACTTTTCTACGTCTGCCGAGGAAAAACAAAAAAATCTGCATCGCAGCCCTCCGCGCCTGCCTCGTGATCTATTGATCACACAATGACATTCTACTAGAGTGTATTAGTTATACATCGTATAGCATTTAGTACCTCCATTGCTTTCTCTCTCTCCCTCTCCCCCCCCCCCTCTCTCTCTGTCTCTCTTTCAAACACATGTATTTAATATTGATAAAATCTCACCTGCAAGTATTTCATGTGCTCCCCTCCCCACATTTTGTCTCCACTGCAGCTCATAGCTGCCCCATGGATATAAATGGTTATGATCAAGAACTTAAGTAGGTCTATTTTATTGTGGTGATCAACTTTCAGCACCAGTCCTCGCCATCCGCTCGTGCATTGCTCTCTTTTACCAATTTATTTCTAAATACCTTTTTTTTTCTGAGTGACCTTTTTACCGCTAATGTCAGCGGCCGGGCCCTCAAAGCAAAAATAAATTTTGAGCAGTGAAGCTGTATTGACATTATGCAAGAAATGACATTCGTGACGTGACTGCGTGTGTTAGAAAGTGACATTTCACAAATCTCTAAAAGGCACTGATACTGAAAGTACAAGAAAGAGGGAGGTAAAAAAAAAAAACGAGGAGCGAAATGCCCCGCCATGTTGGCATCCAGCCCTCAACTTGAGCTCGCGAAAGAAGACAAGCGCTCCCATTCATTAAACTGTTATCTGTTAACAATGGCAGAATGTTGAGTTCTAGACGTCTCCGCCTTGCATCTGGACGTGGAGCTAGATCAGTTGTATAGTCTGACTGGTGTCTTCATTGTTTCTTGTTGCCTCACAGGGGGGGCATTCTTTCTTCAACCCCCCCCCCCTCACACACACACCACCTCTTTATCTCTCCTGATGTATCCCCTTCCTGTGTATCATAATGCACATTATGCACTGATCGGTTTGCAATGAACAATAACAGCCATGTGTTTAGTCTTAAGAGTCCAGACTTTTCTTTAGATTTCTATTCGCTTTAATTTTGTCTGAACACTGATTTAGGGAGCAGCCAGACGTCTTTTTTTATTCCATAAATAAACTAATACACGATTATAGGTTGAGCACACACACACACACATACAACAATCACTTACGCCACGTTGCAGACATTTTTAACCTCTCATGTTTTTTTAAAATCCATCTTATGCACTCAAATCACTCAGCATTCCATTTTCCATATAACAGTGATTCCCAAACTAAGTCCCGCGGGCTATATCCGGCCCCCATTGAACTTCTGTATACTGGTATAACCAAGCCGCACAAGTTTGGAAAATTGAACTCGATGATGCGGGCCGTGGCAACCTGAATCTAAAATTTATTTGGCCTAAAATAAATGTAGTGACCACTTCTGAAAGTCTTCCATTCGTCATATCTACCCACTACCTTTGTTCGAGTCTCTCTTTTCTGCACCAATTGGACCGCCGTGAAAGACCCTTTCTTCATACTTGGTCCATTATGTTACTCATGCCAGAACTAAAATGATATACTGATATTTATTTCAACTAAACATCGTTATTTGTTTCTTTCGCAGACAACCCTCGTATAGTTGAGCACCCATCAGACCAGTATGTGGCTAGGAACGAGCCGGCTAAGCTCTTGTGCAAGGCGGAGGGCTCGCCGCCGCCCGAAATCATTTGGTACAAGAATGGTGAAAAGGTGAACACCAGCAAGGACGACCCCGCTTCACACAGGTGAGTTAAAATGCACCCACGCACACTCCCAATTATACACAGTTTCTTATATCTTCATCGACTTTTTTTGTTGTTGTTGTTTTTGTTTGATCGCATCACGTGATCAGAGCGGCGCTGTCGTTGCCACAGCTATTTACATGTTTAGGTGTACATTTTTCGTTCGGTGGTGCTATCTTGCGCCTGATCGCCGTTCCTGAATCTACCAGGAATCTGAACGGTTGCTGACGTGTGATCCATGTCATCGCAATAATATTGGCACTAGCAAACGAAACATTTGCCACCCGCGATGACGTCAATTCGTACCCGCCCCCTCAAACCATAGCAACCAAAATCTCAAATTATTTGTTCAGTGTACGATTTGTATCTCGATTTTCCTTAAATGTTTTTGTTTGAATCAAGGCATTATTCATGAAATGTTATTTCGTCTATACACATATGTATCTAAGTCCCAAAGTCATTCAAGTTAGGATCACGGAATAGTTTATAAGAAACAAAAAATACAAGGGAGGACAACTCTGAAAACAAGACCTTCAAATGAAATAGTCACAGAAAAAAAAAAGCAAACATGTTTAATTAATAACTGACGACGATAACTAATTGTTTTTCACAGAAACATTAGACCTCATGCTCCTATCACTTACCTTTAACAAGTAGAAAATTGAACTAGACATGTGCATCTGTATTCTTCGATATCGATAAGCATATAAGTTCATTTAATGAATAATGAATTCATGATTAAGTCTTGTAGTGTATTGTCGTGAGGTTTGATAATTTTTTGTTAGCATAATGAAGCTTTCTAAGGCTTCAATGTCCATACCATTTAAACTTAGATTATAATTTTTTTTAAAAATTCATTTAGTTGATAACTCAAAAAAGATACCAAATATTAGTTTGCAGGATAACTATTAATTACCAGGACTAATTGTTGCCCCTAATTTTCTATACGAAGCTAGATATCAGCAATTTATTTGCCACCTAAATAAGTGAAATAAATTTATTTTTTTTAATTTGTTTCCTTATTTTTGTTTCTATTCATTATTTTATTTTTCTATTAAAAAAAAAAAAGAAATAACATTACACCATACTTTATATCATCACTATCACTACTTTGAGTTTTGGACCAGAACTTGATTTCACCTCTTGATGGATGTCTCCCAGTCCAATCTGCACCCTTTTACAAATACACTGTGTATCACTTCCATGATGAAAGTCAAATACTAATTACATGATGATTTACTCATATAAAAAAAAATATTAATTAATAAATAAAACGTAAAGTTCCCTTTTCAGACCTTGTGGTCCATAGAGAAAATGATGTAAATGTCATATGTTTCTGTGACCTACGGTTAATGACGGTGTCATGTGGCCAGCGCAACCACCAACCGCCCTTACTTTTCCTTATTAGAGCTTGTTTGGCTCAGATGCGCCTAAAGATCCCGAAATTAAATATCCCAGTCTTCCTAAGGATTCGAACCCGGGACCCCAGGTTTGAAAGCCAAGCGTCTTACCGCCCAGCAACCGCGCCTCCAGGTTTAGAAATGACTTCATCAAATACTCATGAAAGACTAATAACCAAACGCGCGCGTTACTTTACAGTTTGTTTTAAATGATAGTACCGGTATTTAAAAATTAATTTCGTATCCTGTTCGATCTCTTTGTGGGCATGATGGCTATCTGAGATAAGGTTTACGTGCTACCTCAGCAAATTCCACTCAACTCTTGCCAGGATTCGAACTCGAGCCTCAGTGATAGGTAGCCAAACGGCTTATGCCGCACACGCAAGTTTTTTGATGTTTCGCGTTTTTCATGTTTTATGTTTCGCGTTCTTCTTTTGCGTTCTTCATGTTTCGCGTTCTTATTTCGCGTTCTTCCATGTTTTGCTTTCTTCTTTCGCGTACTTTATGTTTCGCGTTCCTCTTTCGCGTTCTTCATGTTTCTCGTTCTTCATATTTAATGTTCTTTATATTTCAGGTTCTTCATGTTTCGAATTTTGTATGTTTCAAGTTCTTCCATGCTTCGCGCTAGTTATAATTCTAAAATTTTGTTTCTTTCTTCCAGGCTTCTGCTTCCGGGTGAACTTTTCTTCCTAAGAATAATCCATTCAAAGAGCCTCAAGCCTGACATCGGCACCTACTACTGCAACGCTACCAACATCTACGGCAGCGCCATCAGCAGAAATGCCTCACTTATTCTAGCAGGTAAGTTGAAGGTACACTAGGGGGATAGAGATCCCCACCCCATAGGCTACAACGACCTATGGTGGGTTCATATGATGTAGATTAAATCTTGAATTTTTGTTTTGGTATTCCCCCCCCCCCCCCCCCCCCATAAAGTTTTGTAATCCAAAACTCTCGCGTTGAACGTGCAGCCACGTGAAAAGCATTTTTTTTTATCTATTAGTGTTGAATCGAGTTAACTCGAGCGTGTAGGCGAGGGCGTCTGAAGTTTGAGTCTTGTGATCTTGTCAAGTGCCATTTGTCTCCTCTTTGTCCGGGGATTTGGTTTCTTTCCCTGCCGTGAGTTCAGATCTCGCTAAAGGTGAAAGCTGACATACCTGGACATGTGCACTTTCTTCTTGTCACCGCCCTTGCACACACACACACACCTTTAGTTTCTCCTTTTCATTTCACTTATACACGCCCCAATGATGTCGATAATGACTTTTTTTTTTAAATGTCTACAGTCGCTTTAGTGTTATGTTATGAAAGAAACAAATTGACACGCCGACAGAAAAGAATAACACGAGAAAGCTCATTTGTCATAACATCAGAGGTTCTCAAGTTTAGGTTCTAGTTTAAGCGTTATTTCACAAAATTAATAATACTACCTAACGCAATTTATATTTAGATATTATATTATTATCATTTAATTACCATAATTTTTAAAACTATGGCTTCGAAAATTTTTTTTAAAAAAAGGGTTTTTGGTTTTAGTTATGCTTCTGTATAAAGTAAAGAGAAAACTATCAGTAGTAGCGTATAGATGCTAATAATTAGGTCAAAGCATCTTTACAGGCACCGTTGCAGCGGAGTGTTGTTGTTTTTTTCCTGGCATCTCTCGTTCTAGTCTCTATTTATTGTTCAAGTCTGTTTCGAGCTTTCCCTTCCATTTTCTTCTCACATGTTGCCCACTAAAAGTTATGCGACCCCCCCCCCCCCACCGCCACCCCGTGAAAACCTTTCTAGACTCGTGGAAACGCCCCAAGGCGTGTTAACACTCCAGTTTTGGGGTCCTCTATTTCACCTGGCTCGCATTGAAATCTTGAGACTGATCACTTGTTGGTCTTGAGGACCCCCCCCCCCCCCCCCCCCCCCCCCAAAAAAAAAAAAAGTAAACAAACATTCTTCAGTTTTGATTGCCTGGCCCAAACGTATGACTAGTGTGAAACTTATGGACTCCAACTAGAGATAATGCTTATGCTCTATACCACACTAAGGAAAATATAACTCATAATTGAACAAGACGACTCACGACATATGGTATTAGATCTAGGTGCCGATATGTTATGAAATATTGTTGACACTTCTGTCCAAAAGTAAATTTCTTTTTATACATGATAGTCAAGAGGGTCTTCTTAAAACTCCGATATCTTCCCCTCTCTTTTCTAGGGCGTAATGTTTTCAGTGTGCTCGTGGTCTTGTGGAGTGCTTACTTTCAAAAAGCTTCACCTGGAGTCTGTTCTCGATGGCTACAATGTAGCTCATTTGTTGCTTACGTGGGAACGTGTCCTGTTTCTTTGTCACATCTTTTGTAGTCCAGTCACAGTTCAGATCTTGGCTCCTCAGCCACCCACACCAGTTTAAAAGAAGACAAAAATCTCATGGGGTGATGAATATCTTTCCGTGGGAAAAAAAATTGTTAAGGAAAAAAAAAAGAGAAACGGGAATATGTGAGACTGATATGTGATACTCCATTGATAGCTAGAAAAGAATAGGGATTAAAGATTGAAGGTCGTGGCTGAATCTCTTGCTACTGTATTCTTTATAACGCTTTGTGAAAGGACTGCTTAAATGTTATATCTTTCAATAAAAGTTCCCACCAAGTCTGCGGCTGTAGTGGTAGTACTCTAAACAAGAGACCATATTAATGAAATTAATGAAGGATATATTACCAACAAATGGAAGCAAGAGAATAAATGTTTATTTAGTTTAGGTACTCACTTATTTAGTTTAGGTACTCACTTATTTAGTTTAGGTTCTCACTTATTTAGTTTAGGTACTCACTTTTTTAGTTTAGGTACTCACTTATTTAGTTTAGGTACTCACGCCCTTTAATATTGCACATGTGATCCAAATATTCCGCCCCCTGCAGACTCTTCTTGCACCGTGCTGTGTCTAAAAATCCTTAAGGGAGCTGTTTCCTTTGCTGGGAGAAATGTTTCAAAGTATCAAAACCCCAGTCACATGTCCGCGTGCACGGCGCCCTGTTTATTGGAACTTGAGATGGTTATATCTGTGGCGGGAGATGTGTGGCAATCAACAAAAAAATATATAACACCTCCCTAAGTATAGGCTACTGTGTTCCATGCACTTCCTCGGCTTGCATATGCACATTCGTAATCTCGTGCTGTCCTCGTCACGGGATATCTCACGAGCGAAAACCAAACATCAGAACCAGGACTAAGCAAGGGAAGATTACTCGTGCTGTTTTCATTTGCTGATAATGAAAAAAAAAACCCTGAAAACAACACTTTCACCAGTTTGTTTGTGTGTGTGTATAATATTTCCATGTTCGTTTGATATAAACAGAACATGCATCTGTAGACGCGAACAAACTATTTTCAAAACACTGGTTGTTACCTGTCCTAGAATTACACACATATACAAGCAAAAAGTATATGGAATTATAGTATCACTATTGTAAAGATAATTCTTATAAGTATAACTACACTCCATAGTATGGTAAATAATCGGTATACTTGGGGTCACTGAGAACCATTTTGAGAACCCCTGGTTAGAGTTATATAAAACAAAATTCTTTAATTTTAACATTTTTGTATCACTGACCCTCTTCTAAAAATATCTAGACACTGCCCCCAGAATATATTGGAGCCCCTCACAAGACTTTCAGTGTTGCTGTATTCTTTGGGTCTAGCTCACCGGCCTTGTGTTTCTTGCCTTGAACCACGTAACATGATTGTTTTCAACGGACGAGATTTGTACGTGTAGTTTATTTCTTCAAGCTCCAATCTTTCGGAGCAGCCATTCTGCTTGGAGATGTGCAGACAAGATTTGTTTAGCTAATGGAATCGTTACTTACTGAACCACACTCAACATCTCTTGCATTAGATAGTATTGAACTAAGTTCATGAATAGCAATATGAAACCTTTATTACTATTATTATTATTATTATCATCATTACATTTTTTTTATTGAAAATAATAAACCAGCAGTGATTATGTCAGTAAAACAAGAATATATATCAAATCTATCTAAAACTACTTTGAAGTTCTTATGACCATAGACGATTGTATAGTTAGGTATTGCTTCCATAGTTTAGTCGCATTTCATGTTTGTGTTAACTAAGACGACGACCTATAAAGGGGGATAATTTAACTTCTTCACACTACTTCAGTCAATACGGTTTCTCCAGATTGTTCGAGATACCAAACCAAATAATTAATTACCAATAGCGAATTAACTAATTGGTGGTTTTCTTTTTATTATTGATTCTGGTAAAATAAATAATTGTGCAAAGTTTCAGCTTGATCCCAGATTGGGTGTCGGAAAGATAACGAGTACAAACTTTCTATTAGTGCAACAGACAGACATAGTGAGTTCAGCTAAGCTTTGTTATAACATGTCTGATTACATTCTACAGTATACGTAGGCTAAACAGTTTAAGCCCAGCTATCTTTTACCATCACTGGACAGATGTTCGGTCATCAGATGCATATTCGAGCTAGCAGAATAAAAATATTTCGATAAAGCAGAAAAAAAAAAGTCTAGTACTTTTAATAGTAGAATTTTGAAAATGGAAAAAAAAAACTCTAGTGCTGTCCCTTTGTCTTTTGTGTTTCCGGGCACAAGGCGCTATTTAATTTTCGGTTAAATGTTACCGACAAGTGGAGAATAGAAAAAATCGGTTGCCCATTTAATGCAAAACTGACATAGAAAACAGTCAAAAATAATTGAACATGGAGACTCCGCCGTTCCTGGTTGACGTGAAACCTGTTTTTCTATTCCGGTCGGTCGGACAGCCTCATTAAAGCCTCGTGTTTTAATCAATCCCCATGTGAAACTGTAGCTGTGTTCGTTGTTTGGACAAATGTACCGCGCCGTACTTGGCTGGCCGCGCACTTGTTTTCTTTCATTAACCAGCATGTGTCCAGGGTTATTGGAGCTTTGATGCCCTTAATGGTCATCGCGGAGTAGGTGCGAAGCCCCGACCATTGTCCGTGTTACCACAGCTGTCATTCCGAGTTGGCCAGCCGGCAGGTTTCGGGATGGAAGGAATAGGCCAACGTTTATACTTTAAACACGGCTTAAGTCATAGCAGTTTGGCGCGTCTTCATTTAACACTGGCGTGTCCGTGGGGGAATTTCTTGTAGTGTTTTTTTTTTTATTGAAGAGACTTTCTGAACCCATCCTCGTGACTTAAGAAGAAATCTGATGCTCTTAGAGTCGTGACAATTGTTTAGTGTATAATGTCCTAGACCTATATGCCTATAAAACAGATCCATAACTAGATAAAGCTGTCAACGTCTTCTCTGCTTTACACGTCAACCGAACCCTGCCGGATTTACTTTTATGACTACTCAGCAAGTGTAGGAAAAGATTTAAAAGATTATCAGGCGTTATGTATTAATACATGTAGTAGACATTTCGTTAACAAAAAATCATCTTATCATAAAAATGTTCTGAATGGGGAAACAAAAAGTGAATCAAGTGAGAATGTCTTCTTTGATGCAATTTTACGTTTAATTTACCTCGCGGGAAAAAAACAACAATTATAATAACTCATAGATGATAAAATAATGGCATTGGAAAATTGCTTGCTTCATGTTTTGACATGTTTATGTAATAGCCTAAGTATTTACATGTCTTTCGTTCCGCGTCTCTTTCTGTTTCTGTTTTTTTTTCTCGCTCTCATACACACCTTATGTGTGTAACATTTTCCGACCTCTAACACACACACACACACACACACACACATACAGAGACACACACACCTATTTAGAAGTCCATCTCATGTATTCTTCTGTCTCTCAACAATGAGTTCATCCCTTGGATTGTCTCCTTTCCCTCCCTCGTGGAAAGAAATGTTTGGCTTGGGGGAAAAAAATACTGTCTGATACTATCTCCGAGAATCAGCAATTGTCATCTAATAACAATCTCTAAACAACGCAACTGCTCGATTGAATCTAGTGCTCGTCCTTATGATGCTTCACGGCGACAGATACAAATCTCATCTTTACTTATCATAACCTCATTTTGTACTCTTTTTTCTCTCTCTCTCTCTCTCTCTTTGGTCTCTTTTTGTGTCTTTATTGCACCTCTCCCCTGCATGAGCCCTCGTCTAGTCCTCCACGTTGCTTTCTCTCTCGTGTGAGCTCTAGTTCCATCTTCTAGCGGAAATCTAAAGGGAAGGGGTTTGAGAGGGAAAAAAAAAAGGAAGTTAAGGCCTGTAAGCTGGAAGGGGTATGGTGGGGGTGGGAGGTTTGCGATGTCCTGGGTTGTATCAGAAACAGAAGGAAAAAAATGGGGGTGGGGTGGCTATGGTAATGCTGACGACTTAACACTCCCAGATCTAAGATCAAACTGGAGCTTTCCCCTTAGCTAGCTCTCCCTCCTTTGTTTTTACGTTCCAAACTACGAGAAAACATCAGAATAAATGACATATGATGTAAGGAGACATACATCTCAATGACCACGCAAGATCACGTGATTAATACATAGGATCAAAACAAACATTCGTTTGAAGGATAAACAAAATTAATTTAAATATTTTCTTTTATCAGTTTGAAAAAGATGAGCATGAAGAATGAAGGTTAAAATAATAACTATTTCAAAATAAAAAAAAGAATGTCTCTCATCCAAGTTCCCATTGGACTGTGTTATCAGTGCTCATTAAATGAAACCACTCCATTGACTCATTAGCTGGAAATAAAAACATAGCACTTGGGTCTCTGAATTTCGTGCTTGTTTTTGAAATGTTAATCTAGGAATCAGCCGAGTGTAGAGCGAGGGCTCACAGAGATATGGGAGGTAGAGAGAACTGTCTCCGTCTTTTATCTCTCTTTCTATTTAATCTTGCTTCATCTCAGCAAACATGGAGGATAGCGCTCCCGACTTGTTCTCACCCCCCCCCCCCTTTTTTTGTGTAAAAACCATCTTTATTGCCCTTTTCAATTACTTCAAGTTTTTTGAAAAGAAACACACACAAATAAATGTGTATTTCATAAAGAGAAAAAGAAAAAAGAGGTTTGAGGGTAGGCTTCTATCTGTAACTAATTACCCGAGAAGCTAAGATGTTTCACAGTAGTCAAGTGTCTTTAGAGCGCACATCAAATACTCTGCCGAGACTCGAACGTGACTCGTGCTCTGGCAGTTCAGTTCAGGAGAAGTGCTCCTGAAGAAGTGGTCAGAAGTAGTGTACAGCAGACTGTTTAGATTCTGATTTGTTTTTTAAATAGTTTCTCACGAAAACCATTTGGACCCTCGATTTATACTCAAGGCGGATCAGGTAGTAATAATATTTGTAGCTAACCAAAAAAATAAAAAAAACACCTAAGAAATTTATCCAGACATTTGATGCAAATGGATTTTAAAAAAATAACAACATAGAGCACAACAACAGATGGGGCGGGGTCAGAAAGAGTGTATCAAAAAAGGGACAGAGTCAAAAAGAGGTTGGAGTTGGTTATACAATTACTACAAAGCTACAACTAGCAATGCAAGAAAGTCTAAGCGTTCGTTTATTTCTTAGTATAAGCGATGAAGAGTTTAGGGACATTTCTGCTCTCCAGGTCCTGCCCCTAATTATATCAGATGTATCACACAATGTATTAGATATCTAAATAGTTAGATTATGTTTGTCCTTCACTCTTTTTTTTTTAAACCTGGAGGAATGATGACATGATCAAAACTCTCTGAGAACCTCCTAATTAGCTAACTGTTCCAGTCTGCCGTGTGGCATGATTGGCACGTGACGTGCACACATGCTGGAAAACACTCACGCTGAGAAGTTTGAAGCACTGAGCTCGTCTTACACGTGACGCTACTCACCAGGCCATCTAACACAGGATATTTGACAAGATTGCTCAATGGCACAATTGTATCGCGTAACATACGAACACGTGTTTCTGTACTTTTACTTGGCACGTTTTATACAGAGCAATAGTGTTGAAATAAATACATGTTTGAATGGTGTATTGTCTAGAAGTTGTTTAATGGACCACTTGTCGTAGTTATTACAAGAGGCAGAGGTAATGTCCTATTTAGCTTGAACGACTGGGCACACATTTTGTCCATACTCTAGAGAAAAAAAAAAAAAAAAAAAGACTGAGTGACGCTCAGCCCTCGACCAGCTCCTCGACACCTGACTGTCAGGCCACACGTTTCTACATAGGACAGTGCTATTCCTCCACTACCTCGACAGGGTACAGGCTGGGTAGTAGGGTTAGGCATGTCTGGTACAGTGCTAGTCTCCACCACTTCGGCGATGAAATCCTACTGCCCACGAAAGAGTTTATGCCCTCTAGAAACCACCGCGCTTTGTCTCAATGTCCATGGAGGAAACTTGAAGGTCACATCTTCAACTGAAACGTGGGATGAGAACCATTTGCGGTTAATACGGGAATGAATTCGATTGTATTATAAACGTGCGTCAATTCTTCACTCCACCCATGTACACGATGCTCTAATTCAGTGTTTCCCAAAGTGGAGGGGGTTGAGGTATCGAAAAATATTGAAGGGGTACGCATTGTTGTAAGTTTGGCAAACACTGCTCTAATGAGTGTTCAAAGAAAAAGAATAATAAATTTAAAAAAAAAACACTAGCAATGTCACTACATTTTAAGCCTTAGTTTAGTGACAAAGTGAATTCCTGTGGCCACTTCATGGGGCGAGGGGTGCGTCAGTAACAACTTCTCTGCAATATACAACCCGGAAATGAACCTACATTTGATAGGTTTTGTAAATGTCACTTTTTGAGTCATCAGGTAAGATAATGAGATCGAACAGAGTGTGATAGTTCTGTTATCGCCCAGCCACACAACCTGTGTGTGACCAAATATAAGCGTGAGTGTCATTCAAACACTTTGATTCTCTTTGAATGTCATGACATATCCAGAGGACGTGCCAATGTCACGATTTCTAACCTCGTGCTAGTCTGCACTATACCCAGCCCACTGACACTCTCGAAGGCCTACACATTGGGCTGTGTTCATTGAACTTCTGTCTCTAAATCCGAGCTAGTTGGTGAGGGCTGAAATTCCAAATTTAGCGACCAGAAACATTTCGTTTAACTATTTAATGATCAATTATAAACAGGACTTTTTTTTTTGTTTCAATTATATAAAGCAATACTTTTTTTTTGTGTTCGTGGACATCATTCATCCTTTAGCACTCCCCCCCCCCCTTTCCTCTCATCTCTTTTAAATTCGTTATTCAGTCGTTCCCCTCAATTTTCCCCTCAATCTCCACCAGAGAAGAACTCCACCAGGCTGCTCTATAATGGATAGTTTGGGAGAGGGTGGAGGGGGAAATCTCTGCTTTAATCACACACACACCGACACTGAGAATGAGAGAAAAAGGTTTGAAAATGCCCCCCTTTCCGTTTGACCTAAATTCTGTGTTTCTATCCTCCTCAGCCTTCAATGTTAAGATTACATGGACGTGTCAAGGGGGTCCTGAACACAATTTATGTCCTACTTGCAAGGTTGTTTTTTCTCTCTCTCTCTGTCTCTTCGCGCTACTCTTTCTCAATTGTAGAATACTTCTAGAAGCTGGGAGACTAGAGATTTTTTTTGTGGTCTTAAATAAGTTGACACAAATATAATTGCCATAGTGGTCAGTTTGTACTCAAAGAAAATCCTTAATATGCCAACTTAGTTAATGTTTGACAATGAACTCAATTATTGGGTTGTATATCAATGTTACAGACACTGCACTCTATGTACTTAGTTATGGACATGGACCTTTTTTTTTTGTACAGACACTGTACTCTATGTACTTAGTTATGGACATGGACTTTTTTTGGTTTTGCTACGTGTCTGTCCGCTAACTATTTCCATGGTAACAGTTTGATGCAGTGTTTAAGTGTTGAAAAGTGATCTTTTAACCCTGGACGCTGAATACTTCTAAATCTTATAGCGACAGAGCTGGATTCGCCAAAAAGAGATATGCAAATGACCCACACATTAACCCGAATCCCCACTGAACACTGTCCCTTCAGGAATCGAAAAACTTCCTTTCCATCGTTAGTATAAATATCCATCTATTCAAAGTATCATTCTTTTTTGTGTTTATAAATTCCATATAAAGTCTTCCGATCCAGATATATTTTTTTTTATCCAACTTAGACCCATCAATATTTCAATATAGACCTATATATTTAGATCAATTGGTAAAATCTTTTGTTCAGTTATGCCCCTTTCTTTCAATTTGCGCGTGGGAATACATCTGGCCAAGAATGAATTGAATTCCCCACTCGGACACGGCGGCCCTGGATGGAGCAAACGACAAATGTCTTCCGTCATCTACATGCTCGCCCCTGCAACATTTTCTAATCACCTCCATTTCCTACCACACCTTCATTACACTTCCGTTTGGTTCACGTGATATATTTCCAGTTCTTGCCCCTGGCGACCACCCATGGCCTTTTTTCCCCACTTCCTAAAAAAAAAAAAAAAACTCTCGCCCTCACTCCTCGATCTATTTTAACCTTAGCAGATTGATTGTAATCTCTTGTGCTCTCGTGCACTACATCGAAATCTTAGACATTCACTCGTCCATCTTTTGCAACTCTTTGCGCCCCCCCCCCCCCCCCCCCCCCCCCCCCCCCCCCATGATTTTATCAAAGGAAAAGAAAACAAGCTGTTTGTCCAGTTCCGTTGTATCACTGCCATCTTTGAGTCCAATAAACAACCTTATATAGAAGCTTCAAAATAATGTTCGCATAAAAAAAAGATACGTACTTAACACTTGCTGTGAGTTCTTCATCGCCCCTCCTCCGGTTCGGCTGAGAGATATCTCCATGGCATCTTCAGTTCTTACATCGGCCCTTTGACCCGCACACTTCTTACACACCCAGTGCCTTTCAAAAGCCAAGACCAGAGGCGTCATTAGTCTGGCAGGGCATAGAACTTGATTCGACGCTCCACTTTGAATTATCTGATACGTACAGACTTATCTAAGAGTTTCTTGTCAAAAGGAAACCCATGACATATCGGGGGGCAGAGGCGACTCAACACTAAAAACCGCCCAGAATGTGGTGCTCAAAGCCTTTAAAATAATTAGAACCTTTGATGAAAACATTTCAATGTAAGAGCTAAAAAAAACAAACGATTGTCGCCATTTTTTAAAATAATTTTGTCACTTAGCCATATAAGTAATGTTCGATATCCTGTAATGTAAGGGTCAGTGGGCATTTTTCTCATGTATATCAGAATTGATATCTCCATGCAGGGCCGGCCTTAGGGCATTGCAACCTATGCGGCCGCAGTGAGCCCCGCACTTTCATAGGCCCCGCGCTAATTCTAGTTGTAAATTATTAAATCAAACCATGTTAACGTATAACAGGGTATTCGCGGCCTTCTAATAAAAAAATCTGAATGAGGTCCCGAAAATCTCCAAAAATTGCAAAGTATACATACGAAAAATGTCATTAAAATCTCCTGAAATTAGTAAATTATTCTGAAAACTCAAATCATGTCCTTTCGTTTAATAAAAATAATAGGGCGAATTTTAACCAAATCAGGAAGTTCCAAAACTTAAAATACTTTAATAGTCAATGGCATATAAATATAGATCTAAATCTATCTCGATCTCTTTAAAAAAAAACCAAAAGCGATATTTTGCTAGTCGATAGTAAATCTAAAAGTCAGATCCGAATGTTTATCGGCTTTTTGTTGGACAACTTCTATCTACTGGAGATGGCTCGTAATTTAATTTGCACTAAGTATAGTATGAATAAAATGCAAAGACGAATTTAGTTTCTAACAAAAAATCTTAATTTTCCCTCATTAACCTTATTCCTACCCAGACTAGGCCCCTCGCAATCCGCTTCGCATTGGGCCCCGAAATCTGTAGGGTTGGCCCTGTCTCCATGGTCATCCACCTGGAAAATACTGATACTGTATGTGTTTTGGATACTGTATGTGTTTGTGTGTGACGCGAAACAAGTGATAGGAATATTTTTTGATTTTATGTACTCAGTTCTTGTTATGGGGATTAGGCGATAAAACTCTTAACATTTGTCTAGGCTCCAAGGGAAAGTGTGTATATGTGTCCTGGGCAATTGATGTCCAATTTACCTTAAATGTTAGAATTATGATACTCTGTAACGCCATGAATTCTCTCTCTCTGTCTGTCTGTCTGTCTGTCTCTCTCTCTCTCTCTCTCTCTCTCTCTCTATCTCTCATATTTTCTTATTCTGATAAAAAAAGGAAAAATTGCCTATTTTTTTAGTTACAAGCTCTCACTAGTTTTTCCTAGCTAAAATGTCTAAGAAAACTAGACAATGTTTCCTGTAAAAGGACTTGAAAAAAATCTTGCTTTGTTTTTAACGAACTGTTTGTTGAAGCCTAATGTGTTGTTTCAGTGATACGTGACGACTTCCGGGAAAATCCTCAGCCCGTGACGGTCGCCACAGGTGAGACGGCGACATTTAGATGTACTCCCCCAAAAGGTGAGCCCGAGCCCAAGGTGCTGTGGCACAAGGACGGGAATCCAGTGAACCCTGACATTCGCGTCAGCGTCTCCACGGATGGTCACCTGAGCATCTCCTCCGTCAAAGTGACCGACGCCGGCAAGTACACGTGCGTGGCCATAAACCAGGCAGGAGAAAGGGAGAGCACACCGGCTGCTTTGACTGTCCTAGGTGAGTAACCTAACCAATAAGTAGAAGCCTTGCGTGAGCAGTTTTACCGATGTAAAAGATGTTTTTACGATTATATATATATATACATATTATTTTGATTTAAATTAAAGGATTGGATTGTGGATATATTTTGTAGGCTAGTGTTCTACGAGGCCTGAATAGGTGCTCCACGAACTACTGGAATAATTAACTAGTAGGCCACTACGAGATTTGATCTCTCTTTAAAGAAATATGCAATGAATTTTATAAATTACTCAGAATGTGATAAGTGTTCTATCAAGAATAAAGTTTAGGAAACTTTTTTATTGCTATTGAAGTTTTTGAATTTATATCACGAAATTAAAGACACAACATATAAATAACTTCTTCGTGGTATAAATTTTGGGCCATGGATTTATGTACATAATTGTACTTATAATGATAATAATGATGTCTTTATTACTTGTATTAAATGCAAAGTGACCTGTTCCTTTGGCTTTAACTCATTTAACTCTCCTGCTCTAGGCTGCCATGGGCTGCAATCCAAATAAAACTTTGCCTCAGGTTATTACAGTCACGTCTCTTTGTTTTAATTTAAATGCCATTTAGGCAGTTAAATCTAAGCTGAAACTGCAGATGTGTATCATACGACATTGTAGACTGCAGACATAACTTTCTCCTGGTTTGCTAACAGAGATACATCTTCCATTCAACCTGCACCTATTTCTGCTTTGCTTAAATCGTCTCATATATCCATTAATCCAGACTATCTGTTTATCCACCATTCACCAACGGCAATAAGACATTGGCATTCTAGCCCCCCTCGTCCCCGCCTCGCTGCCTCTGCGTCTCTCTCTCTCTCGCAGCGGGGTCCCCCCCCCCCCCCCCCCCACACTTGCCATTTGGATGCTCGTTTTCTTTTTTTTTTTTCGCTGTGTATATACATTGTCGGGGATCCCCGCCAGGGGGCCCCTTCAACAGAAGTATTCCTCCGTTACCTGGTGACCTCACCTGTGTATTCTGTTGTTTATCCAGAAAAGCCCACATTCAAGGAGCTGCCCGATGACATACAAGCCAACGTGGAGGACACGGTGGAGCTGAAATGCCGAGCGTCAGGGGACCCCACTCCAAACATCCAATGGAAGAAGGAGGAGGGGAGAATACCATTTGGGAGGTAAGACAAGAGAAGACAACTCTTAGGGCCCTCTGTTCTATTTAACGTCTTGTTCTTCTCCTCGCTCTGTGCTATAGCAGAGAGAAACCACCTCGTGGTGTATAGGTAAATGATGTGCACCTCAGGGATGGCATCTCGGGGCCCCCACCTGAGCTTCTTACATGGAGCCTAATTTATGACATATGACATTGGCAATAAGTTGGATCGTCAGGAGTACAGACACGTGGAGATAGCCGGTGTAGTACATCTATAATAGAACGCACAGCCTTGTAAGTATGTCACAAATGGAATCTTAATGGCCTCCATATAGAAACGCCCCTAGACACTCGATGCCCGAGAGTGTAACCGGTATTCTCTCGTATCTCTCTCTCTCTATCTCTCTTAATGGAGAAAATATAAATACTTTTATTTGGTACGGAACTGAATGGAACGCGAATTGAACAAGATCGAACAAGATCTATGTAAAGAGAATATGTATGTCGCTAGATTTTTGTCTAAGCTTTATAGATCTAGGGGTGTCAGTACGTACGCGTAGTGTGTTGGGGTGTTAAGCAAATTTAGTGAATTGGTCTCCTCATATCTAGGCATTGGGCTCTACTAAAAAAATAAATCCCAGAGCATAATGTTTAAAAAAAGAATCTTAATTTACACAGTGATCGAGTACCTATTGAAGTATTGTTATCACTGAATGTTTTACAGTTCTTAGATATCAGTTGACCCAGATTCCACCCACGTTGCCCTTTCTCTTCACAGCTGTGATTAATTTCATTTAGAGGCCAGAAGGTGATGCAGATTGATACATGAGAGACATTGAAATAGAAATCTACTAGGGGAGATAAGTCTTGTGTAGAAAATTAGGCTGTTCGCTAAAAATTGTAGACTTTTAAACCATCTATTTTTATAAGTACTTGTATAGCTCAGTGGCTAACGCGTCGGCCCTCCGTCATGGAGTTCGAATTCAGACTTAGGCAATTAAAAAAAAACTTTTGAAAAAGCAGCACGGAAACCTTCTCCCATATATCACCCCCCACCCTCGTCCTCCTCCTCCTCCTAAACTGGTCCACAAAAGTGATAGGACCATTGCGCAGGGAGCATTCTAAAAGCATGAAAGTTGCGCTAAACAAAAACAATAGTATTTCCAAAAGCACAAATTTATTATTAGTCTAGGACTCTAGATCTATTAATGAAGTTAATTGAGTGATCCGGTGATGTTTCTACCCTCTCCCCAGGGCTCGCCAGTTGGACGACGGCACGTTGAGAATCGAGAAAGTGCAGGTATCAGACGAGGGCGTGTATGTCTGTGTGGCAGAGAACAGTGCTGGGACCGTGGAGGCTGTTGGCAGATTATCTGTACAGAGTAAGTGGCTTTTGTTGATAAGTCTTGGACGTAGACACGCTGCATATGATAACATGTTCTCATTGTGTGTGTGTGTGTATTGGGGTTAGGGTAGGCGGGTCAGTGCCGCCTTAGGTATAGGCAAACTAGGCAGCTGCTCGCGCTGAGTTTATTTTATTTTATTATTTTAGAGAAGAAAACTTGTCCTTGATGTTATTGTTGAAGTACACAAGGTTTTTAATAAATTCCATATTTTATTTTTTCCGCTGTTAATTTTTCTTTAAATTTATTTGGGGGCCACCAAATTCACTTCACCTAGTGTTTCCAATTATCATAGGCCTCTAAACCTCTAAGACATGAAGTCTACACTGATAGTCAAGATTTTACACTAACCACATCCTTTACCCACTATATTTCCGCTATCTTTTTTTAATTCTATCTAACTGACAACACGTGGGTTATTGGGGAGTCTTTTTGTATAATATTTAAGATTTTAAAAAATGGATAGTTAAACTGAAACAAAAGTTCATGTTTACTACATCATGAGTTCATTGGAGTTTATAGAGCAACACCCATTCTTGGATCAAGTTGAAACTTTGCACACTTATTCACTGACATAGGCAAGACATAAATCAATTTAAAAAAATTAACCAATTAGTCAATTAATTATTGTTTGTTTGTTTTTTGTTTGATATCTACATAGGAAATTAATCCTTTAGTGTTGACATATACTGCTAAATATGCAGAGTTTTGATAACTTAGATAATTGAACATGCTATTTCTCCCACAACCATTGTCTGATCAAGTTGAAACTTTAAATAATTATTTATTGGACCTAACAAAAATACAAAAATAACAAATTATTCAATTATTGGAAATTAATTACTTAGTTTGCTGTTGAATAAGGGAAAAACCTTCTACATTATTGAGTGACATAGTTTTAAGTTTTTTCCCTTAGATGAGCTTTGTTTTTTTAAAAAGGATTTTAAAAATATTGTATTTGTTATTTATTCATTTCCAGCACAACCATCATTTCTCATTTCTCCAAAAGACCTGTCTGTGGCCAAGGGGAGGACAGCCATACTGCAGTGTGTGGTAACGGGCAACCCACCGCCAACCCTCTTCTGGAGCCTGGGCAGTGAGCACCAGGTTAGTAAAGTTGAAGTATTACTAAGCTAAGTAACTTTCCATATAGCTCATGTCAAGGTAAGTAACTACTTTGACAAGCGGGTTTTTACCAGGCATAAAACTTGTTGACCTTTTCAGTGCAGGTGTATCTTGGACACCACACTAATTCCCACATACTCTCTCTCCCCACACTTACTCTCACAGACTCATTCTTACACAATTTGTTGTTTTTTTTTTCTGTTACATGCTTCCTGCCTTTAAGCACTACCAGCTGAGTCCTTGCCTTAGTTACAGATCTAGACAAGATTTCTTGATCACTACCAGCTGAGTCCTTACTTACAGATCTAGACAAGATTACTTGATCACTACCAGCTGAGTCCTTAGTTATAGATCTAGATTTCTTGATCACTACCAGCTGAGTCCTTAGTTACAGATCTAGACAAGATTTCTTGATCACTACCAGCTGAGTCCTTAGTTACAAATCTAGACCAAGATTTCTTGATCACATGAGCTATATACACACATACACACCACAATGACCAACACTGTTGTCTATTTACTGTATACTATTTATGTAGCAAGTAATATGCCAGGAGAGTTAACTCTCTCTCTCTCTCTCTCGTCCATTTACAATTGTGTTTTTCTACTCTTTCAGCCACTTTTATTCCCCAACCAAAATCACGGCCATTTTTCAGTATCGGCTGATGGGACACTCCGGATAACCAATGTTGAGTACCGTGATGCTGGGACCTATACCTGCCAGGCCCTTAGCACCATGGCTAGCAAAAAGTCTCCGGCAGTACTCACTGTTATAGGTATAATCTTCATAATGTTTTCATTAGTGGAGCTATGCTTTTTATTTTATCTTATGTTGTGTAGAGTCTACAAAGAAATGGTCTCTCTATAATAATATATAAAAAGCACTTAATTTGAACTGGAAACAGCTAAATAGGTTTCTCTGTGAATTAAAAAGTCAAGGATGAGATTTATAAATGTTGTCTGTAAATAAACAGATGAAGATGACCGTCCACCCCCAATCATTGTTGCTGGACCCCAGAACCAGACCCTGGAGCCCAAGGAGACAGCCTTACTGACATGTCAGGCTGAGGGTCAGCCCACACCCTCAATAAGATGGTACAAGGACAACAAAACAATCCTGGCTATTGATCCCCGGATCACTTTGCTGAATTCTGGCACACTCCAGATCTCTGGTAAGTAGCTCCTTCACTTAGTTCTGGCTTGTCTCGTTAATTTCACAAGTTTGACTTTGTTTTTTTGACATCAAGAATCAGCATTTAATATTAGTCTATGACTGGCCATTTCAGATGTTAAACTGAATGATACTGGGACATACCTGTGCAAGGCTATCAGTGAAACCGGGGAGGCTGATTGGTCAGCAACACTAACAGTGTCCAGTAAGTCTAGAGTGAAGTTATATCTGACATGTTTGCTTTTTGACCAATAAATGTAATTCAGTTCAAGTCACATATTTGTTCATAAAGTGAATCTGGCAACTCTAAATTTAGCTCAAATGTCACTTCTTGGGTCCTCAACTTACCTATTTATCATTCAAATCTTTTCAGAGCAAGGCCCTTATCAGAGGAACCAAAAGGAGTCTGCTTTTCCAGGTGCCCCACTGAAACCCAAAGTGTCAGACATAGCAGATACATCCGTCCATCTGACCTGGTCGCCTAGTGAAGAAATGGGTCAGTCCCCTGTTTATGCCTATGTGGTGGAGTATTTCAGTCCGCAAAGAGCAGAGGTAGGTAGAAATAGTAATTGAATAATTAAATATTATAACTTGTCCATTATTCAAGGAAATAAACATGTTTATTTTAAAATTATTGTGTACACTATGACACAATAACAATCACAATCTAGCGCCTGATCATGTAGACAACATAATCGAACACCTGTTCATACAGACAACACAGGTAACACCCCTGATCATGTAGACAACATAATGGAACACCTGTTCATACAGACAACACAGTTAACACACCTGATCATGTAGACAATTGAACACATGATCATATAGACAATATAATTGAACTCATGATTATATTGACAACACTATCACACACCTGGTCCTATAGACAACATGTTTAAACACCTAATCCTATAAACAATGTAATTTAACTTTACTTGGTCATGACAATCATTTTTTTTTCCTATTACTTTAAAAGAAATTACTCTGTCTTATTTAGCAGGGCTGGAAAGTTGCCACCAACTCAGTTTCTAGGGATGGTTACACTGTCAAGGATTTACTCCCTGCCACAAGCTACATCTTCTTTGTCAGGGCCAGGAACTCCTTTGGTGTCAGCCGGCCCAGTCCACTTTCAGATATCATAACCACCAGAGGTGAGTGCATTATGTCTGTTGTTATACATTAAGCTAACCCAGGCAGTGTCTCTCTCATGCCTCTCTTCTATATTGTTTTGAAATATAAGATTGGCTTTATAACTAATGAAATGACACTTTACATCAGGGGTTCTCAATATGTGGGTCGTCACCCCCTTGGGGGTCGATTGACGATTTGCCAGGGGTCACCAAAAAACATCAAAAATATGGATTGTTTTTTGTCTATTTTTCTATTGCTGTGTGTGTGGGAGGGGAGTCGAGGCAGAGTGGGGAATTGTAAAAAGGGTCATTAGGCTCAACAGGTTGAGAACCGCTGCTTTACATCATACAGCCTAGATCTTTTTAGTTAACTAAATACTGGTTTTGTTCTATTTAGCTTTACATCCTTTGTCCTATCAAATTCATCTTTTCATCTGTGTTCTACCCTAAGTTAAAACCACTGTTCTTGCTATCTTGTGTTCTATATTTGTTCTACCTTTACACCCCAACAGAGAAGAGGAAAACATTTGCAGTGAACATGCCCAGAGATGAGATTGTCAAGGAGCTTAGTTTTCTTAATCTGGAGCTTAAGTCAGGGGAGGGAATTAACTCTACAGCCATTAGGATAAAATGGGAGGTAAGTCACTAATGGATGCTGCTATTTATAGACACGTTTATCTCTGCTTCCTTTTGAAAAAAAAATGGTGTTGTTAGCACCATTGTTAAGAGTGTGTGAACAGATAGGGGGGGGGGGGGGGAAGGGGAATTAAAGGGAGGGGAGGTAATGTTGTTTCAACGTTGAAATATTGCTTAAAAAAACAACAAGCACATTAAATGAGATTTGCTAACTCTGCAAATTGAATTTAAATAGGTCACTTTTCTAAGGCACTGTTACATTCTGTCTTTAATATTTTCTTGTATTATACACAATAATAGAAGGAAGTATCACAGTTCAAATTCAAAACACAGAACTAAAATAATGCTAATTAGGCCTACCAAAACAAAAACTCCTATATGCATGTCTATTGCTTGTGTTTATTAGTTCAGAAGCATACAATATAACAGTAACACGGCTGTAACTAGAATAATATCATTGGTAGATCATTATGTTGGAAACACTTCATTACTTAAGATTTATAAGTAAGATTAAACATTTAACCACTACAGAAACATCAAATACACAAGTATAAAAACACCTTTTCTTGTTCCTCGTGATAGGACAACATCCTATAAGAACTATTTCATTCCTTGTGCCATTCATGCATGGAAGGGGTGGCCTGAGCTCCCCCCAACCCATAATGTTATCTTCTTATCTTATCAAATACAGAGTTAGTTGATTAAAAAAATGATTACTCCTAGTGGACAATTATTGATGCATACCAAGAGACATCTATAGGTCAGTGTGTTCTCTCCTTTCCATCTCCTTCTCAGCTTGTTACTTGTTTTTTTTCTTTTTTCACATTTAAAAAAATTGTTTCTTGCTATTTTTAGGTTGGCACCAGCCTGGCCTCCATAGAAGGTTACATCATAAACTACACTGCCATAATTGACCTTGACCCACTTGTGTACGGGGAGAGCCGCATCATCAAGATCACTGACCCTTATCAGTTCAGGTCCTACATCACTGACCTGCGTCCATTCTCCTGGTACCAGGTGTGCATAAAGGCCTATGCCAGGGATGTGACCAGTAGGTGTTCCAACTCCATCAAAGTGGCCACCAAGGAGGCAGGTGAGTGACACCAGCTTAGACTAATGTTGAGTAGTATGACCCACTTATGGTTTAAAATGGTCAGTAGTTTGCAATCATGTTTTGTTATTTCTTATTGTTACAGTGCCTTCAGCTCCACCAGAGAATATTGTGATACATAGAGAGGGTCAGTCCTTTCACCTGCGCTGGTCACCCCCACCCAGGAACCACCAGAATGGCGAGATAAAGGGTTACGATGTAAGTAGACCTCATCATCCTAGTCCTCATAGATAAGTCATATACCAGACTAGCGTCACCACATATCTTGATAGACCCAGATGTTAACTTAGGCTTTACAGCTCAGGGTAACGAGGAGACCTCCTCAGTAGACCACCCTGTTCACAACATCTGAAGTAGCAACAAAAAAATAGGTATTTGCATTCAAACATGTCATATTTTCTTACACACTTAATGGTAACGCAAGCTAAATTAGCTACTTCATTTATGTATATAGTGTCGCCATTATTTGATTGTCTTCTCTAAAACATTAAGACAAAAAGAATTGTGTTTTATTCATGGTATTAATGTTCTTGCCTTTCATTGAAATCTCATGCATACCGGTATTGAAGAAGAAAAAAAAAAGCCTCTCCCCTTCTCAGATAATGAGTGTGATAAAGAAAGAGATGCTGATAACGCAGATCTCAAGTTGTGTTTAACAGTTGACACTTTAGAAGACTTCACCGTGAGGCACTAAGCACTGCAGACAGATGTTTGGCATTTGTCTTCTGCAGTTGTTTTTTTTTAAAAAGATCTTTATTACATGCCACTGTAAATACACTCAAAGATTTTAAGCCCTCAGCCAATGCTCATAGCGAGTAAACATCTCTTTGAGCTGTGCCCTGCTGTGTCTTTGATGTCACCACACATATAGATGTGTTGCATTTTACAAAGCAGTGATAATGACCTTAGGCATATGAGACTGAAATGTGTCTTTTCTTGTAGCAAGAGAGGTTGGAATTTTTTTCTTTCTGAAATGTCAAAAGACTTAACTGGCATTTGACACTAGTTCAAACAAATATTTCCATAGAAGTAATGCCTAGTTCATAGATGACTTTGAATTGAAAAAGTGACAAAAGACATTCCAATGTTACCAACATTTTTGTTTAGATCTAGTGAGCTTTTTAAACTAAGCCTTAAATGCATTTTTTTTAGAATCTTTTTAATGAAAGTAATTATATTACATGGGACAGAAAGATAATGGAGTGCCTTTGGTTTGTTTGTTATATTGAACAACCCGCTCCCACGTCTGCCTTCACTTCTGCTCTCACTTCTGCTGTAATAATATTTATCAAAGAGTCCTTTATTTCTTTTCATTACAGATATTCTGTATGTCCGAAGAAGACAATAGCAACTGCAGCACTGTGGCATCTAGCAGTGACAGCGCTCTGGTCATCAAGAAGGTGGACATGGATGGAGCTTACAGGATTAAAATAGCTGCTAGGACAAATAAAGGTCGTGGTGTCTGGAGCAAGGACTTTGTGCTCAGTAAGTACTCACTCTTGTGTCTTGATGACACACACATACACGCGCACAACACACACACACAAATACTTTTGTATTGATTGTGTCTTCTTATAAACTTGTGACATTTGGATTGTTTCATTTAGTGTCTCATCGCATAATAAACCAAGATGTCATTTGACTGTATTACCAGCGCGGTTAATTATTACACTCTTTGTTATAAAGTTAATTTCCATGTTCACAAGCTTAGCTTAAACTTGTCTCTCTGTCAGAAGCAAAAAACGTTGGGATTATATGACGTTATTGCACCTCGCTGCTCATGGGATGTCTGGAACAGAGCAGTTAACACACATACACACATACATTCCTGTACATACAAATACTTATGTATAGACGCAGATAAACACGTCAAAATTATTAAAAAAAGAATGCTTTAATAAATCTTTGTCTCAAAAGCTCCATCAAAAAAACACATCAACCAAACTTGCAAAAACTATTTTTAATTTCACACATGAATGGCCTGTGTGTGTGTGAAGCGAGGAGAGACCGAGGGTGAAATTGGCCTGGACAACAAAATAAATGAGGAAGGGAAGAAGAAAAGGGGGACGACATTGGCAATAATAAATGGGCAGAAGAGGCGGGGGGACACTGAATGAGCACGTTGACCAATGAATTAGGCCACAGATTCGCCGACCAATTTTTTTTGTCTAATTCACATTTACCTTAAAATGCGTCTCATTTTTATTTTATTTTTTTATTTCATTTAAATCATAAAATTCAAAACTGTCATGAACATTCGTCATTTAATATATGATTGACAATAAATAACTTGAGTGGATTTGATGTTTAGAAGATTCGACTGGCTAATAATGATTTAATGCTTGACATTTGATCAACAGAATTTCATAAGCAGGGCCAAAGTTTGTGTTTTGTTGTTGTTGTTTAAATATTTAACGAGCGGTTAGAAAGTGAGCGGAAATAGAATGATGTTTAGTTTAAATTGAAAAAAAAAAATGTTTTCTTAGTTTTTGAAACAAATATTTTTGTTAAGACTCTTCGTTAGATTCATATCACAAACATCGCGAGCCTAGTTCCGTTGGGGGTTCGAATCCGGGTAAAGTCTGGGATTTTTTAATTTCGGGATCTTTGAGTCCACTAAGCTCTAGTGGAAGTACCTGACATTAGTTGGGGGGAAAAGTAAAGGCCATTGGTCGTTTTGGTGGCCCACATGACACCCTCGTTGACCGCGGGCCACAGAAACAGACCTTTTGCATCATTTGCTCCATAGATCGCAAGGGCTGAAAGGCAAATGATGCATGATATTAAAAAAAATAATCTTGAATTTATATTTAAAGTTACACTAGAAATACAAATAGTAAAAGATTTTTGTTAGTATAACGATCAGCGGTGTAGCCAGGATGGGGGTTAGAAGGGTTAGAATTTGAATATCCCCCTCTGGGCACCAACTTGAAGGGAGGGGCAAATGAGTGTTTTTTTACATTAAAAATGAAATATTACGCAAAATGCAGGGGCCCCAAAGAGGTCAAGTCCCCCCGGGCCCCCAAAGGATGGAAAATTTCTAGCTACGCCCCTGAAAACTATTAATGATTGGTACCTCCTTCTCACTTAGAATAGGACAAATTTGCGTTTGTTCTAAAGGACATTACTCTCAGTGGGACATATACCTTCTATCACGTGACCAGGATTAACCAAGAGATAAGTGAGAGATTTTTTGTTCCCAGGTTCCTCCGTGCCGACCAACCAGCCAAAGCCAATCGTCTCGCTCTGTTTCCCCCAATCTCCAGGCAGAAGACTTGGTTCGATTGTATCAAGCGGCCATTAACTATTGCTCTAGGGGTCACTGGACGACTTTGCACGTCTTTAAGACTGGAGTGATTCCAGATTAGATGCAAATGAGAAGAATTGAATAAAAGACGCGGGACCGTGGCCGAGAACCCTCTCTTCGTTGTGACCGCATGCAACGCTTTCGGCAGATTCCCTTGCTGTTGACTCGTGCGTGATGGAGGCTCATGAACAAAAAGAACTGAAAAGAAGACTACGGGTTGGGGGATACTGCATTATTTCTTTTGATTTTCTGTCCAGTGTTTACGGAAGTTACTTTGTAGTACATGTTTCAGTTGAGGTAGTTCATTGTCACTCGTGGTCTCTTTCTTTCATTGTTTTAACACTTTAGGAGAAAAAAGATTTGACTGTTGCAGTGGTAAACGACTGTAAAGAAAATACTGTAAGCATGCGTATATGTGACCCTGCCGAACCAAGATGACGTTTGGGCCACGAGGCCTTCATCGGCTACAAAACAATAAAAAAGAAATAATTAACACAAAATAGGCATGCACATATATGTATGTTTATTGTATTTTCTATACAATCGTTTACCCCTGCAGAAGTAAATCTTTTTTTTTTACACCTAAGCATATACTTGTGAGTTATTATTTAAAAGTATGTTTAAGCCGAGCCCACAAGTCTTCTTATTAACCCATCTTAATGTAGAAGCTCATTGGTTGTCCTATTTATTGGCTGGACCCATAGTCAACATATCCAAGTATGCTTATGTTTATTGGTACTAATGTCGAGGTTTTAGGCAGAAATTGTTTCCTATTTTCTTGTTGTTTTATATTTGCCAACTTGTGTGAAGTCTAATGAATTTCATAGGCTGCCCTCTAGAGCTTGAGATTCAATTAATGCCCTCCTTCTTAGTTCTCGCTCTTTAAATCAAATCCCATTCAATTGGCCGGAGAGAAAGTTATTATAGTGCGAGCGGTGGGGGGGGGGGGAATGCTTTGCGCGCGTAGATGAAGTGGAAAGGGGGGAGGGGTAAAAGAGGGGTGGTGTGGGGGGTGGTCAACTCGTCTGATACGCTGTTGATTGATGGATCTAGCTCATAACTTTGTGAGAACCTTCACATATTTTTACATGGCCGAACTAGAGATGAGAGTGTGAACACATTACAGTGAGTGAGTGAGTCACAGCTCAGCTTTCAGTGAGCTGAGTGACAAACAGGTAGAATAGACATTACATAACTTTTTGTTTAATTCTATGACAAAATGTCAATGGAGGTCTTCAAGACTGGAGAGAATCCTTTTGTTTTATTTTGTGTAGTTTCACTCTGTTTGTTTGTTTTTTTTTGGGGGGGGGGGGGGGGAGGGTCTTTCAAATTTCTCTTCCATTTTTCTTGTTTATTTCTTGACATCAGTTACAATCATCTGTTCTTTGGTCCAATTCTGAAATAATTTTTTTTGGTAAAAGAAGTTTCTGTACAAATTGATTTATTGTTAATTGCAACTATAATGAACAATATTAATGAAGTAATTACAAACAGAAACATACACAATAATAAATGATACCTTTTTATCAAATATTGACAAGGTGTGAAATGTTATGTGGGTTTTGTTTTTTTATTTGTAACCATACCAAACTCCTTCTACTGGTTCGGTGCGTGAATGGGTTTCAGTCCGAGCCACACTCCGGGGGGGGGGGGGGGGGGGAATCCACCCCCACACTTTCCATTGACGTCTCCATGCGAGAATTGTTAATGCAATTTGAAATTAGATTTTAAAAGAAAGGGCGCAGGGTGCCCAAACAAAGGAAATGTTAATTGTTTCTCTAATGTTGGATTTTTTTTCTTTTTGATAGTTTTCAGGGGTGGAGGGGGGAGCGGGGACGCCCGGTGAAGGGGGGGTATGGGGTCAAGAGTGAGAAATGGATGGAATGGTGAGGGCGCTCGTAATAAGACGCTCGCTGATAAAGAATAAATTGATCAATGGTGGAAAGACATGGAAGAAGCTGATGGCCACTGAGAGACGCGTGTGTGTGGTGGGGGGGGGGGGAGTACTTGAAGGACAGAATGTAAAAGAATGATAACAGATGAGAGGGGGAGTGTGTGTGTGGGGGGGGAGCAAGGGGTTAGACCAACCTTGGAGTCAGAGGGGTTTGAAGGGATCAAAGAGCAATGCTTAGAGCTGATTGCGGGTGAGGGAAAAAAAAGGGAAGTTATGAAAATAACAATAATTGTTGTAGACGCCAATAACTTGAAAAGATGAAAAGAAACAAACACACGCGCGCGCACACACATAGAAAGATGAGGTAATAATTTCATATTAACAAAGACAAGTGTTACACATTAAACCAAGGGGGAAGCAATTAAACCGGATACTCTCTGTGTTTGTAAGAAAATCTTATTCATTATCGATTGTGCGAAGATAGACAAACGCAGCTCATCTCAGGGCGTCCGTTTCGCAATGTTTCACTATAATACGAGGCTTAGTTCGATTGCGGGGGTTAATCACAAGAAAAAACTCGCGGGGCGGCGCGGGGGAGGGTATGGAATCCATTTTTCCCTCCAGAATATTGTACACTGATCGTGATGTTGTAACTACTGCATGTCTTGTAAGTGTTGTAGCGAACTAATGAGACGCTTTGATCTGTATAGATGTGATTCACTTCAGTCTCCCTCTGACAGTAAACGATACAAATAAACATCTATTGACATTAATGCTAGTGCTTGCAGAAAGAAATAACACCCTCGCCGTGTGCTCGCTATTGATGAAGTCTCCCCCCCCCCCAACACAGTTTCTCTATTGACCTCGTGCGATACGTTTTTAATTACAATGCTGGTGGAGTACTGCATTCTGATGGGGGCTGGAGATTGCCGGCTCTGGAGTTTAACAAATACTCCTGGTCACATTAACATCTAGATCTCCGATATCGACCTTCACGTTTATATATATTTATAGTCTACCCATACCATCAGGCCTTTGTGTGTGTGTGTGTCGTCATTTCACGCCTCGGGCATTCCGCGCTACCAGGATAATAACAAAAAAAACCAGAGCGCGAGAGAGCGATAGACCAGGTAACTTTGAAAGCCTGGGTCCGTATTGTAAAAATATGTCATTGATTTCTGACATGCATGCAGCCTCCCCCCCCCCTTCCACGAGGCCCTCCCTGTACGCCATTATCATCCCACCACATTTGCCCTTGAACACCCCAGGGAACGACATTTTTTTTCTGATAACTTCTTCTTTCTTTCTCTGGTACTTTCACTCTCCGATTATCCACCCATAAAAGCTCACAATAGAAACTCATCGGGATTAGGGAAAAAATGTATTAGAAAATATTTCTAGATGATTCTAAATGTATTCTATCTGTATGACACAAGTTCTTTATACTGTATGTCCGATTATAACTAAACCTATAGGATCATTTGATTCCTCATCATTGACGTTTTTTGTTTCGTTTTAAGCTTTATGTAAGTGACAGTCAGCCAACAGTCATTCAGCCAACAGTCAGTCAGCCAACAGTCAGTCAGCCACTGTCGAATTCAAGACTTTTGTATGTCCGACTTCGTGCTTTTGGACTTCATACTTCAATATTTTTTGTTATCCAGTTGTGCCCCCCCCCCTCCCCTGTCTTCTTTGAGACTCGACTAAAAATATGTTTCGCTATCGCAGACACGTGTAATTAGGCTCGTTCTGAAAGATTATTTCCTTTTATTACCACTACTTGTCATTCTGTCCCTATGTCATGATACTCGCACTCTACCATATTTGTTTTCCAAGTCGTCTGGAGTACATAATGTAGCTACCATACGTAGAATTCGCTATTGTCCACGTGAAATGTATCGAGCGAGAATCTCTTTGATATTGTCCCATCATTTTGTCGTGTTGCTTGCTCCAGTGAAGGAGTGTGTGATGATTATCTGAGGAATTCATCTTTTGGATTGGTCGGGAAAAAAAAACGCTTTAAAAAAAAAACGTATCTGACAATGTGGGTTATTTCACGAGTGATTATGTACTCTCGTCAAGCAGAAACAAATCTCAAAAGTATGGAGAAGGTGTCCATCCCTCAATGTGTGTGTGTGTGGTATTAGCGCCCCCCCCCCCCTCGCTGTCATCTCGGCCACTGTCCGTCTTACATGTGTCCTTTCAACACGTAAATAATAGTGGATAGCCGCCACGTGCTGACTAGGGCGCCCTGTTTGTTGTTGAGATCGACAAAATGAGATGGGGGAGCGGGGCAAGACGCTCCAACGGCCGCCCCCAATCTAGAGAATGGGGGCCTCAATCATGACGGATATGTGTACACACGGTGATTCTCTCCCTTCAAGCTTCTGATAATACATCGTATGAGTGGTCGTGGCCCTACAACATTGTGGGACATTTCGTCCACGGTGAAAACGGACCGGAGGGAAGAAAAAAAAAAAGTCCCGACCCATTTTGGACCAACCAAACAGAAAGCGATATGAAAACATTTTTTTGTTATCTTAGCCGTCTTTCTCGACAACTATTTTGGATAAATTTTTTGACATCTTCTAGATGTGAAGATGCAATTTTTGTCCTTACAGCTGCCTCGTAGACATGTTCAAAGTTTGGGTCAATCTCAACCTTTCCATTGATCTGGTTCAATTAGCAATGCAGTTAATTCTTCCTTTATTTTTGTTCATTATCTGTGACACCATCAAAATTGAACTCATTCGCATTGTTTTTATGGAACTAACCCTAACTCGTCCCCTCTCCACGGCTACTTAAAACTATGTTCATATCCCTCCCCCAACTTTCCATGCACCCTTCGCTTTCCAATCACTTTACACAGCCTGATCCACACCCTCGCTATCGCCTCGTACAGACATCTTCTAACGTCATCTTATCTCATAATACATTCCTAGAAAGGAGAGATAGAACGAGAGAGAAGATAACACAAATTTGCACATTCGACCTCTGATTACTTGCCTTCTCTCTCTCTCTCTCTCTTAATGTTTACGAAACGTTTCGGACATCAGTAAACGCTTTTATTGAGCCAATACAACAAAATAATGATCACTGTTAGTAGATCTCTTTGTTTAACTCTTTGTTGCTCTCTTTGTTTTGTCTTTTTTTAGTTCAACGAAATACTTTTAAAAATAATTCTTCTCCTCCCCCCCCTCTCTCTCTTTTTCTCTCTTAGATTGCCATGTGTCTTTATCTCGTGTGGTCATTTCTTATTTTGGTGATTAAAAGGCAAACAATGGCGGCATCTGTCTCCGCTAACGTCTGCCTGTCAGAGAACTCAAAGGCGATGAAAATCTGATTCAGTTGCTTTCAGTGTGTGTAGGAGTGCGATGTGGAAAAAAGGGGGAGGGGGGCACTATGAAAAGAGGGCCTTACTAGGGAAACGCCAGCGCTAAGCTCATTTGGTGATGTGACTAAAGTGTTATTGAATTCACTGATGAAGTCAGGCGAATAATTCACACCCCCGTTTCTTCGTCTCGTCTCTCCGGCCTCGGCCAAGTCTCGCGACAACTTTTTAATCCCTCTTCGTCGCCTCTTTGTCTCGGGTAATTAAAGCTATTTAATTAAAAAGAAGGGCGCACAGATGTCAAAGATTAAAAAGTCACCCCCCCCCCCCTCCCTTTTCCCCCTGCTTCTTGAATCTACCTGTGGCCAAGTTGTTGTAATTACCTGTGATCTGAAGTATTAGATCTGTCCACAGCTTCTTTGCTCCTTGCTCCACTAACGGTTAACATCACACACACACACACACACACCCCACCTCTCACACTACCAAAGGGTTTGTCCTACATGGAACATATGGCTCCAGTGAGAGAATTTCACCCCTGCATCTCCTCGGGGGTGGGGAGGAGAATTCAATCGTGGAATTATCGTGCTGCCCGGTGAGGTAGATATGTACCTGTAAAGGAAGACAAGGTATGGCTCGCAAGTAATCAAATACACTTTTAAAGGAATTGGGCAGATTTCTTTTTAAGGTGACGGAGCAAGATAGTCCAGGTCTAGTATTACCAACGTCATGTCAATAAATGATTGGGGATTTTTGTTTAGTTCTCCCCTTCCTCTCTCGCTTCCCCCCTCCCCCTCTTCACTTATTCTCTGTATATTTCGAGGGACCAAGGTTTATCAAATTTAAGAAGCTTTTCCTGTCCTAGAATTTGAACAAAATGCGGTAAAGATCATTTGTATTAAAGTCATAGAAGTGACAATAAGAACGACCCAACAACTGCTTCGGGCCAAAAGGATTTCTCTATTTACTGAAAAATGTATTTTTTTTTTAGGTTTGTTGAAAATTGGCGCGCTCGGGCGATTTTCTTCTCGTAATTATAGCAAACGACATGAAGCCGATGAACAAAGGATTAATATCTCCTGGAACGAGTGTTGGTCCCTAGTTTGGTCCAATCTGGCCCTCAGGGAGGTACAGCCCACCTAGCCCTCTCACTTTGTTGAGTCTAATAACAAAGAAAATGACAGCAGTGATGAAGAAGTTGACGAGACGGTCCCGGTAAAGGGGCCTCAAGAAACAGTTGTTATCCAATTTTCGGCCTGATCGCGCGAGGTAATGATTTTTCTGTCTCGTCCCGGCGTCGTGTGGGATGAAATTAGGAAGGATGAGAGGCCCGAGGAGATGACGAGAGGGAGGTGTAGGGAGGGGCGGTGAAGTAGACGAGAGGGGAACATCTCAGAGTGAACATTAAAAGATTCAGCAGTGAGAGGGGAAGGAGGTGGACCCAAATGAGTGATTGTGTGAGTAAATAAAAACTGTTCGCCCTATTAATAGGAGCAATAGAGAGAAGAGCGGGAAAGTCTAACCCAAGAATTTGCTCTTAAAGACAGTAGAAATGACCAGAGGACGAGCTGATCACGTGATGTCATGAATGGAGATCGCCCGATCCGGCCGTTCCAGATCTACACACTCCCACGTAAACGTTTTTCTAAGAGGTCATAGAGGCTTGTATTGATTCCTACATCGCACGTGACCTTTTAACTTAGCCAGATAAGTGTTCGAGCCCCCCCCCCTTCCCTCCCCCGCCCTTTTCCCACTCTCTTTTCCTGTATTGATTGAGCCATAGATGGATATGTGACTTAACCCAGGACAGGCCGACTCCCCGTTCGTATCCCGCGGGAGCCTTTAATTAGCGCACTAAGAGAGCCGGCCGTAACGGAATACAAGAAGCTCTCAGAGTTTAAAAAAATTTGTCATATTTGTTACACCAGAGGCGTTTACCCTTAAGCTTCTTATGGGCGTACGAGGGATAAAGTTACATATTGTGTCGCTTGACCCGGTTTATGATTGATTCCCTTCCCCAGGTTAGAATAAGACACCATAGATTTATTTAGAAATAACAATATACTGAAAGGAGCAAGGGAAACCATTCTAAAAGATTTATAAACTAGATAAAAAAAATTTATGATGTTTCAAAAAAAAAATGTCAGAAACTAATTACGTTTTGATCCTATTTAGCCATCTTTGACAAGCAGACGCCGTAGACTGTTTTGATTTATTATTTCCTGCCGACTTATAGCTCGGTTTATGTCTTAGCAGTATTAAAATGTGTGGATTTTATATCTGACTTTTTTTTTATGTTAGGGTTGTGGAATGAGAATACATATTTACAGCTAGTTTCTAACGCCTCAAATTGTACAGGTTTGGCTTTAAAGGTAAAATATGCTGTTAAGTCACATGATTCAAGAGTGGAAACTTCGCTTCTGCTGTATTTTAGTGCTTTAATAGTTCACACGATTTCTTTTATTACTCTGACCAAACGACATGAAGTGTGCACTATGCGGTAAATCAGAGCATTGACTGTAAGAAGAGAGAACGCCAAAGTTCCGATGCTGATTAAGCGAAGAAAACACGATACATTCAAGGGTAGACTTTTAGTTGATTACAAGAAAAGGAGGGCACGCTTTCAGTCGAGTTCCATTATTCTCTCGTAAAATAGTGTCACGATAACACCCTTGTTCAGAGCCTCGGACTAAGAGCATTTCGGAGTAGGAGGAGCGAAGACAAGGGAAATAACAATCAACCATACTGACGCCAGTTGTGTTCTCTTGGGTCTATTGTAAAGGTCGTACACACTTTGGTATGATCTATTAGATCTACATAAAGTGAGATGGTGGTCGAGTGCTGGAATCACTCAGTCGGATTTGTTATCTATCTATCTATCTATCTATCTATCTATCTATCTATCTATCTATCTATCTATCTATCTATCTATCTATCTATCTATCTATCTATCTATCTATCTGTCTGTCTGTCAGTCCGTCCGTCCGTCCCATCATCACCCATCTCTAATAGACAATTCCAAGTAATTATCAACTTATATTAACAAAGTGACACAACTACAGCTGAGAGATGTTGTAAGTACACTTGTCATACTTCATCGTCAGCTCCAGAGGATATGGTTGTAAAGTCATTGTTTGCAGTTTGCGAGCTAGCTGTATTTCTTTCCTTTTTTGTTTTATACATGATGCCAGTAGGGTTAATTTACTAGCCCTTGGTTAGATCTGTTTGTGTCCTTGAGTATTTATTACCTTTCTTTCTCACTCATATTTAATGACATTTAAATGTCAGAATCAACACTGACATCTTGTATCATGTTGACACTGCCATCAAATCACCACATGATTGGTTGCCGATTCGCTGTTTTGAAAACCTCGCCATTTTTTATCTGCTGCGGAAATAACTAAAGCTTTTATCTCCCTTTTCGTTGTCCTCTGTTATCGTCTGATGAAATATAAGAAAGACGTCCCCGGGGGTGTACAAGACACGCAGATCAAACCGTGGCCTCCCTAGCCCTAGTATTTTAGTATATTACGTAGGCTATGATAGGACGCCATCCATTTTCTACACATATATCTCATATTTAGTTCTAAAAATAAACACATCGCCAATCGTGAGATACCCGATCTAATGTGACCTGTTATCGATATAAAGAGTAAAGGCTAAAGAAATCAATCAATGTTGGCAATTATTGAACTCTAGGTATGTCTACCTTCCCCATTCCCTTTTTCTCCATCTCTCACTGTTTCTCCATCTCTTATCTTCCTTCTCTTTCATTCTATTGTTCATTCTCTCTGCCTCGTCCCCCTGTCTTCTTGGGCACCAGCGCACTAAATATTTTATTCTTACTTGAATATTTCTCATTTAGTTCTACACTCCTTCTGTTGTCTCTCACTCTCTATGGCTTCCGTTTTCTCTCCTTCTTTCTAATACTCTCTTTCTCTCTCTCTCTCTTTCACACACACACACACACACTACACACATACACACACACACGGTGATTGTTGCAGATGAAGAGAAAAATAAATAAATTGCACATCACGTCATACCTCGGTGTGTAGTAAATGCGAACCCGCATGTGTATCCGCCCATGGATCAAGGTTAATGTTCTTGGGATGGATGGTCGTTATTTTCTTTGTCCATGTCACATGTCTGGACACGGAGACATGGCATTGTTGAAGTTTTCATTGTCCATTCCCCCAATCTTTTTTTTTTGTTCCCCCACAGCATCCTATTAAAATTTCACATTTCTTTTATTGTGTTGTCTCTAACACTATTCTCTAGGAAATGACGTCACAACGGGGAAACAATGATTTTAAATAACGGGCTTTTATTTTGAGCTTCCTATTTACAAGATCTCTAAATATTTATGATAATGATGTAGCATTGTATTTATTTTTGTGAAATCTCAAGGTAATAGTCATTCCCTGGCACTGCTAGGATTGAAATTCTTTGAAAAGAAAAATAAATTATAGTAGTTCTCTTGATTCTTATCCTTCAGGTCATGTGTCAAGGTCAAATGTTACTTCATGTTGTAATTTGGTTTCTGTGACCTGCACATCTAGACATTCTGACAGTATATAATAAATCAACTGACCTTTATTTTTAGTCCGAACGACAGTGCTGCGCTCAAACTGCACGACCAGGCTGTTATCTACATTAAAAAAAAATAATTTTGTACCTACCAAACAGATCACGTGATATTCACATATCACGCCTTTTAATCTTTTTAACAAAACTGATGCTATATGTCCTACCTTTCAAGATAATAAAAATCACTGTAGTATTAAAAGCTAGAAATGTGTGTTTCAAACTGACTTTCATCTCTTTGTTTGTACAGTAAACTTAAAAGCGACATGTATTATATTTATATTTCTTATGTATGTATCATATGTGTTCACCACCAGGTCCAGAGCAGACCAACATAGTCAGAGAGCCCTGGTTCATATGGATGCTGGTGGGCACCATAGGTGGAACCCTCTGGCTAGCCCTGTGCGTCTTCACCATCTGGCTTTGCAGGAGGAGGCGTAGAAACAAGAAAAAGAAAATGTCTCAGAATGGCATGTACAGCGGTAAGTCTTTCACTAGTAGCTGACTCGGAATTTTCAGTGATGTCTCAACAGATGGAAGAAACTAAACGAGACACAAGGGAAGAAATAGGCCTATTTAAAAAAAAAAAAACTATAAAAACTTAAAAGAAACAACTTTATGTAGATATGAACAAAATAAACAATATAAATTTTTTTTAAAATTACAGTACTCAGCTGCATAAGTCTTTGACTCTAAAAAAAAATAAAAGATATAAATTTTAAATCCAGACCCATATTTTAAGTTCCCATTCATGAAAAACCTGACCATTAGTATTGACTCCATATTGGGAAAAGGGAGAAGCTAGTGATCCTTAGTGTTTTTTTTTTTTTTAAAGAAAAGCAGGGGCGGGGAGATGGAGAGGAGGGGGGGAGGAGGAGCGTGATTTGTGGGGTGGGGGGGGGGGGAAAGATCTTATCTCTCAAGGGAAGTAACTTATTTGCCGGCTGCTAGAAAAGTAGCTAAAAAAATATAAAGGATTGGTTGTCCCTGGTTTAAATATGAAACGTTTTCACGTGAATGACATATCGACACACTCATTCATGTTTTATTAGGGCTTTTTTTTGGGGTTGTTTTTTTATGTTTTTGTGTGTGTGTGTGTGTGTGCTCATTTTACTATTGTAAGGTCTTGAATAGGACCTCCGGGTGGAATATTTTAATTTAAACATGTACTTTTTTTTTAAACCCCAAATCCCTGGAGAGAAAACTTCTCAATCCCATTTCTGCTACACCCCGCTTGTCCCTCGCTGTGTTGTGATAGTATTTCCTTCTGTTCTCTCAGCTGTACCAGTGCACAAGTCGGACGAATCAACTCGAGGCGGGAGTGTGATGACTCGCGATGACGTCATGTACTCTCAAAAAGACGGCAACATTCACAGTAAGCGAACGCACTATTCTTTTGATGCACTCTATTTATAGCAGTGACACGCTCTTCTAATTGTAGCACTTAGTTACTTAATCCCTCGACTAATCCTCAACAGCTGTTTTGTGATTTTTCTTTTTCCTCGTGTTCTAGTTTCTTTTTTATTTTTCGTATGTGTGCGTGAGTGTGTGTGATTTCTTAAAAAAATTATCACCCCTTGCTTACAAGTAAATTAGCTAGACCAATAGGCCCATTAACCAGACGCACATCCCCATTAAGTAGACATTAGGCAGACATTAGTGTAATGTTTCCATTAACAGAATCCCAACTATTTGCTATAACACACATGAATCTACGCATGGTCCATGCATTCAGGTCCTTTTTTTTTTGTTGTATTGTCAAAGAAATGCCGACTTTAAAGCCTGGTGCACTTGCCAATAGAATTAGTTTAAAATGTGGAATGTACAGATCCGCCTTCTCCGCCTATGAATGTGCAGAGTATTCTTTCTTTCAATCTATGTGCGTGTGTGTATATATAATGTTACAATGAGAGAGAGAGAGAGACCCGGCTGCTGGTCTGTGTTACGCAATAAAGATATTCATATAGCTACGATAATGTCTATGAAAACTTCAGTAATAACAAATGGAAATTAAAAACAGGGGAAGTAATATGAGAAATACGGTTTTTAAAGAATAAAAGCAAAAGGGGAACTATTGAGTGCTGAAGAAATATGAATATTGATTTAACTATACTATTGCTATTGAAAAGGCATATCACTAAATTCTAAACATACTCAGATTAGTTTAAAAAAAAAACCTGTAAAATAAAGTATATTTAGAATGATTGCACAAAATAAATTCACATAATTAAAAATTGTTTTTTGGGCTACGAATGCATATATAGTCTGCTAAATCATTTATATTTCAATGATTCATTGTAAAAATTACAGTTCTGTATGTGGTCTGTGACACCTGCGAACGACGGGAACTGAAAAGTACTTTTCCTATTCAATTGCACATTCATTAGCATGAGTTGTTTTTTTTTGTTTTTTTTTTCAAATTTTTTGTTCCTAGTTGTGTGGCTAATTCTGTTTTGTATTTTGTTGGTGAACCAGAAATCAAACTATGATAGTTTCTTTGTTAAGTCTAGTTTCTTTATTTTCTGTGTATGCTCTCTGTCAAGCAACAACACAGAATAGTAGCCAAGTAATTCTGAAAGTCTTATCTTTATCCTGGATCAAAAATTTAGGAAAACCAAAGGAATTATGTACTCTTTTTGTTGTCTTGTTGTTTTTACATAGCTGTTATACTTGTTGGTATTTCAGCTGCTTATGGTGGCCTTCAGTCAGACCTTGCCAGTCTGCTGGACTGTGGTCACAAGGAAGGAATGGATGGGAGTCAGGTGTACAGTTCAGCCACGTCCATGCCCCAGATGAAGATATTTTACCAGCGGCCTGGCCAACCGCCATCATCCTCTTCCGTTGCCCCCTACGCCACCACAACTCTGATAAACAAGGGAGGCAACTCACTCTCCAGACCTGGTCCGAATAGTGTAAGTGGTCACTGCGATAGCTAATTTAACAATAAAAAATGTTTATGCTCGTCATAGTAACTATTTATTGATAGTTTAGGCTTTATGTTTGATATCAAAATATGAAAAAAGAACCTATATTGATACAAAATGTGATACTAACAGGTGGGAGATTCTGGGTTCAGGCCCATCAACCATGCCTATGTCCACTCCAGCGCCAGTGGCTCAGGGGACAGCTGCCAAAAGCCGGACATGAGGTCCAGTGATTCCAACACGGACAACTCCCGTCCCAACACAGGTCACTACTCCTATGGTATGCTTGCTGCTTTGCTTCTACTAACATATTAACAAAGGACACTAGTGTCCTTGGCTGACCTGCGCATGATTGCCTCAAATGGCTGCAAATCAGAATAATTTATAAAAAAAAAACTAAACTGTAACGCTTATGATAGGACAACAACTAACCCTAGGATTGTGCTTAGAAATTTATGTCCACTTATATTTTGTGTAAGGTCATTAATTACATGATCTCTCTGTATTCCTGAATATCTAATACATAAAATTAATACATTAACAGCCTGTGCATATATTAACATCATGTGTATGATAAGTTACAAAATATTAATTATATAAAATATTTAAAATCATAATGGATCTTGACTAGGCATTACATATTGGATTAACATATACTACTATTGGCTTGAGATATGCAGAATATAAAGATATACAGCATAATAGAGTTCACTATGTGGATATAACAAATTCTCTAACAATTACAACTTCAGTTTTATAAAAAATCTTTGGTAAAAATAAATAGAAGACCTAAATTTTGTGTTGATTATTTTTTTAATTAATATAAATGAAATAAGAGTTAATTCTTCTACTTCAGTGGTTCTCAAACTGTGGTCAGCAGACCCACCAGGGGTCCTCGAGACAACTGTAGGGAGCTCACAAAAGATGAAAATTGTATACAATTATAATAAAAGCCAATTAAATCTGATCGGGTGATATCAACATAATATTCAACTGGCCCCTGACTGTTGCTGATACAGCTTGGCAAAACAAAAATGATTAATAACTTCCTGTTAGATCATCTTATTTTTATTTCTATGTTTTATCACGCCATTCAAAGAAGTAGGCCAAGCTTCGTTATTTAAGCTTCCAACTGGCGATCCTGAGACTCCATGTCACACTGACATCTGGTTATTAATTGTGTACATTTTACGATTAATTATAAAGTTATACAGTGGTAATCAGTGTTTGTTAAATTGTTTTTGGCACGCCCCATCTAACTATGGGCTAATGGATAAATATTTAAAACATAAGCAGACATCAGAAGAAGATCAAGTGTGTAAATGGGTTTAGTGGCAAGGAACTGAGACATGATGCTGTAAGACAAAATTCAGGAGCATATTTACGTAATTTTGTCTTACAGCATCATGTCTCAGTTCCTTGCTACTAAACGAATTTATACCATTCAAAGGCAACAGTAGAAAATTATTAGCAATGTGAATGAAAAAGCTCTAAAAGCTTCATATATTATGGCATTGTGAATAGCGCAGAGCAAAAAAAGCACACATGGTTGTGGAGAGTTTGATTATGCCAGCAGCTTTAGAAATATCAGTTTCAGGCAGACAAATCAGGTTGTAACGGAGTCAGCTAAAATTGTATAGCATGTAAAGGGGTCCTGGACAGAAAAAGTTTGAGAACCTCTGTTCTACTTGATTATTAAGTATACATTATTATTATTTTTTTTTTTTTTTTTTAAGTTTTATATTAGTAATTTTTAAAGTAAAACAATAGCATGATATTTTTACTGTGAATATCCAGATTTTTTAGGAACAATAAATTATATAATTTAATACATTTTGCCATTAAGAATTGTATTTTTTTTTTAGCAGCGGGATGTCCTCATGATCACTGTGAGGGCATGGTCAGTCCTGGAAGTGATAGTGGAAGTTTGACCACAGGTCTGTTTAGAAAATGGCTAGTTTATCTTTGTGTAGTTAAACTTAAATTTATCATAAACTTGTTTAAGCTGATTTACAGTAATTAGTTTTATAGTGTCATTAAAAAAAATGTTTAACTTTTTTTTTTTTGTATCATAAATAGATGAAAATGGGATGCCAACTAAAAGAAATAAATATGTAAAAATCGGAGGCTGCAGTAGCTGTGGTCAAGGAAAGCAAGCCATGGTGAACTGGGCAGAGCTGCTACCACCACCACCTGAGCACCCACCTCACAGCGAAGTTGGCTCTCCAGCTGACAGCTCTGGTGGTGACTGCTCTCTGCACCGACACAACAGCAACATGGCTGAAACAAGGTTTATGGACAACCGTAGCCCGATTTCTCCAGTGTCCAAAATATCATCCTGCTCTTGTCCGGTGCCTCATGACCGGATGGTGCCCCAGCTTAGGGCAAATATACCTTACTCTGAAATGGACTATCCTACCCACTCATGTCCACCGGTGGCTCGGTACCACCCGGACATGTCAGGGTACCCAGAGGGGAGTGGTGGAAGTGGAGGAGGTGGCAGTGGGGGGAGCAACTACAACTCTGACCGGCCATACTCACCAAAGCCGCTCAACACCACAAGATCGCAGGCCTCTGAAATGCTGATGCATAGGTGCCAGTCACCGAGATCTTGCCACAACTGTGGAAGCAGCCTCTCCCAACCACAAGGTACACTGCAACCTTCCTCCTCCTCCTCCTCCTCATCATACAATGCTCACATCCACCACCACCACCCCCTCCAGCAGGAGGCATTTATGACTGTGGGTCAGCAGCAGCGCCCTCCATGTATTAATGACATTGGTGACCAGAGGGTTGGTATGTATCCTCCATCAGGGGCCTACCCCCAAGGAGGGAACAACGGATTGGCCACCTCCTTTACACAGACTGCAGCTGGACAGTGTCCATTCAACCCCAATTACCCTTATCCCCCGGCTGCTCTTCATGGCTACAGGATACCACCTATGGAGATGAGTGACCAGAGAAACTCAAGTGACTTGGAGCAACTTCAAGGAAGGATGTATCCAGGGGGCCATGATGGGCCACATGTTGACAGGGCTTGCCAGTCCTCTTTGCCCAGTCTTGCTGGACAGTGTCTACAACCAGGATTTAGAAGGTCAGTTCTGGTCAATTGGAAATATAATTCAACATTGTTAGAGGAAATAAAACTTCTTTACAATCTATAAAATCAACAATCTTTAGTCAATAGATTTATTTAGTCCTTAACTTAAATCTTTTCTTCAATTTCAGAAGTGATTCCCCTACATCTGAAGGTGTACCTGACTATGCAGGAGAGTCTGACATGGATGTTCACAGAGCGACAGACTGTCACACACCTGACTCCAGTGTCAATGGTGATGGCAGTGTCTCAGGTAGGGCAACAACTCTCTTGCTAGAATATTAGCATGCACAATGCTGCTATAGATTATGTGATGGTGTCTAGATGTAATCGAACAACTTCTGACACCATTAGTGTATCATTTGGCTTTGGAGCTTTTTGTTTTGTTTTTCTAATAGCCGCTTTATCCTTTTGCAAATATGCCCAAGTAGCTAGGAACATTTTATGGCTTGTGAAGATGTGCTTCTGGTAGTGCTGAAAATGTGTGTGTGTGTCTATATCTGGTGCAACTAACCTACATACAACATATATATGTAGGAATAACAACACTGGAGTACATATATATATATATATATATATATATATATATATATATATATATATGGCTAAAGAAGTGCGATAAACATTTTCTTTGAATATGTCACTTAATTAATCAGTATTTTTATATGGGTAGGCCTTTGATTAAACTGTTAATTCTAGATGAGCATTTTAATCCCTGGAATACATCTACCTCCACTTGAGATTCTTTGCTTTAGTGAAATGATCAATTCTATCTGAAAAAGCTCCCCTAAAAGGAGATTTAGCATAATAGCAAATCCAATTGAATCACCTCTATGTAACTATTCTGACCTGAAATTGGATAGTTTAGGGCTATTGAGATCTAGCAATCCAGAGAACAAATAAAATACCATAACATACTATGTGTAATAAAAACAAAAGGAAACGAGAATCAAAATCTTTTTATCTCTAAGTTGGCTCAGCAATCCCCTCATCCTTATTAAACTGCTATGTACTGTATTATGTATAGCACAAAGGGATAACAGATGCATATAATAATGTACAACTAGGTAACACAGCAAGAAGTTGACTTACAGTATTGACATTTACTATTGTCCTATTCAATGTTCCTTTTAACATAGTTATTTTTCATAGATTTCCCTAAAATATTAATGTTGTATGGTCAGTTATTTGTTTGAAATGTTTTTATGGTATTCAAAAGTATATACTGACATGACAGTACAAAGTGCCTGTTGTGCTAATGCCAGGTACATGTCAGCATGGAGCCTATGTCATCTATACCCATTTCTGCCTAACACTGAAGATACTTTTTGCTCTTTGTTCACAATATTCAATCATCCATCAGTTTTATTCGGATCAACAAAACCTTGAAGTTGGCAACATACAGAAAAATAAATAAACCGCCTTCTACTGTTTTATAATTAACACGAACATCAAAGTTAAATATTTAATTTCATTATCTTAGATGTTTTTACTATTATTATTTTTATTATTATTTAATCAAAGCTGCAACATTAAAGTTCTTCATCAAATGCTTTGTTCTTTCCCTTGTTTCCATTTTTTTCATTTTTCCTTCCCTTTGTTCAGCAAAAAACTAATAAATTCAATAGACCTACTACTAACAAGGAATGATTATATTTAATAAAGGAATTTTTTTTTCTGCTTTTTTTGCTTTTCACTTTTTAGAAATTACTAAAATAACATTTAGCCATTGAAATAAATTTTTGTTTCGCATTTTATTATTATTGTTTTGAAGATTATAAAGTGAATCATGTTGACACATGTAGCTGCTTTCTAACAAACATTTATCTCAAAATTAATCATTGAGAATAAATTAAAGAAAAAAAAAATCCAATTCTTAAAAAAAAAAAGGTTAATTTTTTTCTTTCTTTCTTTCTTTTTTTTTTCTCACCTTTCCCTACACCTCTCCCATCCTACATTGAACACTTGGCTTAATTCACAAATAATTGTAAATACTGTCATTGCAACTTAATTATATTATGAAACTAATACTTCATTTTAAAAATCATCTATTAACTAAAATTGGTTCAAAATTATTTTTTTTCTAAATTATAATGTTTAAAAAAAAAAAATGAAAAAAAAATCTCTTTCAATAATCAACTAAAAACGTCACAATATTCATCTTACACGTACACATCAACTCTTTGCTGTCCTCCGTCTGTTTTAACTTCCCCTCATCCTGAATGCAGCTGGCTCCATGCTGACAGGATGGCCTAGCCAGACTGACTCAGATGACATTAGTCATGATGAAAGTGACCACTGTGTCAGACACCCATCAGATGACCAATCTAGCTCAACTGATTCTTCATTCCTGGCAGATACTGACTTTGCCTCGGCAGTGGCCAGAGCAGCTGAGTTATCCGGCATGACTGTCGTGGGGACTACAGTGACTGACCCCAAAAACAGTAAGTGTTCAATCAACAGTGTATATAAAGGGTTAACTAACTGTCAAATCTGAGAATACGCAAACCTTTTGTTTTTATTTTTGTGTCCACATCTAAATGTCTGTATATAGAGATCCAGTCATAATTAAATATTTATAGCTTTAATTACTCTCCCATTAAGTTTCATGTAGTAGTCTACTTAACATATCTTTCAACTTTGTCTGTGTTGAAGCCTCCTTTTATACTACTTAGCTTGCTTAGTCCACTCTGGTCAGATCTGGATATGCTGGGAAGAGGTTCATTAGACAAGATTTCTGTGCTGCATTCGGGCACTAAGCAAACACAATTCAGCTAGAGTTAATTCTCAATCTAAAATTCCTGTTCTACATCAAGATTTGATCTTAAGTCCTCTTTTTAAGTAGCTATGTAGTATATCAGTCAGCCTCACATCCCACATTGAGTTCAAGAAGCCTATAGACAATTAATCACAAAATGTTCTTTTAGGCCAAATTTTGTTTTTTTTAAAGCCTGCATTTTGTCTAATGGGATTGTGTTGGCAGTACAATCTTAATAACTTTTTTGTGTTAGTTTTATGGATGATAAATTAAGTTCAAAGTTCCTACTGAAGAGCAATGCTAAGGAGTTCAAATCATACCAAAGAGTCACTAGTCCATCTGACATTCAGGTCCCTAGTCTTTTTACCCTAGTTTAAAGTCAAACTTTTACCCCCCCCCCCCCTTTTTTTTCTTTTTATATGGATTATTTTAACTTCTATTGAGTATACCATTGAGTATCCTCAGCAGTTATTTAAAGTTTGCAGTGCTAGAAACACTGATCTACAACATTCTCTCCATTTTTTTTAGTATGTAGTGCTGTTGAGTTGATTATAGCTTAGCTTACTTGATCTGAGTTGATTGTGTACTGAATGTTATGTCTCCATCAAACAGGCAATAATAAAAGATATAGAAAACATCGAGCCCAACCACGAGCTCAGAGTCCCTACAGCACAGATAGCAACATGAGTGCGGTGGTACATAAACCTTACCCCAAATCTGAACGAAAGAAGCAGTTGCAAGAGCAAGGTATATGTGCATTCTTTGTCTCAGTAGTAACTAGTAGCCAGTGGACACTTAGAGGTTATCCACTTCTGTTAGCAGGGAGGTTCAATGGGGAGTTGCAGCTGCGTGGAAGATATTCCGATTACATCCCTTTTTTTAACCTCTCTAAATTGCTACTGGTTTCATTTTTTGTATCACTAATATCACAGAGCATATTACTTTAAAGTTACACATTTGACATACTACTTAGCTTGCTTAGTTCACTCTGGTCTGATCTGGATATGCTGGGAAGAAGTGTAGTGAGCTGAGCTTTGTGTACTAAGCTTTGATGAAGATCTGGATTTGCTATGTTGACCTACATTACACATATCAACTTACTTTAAGATATAGACATCTTATATTAAGACATAGACATTAAAATAGTCACATTATTATTTCACAGCTAGAAAATATGGACAACGAAAGGATGGAATGCAGGAGATGGACATTATTGAAGCAGGTAAGTTGTCCATTTGTGATCTCTGTCACTGTGTCAGACAAAATTACTGCATTCATTTTTTTTTTATTTTTGTTTGTGCTTGGTCAACATTCTATCTCATATAATAAGCCTTATACTAACAAGTTGTAATTTTTCTCCAAGCACAATGTATATCATGTAGCATGGGCGTAGCCAAGGGAGGGGGTTTGGGGTTCAAACCCCCCCCCCCACCCCAACAGGGTGGGATCAGAATTTCGTGACTGATTTCTTGCTTCGATTTTGTTTATTTTAGGTGAGATTTTAATACTAAACTCACTTGCCCTAGCACAGCAAAGGAGGTTTTGACTTTAAACCCCCCTACCAGGGGTTTTTGAGTTTAAAACCCCTAACAGGGGGGTTTTGAGTTTAAAACCCCTAAGAGGGGGTTTTTGACTTTAAAATCCCCTACTAGGGGTTTTTGAGTTTAAAACCCTAACAGGGGGTTTTGAGTTTAAAACCCCTCATAGTAACTGCCAGTTACTTAATTCCAAGAGTGTATTCAAGAGAGGTTACAAATTTCTACTAGTGGCGGGGCTCAATTAATAAAGTGCAGTGAATAGTCAACTGCCGAAATTTTAAAAAAGACTAAATGTGGCTCAACAAAGATGGCTAAGACAGATTTTAGTAGTCAGTTATAGAGATCGGGTGTAAATCAAGGAAATCTTATGCCGAACTGGGAATCGACCCCTTAGTAAGATTGTGACAGAGCGTCGCATGAGGTTTGCGGGACATGTTCTCCGACAAAATGAATTAGGCATAAGAAGAGTTGCAATGACATCCTATTACAAATTGGCGCCACACATTCATGAAGTTTCACAGAGTAGGTGGGAGAGGCTTCAGATATTACCAGTGACAGATTTTTATGGAAACTGCTTGACTGCAAATGCGCCGATTGGCGCATGAGGGTTTAAGTCATAAGAATAGCACATTAGGTTTTTGAAATAAAACTTTTTAATAGCAGGAAAATGCACTGTAGCTACCTCAGAATATGCATTTTGTTGGCTTTCAATATCAGAAAAAGTGCTTGGCGGCGGGGACCCCCTTGCTGGTATTGCCGGGGGGTCTATAATTTTCCCACTAACTCCAGGAAGAACCTATTCTAAGGCACAATAAGCCTCTTCAGAAAGAATGATGAGTCAGAATTTAATAAAGATTATGTACACACTCATACATAAATACATATATTTTTTTTGCGGGGGGGGGGGGAGGGGAGAAAAACATCCCCCCCCCCCCCCCCCCCCCCAAAACCACAAAAAAAATTCTGGCTACACCCATGTTATGTAGATAACTTTCTATTCATACTATCCCAGAATTTATAGATCTAGTCTCTACCTTAAAAAAAAATATTTTAAAATTTTGGTATTGGAATCTAGATGTTCATGTGAATAAGAGAATGATTAACTTTACTAAGTCCTTGGTATTTCTGTCTAATTCATCTGACTCCTTCCATTCTTTAAAAATACCTAAAAAGATCAATAAATGTTTTTTTTTTCCTTGCCAGCTATCAGACGGCAATAAATTTCTGTTCTGTTCAATGATTTATTGAAATTAAGATAGGCTGTGGAAAATAAATACTAATTGCCCCTGACATTCTGACATTGAGGATAAGCTTGAATTTGCAAACCAATGACCTAGAATCACCCCTTGCCAAAATGGTCTTCTTGCATCTTTACAATGCATTAGAGTTGACAGTCCAACATTCTGTACTAGTGTTTAGGTTTTATTTCAGTAATCATTGTATCACTGTGTATGATTGTTCAGACTTCCATTCAACACAGTTCACTACATACTTCAATATGTTGTTCTTGTGTGTGTGTGTACATGTCAATGTCTTCATTTGTCTCCCTTTTATCACTTCCATCCTTTGCTTTTTGGATTGTGACTTCCCTTGTCTTTCCCCTACCTATATAACATCAGTTGTTTCCCTTGTTCATAATGGTGATTGAACTCTAGTAAATAACATAGCTTGCTACAATGGTTCTAATTTTTTTCTTTATCTATATCAACTTAACAGTAGCTTAGAAAGTCAATTAGTTCATAAACCTGTGGCTTAATAGAAGAATTTATAATGCAACTACCTCAACAAACATTTCATCTTAGCAAAACATTTTTGGATTACAAATTTTAATAATTTAAAAAAGAAGTACATAACTAATAATACATTCATAAATAGATTCAATTAAAAAATGTTGAGATGGATGCATTATTAACAATATTTTTGCAAATAGTCCCAAAAAGGCTTTGATTGTCTTAGTAAATATCCACATTAAAAAAAAAAAAATTTGAAAGCTTTGGACTACGCTTTTGTCATAATTTTGTTGAATGTAAATATTTTTTAAAATAAATAAGCACAAAACAACAAATAAAGTTGCAAACTATAACAACAGCAACTAGATCTTTTTGGCTATCTTGCATAATTTTTTTTTTGTTTAATGACAACATTCATTATATAAGACAATCAATGTCAAATTGATGCCAGTGTGACTTTTTTTTCATTTTAACTTCATTATTACATTGTTAATGCTTAACATTTAGAGAGGGCAAAAACATCATTTTGCTTTACTTTCTTTTTTGCCATTTTTTAATATTTTAATTTTTTTTTTTTTTTTTTTTTTTTGTTTTTTGTTTTTTGTTTGTTTTTGCACAACCCACACAGCTTTGATTGTTTTTCTCAACAGAGATGGACCCTCCCGCTTATTACCGTCCATATTACCCCACCTTTCCCCTGCACCAACATACTAATACCTCAGCCCGGTCAGCAGACATGATGGGCTACGGACTTCCTTTGCTGCTCTCTGGCCAGGAGAAAGATATATTTGGTAGCCCCAGCTTCTCTGTGGCCAATCCCTCTAGTATCCCCTCTAGGGTGCCCACTTCTGCCTCTAGCTTTGTTAACACTGATGTGAGTACATAAAGACATTATTCTTTTGTTCATTTCTTTAGCATTAGGGTTTATAAAGTTATCTTTAAGACACCAAAGTATAATTTCACATTTCTAGTCAAGTTAGACAAGCATGTAAGTATTTAACCACACTACTCAGTCAATATAGACTTTTTAAAAAAATAAAATATTTGAGCTGTTTCCTTTTGAGTATTTGTGGGGGGGGGGGGGGGGGGGAAGGAGAATTATAAATAAGTATTATTTAAACATTTTATTACTTACATCAGAGAAAGAAATAGGACTCTTGCAGGGAAATAAAATATAATGATAGGAGAATTAGGTTTAGTGGAAACTAAAGAAGTTATGCATAAAACAATAACTCAAAAAACTTTTATAAATTGCATTGATACTCCTCAATACCAAATACATTTTCTCAATTGTGAACATACATCCGATTCATTTGAAGTGTAATGATAAATAGAAGCTACACAAAAGTTTTGAACCTTTTGAAATTATAGGCTTTGAACTTTTAATTTCAGCTTTGAACCTCATAACATGCATGTGAATACCTTAGTGACTGGCTCTTTGCCTTGACTTACAGCAATAACGGCTTTTTTTTTTTTTTTTTTTGAGCTATATAATGAAAACATTAAAAAAAAATCTTTGCTTTTAATCCATTACTAAACCTGCAAGATAGACTACAGTATCATGCATATGTTTTTATAATTAGTATCACATATAGAAGTATTTCATGTATGTGCATTGTGCTTCATCTGTATTCCCATTTGTTATTGAGTCACATAGGGTACAATCATGTTCCTTTTGTTCATTTATAAGTATTGTTTTTCTTGTTGAAATATTGCTTTCAACATGTTTACAACACTGTGTATTAATCTGTTCTTATATTTCAACTCTTATAGATCCAAATAGTATGAATACGTAGCAACTTCACTTCACCATGGAGACAAGACAAGCAACTCCTAGCCCCTTTTTTTTTGCAAGAGTGACAAGGGCACCCTCATGGTCTGTGTGTATGGTGCTAACAGCAGATATGTGAAACTTTCCAAGTAGAACTTGGCTGCCAGGGTCAAGGTATCCCACATGCCAGCTTGCAAGCGGTGTTGTTTGCCACATGTCATCAAAACACTTTTCTGAGTTTTGTACTTAACTGTTACAAGGAGTACTTAATGATTACAAAGTCAACTAAAATGAAGTGTTGTCACACTTAAAAAGATCAAAGATATTTCTTATATCTGTACATAATGGAAAATGAAAAAGAGTTCTCAGTTCTTGGTGATGGTCACAATACAAAGACAAAAAAGAAGAACAAATATTTTTTTTTGTCTGCAAGACTAAACCACTTTCTTTTGGCAAGGGAGAAAACTCTTAATTGACTGTAAGCAGAAGTTAACTCAATCCTAAAAGATTTAAAGCTATAGAACTCTTGCTTGTAAAAAAAAAAAAAAAGGAAAAAGTCATGTTGTGTAGATAAATTTCATCAATCCTCACACACGGACAACTCCACATCAACAGAAGGGTTGCCCTCAAAGGTAAGATAACTCTGGGCTACCCATTTTGTTGATATATGAACTCTAAGGGCTGAACAGCCTGTTATCATTAATACCTGCAATATTTTTTTTTCTAATTTCTACCATGTGATATCTAAATATAGCTCTGTTGTTTGTTTGATGATGTCTACTGAACATAATAATATTAGAGACTGTTGTTTGTTCAAGTTTATATAGAATAGGTTGTTATAATGTTCAGTATGGGAGTATCTATCTCTATTCAGCTGGTCAATCTGTATATGTGATGCTGACCAGAATGCCCAGCAGATATTGATCTGGTATATGTACCTGTTAAGTCATAAGAGGAAAAAAGAAGGAAAGATTGAGGTACTCTCCTATAATTGAAAACATGAAATGCTAGATAGATTTAACTATTGACTATACAAATGCTGAATGTACTACAAATGGTGTTTAAAAATGTATAATTTTATTCTACCGGGTACTAGACATTTGTTTCTTTTTAATTTAACTCTAATTAATACTTTTGTAGCATATTATTTTCTGTATATTTATGTTGATGATTGAATATCTAAAATCTGAGAAGTAGTATTTTTTTTTTACTGTTATGAAAATGTGTTTTTTTTTATTTGAATTCACTAATATAATCTTGTATGGTATGGATGGACAGTGCTGTATACAAATTTACAATTTAGAAAATAAAACAAGTGTAAGAAACCCAAGCTTTGATCTCTAGATGTATGGTTTCTGTTGATCCTCAGAGCCAAAAAAAGAAATTCAATCGTCTTTTGTTGTTTCTATGAGAACTCCATGAATATGATCATAATTTTTGGCCACAGTTATCACTTGATTAATTAGCTGTTTATTGTTTATTCAATTTTTTAGTGTAATTATTTTAGAAATAAAATGTTAGTCTTTTTTTCCTTTTGATTGTGTAAATAACTCGCAAGAGTCAACTCCCTTTACTGGCTATCATTTCTTCCCATGTTTGCCTCTATGGAAGCACCACCAGATCTAGATGTTTTCATCATCTTCCATTCATTGTTGATTCATATGCATAAGACTACATTTGGAACAAAGACATCATTTACTTATAAGCGGTCACTCACTGGTGGACATGCATGTCCATGCAGGGCGAAAAGGCTGACATCCCCCCCCCCCCCCCACAAGTAAATGTTTCTCTCTCTCTCTTTCAGAAGCCAGTCTGATATTAAATAGTGATTATTGAAATATTTTTCATTTTTTTTTTTTTTATACAAATTGTCGTTTATAAAGTGTTCTCTGTCCCACTGTAAATAATGTCACAGAAATGACATGCTATTTTTTATTACAGAATGTCAATTTCCAAATAATTTTTTAGTAGTGTACTTTTAGATTGAAATTTATGATAGACTAACAATTTTGCGAAAACCAGTTCTGTCACATGAAATAAATATCAAAAGTTTGTAATCATTACTGTTAGGTAATTATATTTAATATTTCACTTTTCATTTTTTTTTTTTTATGAAGAAGTCATTGAACATTGTATTAGAGATTTCATTTTTTTTTTTTAAATCTTATTTAAAATATTGAATTAAAAAAAAACAGTCACATGACACTGTGAAATTAAGTAAAATCTTTTTTTTGAAATGCGCAGTTATTATATGAGACGTCATATTTTTATTTTTGCATAGATGTCTATAAGCCACATAATGTCAGTTAGTTGTATATGTATTTGACATTCTAATGCCATGTCATTATGACCTGTTTACTATTCTTGCCATATCTTTTTATAAATATATATATATATTTGTGTCAATTAATATAGTATGGTAGGCAAATGCATCATTTTTTTTTAGTGTGGTATCGGCTTGTAGCAGTCAGATTGTCATATTTTCAGAGTCTGTAACATGAGATAAAAGTTTTTAATCTTGCACTGAACTATGTAAATAAACTATTTTTTAGGGGTGGTAGAACCCATCACCTTCTCCAACACCCCCCCCAACCTCATCCTATAAATATGTCTATTCATACTAAACATTGGATTCTTTCAAAACATTTCTTCAAGATCACTGAATTATCATTTTAATTTCCTGTATCACCACTTTAAGCCCACAAGCTGCCTCCCTATGAACCAGTGTTTAACGCAAATGTCTGTTTTGTTAAGGAAAAGGAATTTGAAATTTTGTAAAACAACAAAGAAAGTGAAGAAAAGTTCAATGAGAACTAATGGACATTGAAAACTTTCATTTCTGTAAACATTGTATTAGCTCTAGCTACAATAAAAAATATGAACATAAACAAAACAAAAAACAACCTGATATACAATGAGTCTGGTAAAACTAAGACATGGTGAAACTAAAACAAAAACTGAATTAAATTTAAATTTAGTTTTGATTTCTTTTTTCTGCTCTTTATTTTCATTGTTTTGAGAATTCCCCCCCCCCCCCCCCCCCCCCATTTTTTCATAACTAATGACATTTTTGTTTTCAACCACTGACATTTATGTCAATTACACCCCCCCTGACATTCAATGATGTTTCGCTGACATTAAATGATGATGCTTTTCATCTGAATATTACTTTTAAATATTTGTTACAGGTGTGCAAAGAGAATATTCAAATATTTGTTTTCAATGTTTTCCCCCTAAATACCAATGTTACATAGACCTGCTACTATGACATAATTCAAATTTTTTTTTTAAATAAATACATATACATTTGATTGTGAATAATTTTGATGGCTGAATTATTGATCATTGAAATGTGATTAGACTGGATGCTGAGTCTGTATGAATGTGTGATTGAGTCAGTTGTTTGATTGAGTCTGTCAGTCATGTACAGTGAACAATATGTACATTTGAAATTGAGTAAATTAAATTTGTACAAATATCATGGGCAAAATTGTATGTTGTTACTCTCTAAACAAGAAATTTGTTTTTATTTTATCTCTGAAAAATGTTATTTATAAATAAACTGTAGCTCCTAATTTGGTAAGTTTAATTTATATATAAACGTAGCTGATAAAGTTCTGTTTTTGAATATGACTTAGCTATATATAATTATATTCACTCTAACCTTGATGATTTGACCAAGTAAAAAGAGCAATCCATTCTGTATTGTTCTACTCAACTGAGATAAAAGTTTGAAAATACATATTATTTTGTGTTTAAATATTTTGGGAAATATCCTTTGAAATCCAATTTGCATTATGTCTACAGAAAATTTTGTTAAAAAATTTTTTTTAAATAATTTAAACCTATGTTTTTATTTTATTCTGATTTTTTAAAGAACAAAACTTAATATTTGAAGGTCACTTTATATTTTTTTTTTTACAGTATCCTTGTTGCTGGAAAAATGTTTTAAAATTTATTTAAGTACCATTTAGTTTTTTTAACTTAATATCTCATATTTTGTTAGGATGTATACACTCTGGAGGTTTTTTTTTATAGCCAGATGATTTGAGAACCATTGAAACTGTGATGCCTGAGACCAATTTATTGATTACATCAGTTTATTGATTACATAAGGTTATTTATCAAATATGGTTGTAGCAATGTTTCAAAACTTTTTTTTTTTGGTAACAATTATGAAACTGTCTTGTAGCTTGTTCTAGTTCTATGCAAGAGAAATCCTTTTTTTTTTAAATTGTTCTAGAATGAAATCTTTTCAAACACAATTTTCGTCTTGTTTATGAATCTGTGAGAGTTCTGTGTTCAGTACCAGGCACACACCTGTGTCTGCTCTGTTCAATGTCAGCATGACCTCTCATTTCATTCCAGCATTTACCTGCTCTCTCAGCAAGACATCATCAGGTATCCAGGTGTTACAATCTATAAATATTTCAGGGGAAATCAGAACCACTGGTACTTGTAATCAGTTCATCTTGACCTACTTAAGAAATTCTTTTTGTGTGTATTAAAAAAAAAATAATAATAAATAATTATCCAAACTTGTGTTTGCTTGTCAAAATTGACTAGTGTGGCAACAAAAACATATCAATTCTTAATTATGATTTACTTTAATTCTATATCATTTTTAGCAATCGATCTTTATGTGTTTTACATTATGAAAAGAATATGTAACAAAATCAAATAATAATAACATAATATCTTTCACTCTTAGTTGGCAAGACATAAAAAAAAAAGGACTGACAATGCCAACTGCAAAATAATTAACTTGAAATGAAAACTAAAAAGACATTGTTAAATATGCAAACAAACTTCCTGGCTACTAACAGTATGCATTTTTTTTTTTACTGTAAGCTTCTAATTTATGTTGTATTGAATGACAGATAGAGCTGTATGTCATTTGAAATTACGTTTAATTCACGCACTCCAAGAGTTTGGTATGGTACATAATATTTAGTACATAATGAATGTGTGTAAAATAAATACAGTAATTTAATTTCTGTCCATTGACCTGAGTTGGCAGGACATTTTGTTGTTTGTCTGTTTCATCTCATGTTTATATTTATATCTATGTACTGATTCAGATTAAAACAAAACTTGTTACTTTTGAAAGATTTTACTCTTTTTTTTTTTTGTAATGCATATTTTGTCTTTGTCTCCAGTTTTGAATATAATGACCTACTTCTAGGAATGACCTACTTACTGAGTGAACTATTTTCCTTGTAAGAATTAATAAAGGACCTTAAACTATCATTCCATGATCTATATAATTTATAAAACAGTTAATAATGACTCCAATAACATAAATGCTTCTATTTTAAATTGAGAAGTTGGAAAGCTATGTCAAATATACTAGATCAATACTTAAATCAAACTAATCTTTAAACTAGTACCAACTAGTATTTACAACTTTTTTTTAAAAAGCTACAAACAAATCACAATTCTATTGCAGTAGCCCGTGTTTTGCTAGCATTGCACATAGCCCTTGTAGTCTATTTACAGTTTTTAATTTATGCACAACCTCACACTTGCACACACACAGTTCAGGAATGGGTCTCTCTGAGCTCAAATAACTAGCGCCTCATCTGGTATTCTCCTCTCTGCCTCTTCATCCTCCAGCCTCTGAGCCTCCTCCCTCTCACGCCTCCTCCTCTCCAGTAGGTTGTGGTGTAGTGTGAAGGCAATAGCTAGGCCAGTGAACAGAAGAGCCAGACCGGAAGTGATCTGAAAATTTCAATCAGACCAGTTATTAATGTTTTCATGCAGAATAAACCTTATTATCTTTTTCCTGAATTATTCAAAAGGAAATTTCAAGAACAAAGAAAAATAAACAATTATGCAATGTTGAACAACCAAAACATATCTAATGACAGTTATTTTCAGATTTCTCTTTCTTTCTTAGAAATAATTAAATGACAGACCTTGAGATATAACTGATGAGTCTCCCAGGCATCAAGAAACCAAATTCTAAACCAAGCCAAACAGCAGGGCACGAAGGCTTCACTTTGACTGGACTCTTTACACCTTGTAGTGAAACTTTTAGGTTAAAATATCAACACTACCGGAGTGAATGTTTTTAATAATATACAGACATATTAGAGAGGGGGAAATCACTCAAATAAGCAAAAAAAAAACTTTTTACATTCCTAAATACGTATTCGGTATGCATTTGAAGAGAAGTGAACAAATATTGTCCCCAAATAGGAGGTGTTGGGGGGATCTATAACAAAACTTGAACCCACGACCTGTGGTTCGATAGCCAGCTTGCCCAGTAAGGTAATTGAATATCATTTGAACAGACTATTGTAATCTCGCCATTTAGCTTCGTCGACTGCGCTATCAAGCCAAACCTAATTATATTTCAAGACAACATTGACATTAAATTCCTGTCAGTAAATGTACTTTTCAACGTTAAAAAAAATGAATTCGCCCACCACTTGGGCACTGAAATCCCGGCACCGGTACCTACCCTGAAAAATAGTTTTAGCTACCGGTACTTTCTACGAAGACACAAAGGTACGCATACAGGTAACATGTCTAAGAGATAACAGTACTGTTGAAAAGTGTTTTCAAAACCTACCTGCTGTAAAGATCTAGCAACAGTGAGACTTTGTTGTTGTACAATTTGGCACTAAATCTAAGACGTCGCCAGATTTCTTCATTCACTGGCACATTGTTCTCCACCATGTAAGCCAAATTAAATAAAGCCTAAGGGGGAAAAAAGGCACAAAAAAAACTTGATAAGAATGTACACTATATAGCTTTGATAGGCACAAGAAATGGATTGCTTAAACTAACTCGACTTCTTGAGGACTATACCAAATATAGATCTATGCCTCTTACTGAACCATAATCTTTAAATACAAAAACAAAACCTAAGAAAGACACAAAGATAAAAGCACATTCCTCGTTCCATATGCAAGGTCAAATTTGTACAAATGCTCCTTCTTCCCTAGTGCTATTAGAGCATGGAATGGGTTGCCTGAACTAGCCAGAAAAAAACAAAAAGTTAGCAGAGTTTAAGTCATTGGTCAACATGCTTGACTAGACTGACCTAGGAACACGCGTAGGACGTAATCATCTTCTTTTTTAAGTAACTCTATATTTTATAAAATCATATCGAATGTATTATTACAAAACTACACAGCAAATGTCGTAAAGATCTTCTACACAAGTTCAAGCGAGTGACGAACATGTTCACCCCCCACCCCCTCACCCCAACACCCTTTCCAAAAAATAATTTTTTAAAACAAAATCTCTCGTTGGTTTTCTGTGTTTCGTTGAAACCGTTGCCAATCATAGTTCATCACATTCACTGATTGGCTGTTTCTGACATTTTGTCTTTTTGGTGTTTCCCGTTGCTGTCCGCCATCCCCCCCCCCCCTTTCGCTAAAACGTAGTGACGCCACTGCCTACACAACAACTGCTAAGGCCCTAATGCTGAGACTGAGATAGTTATCTATTGTACCTGGTGCCCACTACGTCACAATTGTACCTGATTGACCCACATACCTGAGGGTTACCTTTGTGGGCAGCTTTACTGTAATAGTCAGCGGCCAGACCGACATCTCTCTTGCTGCGGCATCCATACCAGAAGTAGTCTCCCATCTTGAGGTAGGCTGCGAGGAAGTGGGACACAGATATTACCACGTGATATAGTCATTACCGCACGTCACACACATTACCACGTGACATAGTCATTACCACACGTCACACACATTACCACGTGACATAGTCATTACCACGAGATACAGACATTTAAACATGGCATACCAGTACTTACTACCATGTGACACTGACCTGACATTACTATGTGACAAAGATATTACCACGTGGCTTAGTCCTTACGTTTGACGTGTGATAAGATGACTTTATGATAGCTTATCTTACTACTAAGACTATTTTCATAATTTATCTTATAATATCCGTTTTAAAATGATAGCTATGCTAAAAGGTGTACAGATGCATGGGCATGGCCAGGGGGGGGGGGGGGGGGGGTTGGGGTTCAACACCCCCCCCCCGAACGAAATCCCCCCACGGAGGGGGACGGACTTTAGTGACTGATTTTTTACTTTGATTTTGTTTATTTTAGGTGAGATTTTAATACTACACCATCACTTGCCCCAGCGTAACCAATGGGGTTTTGAGTTTTAAACCCCTACCAGGGGGTTTTGAGTTTAAAACCCCTACCAGGGGGTTTTGAGTTTAAAACCCCTAACAGGGGGTTTTGAGTTTGAAACCTCCTACCTGTTTTTTTTTTGCAATTAAATCCCCCTCTTCTATGAAACAAAACAAAAAAAAATGCAAACGACGATCCCCAAATTCCAAGAGCACAGTGAAGGAAGATTTTGATTTTAAAACCCCCTCCAAAATGTACGATAAACCCTCTCTTCAATATGAAAAAAAAAAGCAAATTATGCACTCAAAATGTTATGAGCGTAGCTAAATGGGTTTTGACTCAGTTTTAAGTTTAAACTCCTCTCCAGTGGAGTTTGAAATAAAAAGTACATCCTCAATAAAAAAAAAAAAAGCAAATTACACACTCTAAAATCTATGAGCGTAGCCAAAGGGGTTTTGAGTTTAAACCCCCCGCCAGCGGGGTTTGAAGCTAAAAACACATCTTCAATCTAAAAAAAAAGCAAATTACGCACTCAAAATGCTATGAGCGTTGCCAAAAGAGGTTTTGAGTTTAAATCCCCTTCAGAAGGGTTTGAAGCTAAAAAATACCTCTTCATTATAAAAAAAGCAAATTACACACTAAAATTACTTGAGCGTAACCAAGCCAATTGAGGGTATTGAGTTTTAACTTCTTTCCTTCAGATGGTTTTGAGTTTAAAATCCTCCTACAGAGCGTTGTGAGGTGGAAAACCTCTATCTTCAATATTATTCTAAAGCAAACTACAGTTACCAAATTCTATAATCGTAGCTAAATGGGGTTTTGAATTTAAAAAAAAACAACAAATTTCTGAGATTTTTAAGTTTAAACCCCCCACAAATGATTTTGACGATAAAACTTCCCTTTTCGATATAAACTCTAAAGCAAACTACAGTCACCTAATTCCATAGCGTATTCAAGAGAGGTTATACATTTCTACCAGTGGCGGGGCTCCATTAATAAAGTGCAGTGAATAGTCATCTGACGAAATTGAAAAACACTAAATGTGGCTCAACAAAGATGGCTAAGACAGATTTAAGGAGTCAGTTATTGAGATCGGGTCTAAATCAAGGAGATCCTATGCCGAACTGGAGTCGACCCTTTAGTAAGATTGTGACAGAACGTCGCATGAGGTTTGCGGGAATATGTTCTCCGACAAAATGAATTACGCATAATAAGAGTTTCGATGATATCATGGTACAACTTGGCGCCACACATTCATGGAGGTCCTCAGAGCAGGTGGGAAGAGGCTTTAGACATTGCCAGTGACAGATTTTTGTGGAAGCAGCTTGACGGCAAATGCGCCGAACGGCGCGGGAGGGTCTAAGTCAGTAAGAATAGCACATTAGGTTTTTGAAATAAGACTTTTTAATAGCAGGAAAATGCACTGTAGATACCTCAGAGTATGCATTTTGTTGGCATTCAATACCGTGTGAGTCTCATCGCACTGGGGCACCGTGTTGAGAACTCTATTCTCTGATAACACGGACAAGGAAAGCGGCAGTTTTTCTCAGAACTCCTCTGTCTCCGTACAGAGCCAGTTCTTCATGCAAACCAGTTTTTGCTTCACTCATATGGCCATGTTTAGGGTGTAGTGTTGCGCACTCGTAAAGGATGTGGTTTACTGTCTCGACGTCGTCCTGACAGGGCCTGCAGCGAGAATCGAAGTTTGGATTGAATTTAGCAAAATAGGCACCGACTGGACAGTGTCCCGTTCTGTATCTAGTGATTGTCACCTGTTCTTCTCTATTTAGTTGCCACCATTCGTCCGATTTTGAGGGCCCTTTTAAGTTTTGCCAGACTTCCCTGCCCGTATTAACGTTTTCCCAGCTTTTGCACCATTTATCTCTTGCCCATTCGTCCACTATCGCACGCGCCTGCTCAAAAGTCTGTGGCTCGTCCACAGGGTCCAGCTTTGTCCCGAGCTTGGCTAGTAAGTCAGCTTTCTCATTTTCTTCGATTCCTACATGCCCTGGTATGAACTGTAATGTCGTCCGAATTCCGTGTTTTTCTTGGAGGCGTCCCACGCACGCCAGTGTTTTTGCCAGTGGTTCTGGGAGCGTATCGGCGGAGTTTTCAATGGCCTGTAGGCTCGACAGAGAGTATGTGAATAGCACAATAGGACTGGGTTGTGCTGTTTGCTCGTTAAGTCGTTCTTCAATGTACTCTACTGCATTTTGAATTGCTACCATTTCAGATACGTAATTGCTCCTGCCAGAACACGCACCCCAGGATCTCATCGTTTTCGGCCGAGCCAGGGAACCGAACCACCACACCATACCCAGAGGTTTTTTGCCCAAGGTTCTCTCTCGTGGAACCATCTGTGTACGCCTTGATGAATCCAGCTGGGTATTGGGCGACAGTTTTCCTAAAAATAGTGCTTGGCGTCGCTGGGGGAGCGCTGTCAACGGCGGGGAGTCAACAATTTTTTCCACTAACTACAGGAAGAATCTATTCTAGTTCACAATAAATGTGTTAAGTAAGAATGAAGGGTCAGAATGTAATACAGATTATGTACACACACAAACATACATATATACAAATATTTTTCCCTCCCCCCCCCCGAAAAAAAATCCTGGCTACGCCCATGTACAGATGTAAAAGGTTTTTAAGTCGATTTGATGAGTTACGACTTCAACTTTTAAGTCGATTCTTTCAAGTTCAAGGCTAACTAGTCTAATGCGAGGTAGCTGGACACTGTTTTAAACTACTCACAGTAAGCGTCCACAAAATGTTGCTCCCTCTGGAGAGTCAGGTTGTAATGGCGGAAATCACAGTCTTTAGAGATGAAGGAGGTCACTCCATCCTGGACAAAGCAACATAGCCGAGTTAGACAAAAATATAGGGGAGAATAGTCCATCGTGGCTACTAGATTTTTATGCTGTTTATTTGTATGTATGTATATGAACACTGCTTTGATTTTTTTTTATGTTTTAATCGAATCTATTGAATTTGTAGCTAGCAACGTAATATCAGGATGCCAACCAATAAACACGTATTGGAGATTCCCTTTATTGGCGGATAACTGTAATAAAATCTAGCTTTTTGGTGTATCCGGTGTACATAATATCGGAAGTGTTGATAAGCTAGATATTTTTTGTTTCCTCTTCTTAGCACTAAAATAAAAATTCTCAGCGCTTTTGCTAGTACAAAGCAATTTTCAGCATTGAGTTATCAACAATATCTCGATATAGCGTCCTTGACATGGTTTAGTTTGACTAGGTTGTCTTGAAAATCTCGCCCAAGCTTCATCTTTTACATTTTTTTTAAATTTATATCACACAACATTTCTCTACGTCGCTTTCTCTTCTTTTGTCTATGCTGCTGTCATTGTATTGCTAAGAGAATGTCCTAACAGGATCCTAAAATGTAAACAAATAGCAGGCTACTGTGTGTTTAAACTATGTAGTGCACATCCGCCAATAGAGGGTCTGGAGCAACCCAATCTCTAACTAGGTCACTCACGTGATTTAGCTCACACAGGTAAGCTAGGTTAAAACTGGCCACTTCCAGACCAGCGTCCGCTAACATGAGATACAGGAACACTGCCAGGTCACTGTGACATAAGAGACATATACAAGCAATTTTAAGTGTAGAACTAAGTGACAAGTGACATGTCATAAACTTGAAATGTTAGCTTAATAAAACGTCTGCTTTAGTGACAGGTCAACTTACTAGTTCTGGTTCCTGTATGCCAGCACGGCATCTCTCAATGGTCTGCCCAGAAGACTTGTTTTCTCGCCAATAAACCGGGCCCACCTGTAATAATATCAACTTTACTTGACCAAAAATTGACTAGACACAGTAATATCAACGAATAACAATTTACTCTACTGACTTGACACAATAACACATTGTACAATTTACTCTACTGAATCGACACTGTAACACATCAACGTGTGAATATTTTCTCAACTGACCTGGTAAAGTAACACATCAATGTGTCATAATTTACTCTAATTACTTAGCACAGTAACACACTAATGTGTCATAAATTATACATCAATTTGTGACAACTTACTCTACTGCTATGACTGAGTTCCTTGCATTATGTGGTGTTCCCCTGGACATGAGAAAAGCATACCACACACCAGCATCAATCTGGTTCCTGACCGCTGACCACTGATACTCCACAAGAGCCTTGTCCTGTAGGCGAGTAAAAACATATTTCGTCACTAAATAACCAGAAACATTAACTTAATTCAAATGATAAGTTCGAAGGACAAAAGTATTTTAGAGTCAACCCACTGATTGGCATAAACCGCTTAGCTACTTAACTGGCTCAAGTTCAAATCTCGGTGTTGACTAGCATTTTTTTTTTAAATGTCAGATTTGACTCGTGCTTGGTTATGAGATTCGTACAGAGAGCAAAGAGCTTGCTATAGTAGCATGGAAGACGCATATACAACAGCAATAACAATAATAATAATAATATTCAGTCTCTGCAAACTGCACCACACACCACCAACTTAAAGAACTTGACAACTCAGGGCTCTAAAAGTAAAGTTATAGTTTAATGTCCAATAAATCACAGCCAATACTGTACAATTGGTAACACGTAACACAGACTGTACAATTGGCAACACGTAACACAAGACTGTACTATTGTCAACACGTAACACAAGACTGTACAATTGGCAACACGTAACACAAGACTGTACAATTGGCAACACGTAACACAAGACTGTACAATTGGCAACACGTAACACAAGACTGTACAATTGGCAACACGTAACACAAGACTGTACAATTGGCAACACGTAACACAAGACTGTACAATTGGCAACACGTAACACAAGACTGTACGATTGGCAACACGTAACACAATACTGTACAATTGGCAACACGTAACACAAACTGTACAAATATCTCTCCGTTAGCCATGTAACCCTATATTTTTACAACCGTTTGTACCGCCGTATTAACTCTTGCACTGGCCTCTCCACTCGTTCCGGGCTTGCACTGGGTTCGACTGTTCAGGACTGACTTCACACACTGGTAGTGTGTCGGACTCGATCGCAGACCAAGATCAAGACGCCGTCTCGTACTAGCAATGTGTCTTGACTGTACTTTACAGTACTCCGCACCGAACCGTCGTAATGCGCCATACAGAACCACACTGAACTGTGCTGTAATCGACCCGGACTGTAATGAACCGTCGTTCGGTACCGCCCGACTGTAACACCCCCGCTCTTTATATAGGGTCCTAATGGCCTTCTAGTACCGGACGGAATGTCGCTCCACCATTCTGGTTGATCACATGACTACATTTCTTGTGACGCTCCTGAGCTCTATTCACAACATAGATCCTTCCTGCGGTGGCTGACCGTCACAACTCATAACGGTTGACCGCTCGTCCAGCGCTGGGCTGGGGCGATTTGCGTCGGTTGCGATAGTGATGACCTTTAAGGAGGAAATGTAGCATATACAAAATACAATTTTCTTAAAATTATTTATTTATTTTTTGTTAAACACCAATGCTTTTCTTGTCAAGAATCTATTGTCTTCTTTATTACATATAAATAGTTCTAAGCATTTTCATAAAAAAATAGTAAAATGTTTACTAGTACAACTTTTTATGCAGAATTTAAATATTGTAAATGGTAAATCGAATTCGAAAAACCCTTTCAGTTTACAAATTGGCGATCTATATATCTTCCAAAAATGTAGCCCTATTAAACACTTTTGAATCTTCTGGCTAAATGTACTAGTAGGCACACAAATAAAAACACTGTAAAGAACTTGACGACTAAACTTTCAGCTTTATATAACTTTATTGACTATTAACTCTAACCATTCGTCACTGTAACATGTAGCGTAGAAGACTGTACAATATCTGTCAGTTTACAGTTAGCTATACTTCGTTGCAATTCATCTCTTCACTTCGTTGCAATTCATCTCTTCTTAACTTGCATCGAGCCGTATTCCACAGAACAGACCAACGACACACTTCCCAGTGTCGCTCCAGGTCTCCCAAAGTTGAACCAAGTCGTACTCAAGTCTACCGAATCAGAGCCGCACACGTCTTACATCGACTGTATCGACTGTAACGGCTCAAGTCAACTGTAGTTCGCTGTAGTCCACTCCAGTTAACTCTACCCTAGTTAACTTGCATCGAGTCGTACACATTTCTCTTCCACTAGAGTCGCACACGTCTTACATCGTCTGTATCGACTGTAACGGCTCACTCACGACTGACTTTCACATTAACTCTCTGGCTTATATAGAGTCCCTAATCACTCCAAAGTTGCACAAACACTGCTAGTATCCTCTGGAATAACACGTGAGGAAACGTCACATCCTGTCTTTGTTTTTACATGTAGATTCCAGAGAACACCTGCTGCAGTGTCTTCAAGCCGTGGTCATACGTACTGACCTCTATCTGTCACTGTTCATTAGTAACTGCCCCCTTCTTAGATCTGTTTGTCCCTGTCCAACACGTGAGGACACGTCACATCCTATCTTTGTTTATACGCGTAGATTCCCGAGAACACTGGCTGCTGTGTCATCTCGCTGGGGTCACACGTTGACCTCTACTTGTCACTATTCATTTGTAACACTATGAAAACATAATGAACCACGCAATAGTCCTGCTATCCAAACACCAATAAAATAGTAGCATTAGTGTATGCCAAATGTGTATATCACATTAATGTTTTGTACGGTCCAAGGGAACTAAACTCAAATATAAAGAGTTCTTTTTGAAAAACATGCGTTATGTCCCTTTAAGGGTCAGTTTTGATTTATTTGTTTATTTTTTGTTTGTGGTTTTATTCTAGCAGGTTACGTGAAAAATAGTTCATTGGAAAATCGTTTCTCTGTCAACTCGTTCTCTAACAAATAGCTCACGACCAAAGTATATCATTAGTATTCTCGTCGCTTGTTTCATTGTTTAAACTAATGGTCGTGAATGAATTCCGACTAAATAAAAACTCTTATGAAAGTTAACCTAACCCTAACCTATAACTATCTATTGTTTAACTAATACATTCCATGTACCGGTATATACTAGCTGCACTAACATATAGTGTGAGGATGTATGAAGTGTGTCACTGCGCATGTCCTTACTTTGTGTTTTACGTCATATCCTTTCTGAAAGAGTGTTGTTAATTAGTAGTAGAATTCTAATAGTAACTTTTTTGTTCAAAACCTCTTTTATTTTGTGCTTGCCCTTTCACAAATTTACATTCGAATTCAAAAGAGATAAAAATGAAAGAAGAGAAAGCTTTGCATTAGCTACTTTACAAAGGACGCGGCACGCATAGCCGCTCCCCACCCCCCAAGCAGCAGATGTGTCCAAGGAATGAAAAACATTTTGGATCACTAGCGTCGCAGCTTTATAACATGGCCTAAATTGTGCCGATGTGCCAAAAATGTAAACTCTGCCAGGGTGCAGCACTGTTAGCCACAAGCTACATGAGTTGGGGACCCCGCCTTATTTTAATGGAACAATTTGAAAGAGAAGATTAAAAAGTAATAAAAGGTTTGTCTCCGAGTCAATATTTTAAGTGATTACACAGTCCTCGATGTGATCCAATTATTTTAACCACATCCAACGCAGAGAAAAAAAAGTCTTCAGTCTTACGGTGGTCGATGTAAGTTCTACACCTGTTTTCGGCAATATATTTCGTTATGGTCTCGTATATGTAACCCGTGGCATTTGTAAGAGATCACTACTTCTCCACCCGTCTCGGTGTTACCAAGTCAGTGGTCCGCAATATAGGTAGTTATGAAAGCTAGCCAATGGTTTACACTATATACCGGTATAGATACATGTTGCATGGGGAGTATTCTTGCAGAGCTGCCCCATCATCAGAAATAATAATAATTATTATTATTATTTTTTGATTTATAGGTACAGCAGAGCTTAATTAAAAAGAAGTAATCATGTAAAATGTGTATAATTTTTTTTTCGGGTTATCTCCCTTAACGTACATCACCTGCAATTTATTTTGTGTTGATGGCACATCGGCAAAATTTAGGCCATGTCGTGCTCCCTCGAGTGGAGAATAAACTTTTCGAATTTTTCGCACCATTAATAAATAAAAAATTAACTTATTATATGGCATTAAACCATTGTCTTTTTGCGAAATAATTTTTTTTACTAAACAAAGAAATGCGTACCGCCTTACTCTGTGCAGGTATGACTTCGTATGCAATCAAGAAAAAAGTAGACCTATACTATTAAAGGAAAGAATTCCGACATAATAAAGAAGTACACAATATAAGAATATTGGCCTGTTATATGTGCTGAGCATAGAATGCAATGTCGTCATTTGATATATAATGCTGTTGCAGAATTGTGGCATAATAATACTTATAAATAAGTTCATTATTAATCTGCGCCCTTAACAAGGGACATTACTTCCTACTAACCATTACTTGGCACTAGCCAACTTAACAGCCTTTTTAATAGCCTACTTACCAGATCAATTGGTGACCCCGGAACTAATCCGAAGTGATACATGTGACCCAAATAGTAGCCGCTATCCAAGTTACCCAATTGTTTAGACAGCTTGAACAGTCGGAATGCCTCGGTGTAGTTTTTATCGGTGGACAGAGCCAACCAGCCCAGTGCCACCAAAGCCCCCGGGTTCTTCTGTAGAGTAACAAAAGCAGAAAAGTACAGAAGCAAACAGGTAGCGATAAAAATTCATTAATTTTAACACATAAATTAATATTTTTAAAAATCACAAAAGGACAAACATAAATACAAAAGTGATATCTTCATTCACAAGATTTGAAAATTAAAAAAAGATAAAATTTACTTTAAGAGAATTTCAATGCACAAAGTTAAAATTAAAAAGCATCTTTATAGTTTAGCCAATCATTTGTTATTGATTTATTTAGCTCCCGTAAGAGCCGTAAAAAATTGCACTAGCCGACCGGTTAAGGTCGTCTGTGCGGGGTATTGGGAATAGTTTTCAACTAGCAATAACCACGCCTCGGTAAAACCTCATTGGCTATGGTACCGCCACTGCGCAAAGCTAAAGAAATTTGGTACCTGAAGGAGGTGAACCAAAAAATTGTGTAACTCTTTTATAGTTTTACGTAACATTTAATAATTAAAAATAATAATTTTACAAAAATTTAAATAAAAATAACAACAAAATTAAATTTATGTTTTGTTTTTCAATATTATTAAAACTAAAATTTTAAAAATGTTTGTAAATAATTATGCTTAATTTAAAAAAAAAGAAATGAAAAAGATAATTATTGAAGGGGCTAAATCTTATAGGTTTTTTCTAAGGGCAGTAACCCAGATTTCTCTTTCAGCTCCCATAAATTAATATATCAAAGAATGTGGAAATTTAAAAAGGAAGGATCAAAATATTTGATAGACACAAAAATGATAAGTCGTTTTAAACAACAAAAATTCTGTAATGTCACTAAGCAAAGCGTCAGAGCATGATATGTAATCAATATATTGTCTTTTTTAATTTGCACTTACTAATAGATCTAGATACCCTGTTTTACTGTGGTACTTTACCAGACAAAAAGTATATATAAAATTATGGACAATAACACACACCTGCTCAGCTGCCCTTTCCAGCATAATTTTTCCCTCTGTTCTGTTAGCTTCTACTCCGAGACCCTAAAAATATTGAAGTACAGCTACAGTTGGTATTTTGAAAAGTAAATTTTGAAAATTATTTTTGGTAAAAGAACAGTAACTGTAAATAATGTTACATTGTTATATTTTTTAAATTTAAATCTTCTAATTGTTAATTGATTATTATTCTATTTAATTTTTTTTTATTTTGTTTGTATTATTTGTTTTGTTTGTGTTGGTTTTTTTTTCAAAGGGAGATAAACAGCAATTTACGTTTATCTAATGGTTTCGGATTTACACAGTTATTCTTCTTACACCAGTCTTATGATTTCATCAGAGCATGGTATAAAATTATTTTTTTTTTACATGTGCAATATTGTGTTTAATAGATAAACAAATAAAATATATAAAATACATCTTTAAATAACAAAGCTTATATTAAGTATAATTGTATCAACTATTTAGAATGAATCACGTAATTAATTTGTTAATTGGTTTAAACAAGCGGTTCTAAACCTTTTTTAGTTTGGAGACCCCTTTTTACAACGTATCACAATGAAGCGAGACCCAAATGGTTACAATGCATAATCACAAGCCCAAGTACCTGTGCTTTTTTTCGAATGTTATGAAATCGTAATGTAAATATCTGATTCTGACATGCATTGCTAAAGCTTTATGCTTAATCACGAAATTAATTATACAGTACTATATCTTATATGTATTTTTGCTTATAATTAAATTACAAATAAATGAAAATATATTACTTTCATTTATCTACTTATCAAATGGGTATATACCACGTGACAATTCGAAAGTCAGGCAGAGCACGAGAGTGTTCTGGACAAAGGTAAACTACAACGCTACATTATTGTTGCCACTGTCTGTGCGAAGGTTGAGCTTTATTTGTTTTTTTAACTTATCTGGATTTCTTTAGGCAGTCTTCGCAAGAGCTCTCACTAAATGTCATTTTCTGCATCAAGTCTTTTTTCTCTATTTAGACGATAACCAACAGGCTGGAAAACCATGTTTCGTAAAATTTTTCATTGGAAACTGGGAAAAGGTGCAATAGAGACAAATCGAGAAATGACTGCAAACATTTGATCCAGGGTTGAGTAATTGATATTGAAGTGAAATCATATAAGCAGCATCGCTATTAATTCTTCTGTGATGTCACCGGAGTTTCATCAACTATGACTGTGAACTGACTTCTGGCGAGTGCAAACGGTATGTCATATAGATTTTGAAAGTAGGATGAAATGTCGTCTGCAAGCACGCGTAAGTGTTCTTTCACATTTTCTCTATAAATAGTAAATAAGACTGTGTGAATGTTACCGTGATCAATTTTTAAACACACAAAAAAAAAACTGTTCACTCAGTGCTGAAGTGTCCTAAAGTGGACAAATTCAAATTATACCACCACATCTGTCAAGTACGATTTCTTTCCCTTGTTCGATACCAAACAAGATAATTAATTACCAATAGTCAATTAACTAATTGTTGTTGTTATTTTTTTTTATTGCTTCTTGTTTTGTCAGGTACAAGAAAATAATTGTTCCAAATTTCAGCTTAATCCGAGATTAAATGTGGGAGAAGCAACGTGTACAAACCAGACATACAGACAGACATACAGAGTAAGTTCATATAAGCTTTGTAAAAAAATACTTTGTTCCAAAGATTAATATACGATTTATTAAAATACTTTACTCATCAATATTCGCGTATTCTTGCACCAGAAACGCCAAAAAAAAAGGCTTGTCAATTGTGGGATTGTGTCTCCAAGTAGGAAAACAAAAATGTAATGTGTGTCTCTTGTTTAGATGCAAGACGTCGAGTCACCTACCTACATAAACAATGAACACCATTGATTCGAGATTGGGTGTGGGAGAACTCACGTCCCTACAGACTTTTTACCAGACAGACAGACAGACAGAGTTGATACAAGCGTTGTGAAACTAAATAAAAATAGTCATGACCAAATGTGCAGTGACAACGTTTAAATCTTTAAAAAAATTCCATGTTTCGGGACATCTATATGCCCAGGTCGTGTAAAGTTATTTCATCAATTCTTACCCTATATTGCATCAATCCATAGCTGACCATAGCGTTTTGGTTCCCAGCTTGGGCGCCGTCTCTGAACACATTCAAAGCATTATGTAGATTCCTCTTGACGCCTTGAGCCCCGTGATATAACATGTAGCCCAGTTCGGTCTGAAAAGAGAAGGGGACATAAATACGTTGAAAAAGGGAGGGGGGGGGCTACTAGATCGACCTGGACTTGATCCTGCTCTCCGTCACACGCCTGTCAAGTGCATTCTTGTGTGTCCAATGCATTCTTCAATGAAATTCATGCAAATATGTGAAAAGTGATGTTAGGAAGCAACCAATGAAATGTTCTTTTACTTTTACTACTATACAATAAGGGAGGAGTTACCTGTGCAGTGGCCACGCCTTTCTCTGCCTGGTGTTTTAGCCACATGAAGAGATCCCCAATCTCACTGGTCAGTGCTTCGATTTTTGCTTCGTCGATAAGTCGAATATACTCAGTGGCGACCTGGGCATGTGGGTCAAATAAATTGTAGATAAAAAAGAAATGTGTTCTATCTACTTTATGTGTAGGTACAAGATATGGAAGACTAGTATCTAGTCATTGTTTACAAAGATGAATGTCGTATCACGTGGTATCAAGACTTTCGATGTCACAGTGGTATATGCTTTGGATTCCCCTCGACAATGCCGGCCTTAGGCATAGGATAGGCAAACAAGGCAGCCGGATAGGGCCTCCAATCGGTGGGGCCTTGCACAGGACTCTACGTTTTTTTAGACAAGAAATAGCTGAACTTGTGCCAAATTTTATTATTGAAGTCACTAGCCTGACTAGGTTTTTCCTTTGTTTATTTTTACGGCCCCCGAAAGGGGAATATACGCTATTAGTTTTGTGTGGTCTATCTGTCTGCCCGTCTAGATCTCGTAAACTAGAAAAGATATTGAAAATACGACATCATGATATTTTAGACCATTCAAAGTTCTGATGCAAAGGCTACTTTTTTCTTTTCTGAAAGCGAAAAATTTAATTTTTAAAATCAACTATGCAAACAGATTTATCATAAAAATACACCATTTTTACAACTATTTACTATTAATAGTTACAAACACGAGAGTCTATTTAGTAAGGGAGACTAGCATCCACCAGATTTTAAAAATATTTATGCAAATGGTTTTAGACTTTTTGTCCAAAAAAAAAACTATTTTTTTTTTACACTTCTATTGCTAGGTTAAGAAAGTTCTGTCATATAACTACTAGATTTACAAGAAAATGTTTACGTTTATTTTTAAAGAGAAAAGCATCTATTCATTATGCATATAAGTAGAACATAATTTAAAACAACAATTAATGAGTAGTTTTGAATAAAATAGCGTGAACTGCAGGGTCCAGGGATTGCACAGGCCACTGACCTAAAGAATTATTTTTTTTTAATGATTTCTTTCTTCTTGAGACTTTGAATAAGAGATTGACCCTTTACAAAGCAATTAGATAATCGTTATATGACATCAGTTAGGCCAGGCTCACATTTAACTTCCCCTTCACTTTCACCTATTCTTTGGTCTGCTGGACCGCTGGGGCACCACATAAGAACTGTCAACCTTCTTTTTCCATTCTTGTTTTTATCTCATCTGGGGCCACCAAATTCACTTCGCCTAGGACCTCCAATTATCTAAGGCCGGCCCTGCCCTAATAATGGTCCCGCGTTAGACTATTGACCGCTTCTATCTTCTGCAAGGGGTAGGACTCAATAACCTTCATTTCCGAAGGAAAAATTGGAACATATGATGCAAAATAAAAATAGCTTGATATAATTGTCTAAATGATTGTCTATATAATTGCTCCTATATCAGCAAAGTTCTTTTTTTTTTTTTTTTAAAGCTCCCCTCTAATGCCTTCCTAGTATCCGAAAAGATATTTGACTTATTTTATTACATAAATATCTTGTGTTTAGTTGTTTGGTTGTGGAACGAGCAGGACATGCGGTTTTTACCGGGAGGGAGAGATCTTTCTTTTTAAGTGACATAGTATTTTTTAAATTCTCAAACAAAAGTTGTTTAAATAGGCCTGAAATGAAGTGTGGATCGAGTCTATTGGGACACGGAAACATGCCCGAGCCCTAAAAATCTGAGCAGGTGATAAGTATGACGTCACCTAAGCCTTACATCAGTCTCTTTGTGTTCCTCCTTATCGTTCCTGGTTCTGTCTGCCACTTGCTTGTAGTACACTGGAAAGAAAGGAAGAAGAAGGGAAGTAGTCAAAGTAAACTTACTGGACATGAAAGGAAGAGTTCATCCCCCTAGCAGTTAAAGTTTTTAAGAAAAAACAAAAACATGAAAATATTATTTTTAAAAATAGCCACCAGCCTTAACACTTCGTGACTATATACGTCCAGTGTTCACTTAGCTAGGTATTTTTCACTTTTCCTGGATGTTTTTAAACTGTCTAGACTAACCTACTACATTATTGTCTCTTCACTGTTTGATAATTCTAAAATATTTTACCGTTAGATTTAAGAGAGGCTTAAAACCTTTGTAGTTTTCAATTAAAATGTATTTTAAAAAAAAAAGAAGTTGCGTTCATGTAATTTTGAAGAGTATAGTACGTGACATTTTAGTGCAGCCATTTTTACGCTTGGAGTACACCCTTTTTCTTTGATTTTACCAATTTAAATGGTCTTTCATGTTTCCGCTAACTTTTTCTTAGGCTACAAAAATGAGAATAAATATAAATCTGTCTAGTTTATTTGTATGGATATGTAAGTATGTTCTAGGTTTGTTTGTTTTTATTTGAGTTGCATTGCTGTTTTGATGGGTGGGTTGATGTTCGTTTCAGACTTTTCTCATGATGGTCCCGAGTTGGCTACCCCACTGTCATTCCTTGCCGTCTTGCAGAAGACTTAGGCTGTAGCAGCGTTAAATCCGGAGGAGTGTCTAACTCTAACAGGTCAATACTCATACGCTCATATCACCCCATACCAACATGGCTTTAGGAAATATAGATCATGTGAAACACAACTAATAGGACTAATTGATGATTTTTCAAAAGGTTTAGATAATAGTGAACAAATAGATGCTATTTTACTAGATTTTTCTAAGGCTTTTGACAAAGTTCACCACCAAAGTTTGCTTAAAAAATTAAAATATTTCGGCATTAATGGTCCACTGCATCAGTGGATTAAAGATTTTCTGATAGGGAGAGAACAAACTGTAATAATAAATGGCTCTAAATCAACACCAATAACAGTAAACTCAGGTGTAACTCAAGGAACAGTCTTGGATCCACTACTATTTTTAATTTACATAAATGATTTACCAAAAATGCATTAGTTCAGGAACAAAAGTCAGATTATTTGCAGATGATTGCATAATATATAGAACAATAAAAACAACACAAGACACAGATATTTTACAAAGAGAATTAGATGAATTACAGAAATGGGAATCAAATTGTAGCATGTCTTTCCACCCAGAAAAATGTCAGTTGTTAAGAGTAACAAAAAAACTAAAACAAATTAATTCCACTTATCTTATTCATGGCAAACCAGTAACACAGACTAAAAACGCAAAATACCTAGGTGTTATAATAAAGGAAAAACTGTCATGGAATCCACATATTGATGAAACTACAAAAAAAAATCCAACAAAGCATTAGGGTTTATTAAAAGAAATTTCTATAAATCAAATAAGAACATAAAACTAAAATGTTATTTAACCTTGGTTATGCCAATAATAGAATATGCATCTTCCGTTTGGGAACCCTCAACTCAAGAAAACATTAAGAAACTGGAACAGACACAAAACAGAGCAGTGAGATTCATAACAAACGAATATTCACACTTGACTAGAGTAACACCTATAGTAAAATCACTAAATTTAGAAAGCCTTCAGGACAGAAGACAGAAAAGTAAAGTAGCAATTATACATAAAACACTGAACCATAATCTACAAATACAAAAACAAAACTTAATAAAATACTCTGAAAGACACAAAAATAAAGGCACATTCCTTGTCCCCTATGCTAGGACAAATTTGTACAAATACTCCTTCTTCCCTAGTGCTATTAGAGCATGGAATGGGTTGCCTAAGCTAGCCAGAAAAACCAGTGACTTGGCAGAATTTAAGTCATTGGTTAATATGCATGACTAAATGCATGACGCGTAGGACGTAATCATCTTCTTTTTTGAAGTAACGTCTGTATTATATAAGATAAGATAAACTTCTTTTTAATAACATGAAATTAAAAAAATGCATTTTCATGTTCTAAATTGTATTAAAAGTTTAACTTTTAAAAGAAAGTCTAATAGGAAAAGATCAATACAGACTGTAAGCGACATCCTTGTCCAGTGGGGCTCCGTCCATTCCCATCAGATGTCTATGACCCAATGCCATGATAGAAAAAACATGTTTGTTTAATGTCCCTAGCATAAAGTAAGCCAGGCTCTGAAATGAATACGTTTTTTTGTTACAAAGCTTATATCAACTCACTCTGTCTGTCTATCTGTCTGTTTGGTAAAAATGTGTTCACGCTATTTCTCTCACACCCAATTTCGGATCACGCTGAAACTTCGCACAATTATTCATTGACATAAACAATACATGACTGTTGACATGAATTGATAACAAAGTAACAATCAGACAATTAATTACTGGTAATTCATTATTTTGTTTAATATCAACAAGGGAAACTAATACTTCAGTATTTACAAATATGGCTAAATTTGTTGGGTTTAGTCCCCTTAAATAAGTGTTAACGCTATTTCTCCCTCACGCATTCTCCGATCAAGTTGAAACTTTAAACAATTATTTATTGTACCTAACAAAACATGAATTAATAAACAAAAATACTCAATCAGTCAATTAATTATCGATAATTAATTATTTTGTTTGATCAGTTATTTGATGTCAAATATTTATGAGAAGTTAAGGCCTACATATTGTTCAGTGATTCGGAGGTCTAAGCTTCAATGTAATTAGTTTCGAGCTTATTACCTTAAAAAAAAGTGTACGAGTTTTAGCTACTCGAAATAAAAATTAAGTTGATTCGATTTATAGCTTAAAAGAGAAGGCAATGGCCTTCTGATGCCTAACCCCTTCGGTAACGATGGCAACGTTCTTGTATTTAAAAAAAAATCAAAGAAACTCCTGAAACTTAGCAGATTCGTGCCAAGGTTGGCTATTCTTTTGGTAGAATACATTGTAAATTACTTATACACCCGCCTCACAACCCCCCCCCCCCCCCCCCCCCCATCGTATATTGAATTGTTTAGAAAATAGTAATCTATGTATGTTAAGTAGATAGGGCCAGAATGAGGTCAATAAATCCATCAATTACTGTGTCGCGACAACCTGTGAATGGTCCCGGCCTGCTTAATTTTCCATTCAGATCTCTGAGCTTTTTGTTTCCAGATCGAAAATGATAGTTGTTGTATACTTTTAATCATCAAGTTATCTTATTGTTAGTCTGTCTTTGGGTCGTCTCACTTTTTTTGCCGGTACACTATTTTCACCTTTCTCTTCTTTGATATTCTTTCAATACAACCTCCTCAACGTAATCTCTTGTTTGTTACTATGTGTCACTATGGATACTCATATAATCGACAGATCTTGCCAGGGCGTTTTTGATGATATTTTGTTAGTGACAAACTTATTAGATTAAAAAAAAAAATCACAAGAAGCCGGATGTTTGGTTCAGCGAATCATCTAAGTCATTACCATAGGATCAAAGAATTTAGTAAGTGAGTACTTAACAAGTGACAAGGAAAGGTCATAAGACTGACCTGCAGCTCATCAAGTGGACAGCCCACCCCGTTGTTCATCATGACGGCCAGGTGATACATGGCGTCATCGTTGCCCAGACAGGCCGCTTGTTTGAACAGCTGGACAACTTTGGAGGCGTGTCTCAAGCCTCGATCACTCTGTGGACGTCAAGAACAACAATAGACAATGGACCTCATACACCAATCGTAAACAAACAACATTTTGCCACACGGTTCTCTATATCTTCTATACGAATTGCACAATCCATAAAGGCTGTCACGAGATACGTAATTTTCATTGTTTTATCAATATTATCACGTGGCTAAATGTTGTTTGTTTACGATTGGTGAATGAAGTCATATTATGTCGAAAATTAAGTGATAAAATGTCAGTCTTACTTAAAGATTACATAGATTCTATGGTAATCTCCCTTGTCATACATATCGGCTCCATAACTCGGAGACTACACTATGAGGTGCATCATGCAGACTTCAACACTCTATTAACACTCACTGCACAGTGCACACACACATACAAGACTTACCACTATCTGAGTGGCATTCTCAATGAGGCCTACGGAGATAGTCATGAAAGCCGCCTTGCTCTCATTGGACTTGGAACTCCTGCTGTAGGCTTCCAAGTCGCCGTGGAGAAAGTTCTTTGACAGATCCATAGTGCCTACAACCTTCCGCAGCTGAAGGCTGATGTGTCGGTGGTTGCGGAGGTTGAAAGGGCGTTTCATTGGGCACATCTGAGGATCTTCACTATTGGTTAAGAACTTGGCGAAGAATAGGTATGGGTCGTACTGACATACATCTGTAGCATGGACGTTTAGAAGAGTTAAATGACATTGGCCATTAAAATGTCACAAGTTTCAGCTTTAACGTTACAATATGAAGTGTTTCATATCACATAAAACATGTCGAGATTAAATCCAATTGAGACAATGTACTCTATGCTTAACTACTATACGGTAAGGGGTTTTTAACAGGGGATATGAACGAAAGGATTCCTAATGATATCCTCCATGCTGAGATCGCCGAAGGAGCCAGACCCAAGAGACGCCAAGACTAACCTACAGAGGTGTCTGCAGGCGGGATTTCAAGAGTATAAAACATCAATAAAAGTACTTGGAAGGAAATTGATAGGACAACAAGGAGACAGTGCGTGCTGGTACGAACCTCACTGAGAGCTAAAAGACTAAGGCGGCCTTACAAAAGAGAAAGAGAAAGAAACCTGCCCTAACTGCTAGCCCTAAAACAGATGCATTCACAATTGTTTCGAAATTAGCCGCTCCAGAATCGGCTCGTTTAGCCACAGCAGATCCTGCCCCGATTCAAGAACATCAGTAGCTCTGGGTGCATCCATCGTCTTGTGAGACTATAAGAGCCATGTAGACAAAACTAACAAATTAGTCGTCCATCAGACTAAGGGATAGGCGAGGGGAGATAGATTAATGCCTTCACCTGGTCTGTTGTCCAGAACATAACGCCTGTACTTCTGGTAAACGTCCACTGCCGTGCCCAGCCAGTTTAGGAACATCTCACATTTTTCTCTCTTTCTTGTCAAATGAAGCTCAAACATCGGATGGTAGGGATCTGGGAGGGACACCTGGGAAAAGTTGGCAGCATAACTTAAACCCAGTAACGCATCTCCAATCTGTTCTGCTCATCTTGTTTTGTTTTAAATTATTATTCCGCTAATCTTCTAGTTTATTTTGTCATTAAATGCTGGCAATAATAAACAGTTTCAATAACTTTAGTCACCTGGTGGGGCTGAAGAACTCTTTGTCTGTAGTAAACAACTCTTCCCATGTAGCCCACAAAACTGCCCATACTCCAGTCCAGACCACCGATAGCCCACAAGCCGGACGTGTCATCCACATACATGTCTTCATTGCTGAATAGATGAGAATCATATCAGATCTTCATTGCTAAGTATCTAAGAATAACATTTGGTCTTCATTGCTGAATAGATGAGAATCATATCAGATCTTCATTGCTAAGTATCTAAGAATAACATTAGGTCTTCATTGCTGAATATATAAGAATCATATCAGATTTTCATTGGTAAGTATCTAAGAATAACATTAGGTCTTTATTGCTAAATATATTCGACTCACATTAGCTCTTCATTGCTAAGTATTTAAGAATAACATGAGGTCTTCATTGCTAAAGGCACATTCCTTGTTCCATATGCTAGGACAAAATTTGTACGAATACTCCTTCTTCCCTAGTGCTATTAGAACATGGAATGGGTTGCCTGAGCCAGCCATGAAAACCAGTGACTTGACAGAATTGAAGTCATTGGTTAACGTAACATGTATGACTAGATTCATGAACTTAGGACGTAAATGTTTTAATATTATATTAAGTTTTCATTGCTAAGTGTTTTAGTATTATATTAGGTTTTCATTGCTGAGTAAATTGTAACAATATGGCGTGTATTGGAGAACTGAGGAAATACATTTAACATAACAAGGGACAAAACTGTTTCTAGAAATATAGAGGAAAATCAAGTTGAATGACGACCTCTAAGTCCTTGCTTGTAGAAAGTCATGTGGTTAGAAAAGTAATAAGCAAAAAAAAAAAAAAAAGAGAAACACTATCAAACTGGATCATAAGGCTTTATTCATTAGTTAAAAATTAAAGATTTTTATTTCATTTCTGTCATAAAATGTGCTTACACATTAGAAAGTGACGCTCAATCAATTTATATTCTTCAAATGAGAGAATCATGCAAGCAGTAGTATTCGTAAGATTACAAGAGGTTTTAAAATATATTAGAAATATCGTTGCTAAGGTCTCACCAACCAATCACTTCGTAGCCCTGGAGGTACATAAGAGAAAAAGTATGAGCCACGAGCAAAGTGTTTTTTTTTTATTTGTGGTAAATCTAAAAGAAACTTACAATGTATAGGATGTGGTAAATCTAAAAGAAACTTACTATGTATAAGATGTGGTAAATCTAAAAGAAACTTACTATGTATAGGAAGTGGTAAATCTAAAAGAAACTTACTATGTTTAGGATGTGGTAAATCTGAAAGAAACTTACTATGTATAGGATGTGGTAAATCTAAAAAAAACTTTCTATGTATAGGATGTGGTAAATCTAAAAGAAACTTACAATGTATAGGATGTGGTAAATCTAAAAGAAACTTACAATGTATAGGATGTGGTAAATCTAAAAGAAACTTACAATGTATAGGATGTGGTAAATCTAAAAGTAACTTACAATGTATAGGATGTGGTAAATCTAAAAGAAACTTACAATGTATAGGATGTGGTAAATCTAAAAGAAACTTACTATGTATAAGATGTGGTAAATCTAAAAGAAACTTACTATGTATAGGAAGTGGTAAATCTAAAAGAAACTTACTATGTTTAGGATGTGGTAAATCTGAAAGAAACTTACTATGTATAGGATGTGGTAAATCTAAAAGAAACTTACTATGTATAGGATGTGGTAAATCTAAAAGAAACTTACTATGTATAGGATGTGGTAAATCTAAAAGAAACTTACTATGTATAGGATGTGGTAAATTTAAAAGAAACTTACTATGTATAGGATGTGGTAAATTTAAAAGAAACTTACTATGTATAGGATGTGGTAAATGTAAAAGAAACTTACTATGTATAAGATGTGGTAAATCTAAAAGAAACTTACTATGTATAGGATGTGGTAAATCTAAAAGAAACTTACTATGTATAGGATGTGGTAAATCTAAAAGAAACTTACAATGTATAGGATGTGGTAAATCTAAAAGAAACCTACTATGTATAGGATGTGGTAAATCTAAAAGAAACTTACTATGTATAGGATGTGGTAAATCTAAAAGAAACTTACTATGTATAGTATGTGGTAAATCTAAAAGAAACTTACAATGTATAGGATGTGGTAAATCTAAAAGAAACTTACTAAGTATAGAAGTGGTAAATCTAAAAGAAACTTACTATGTATAGGATGTGGTAAATTTAAAAGAAACTTACTATGTATAGGATGTCGTAAATCTAAAAGAAACTTACTATGTATAAGATGTGGTAAATCTAAAAGAAACTTACTATGTATAGGATGTGGTAAATCTAAAAGAAACTTACAATGTATAGGATGTGGTAAATCTAAAAGAAACCTACTATGTATAGGATGTGGTAAATCTAAAAGAAACTTACTATGTATAGGATGTGGTAAATCTAAAAGAAACTTACTATGTATAGGATGTGGTAAATCTAAAAGAAACTTACAATGTATAGGATGTGGTAAATCTAAAAGAAACTTACTATGTATAGGATGTGGTAAATCCTTCTTTTAAACCAGCTCCGTAACTGGTAGACACAGTCCACTAAATAGGAAAAAAGACAACAGCATGTCAACCTATCATTAACTGCAAAAATATTTCTGTGTTTTAGCGACTAGATTCTATATTGAATACAAACTTTTCTGTGGTCTAGAGTAAAGACGATGCGAGTCCAAACATTTCTGGGAATGACGTCATTGGTCTTGATGCCTATGTAGCCTGTAGCACTTTGCACATCTACTTGGAAATTACCTGGACAGTTCATAAAAAAACAATTAAGATAATCGATGTTCTCGACGTCTTCCATCTAAGTAAGACGTACATTTTTTTCATACATGACAAAGCCATAAATGACAAGCTTTTTTTATGGAGGTATCCGGTGTACGCAAGTATTGATGAGTAAAGTATTCTAATAAATCGTATATTAATTTTTTGGAACACAAAGTATTTTTTTACAAAGCTTATATCAACTCACTCCGTCTGTAGGTCTGTCAGTATGGTAAAAAGTTTGTACACGTTATTTTCCCACACCCAATCTCGGATTAAGCTGAAATTTTCAACAATTATTTCTTTGAACTGACAACACAAGAATAAAAAAAAATTACCAGTTAGTAAACTAACTATAATTATTTTGTTAGGTATCTTGAACAAGGGAAAGATATCGTAATTGACAGATATGGTGAATAATTCCGCTATGAGACATCTCTGCTCTGAGACATTGAGACATTAACAGGAAGATATCTCTGCTCTGAGACAGACATTGAGACATTGACAGTAACATTTTTATGGATTTAAAAAACGACCATCTTCTTCCCTCTCCCTTTCCCAACTAGTCGAGACAAGTGATAGGATCATAGCACATCGAAAGCTAAAGGCTAAACAAAAACAATTATTTTGTCTAAGTACATATAATTACATGACTGATGAATTGATAAAGTTACGTTTAAAAAAGCTTTTTTTTTTAAAGTACTTTTAAAAAAATGTTTTTCATGTTTATTATTTAGTTGGCAACAGTGATCTTTCCATATGCCAAGCTAGAACATTTTTATTTTGACTGTTTCAAAATCGTTCGCAATCTCCCTCATTTCATTTTTTGTTTACGTTTTCCTATTTGTTTCATTAAATCGCCACCACATTTCTTTATATCGTTTTCTCTCTTTTTTTTCTTAAAATATCAAGTGTAGACAAAGTGAAGATACAGGGGATTACAAATACTAAATATTTAAAAATAGTTTTGAGCTATTGTTATAAAGAGTGTGCGTGTGTGTGTCTATGGTGACAGTGAGAACAAGTTAGCGAAAGTATGGCTCAAATATAGTGTGAATTATGCAAGAAAATGGGCACTGTCCTAGCCTGTCTTGGGTATGCCAAGCGAGTTCAGGTTGCCAGAGAGAAAAGACGTGTTTTTTTTTCGTTTGCAGCGAGTTAAATTTTGTTTAATATATCATTTTATATTATTACTAAAATTCTACTACATTTATTTCATTTTAGTTGAATTTGTCTACATTGAAATAAAAGTTAAATTTTGTTTTGCTCATAAAATAAGTTATTTCAAGTTATCTCAAGTTTATAAGTTAAAATATACTAAGCATACAGCGGTTTAGTTGTCTACCAGCAGTTTGATGCTACAAGTTGTACCGAGGGGGGGGGGGGGCAATGCAGCGCCGTGTTGTAGGCTGGAGGGCAAGGCGGCGTCGTATGGTAGTCTGGATGGCAAGGTGGTACCAAAGGGAGAATGAGTTGATATTCAGCAACAATAATTATACAATAACACAGCTATACATTGGTACGAACATATCACAATGAGAAAATATGAATTGATGTATTGAACACAAATAAATAATATGGGTTGATATATAAAAATCTGTTTATATTAATCACAAACTCACCATGTCGATTTATTAATAAAACTGGAGTAAATATTTTCCCTTGACCATCGATGTGCATAAAGAGACCACAACCTTCTGCCCCGTTCAAGCGATACAAGGGACAGTACTCTATAATATAAACCCATATCTCTAACGTCAGCCTAAAAAAAAATGGGGGGGGGGGGGGAATATTTTAAAATGTTGATATTACAGATATCTTTAAATGTTGATATTACAGATATTTTAAAATGAATCATTTAGTTTTATTTTATTTTAAATTATGAAATAAATCATATAGATCTATATAATTTATGTATCCTTTCATAACGATCGTAATTATACCACTATAAACTATCTTAACTCCTTTAGAAATATAAATGTACATCAGGGTCTCTGTTATTATATACGCAAATGTAAATATATGTTATTCTCATGCAAAATATAACTTTTCAGTTAGGTACATTCAGTATATATCGGCCTAATCTTATATAATACAGACTGCATATAAAAGAAGAAGATGATTACATCTTACGCGTTATGCATCAAATCATGCTGTTATCCAAGGACTTTAATTCTGCCAAGTCATTGGTTTTCCTGGCTGGCTTAGACAACCCATTCCATTTTCTTAAAGCACTACGGAAGATGGAGCATTTTTACAAATTTATCCTAGCATATGAAACGAGGAATGTGTCTTTGTGTCTGATATAGAACATTGGAAGCTCCTTACTTTGAGAATCTCATAGTTCCAATCTCACTTATACTTTATACATTTTTTTACCCTCTATATTTGAGAGCACACTCTGATCATTTTCAACTAAAATATAAATCTGCCAATCAAATGAGTTGCGAGCCATATAATTGTATGATTTCGCAGCAATATTAAACAAAAATGAAATAATTAATAGTTTTTATAATGTTATAGATCCTTTTTTTTTTTTTTGCTGATGTAATATCAAGTTGTATTTAGAGTCTTAAAATAGCTGGAAGTGCAAATACCCAGACTACATTAAGACCATTGTGTATTCACTATCCATTTAGACAGCATATTAAAAGGAATGAATATTTAGTGTCTAGCAGCCATTGGATTTATGTTTAATGTAATTATACCAGAATTTTTCCTTTTTTTAAATTTTTTTTTTCATCAATTGTGGATTGAAATGAATTAATTAGCAATTATATACACAAAATATATACTATTGATAACACTTTGCCATCATGAAAGTGACCTCTATAGTCAACTTACTGGGGTGCCCAGAATCTTTCTTGTCTGTCTCTTTCCAGCCCCGGGTCAGTATATTGGCTCAACTGTTTGATTATACCATAGGTGTTCCCGTTGAAAACAGCCGGATAGTCTAACAATACAGCACGCTCTGAAAATTTAACCAGAAGGTGTATATATTTACAAATCAATGGAATTTGTTTCTTGTCTATATTCCTGATGTTTTCTTTCCTGGGTGCAGGGCCGGGTGTAAGGGAGGACAGGCGTGGCTACTGCCTCGGGAACTGCACAAGAGAGGGGCTCCTAGAAATTTTTAAAAGAGATTTTTTTAAAAATTCGAATTTCGACTGGTCATCAGAAAATTTTACGCAATACTTTAAATCTGCCGTGGCTAAGAAGTGTCCACTTGTAGCCTGCTCGTTATATAGAAATGCAGCTACCGGATTTACGTGTGGCTCAACCCAGAGCCTTACCTCCCCACACTCAACAATATACATTTTATTTACTAAACTATGCATATTAAATATTTTTTAAAAAAGAAAGAAAATCACAATAAATTTACAAGTATTCTAATTCTTTCATCTAAAATATGGCATGCTTTAAGATATAAGTATTATTATTACTAAGTGGCTTTTATTAAAGCTTTCGAAAACTTGTAGGAACCTCCATAAAATCCTCTCTGGGGCATCTACTAAATTACATAGTTAAAGAAATGTTTATCGGTAAATTAAAATTAGAAACACAAATGTCAAACTGACCTTTTTCTACCACACAGGTCTGAGAATCTGAGAATCTGGGCAGACGTTGTAGAATGGGCCAGATCCAAATAGAACATGCTGGACTTTTGAATGGTCGAGAATATGGCGGCAAAACTCCAAGTTTGACGAAATCTCGACTTTTAGCACTAAAAATGTACAATGGAACTTTACAAAAAATGTTACTGACCTCTAGTAGCAACAGAAAATGTTAACAGTATAGCTAACTTTAACTGAAATACTGTAAATGTTACACTGTAACTTATCAGTAAAGTTTTTGTTGTTGTTTGTTACAATTATCAGTTAATTGTCTGTTAGAAGGTGACAGGAACTTACTAAAAGTAACTACCACTCTCCGTGTCGTTTAGAGACATTACTGCCAGAGATGCTCAGAATACTACAGCTCTTGGTAGTTTCTCGAGACGTAAAAGTCCACAGAGACAGACAGACAGACAGACGTGATAGATATGATTTTAAACAGCTAGCTTTAAGACTACACGTTACCCTAGGACGGGGTGCGAATATATGCGCGGAGTACGGTCTCCAGACTCATGTAAACCCAAAGGAGGATCAGAGACAGCATTACAAATAGGAAAAAAAAACTAGGCTTACAATTAATGAGCTTTATGCCAAGTGTTATGGAGTGTGCGAGTGTATTTGTATTGGCTGATGATTTCTGATGTAATTTAAAGTAGGATTGGTGCAGACGAGTGAAGGACACTGGCGGATCCAGGGGAGGACGGTAGGGGCGATCGCCCCCCCCCCACTCGGACGGGTGTCGAACGAATTTTAGTATAGAATTCACACAATTTGTATACGAATTTATTACTTATGTTAATAATGTATACTAATTATTTATTTATATTTCAACCTATTTTTAGATTATTTCGCCCCCCCCCTCTAGTATGTTGGCCGATATGGTGGGGGTCGGGAGGGGGCGATGGCATCAAAAACTTTTGAGTGTCGGGGCGGTCCAATTTATATGTAGAAATCACAGCTTGCTAACGGAATCAATTGAATTTCTATATGATTAAAACTTGTTATTGGTATTTTAACCGATCCTTATATTATGTCGTTCCCCTGTTGGCCGATTGGGAGCGAATACCTCTACTGCCCTTCCCACCTAAAACCTTTGAGTGGGGGAGGGCGGTCCTACTTTTTGGAGAAATCATAGTTTGTTAAAAAAATTAGTTGAATTAATATATACATTTTATATTATGTCGCTCCCCTTCAGGTATTTTTGCCGATTCGGTGGGGTGGGGGGGGGGGCGATTGCATGTACTGCCCTCCCCACTTCAGCCCTCTGAGTGGGGGGGGGGGGCGGTCCTATTTTTATGGAGAAATCATTGTATGTGAACAAAATTAGTCGAATATCTATATAATATAAACTACGTATAAATATGTGAACCCATTGTATATTATGTCGCACCACACTCTAATCTCTAATTTTATGATTAGTAAATATAAAATGAAAAAAGGTGGTACCAGGTGGAAGGGGCGATACATGCAATCACCTTTCCCTTGTACTTTTTCTTTTTGTATTATAGTTAAGAAATTACAAAATAAAGAAAATCTGTCTTTAATATAATTTATACATGCTATAAAATGAAATTCTTATATCGAGTCGACTCACTCCTATTCTTTAATGCCAAATACAATCATTAGCAGAAATTATAAAAAGGAGTGAGGATTAATCATTTTCACTCAATCGCCCCTCCCTTTTAAGACAGAGTTTATGTAATTTTACATGAATTTATCTTAATTATTTTAAGAAAGACTTTGCTTTGGAAACAGAATTCAAACAAATTTTTCAGTATAAGAGTCACGATTGAGATGAGCTCTAAGACCCAGATCATCTTTTTCTAGTCGCCCTTTTCCAACCTTTACTCAATCTGATAGTTTTCTAGATAAATAAATTTTGGATTGAATTTTATTGAATATTATTTATATAATAATTTTTTTTCGGCGGCGATCCTCAAAGCCTTAATCTAAAAATGTGGGGTATCTTATCTTTTCAAGGAACAAATCGGTTTTATTTGCAATGTATTAAGGGTCTATAAATTCATATTAGATTATTTTTCAACGTTATTCAAAAGGTCCTTTAGAATAGGATGAATAAATGAGCTATAAATGTCAGGAGAATGCGTTTCTGCAGTGAAGAATGCAAGAAAACGCTTTTTGGGTCGGGACTGAGCCCCGAACCTTACTGATGAATAATGAGTTCTAGATGTCAGGAGAATGCGTTTCTTCAGTGAAGAATGCAAGAAAACGCTTTTGGCGTCGGGGCTTCGCCCCGATCCCCACTGATAAATAATGAGCTATAAATGTCAGGAGAATGCGTTTCTTCAGTGAAGAATGCAAGAAATCGCTTTTGGCGAACCCCACTGAAAGATAATGAGCTGTAGATGTCAGAAGGATGCTTTTCTGCATTGAAAAATGAAAGAAAACGCTTTTGGCGTCGGGGCTTCGCCCTGAACCCCACAGGGGAAGCTTACTGCGCTCTCCCAGACCCCAAGCTTGCAAGAGAAAGGCCTCAACATAGCTTTTTTTTCGCCGAAGGTTGAGAAACACTGCTTTATTTTATTCTCATATATATATATATATATATATATATATATATATATATATGCTGTACGCACGTTTATGCATAGGGTTAGGGTTTACTGGCCGCTAGGGTTAGGGTTTGGATAAAAATCACCCCCTCACTCCAAAGTTCTGGATCCGCTAGTGGTGAAGGGGTGAATGGCTGATGAACGATGAGTTTTTGGTGTGAGTTAATGTAATCTGTTTCATTCGTTCGACATCTAGCTAGTTCATTTGTATTTCTACCTTCATCTATATTGAAACTATATTGTTTACATAGTTGTGAATAAAAGCCAAGTTTATATTGTGTACAAGAAGAAGTTTTCGAGCTTTATTCATTATTTTTGTACCAAATATTTTACACCTACAAGAATTATTAGGACTAGTCTGAAGCTACATCCGGGATTTCGACACTTGGAGCATAATTTTTTTAGCACTAAGTAACAGATTTCTTTTAAACAGCCCTGAATATACGAACATTTGTAGAGGATGGAGATTGTCCAAAACATTGTAATCTTTCACTTAATGATTTAGTGTGTGTGTTTAAAAGTGGAGATTTGAAAGAGTCAATTAGTTCATGGATAAAATGGTATAAAAATAAACATCACCACGAAATCCGGACATTTTTGCAATGTAGGACAATGTATGCCGGACGAAGGGCTGGGCTCCCAAAAGAGCACATGTCTCATTTATCCGAACATCTGTTTATTATAATGCTGAGTGTAATATTTGCATTAACATAACTAGAGGACTCACGATTTTTGCATTCATTTTAAAGAGAATACTTAGACGCGATCGATTTACAGAAGACGAACCTACGGAATTTAACCATTAACGGAGAATATATTACTTGACGACATCGGGACTGAAGCGCGTGACTTCTTAGAGAGCGGGGCCATGTTTTGCCGCCTCATTTAACACACATAAAAGTGATTTTTGTTATTTAGAATCAGAGCTCCACTTTTTTTTTTTTTTACACAATACTAACCCCCCCCCCCCCCTCCAAGCTGAGCCGCCTTTTCTGGAAGAATTTGTAAAGCCTCAAATTAACGTTCAAACTTTGTGTGTGGGCCGCGTTGAATGGGGTGGGGTTGCTGTTTGACCTCGTTAAAATGCTGTGACTCACAATGAGCATGGTGGTTGACTCCAAAGTGTTGTAGGTTCAAAAAAAAAAAATAAAAAAAAAAAAATAAGAAAAGAAAGAAGCTCTGACCTATTTAAATTCATTATCATGGCGTCTACAACGCAGTTTTTGTCTTACTTTTTACTCAGTTTAAGAAAAACTCAATCTTTAATTCCTAATTAGAACTCAGTGTTATATGTGTGTGTGTGTGTGTGTATATATATATATATCATGGGCGTAGCCAGGGGGGTTGGGGTTTAAACCCCCTTCCCCGAAATGATATCCCCCCCCCCCGCTGGGGGTGGGAGGAAGGACTTTAGTGACTGATTTTGTGCTTTGATTTTGTTTATTTTAGGTGAGATTTTAATACTAAACGATCTCTTGCCCCAGCGCAGCTAAAAGGGTTTCGAGTTTAAAACCCTACCATGGGTTTTTGAGTTTAAATCCCCTTAACAGGGGGTTTTGACTTTGAAATTCCTTACCAGGGGTTTTTGCAGTTAAATCCCCCTCTTCTATTAAACAAAACAAAAAACAAATTGAAACGACGATCCCCAAATTCCAAGAACACAGTGAAGGAAGATTTTGATTTTAAAACCCCCTCCAAAATTTACGATAAACCCCCTCTTCAATATGAAATAAAAGCAAACTACGCACTCAAAATGTTAAGGGAGTAGCTAAATGGGTTTTGACTCAGTTTTAAGTTTAAACTCCCCTCCAGTGGAGTTTGAAGCTAAGAAATACATCTTCAATAAAAAAAAAAAGGAAAGTACACACTCTAAAATCTATGAGTGTAGCCAAAGGGGTTTTGAGCTTAAACCCCTCGCCAGCGGGGTTGGAAGCCAAAAAAAAATACATCTTCAATGTACAAAAAAAAGCAAATTACGCACTCAAAATGCTATGAGCGTTGCCAAAAGGGGTTGGAGTTTAAATCCCCCTTCAGAAGTGTTTGATGCTAAAAAAATACCTTCAATATAAAAAAAAAGGCAAATTACACACTAAAATTAGTTGAGCGTAACCATACCGATTGGGGGTTTTGAGTTTAAACTCCTTTCCTCCAGATGGTTTTGAGTTTAAAATCCCCTTACAGAGCGTTACGACGTGGGAAAACCTCATTCTTCAATATTATTCTAAAGCAAACTACAGTTACTAAATTATATTACCGTAGCTAAATGGGGTTTTGAATTTTAAAAAAAAAATCCAGAGAATTTGTAGTTTTAAACCCCCAACTGATGATTTTGATGATAAAACTTCCCTTTTCGATATAAATCTAAAGCAAACTACATTCCCTTAATTCCAAGAGCGTATTCAAGAGAGGTTATACATTTCTACCAGTGGCGGGCTCCATTCATAAAGTGCAGTGAATAGTCATCTGCCGAAATTGAAAAACACTAAATGTGGCTCAACAAAGATGGCTTAGACAGATTTAAGGAGTCAGTTATTGAGATCGGGTCTAAATCAAGGAAATCCTATGCCGAACTGGGAGTCGACCCTTTAGTAAGATTGTGACAGAACGTCGCATGAGGTTTGCGGGAATATGTTCTCCGACAAAATGAATTACGCATAATAAGAGTTTCGATGATATCATAGTACAACTTGGCGCCACACATTCATGGAGGTCCTCAGAGCAGGTGGGAAGAGGCTTTAGACATTGCCAGTGACAGATTTTTGTGGAAACAGCTTGACGTCAAATGCTCCGAACGGCGCGGGAGGGTCTAAGTCAGTAAGAATAGCACATTAGGTTTTTGAAATAAGACTTTTTAACAGCAGGAAAATGCACTGTAGATACCTCAGAGTATGCATTTTGTTGGCATTCAATAATGAAATAGTGCTTGGCGGCGGGGCTCCGCCCCGCGCTGGGGGAGCGCTGTCAAGGGGGGGGGGAGTCAACAATTTTTTCCACTAACTACAGGAAGAACCTATTCTAGTTCACAATAAATGTGTTAAGTAAGAATGAAGGGTCAGAATGTAATACAGATTATGTACACACACACACATACCTATATACAAATATTTTTTTCGCGAAGTGGGGGGGTGCCGGGCGGGGAGAAAAAATCCCCCCTCCCCCCCCCCCCGAAAATTCCTGGCTACGCCCATGATACATACATATATATATATATATATAAAGCTTTTGTTGTACTCTAACAATAAATGGCCCATAAAACAGTCAATATTTAATTTAAAAAAAATCTAAATGTAGACAAAACTGACTATATCCCTTGTTACTTACATTGCATACAGGTCCGACTCATTGGGTCTTGGCCATTTCAACTGATCTACAAGCCAAACTCTTATTTTTGCCAAACTGATAAGCCACATAGGCAAGCCTTTATTAAAATAATCTGGTCGAAATTCGAGTGAATCTGGCAAGTGGAGTTTCACTCTCTTCGTTTTTGGGTTACCTGGTGAATGTATTTGCCAGAAAAAATTAAAAAGTGTAAGTAAAATACATGCATGATGCTTTTAAAATACATATATCTACAAAAGACCTGCTCATATGGTCTACCAGTATGATAAAAGGGACATATATATTTGGCTAATGTCAAATACAGAGTGTTGTTAATATAAAGTAGTGAAGTCGAAACAACGACCTGCGAAACATAACCGGCCGTATTGATATCTGGCTCTTCGAAGCTTTATCTCACACTGACCACAGTGCATAATGAATTGACTAGCTGAAGTGAACATTCATTACGTAATGTCAGCCATGACTGCCCGACGGAAGGCACAACCACAAAAAGAGTGCATGTGCACAGTGCACGTATATAGTACATACAACAACAAAAAAAAAGGGGGGGGGGAAACTTTAATTTTCTGCCCCCCCCCCCCCTTTTTCCAAAAAAAATTTTTCCTGGCCCATGCAACAATATAACAAAATATATGTTACATGTTGATATTCATAACATATACTTATTATGTGCCTTCTTCCCCCCTTTTCTCTCTCTGATCTTAAAGCTATTGTATGCAACAGGGGAAACATCAGTCAAAGAGTTTTATAAACAACTTGTAAATACATCAAACAAAATTAAAAAAAAAATGTTTGTTCAATACCAGAGAAAATAATATATTGTCAATAAAATAAATAAATAAATGAGTCCGAAGATTAGTGAGGAGTGCGGTATTTCCCGTGGCTGCGCAGCCCCAGCTGTGACCTACATATTTTGCCAAACTCAAGGCAAGCATAACCATTGTCCGCAGGTTTATTAACTATTTCGTTAATTTTGTTTATTGATTCTTGTTTTGTCAAGTACAAAAAATAATTGCACTAAATTGCGACTCGATCCGAGATTGGGGGTGTGAGACAAACAGACAGTGTGAGATGATTGTAACAAGGAAAGACAAAAAAAAAAAAAAAAAAAAAAAAAAAAAAAAATGCTAATATTAGATTAGTCTTGTAATAATAATTTCTCATAGATCTAGAAAACAATAATAAATTTTTGCGATTAAAAATGTTTTCATCAATTGTTCTGTTTAGCGCAATTTCATGTTTTTAGTTTTCTCAATGCGCTATGATTCTAAGACTTGTTTGCACCAATTGGGGAAAAAAAGAGAGGGAGAAGAAGGGGTATCTGGTTGAATTCACCGTGATTGCTTTTTAAATGCATAAAAAAACAGGACTCAAGCCTCCTCAAGGGGACTAATTCAGCTTATACCACCACATATGTCAAGTACAATTTCTTTCCCTTATTCTATACGAATAATAAATTACCAATAGCTAATTAACTAACTGGTTAAATTTTTTAAATTGATTCTATTTTTGTCAGTTGCAAAAAATAATTGTTCGAAATTTCATTTTGATCCGAGATTGTGTGTGGGGGAAATATAGTGTACAAACTTTTTACCAGCCTGACAGTGTCTTGGTATAAGCTTTCTAAAAAAAAAGAGAATTGGGACCACCATTTTTTACCTTTGCTACTAAAAGAGTGTGAAGATAGTAAATGTCTAAGCAAACTTTAAAACACGACTGTGAAACTGTCACTCTAATTACAATGATATGAATTTGTTTTTGTTTTTTTAACAAAACTTATATGAACTCACTCTGTCGCAAATATAATTTCCCCTCTCTCCAACCCCAATGGCCAGAACTTCTGTATCCGCCTATGGTTTCGATTCCGTGAAGAGTATGTGCAACGCAAGCCAGATAAATCACTATTATTTTATATATATAGTTCTGTGAGTACAAATTACTTGAGTTACGTTATCCAACCTTCAAGACCTTGACCTTTGCACTTCCAGGCCTTTGAGAACACTGTGATGTAGTTGTCGTTGTTCATGACAGACAAGTCTACCACTACCACCCCATCCTCCTCACACTGGTACTGCACTTTCAATTTAACTGCTGGGCCAAGCGTGTCCGGAGCTTGGATTATCCGGACATGACTGCTGGACGGACGTGACGTGTCACCTAATGGATTCTATTTATAAAACAGAATATATTTGATGAATACAATATGTTATTGCATTATGAGTTTTGAGGAAATGTGTTTGGGTTTCACTATAAAGTTCAAATTAAGAAAGTTGTAACATTTTAGACAAACAATGTTCTATTATTACAAAGATATAAATTACCGTAGACTAATAAACATAATTATTAATTTACAGAGACTTCATCTTCTTTGCATTCCACTGCCACAATACATCTTTCTTTGGCAATTCTCGTAACGGACTGATGATTACTGGAATGAAAGTTGAGAGAAATTTCGACATCCCTAGCAGTCTTTGACTTTCAGTACGATCTGTTGGTGCTGGCATTTCCATTATTGGTTTGATTTTAACAGGATCTGGACGAATGCCACCTGCTCCACTCGGACTACGGATGGTAATTACACCAGAAAGTTTCTATTGTATCTTGTTCTTGTTGAACCTTATATTGTTCTTTTTAGCTCTTTCCAGAACATTTTCAAAAATTTGATCATGTTTTTTCTCGTCTGTTGCTACAATCAGCGTGTCATCTGACATAAGTACACCTGGGGTGTCTCCGAATATTTGATAAGTATGTTTCTGTAGTACTTCACTCGATGAGGATATACCAAAAGGCATTCTCAAGAATCTGTATCTTCCAATTGGAGTACAGAATGAAAATAAATAAGAGCCTGGTTCATCCAACTAACATGATATCAGAATTGGCTAGTGTTTAAAGCGCTGTTTTCAGAAGTGGCAGATGCTAGTGTTTAAAGCGCTAGTGTCAGATAGCGGTCTCTAAATTGATTAAAGTGCAGCTAGATAATTATTTTGTGTCATCTAGTGTCCTTAATTCAGCACAGGTTTGTAATAGGAATAATGGAATTATTCGATCCTCCTAAACCGTTGGCACTAGACTGTAGCCTGTCTGAGAGATGGAAAAAAAATGGAGATAAGTTTTGCCACAATTACGAAGTCCGAGTCAGTGAAGAAAGATTTTACTGTCTACGGTAATTTTTTTCTCTGTTAAAAACAGAACAACCAATATTAACATTTGACATGTTTAATATTTCACTGTTATTTAAAGCTATAAATATCTACCGTCAGATCAGTGCAGCCTGCTGCCCAAATTTCAACGACAAGAGCCCAAATACTTGTTAGACTACTTGAATTATAAGTTCTCGAGTCATCTCAGAAGTAAACGGTTAATAATAGCTCAATAAAAAAATTATTGTCATTCGTGGGCTTCCGTAATCATTAGTCTCGCAGATGTTTTAAATGGTACCGATAAAATGCGCGCAGGATATTTGGATGCTTTCATAGAGGAGTTTTTTTTTATATTATTATTATTGTTAAAGCTTGTTAGGTAAATAAACGAAGGTTAATTATCCTTGTCAGTAGTGAATTAATCACGTTTAAATTTATCAATTATACCGGTAATACATGTAAGTCATTTTTAGCTGCCAATTTAGGCTTTTTATTTATTTATGGTCTAAATAGAAAAAGAGCTGAAGTGCCACATTTGAACTTACCTGGCCATTGATCAGAAGTATTCCCACTTGGCTTACAGTCATGAGAATTATCGTCGAAATATTGGCGAATTTTAACATTTCTTTCACTTTAAACTTGTAGAATATCGTCAATATTATGGACTGAATGTTGTGTGTGTGTGTTATTTAAATGTATTTGTTTATCTCTATCTCATGGATATTTTAAAATGTTATTTTGTTACAAAACTGTTGCATACATAATAATGGATCTCGTCTTACTTTATAACAGATTGTAAATGTTTTAGTTTATGGAACATTTTCTTAAAAGGTGATTTTGTAAACTTGCTACACAGTAGCCATATTTAGCAAACGTAAATCCAGTCCAAGATTCACTATAAAGGACAGTTGTCTATAAATGTTTCAAGTACTGCAGAGGTCCAGATTAAACTCAATGTTACAACACAAGTACTGCAGAGGTCCAGATTAAACTCAATGTTACAGCACAAGTACTGCAGAGGTCCAGATTAAACTCAATGTTACAACACAAGTACTGCAGAGGTCTAGATTAAACTCAATGTTACTACACAAGTAGTCCTACTGCACAAAGTCCAGATTTAACTCAAGATGACAACACTTGTACTTTCACAACACAGTAACACGTTGCAGGGAATCCAAAGAACCAAATGTACCCTAAATCTATTCGTGTGCAGTAGAGCTTCACAGACTACACACATATATACACACACCAGAGTTCTTGAATGTGTAGAACTGTGTAAAAGCTAGATTTATGTTGAACTAAACAGTTGCCCCCACATCTAATATTGTTATCTAACACTGAGTCCCAGTAAGCCGAAATGTTGACGTGGAATACCCTACGTGAATAAGTTATCCCCCCCCCCCCCCCTTTCCTTTTTTATTTAAAGCAGCTAATGTTTAAACACGACTACATTTTCTTAATCAATACCAACAGATGATTTTAAGGATAATCCGGCAACAGATTTGAGGGGGAAAAAATAGAACTGCGCCTTGAGTACTGGCGGATTGGTGTGGGGGAGAGCTGTAGCGGTGATTCCCTCCCCCTCCCCGAACTGGGAGCTTTTTCTTTTTAAATAACACACTTTTTGGAAAAAATATCAACTAGATATAGGCTACCATATTATTTAATGAACTTTAAACTCCATTCTTTTATTAAACGCCCCCCCCCCCCCCAAAAAAAATAATTTTCAAGCATTTGTAAATATGGAAGATTACAAAGAAAAGTGTGTGTTTCCACAAAAAGTCAAATATGGCCCCACATGGATTCGCTGATCTGTCCATCTGTTTGGTACTATACGAAGGGATACAAATGACAAATACAACTATATCCCCCCCCCCCCCCATACAAAATAGGCGATTGCGGGACAAAAGTGTTGCTAACGTGACTGAATTATTTGACAGGCGTTATTACATTGTTAATATTCATAAACATTCAAGGAACTGGTCATAAAGAAGAGATGGTTCTCTAACGAATTTTATTTCATAACCAACTATTTGATGTTTGACCTACGTACAAAGTTTTGTCTCTCTGGAAGAATAATTTTATGTCAAGTGTCTATTGCTATTACTTAATGGGGCTCTGTCAGTACAAGTTAAACCACTGGCTTAAAAAAAAACAGCAACACTTTCACTATTTATTTAATCTTGTTATAAATATGCGTTTATCTATAGTAGCAGTGGCGTAGCTAGCCATGGTGCGGACCGCACGGGCTATCGTGTGGTGAGCACTAGCGGATCAAGAACTTTGAAGTGGGGGGGGGGGGCGATTTTTTTCCAAACCCTAACCCTAACGCCGAGTAAACCCTAACCCTATGCATAAACGTGCGTACAGCATATATATATATATATATATATATATATATATATATATATATATATATATATATATGAGAAAACAATAGAGCAGTGTTTCTCAACCTTCAGCGAAAAGCGTTTTCTTGCATTTTTCAATGCAGAAACGCATCTTTCTGACATCTACATCTCACTATTTATCATTGGGTTCGGGGTGAAGCCCCGACGCCAAAAGCGTTTTCTTGCATTTTTCACTGCAGAAACGCATCCTTCTGACATCTAAAGCTCATTATTTATTAGTGAGGTTCGGGGCAAAGCCCGACGCAAAAAGCGTTTTCCAAAGCAAAGTCTTTCTTAAAATAATTAAGATAAATTCATGGGAAATTACATAAACTCTGTCTGGAAAGGGGAGGGGGCGATAGAGTGAAAATGATTAATCCTCACTCCTTTTTATAATTTCTGCTAATGATTGCATTTGGCATTAACGAATAGGGTTGGGGTGACTCGATATAAGAATTTAATTTATAACATGTATAAATTATATTAGTGACAGATTTTTAAAAATATTTTGTAATTTCTTAACTATAATACAAAAAGAAAAAGTATTGGTTTGTCCCATGGGGGGAAGGTGATTGCATGTATCGTCCCTCCCATCTGGTACAACCTTTTTTCATTTTATATTTACTATGATAAAATTTGAGATTAGAGTGTGGTGCGACATAATATACAATGGGTTCACGTAGTTTATATTATATACATATTTAACTAATTTTGTTCACATACAATGATTTCTCCATAAAAATAGGACCGCCCTCCCCCTCTCAGAGGGCTAGAATGAGAGGGCAGTACATGCAATCGCCCCCCCCCCCACCCCACCGAATCGGAAAAAATACCTGAAGGAGAGCGACATAATATAAAATTTATATATTAATTCAACTAATTTTTTTCACAAACTACGATTTCTCCGAAAAGTAGGACCACCCCCCATTCAAAGGTTTTAGGTAGGAAGGGCAGTAGAGGCATTCGATCCCCACCCCATCGGCCAAGAGGGGAACGACATAATATAAAGATCGGTTAAAATACCAATAACAAGTTTTAATCATATAGATATTCAATTGATTATGATAGCAAGCTGTAATTTCTACATATAAATTGGACCGCCCCCCCCCACTCGAAAGTTTAGGGGGGGGGGGGCGGAATTGATGCCATCGCCCCTTCCCGACCTCACCATGTTGACCAACATACTAGGAGGGGGGGGGGCGAAATAATCTAAAAATATGTTTAAATATAAATAATTAGTATATATTATTAAAATGAGTAATAAATTCGTATACAAATTGTGTGAATTCTATACTAAAATTCGTCCTCCCACCCCCTTCGGGGGGGGGGGGGGTCGCCCCTACCGCCCCCCCCCCCCCCCCTGGATCCGCCAGTTGTGGTGAGGGGCATCAAACTCAGGACACATTTTTTCAATAAAGTCAACGCATTGTACATATATGAACAAAGATAAACTACTGAAATTGAAATGTTTACTAGAAATTAATTTACTTAATTAATTAATCTCCTATGTTCTCTGTTAAATTAAACGTAAGCTGTTAACCAGGTTGAATAAAGTTTACTGGGCACATTTTGTTACTCCATTGTTCATTATGCTGGTTTCATCTAGATCTAGAGCATATAAATAAATGGTTTGTGAACTTACTATTCTAGTACGATCCACTCCTAAGAGAACATTTGCTTCGAAGCAAGCTTAGTTCCAGACCAAACACGTAGCCTGTATGTCTCCACAAATACATAACGAATCTATTGTATTTGGGTAACAAATCATTAAAAAGCCAACTAGATTAAACAACACATTAGATCTCTTCTTAACCAACAGACCTGGATTAGTAGTTGATTATGATATTATCCCTGGTCTATCAGACCATGAGATCATAAAAATACACAGTCAGATAAAAGCAGTAGCCAATTGAAAACCCAAAAGAAAAATCTTACTCTGGAATAAATGTAAGCTAACACAACTACACCAAGCTGCATTAAACTTTCAACAAACATTCTTATTAGAAAAAGACATTAACCAACCAGTCGATGACCTCTGGAATTTCATTAAAAACCATCTTAAAAGCATTATAGAAAATCATATACCAACTAGGTACGTATCAAACAAAATAAACAAATGCTGGTTTAATAATAGACTAAAGAAGCTTTGTAAACAGAAGGAAAACCTATATAGAAAATTTAAAGAAACTAAGGCAGAAAGAGTTTACAAAAAGTATATAAAAATTAAACACTTAACCCAAAAAGTAAGCAGACAGCTGCAGAGTGAATACATAAACAATATAATATCTAAAGATAACAACAAAAAACTATGGTCATACATTAAGTCTAAGAAAATGGAAACAGGCATAGCGCCATTAAAAGATGAACATACATAATGATAATGAAACTAAAGCAACCATCCTAAACGAATACTTTGCATCAGCATTCTCAGCCCCAGGAGACAAAGACATATTACTGAATTTGAACCAAGTAGACAACATAGAAGATATAGTAGTACAAGAAAATGGGATTCAAAAACTATTAGCCAACACCAAACCAAATAAAGCGTCTGGACCTGATGGTATTCCAGCTAGATTACCCAAAGAACTAAGCAATGAGCTAGCCCCAGTGTTCAAAATACTCTTTCAGGCTTCACTTAACCAGGGCAGAGTACCGAAGGACTGGAAAGAAGCTAATGTCACCTCCCCCCCCCCCCTATTTAAAAAAGGAGAAAAATCTGACCCAGGAAACTACAGACCAGTATCACTTACCAGCATCACATGTAAAATCCTAGAACACATAATATGTAGCAACATCATAAACCACTTAGACAAACAAAATGTCCTCACACCATACCAACATGGCTTTAGGAAATATAGATCATGTGAAACACAACTAATAGGACTAATTGATGATTTTTCTAAAGGTTTAGATAATAGTGAACAAATAGATGCTATCTTACTAGATTTTTCTAAGGCTTTTGAAAAGTTCACCACCATAGTTTGCTTAAAAAATTAAAATATTTTGGCATTAATGGTCCACTGCATCAGTGGATTAAAGAATTTCTGATAGGGAGAGAACAAACTGTAATAATAAATGACTCTAAATCAACACCGACAACAGTAAACTCAGGTGTACCTCAAGGGTCTTGGGTCCACTACTATTTTTAATTTACATAAATGATTTACCAAATGGCATTACTTCAGGAACAAAAGTCAGATTATTTGCAGACGATTGCATAATATATAGAACAATAAAAACAACACAAGACACAGATATTTTACAAAGAGAATTAGATGAATTACAGAAATGGGAATCAAATTGGAGCATGTCTTTCCACCCAGAAAAATGTCAGTTGTTAAGAGTAACAAAAAAACTAAAACAAATTAACTCCACTTATCTTATTCATGGCAAACCAGTAACACAGACTAAAATCGCAAAAAAAAAAAAAAAAAAAAAAAATAGGTGTTATAACAAATGAAAAACTATTATGGAATCCACATATTGATGAAACTATAAAAAAAAATCAAACAAAGCATTAGGGTTTATTAAAAGAAATTTCTATAAATTAAATAAGAACATAAACTAAAATGTTATTTAGCCTTGGTTAGGCCAATAATAGAATATGCATCCTCCGTTTGGGACCCCTCAACTCAAGAAAACATCAAGAAACTGGAACAGACACAAAAAAGAGCAGTGATATTTATAACAAATGAATATTCACATTTGACTAGAGTAACACCTTTAGTAAAATCACTAAATTTAGAAAGCCTTCAGGACAGAAGACTCAAAAGTAAAGTAGCAACTATACATAAAACACTGAACCATAATCTTCAAATACAAAATTTAATAAAATACTCTGAAAGACACAAAAATAAAGGCACATTCCTCGTCCCATATACTAGGACAAATTTGTACAAATACTCCTTCTTCCTTAGTGCTATTAGAGCATGGAATGGGTTGCCTGAGCTAGCCAGGAAAAACCAGTGACTTGGCAGAATTTAAGTCATTGGTTAATATGCATGACTAAATGCATGTCGCGTAGGACGTAATCATCTTCTTTTTTGAAGTAACGTCTGTATTATATAAGATAAGATAATGAGCCAAATATTTTTCGATTTTTTAAATCAGTTCATCTGACATGACAAAACTGGACAATGTTTACCAAATGTTGAGGTTTACGTTGTCATGGATACTGACGGGGAAAAACTTCAGTAGTCGTTCATTGACATCACCTACGTTCATGATCTGCTCGAGCAATTCTCTGAGTTTGGCTGGAATTCGAGCTGAAATCAATTCAGTAACAATCTTCGGTACGCTGGAACGTTTACATACCTTTTTATCGACTTCAGCACACCTCTAGGACGTCATCAACAAAATAAATGAGATTAACTGGTTAAAACGCGCTGGAGCGCCAGAGGAGAAGTCGTTAAGATAGTTATGGAACTTATTTTTTAAAATTGTAGAAATTCTAGAGACATTGACTAGAACAGATGAAAACTCTTCTACTATGTCTGAAGCAGGCAGATTGTTAGTTGCTGTGCAATCATTTTTTTCACCTACATTGGGTTTTAAGCCCCTTTATTAACTGAATTAAGGACGCTTAAGCCTACCTTAAAAAGAGATTGTCAATTCGAAGCTGAGAACTTAAACGAAGAAGATTAAACACATTCTTAACTACTAGTCGGCAGAACATCGCTGAAGTCAGTGTTACCTTTACAGAATGTATGTGCTCAGATTTGGTAATTAGCGCAGAACCTCAAAACGGTGTTGGCCTCAAGATGCCAGACGAAAAAGGTGAAGATTTCGTATTAACACACAAGAAAGAGCTTAGGATGGAAATGTATTCTTCCTTGGACGGGATAGTTCAAGAAATAATCACCTAAGCAATATCATGGTGTGGTAGATAAATATGATTTTTTGTCACCATCCCAACTAGTGAGTCCTCAGATCGAAATCAATCTCGATAGTGCTCATGACGACATAGACAAAAATGAATTTCATCTGGTGCGAAAGAGACTTTAACAGTTTGTCGCAGTTTATTCAGAAGCATTTGAACTTCTGAAACAAGACCTGTTAGACATATTAAGTTTTTTTAAATGTTGGTTAGATGATTCAGTTGTAAATGTTTTTATTTTCATATTTCTGACAGTTGTGGTAAGTGAGGTTCTGTGCGGGTCAACTTTTTTCAAACTCAGCATTTCTTAATGGCAATCAATGCTAAGAAAAAAATGCGACTTTAGTTGTATATGCATTTGATGGGCCTAGTACAAACCTTGATATTTTCCATTATGTGACTCACGATTCGTTAGAAAACCACCATTAAATCACCAGTCACATGTTATGCACTCGGATAAGGCGTAGAATACAGCAGGCTATCTATTCCATTCATGCCTGCTTTGTACGTTTGTATGGAGAAGGCTAAATGAGTATTAAAGGCAGATTTCAAATAACAGTAACGTTAAGCCGATAGACAATTATGCTCTCCAGAAATCTCACCACGGAAAAGTTGCTATATAAAAATATAAGTACAGCCATCATGTGAAGTCATTCAAATCTTTTGGTTTTAGAAGGAAAGTCCTTGAAAGGTTAGAGATGCTCTTTTATTGACTTTCATATACTCTTGACTGATATTTATGTTTTCATTTCTCTTCTCTTACCAAATTAATGAATGCAGCAGTAGTACTTCCTAATTTTAGTTGCTTGAGGGCTTCCATGACATTGGCAAAGTTTGGGTGACCACCACAGCTTTGTTTTTCAAGGAGCTACAGTTTTAATCATTCTGATTTTATATACATCCTTTGCAACTAGATCACTTACTGCTTAGTACCAAACGCTCACAATAATTATAAGGCAAAAAGTGTTGTTTATACTTCTAAAGTTAAATGATTACTTAAAATTTCTATGCCCCATATAGAGATGGTTAAAAGTTATAAAACATTTTTTCCCCTCATACACTATGACAGGGTGGGCAAATTACGACCCGCGGGCCACATGTGTCATGTTTATCATCAGGAACATTGCAGTTTGTTGTTTGCACATGACATGTATGTGCATCTTAATTCTTTTCAAACAAAGCTATTCAATTTTTTGAGGGCAGCAAGTGAAATTAGGCTTTATCATTTTCCTTATCTAAAATGAGAAACTATTTTTAGTCAGTTATTTCACGGGAGTTCATGGTGACAGAAGATGTGTATTCGCACTTAAAAAAAAAACAAAAAAATTTTCCTGCTAAAGTTTCATATTATTTAGAACCACATTCATCTGTGAACAAGTTTTTTTGTTTGAAAATTATTTAGTGTTAGAACAGGTCAATGCTTTTTGACTGTAATTTGACAGCAGTCACAATGGTAACACCTAATAAGCTATAGTTCCATGATTCCGGAATATTATGCACGAGAGTAAGCAGTTATTTACTTCATATTAAGTACAACTATACATTTGTGATGAAATGTTGCGATGTAAACAGATGATATAAAAAAATTAAACAAATCATTTGTAAAAATAGTTCAAGAAATTGGTAACTTTTGTTATACATATATATGGCCCCCCAGCCCCCAAATTTTTTAATACGGCCCTCGGCAGAAAAAGGAGCCCAGCCCTGCAATATGACCATTCCTTTAAAAAAAATTAAACTTTTGCCACACTTTTTGTGACACCCAAACTAACACAGAAAAAATATTCAACACTTTATTTGATCCACAATATGTCTATGTATTGAGTGTTCAAGTCATGGCAGACTGAATCTGCAATAACAAATGTGTTACCAGTAAGAAAACAGTTTTGAATTCACTTTCTCAAACTATCACTCATAGATCTATCAAAATAACAAGTCTTTAAATTACTAAAATGGCTGGATTATTAAAAGTGTATGTCCCAGTTCACTGCACCAGGAATATCATAACCCACGATCCCACCTTTGCCAATACATTCACCAGCGTAGAACCAGAAAACTATTTCTGCACCAACAATTGTGTTCAAAAATGCCTCCTGAAAAAAAAATAAAAAAATTTTGACATTTTTAATGTAAAGACAAAGTTTTAGTAATACGAGTCAAATTGAACCATGAATAGAGAAGGATGTTTTACTTTCCTTCTTTCACTTTCCAGGATCTTCCATAATGTAAATAAAGATCTTGATATAAAAAAGGACAGAAAGGGATCAAGTCAGCTGTCAGCTTTTCTCTTAGTGGATAATTATCAATTCATGTTTACACCATTTTACTTTAGAATCTGTTTACTATGCATGTTAGGTCAAAGATCATTCAGTTTTTGCAGTTAATGTTTACTTATGTTTGAGGGAAGAGTGTATTCTCATCATGCACCTTGACTGATAAATTCATTCGAAGTCACAAGCAATGAATACAATACAAATTCAATTTAAATGCAATGTAGTCAAACCAGTGAGAGTTAGTATAAAACTTAAATCATGGTATACATTTTTCATTATTATTTATTAAAAGAAAAATTAGACTAAAAAAAAACCAATATAAACCTACTTTTACAGTAAGCTGTTTCCATTTACCAGTCTGGGCAGACAATTTTAGTTTCTGAATTGCCAGAGGGACCTCTGAAAGTTCTCCTAATGTTGGAGGTCGAAGTTCAACTTTGGCATATTTCCAAATAGTGGATAACCTTGGTTTAGCAAAGGCAAGGATAGCTGTAAGGAAAAAAAGAACTTTTTTTAACATCAAATAAAAAACCTTAATTAACTTTGATAAATAAAAACCAAAGACAGCATAAAAGAGCTTTATATATAATCAGTTTTATTTGTTTTCTCTAATATATATATATTTTGGTTTTGCGGTGAAGTTGCAGAGATTCTCTCAAATTTGTTTAACCTATTATCAATTTGTTTACAACCATATTTTAGATCTCTCGCATTTCAGTGTCAGCTCACCCTGCCCCTTCCAAATATACATTTTGATCCGAGCTTTTCTTTATTTTATATGCATTGTAAATGACAGGACCGCAACAGGAGAGTGAATTTCTGAGCCAAAAAATGCAGGAAAATGCTTAATCAATGATTTTTTTTTTCATTTATAATTTATTTAAATGTCTATATAATCTATTTATACAAACAGATAGAAATAAATCTATAAATTAAATATTATAATTTAATAAACATGACATTTTCAACTACATGTATTCTCTCTCTTTAATTCCTATTCATGGACCCTCTTCTTGTTTTCAGAATGGTATGTTTTGTTTTTTACACCTTTATTATCCCCCCCCCATCCATCCATCCCAGTGGCGCTACAGCCCATGGAGGGCTATGGCCTGCTTCAACACATACTTCCATTCATAACTCTCCTGGGTCTTTCGTCTTTACGCCCTAACCCCAAGCTGTTGATCTGCCTCCACATAATAAATCCATCGCCTTCGGGGTCTGCCGCCTTTTGGTTCCCCCCCCCCCCCCCACACCAGCATAAATCTTTACACGACTCTCCCCCCCCCCACTGCCTGTTTAATAGGTTGTGACACTCCACGATTAGTGTATACCTAACTATCCTCGCCCCTTGCTCAAGTGGTATGATAATCTGTAGTGGGCATGGTCTCTGGCTTCAAATTATCAGCCCACACTGTTTTTATTTTATTCATAAATTATGTACTTTAGAAATCTCAATCTAGGTCATGTTTACTATTGATTCAATGGTATTGAACAAATCATAGATTTATTTATCACAATAATATTTCTTATTATGATATTGCCCTGTAGAAGAATTACTTAAATCCATTATTATTCAATGAACACCTTTTTTATTATTTCTGTCAACAGCTAACAGTATAAGTGTGATTTGAATGTCTTCTAATAGATGAATGGAAGCTTATCATATAAATTTTGATATTCCCATCAGCCATTGTTTAAACAAGACTCATAATCTAGTCCTCATCCCTAATATGGGTGTTTTAATGCTTTAATACATGGTTAATGAGATTATTAAAAACTGTCATCTGATTCGAGAAACTGAACAAAAAACCAGGAACTTATCTAAAATTGGACATGCGCAGTTCCAAAAGTTTTTTTTTGCTCTTACCTTCTTAGTCTAGATCTAGATCTAATTATAATATTAAGAATTATATAGATCTAGATCTATCTTATTCTAGAGTAGATCCTAAAGGAGTAAAATGCCTAAATCAGTAAGTTGTAACTGTTACTGAGTGTCTGAGTAAGTTCAAGTTGCAGATTTAGATATTCAAGAGACGAAGAGTCTTCTAGAATCTATCTATAGTAGATTCTTAAATAAGGCACACCATATTCGGGAACTAGGTCAAATTTTTATTTTATTTTTTTATTTGGTGACGGTTTAACTTACAAAAAAACTGAAAGCAGATTCTTATTCTGCAACTAAAGGACTATAAAAATAGCTGCATTTCTTTGAATTACCACTCATAGTCAAGATTTTATTTTAAAATAAATTAGGTCACTTCATGCTCCTATACTGAATGCAGTTTTTGTGCTTTCTCCTTCAGTGCACACTGAGCATGTCAGTAAACACCACTATGTAATTGCTAATAAATTATATCTGTGTTAATTAAAAATTATTTAGATTGTATTAAAAGAAGTAGATTCACTTCTGCAATATGTATTTATAGTATATTGAATCATATTGCCTCTCTTTCTCTCTCTCTATATATATATTATAGTTTATTTATTTATATAGGCTTACCTATATAATCTATGTGTAGAAACAGACAGAAATAAATCTATATAAATTATAGATCTATAAATAAATTATAATAATTTAATAAAATGTATGATAATTTCAACTAGGCTACATGTATTCTCTCTTTCTTTTAATTCCCATCTGACCCTCTTCTTCTTTTCATAATGTTTGTTTTGTTACACCTTAACATCCACTCCCTCCCATAGATGCTTTGCTTATAACTCTTTTCATGACTCTAACCCCCTTCCCTCCACTGCCTGTTTGATAGGTTGTGACACTACGTGCTTAGTGTATACCTCTCCTCACCGCCAGCTCACCTGCAGTGGGCATGGTGTCTGCTGGCTTCAAATTTGCAGCCCGCACTTATTCTTTCATTCATAAATTATATATTCTAGATATATCTCAATCTAGGTCATGTTTATTCATTGAAAAAATCATAGATTTATTAATCCCAATAATATTTCTTATTACGATTTTGCCTTGTTTACTACAGGAGAGTGTGTTAAATTCATTATTATTCGTTGGAACACCTCTTTTTTAAATTTTATTTAACAGCTAACAGTATAAATGTGATTGGAATGTCTTTCTAAAGATGTTTGGAAGATTATTTTGATATATCCATCAGCCTACGATCAAACAGGCTCATAATATAGCCCTCATCCCTTATATGGGTATGAATTGCTGGGGGAGATTAAAACAATAGCTTTACATACATGGTTACTCAAGTTACTGAGAATCTAAAAAACTGCCATCTGCTTTGGAAAAGCGGAACAAAAATACTGGAATTTATATAAAATTGGACATGCTCAGTCCCGAAACATCTTTAGCTTCAAACATAAAAACAAATGAATTATAAACAAAAAAAGCAACGCGTTTCTTGAAGGAGAATTTGATGAAGTGTGCCTTATATAAGAATCTAATAATTATGTAATATTAAGATTATTTCTTAGACCCTCATAAAGATCTAGTCAATCTAGAACTAGATCTTATCTAGTGATCTAGTAAGTAAGCCTGATGATGATGATCAATGGATCATGAACTGAAGTTTGGCGTTTAGTTGACTTTTATTTTACTTTACAAGTTTAGCGGTACTTTAGCCTCTGTCAAGTCTGTCTGTCAGTGTCAGGCTCGCCTCTGTTCACTGACACTGGTCTGTTGTGCTTTTTTATTTAATTAAAGTTAATTATAAGAATTATTATTAGAGTGATGAGTCTAAATCTCCATAATGTAGACAATGAGATTGAAAGGTTATTTAATAGAATAAGCTAACCAACGAAAATGCTGAGGAAATTACAACTATGTCAGCATGTAATACTAACTTGATCCTTTTGAGCTGAAATATGTAACGACCTTCGCCATCTTAGGACTGATTTACAAGCAAGGGCGAAAACTACGAATAAGTGAAGCTCTTCTACTTTTGAGAAACAAGAAAATTTTGTTTGTTAAAAATAGAAACTGGTGGCTCAGTCGATTGCATCTGACCAATAAAAATTCAAGACAAGGAAAAAAATAACCTGGCATCTCTTTTATTAAGAGTCTTATGTAAAGTTTCATGATAGTCTACTTATATATGATCTACTTTAGATTTTCTAAATCTAGACTAGGTTTAGAAATAGAACTTAATATCTAGGTCTGTTATATCTAGATTAGATTTTCTAGAATAGATAAATTATAGTCATAGAGATCTCATCTCGCAGTCGCAGCTGTGCTTTGAAGTTTGATTCTTAGATTTTGCTGTCGGAGTTTCTTCCGTCTGTGAGTGTGAGTAGTGTGGAAGTGTTTAAATTTAAGTGTTAGTGAAACTTACTTAGTGTCTTTACTTTTATCACATAAGTGTATGCTACTACTAGATCTAGAGCAGTTGTTCTCAACCTTTTTAGCTCGGAGACCCCTAACAAGATTCTTCACTAGGCGGCGACCCCAACCATAATATTTTTTTTTCGATCTTAGGCATAAGTAGACCCCAAATGTGATTTTGTTAATGTTATAAAATCATAATCAAATTCTAAATGTATGATGTCTTTAAGCTTTATATCATTGTATAAAAATTTTTTGCTTAAATTGCTAAAAAAAAAATGACTGTTGACTTTCAATTATTTACTTTACTACTGCATGTTTATTATATTCATGTTGTATAATTAAGTTACAATTTGAAATGTATAACTAAGCATGAAAACCGTTAGCCTACAGTCATTGATACAGTAAACTATATTGCTACAAAAGTATTGTTACAACAGTATTTGCAAACAAGCCAAAGTCATTATGAATGTTGAGAGTGTTTCTGATTCATCAATTCAGGAATTATAGTGACAGACTTTGAGTTGAGTTTAGGCACAATTTAGGCCAACAGACTTTGAAAGATCACAACGAATGTCATCTTCAGCATCAGTCTATTTCTGAAATTAGACTTTATAAATAGAAAACTGTTTCGCAATGAAATGTTGCTGGAAATGGAAGAAGAAGGCGCAAAGCAAACTCAGATAGAACGGAAGATGTCAGCAAGCACTTGATTCAGAATTGTAGAACTACCATTGAAAATAAATCATTTTTAGCTGCATCGCTATTGATGTAATGCTGGTGGCAGTGTCTTCTTTGCTAATACATATCCATGAATCTTGCAGTGAGTTTCGATGACTTTTGGTGATTCATTCAGAACCAGACGTTAAAATCAAAACCGACATCCAAGCATTCACGAATCACCATTTGTGCAGACACCACTTGTTTTTCAAGGGATCTAATAGTTTCTCAAAAATGAACCAACTTTATTAAGAAACCTGTAGAGGTTTGTAAAATAGAAACCTCGTCATGAAAATCACATAAACCAGTGATTGTGAACAGTTTGCAACGTCTGTGAATCCATCAAGGTGGATGCTAAATATTTGAAGCGGAGAAGAAATCATTGCCTGAATTACCTGATCGATAATATCTGCAGAACTATTCTTAATGGGAAAAGTGTCATTAGTTAAGAAAATTGCACTAAATTTAGTAACGAATTCGACTCCATTCATTACTCAAACAATATCTTTGGCCACTGACAATTTTAACTCCTTGGCAATGGTGTGAGATTTCATAGCTATGTCAATTCAGAGAGAAATCAATTAAGAAACTATAACTGTTGCTGTTTTGATTATGATTTAAGATTCCTTGACTCTGTCAGCTTTAAACCTAAACTACCCGATGTCCTTATTGTTCTGATTTCATACAACCTTGCCAAGAAAAAATCGTCATTATATTTACTTTTGTAACATTCTTTTATTCAAGATCCATGTTCATGGAATGTTCCGTAATATATATATTACCTTCAATAACATGGACTAGAAAACAATTACGTATTAATTGTTTCAATTAATAGTTTAATCAAGGCTAGCTCAAATTTTCACCATTGAAATAATGTTTGATTCCGCAATGGAGTTAAGCAAAGCATTGGAAAAAAGAAGTAAATACCAATGGAAAACTATGTCTACCTCTAAAAGAGCCCTCTGTGTCGTTTGGTAATAAGTTTGTGTTTTAAAATATGTCTTCCCCCAATTTTTATTTCGTTTAATTAACACTTCACAGTCGTTTAATGGTTTATTTTGTACGATTCCAATCTGAGTAATATCCCTTTACTTTATACATTAGATTGTAATTGTATACCTTCTATGGTACACATTTGCAAAAAAAAAAATTAAAAATTTGAATGTAAAATTAACGAAAGCCAAACTTTCCGATGGTCTTAGGCGACCCCTGGCAAATAGTCATTCGACCCCCAAAGGGGTCGCGACCCATAGGTTGAGAACCCCTGATCTAGAGTCTATACTATTAGTATACTATACTTTGTATCACTGTAAGTGTATGATATCATAGTTACTTATTTATAATATTGAGATCTATATATAGATTTATAGTTACACTAGGTTGCTAGAGTCTGTGACAACTCTAGATCTAGATTCTAAGTCTAAATAAGAGTAAATCTGCCTTAAATTAAACACCCCCCTTTTCTATGTTATACTTATACCATATATATTGGCTTTATTGGATATTTTATCAATTGAATTATGTGTCTTTATTTTAAAGGTTATTACAGAAATAATGTTGTAGTACAACACAAGACTCTTCCAAATAATAAGACACTCTCAGGTTTTACTCTAGAAATACTTTAATATTATAACAAGTTACGTAAACATGAAAATGTCATCTCTCACCCTGTCAATCTCCTTCCAGCTTCCTGTTTTTAACATCCCTTCCATTCAATACCCAAATTCACACCCTTTTTCCCATTAGCACCACGACTGTAACACCCCCCTTGTTTACCTACAGTATGTCATCTATTTTTCTCATTTTTAACACATTTATGTTTGTATTCCTATGAAAGATAGTTTTTCTACTAGGCAATAAAGTATACCAGTATGAAAGTGTCCTAATTGGACTGCATACGCATGAATAGGGGTTCTTTCAGTACTAAGGCTGTTACATGTTGTATAGCCCCATAATGCATTAGCCAAGCAAGACCTACATATTTGGCTTCAGCATTGAGAGGAGAACATGTATATTACTCTTCCCTTGCTTAACATTCAGGGTTATGGGGGGGGGGGGGTAAATAAGGTATATTATTTTAGAAAATGCTACAATATCAAACTGAAACATAATTTTCAAATACAAAAACAAAACCTAATAATACCTCAAAAAGACACACAGATAACTTATGCACATTCCCTTTCCCATAGAATAATAATAATAATGATATAGATAATAGATCTAGTCTAGATATAAGACTAGAGTCTATATTTAAATATTAGTATCTTTCTTATTTATATACATGGGCATAGCTGGAGGGGGGGGAATTTTGTGACATCGTATTGCATTAATTTTTTTTTTTTATTGAAGGGGAGATTTTAATGTTAAATCATTACTTGCCCATGCATTGCTAAAAGGGGTTTGAGATTAAAATCCTCCTCTCCAATAAAAAAAACTATAGCAAACTACAGTTGCCAAATTCTGTTAGCATAGCCAAAGGAGGGTTGAGTTCTTCTAAAAAAAGTGCAGGTCAAATTATCAATTCATTCCTTATTAATGGAGACTATCAATTAATAGGAAAACAGATCAATGTGTGAAATGTTTTAGTTGTTGGAGGTTTGAACCCCATCCCTCCACCTTTGGCTACTCCATGAACTGTGGAAGTAGTTTGCTCAGGCTGTTGCTTGAATTCTCATAAATTTATTTTAATAATGGATCCAATTGATTTATAGGAAAAACAAATTCCCCCCTTTGCATTGCTCATAAAATTTCAGAACTGTGGGTTTTTTTTTTTTTTATTCCTGTGGTTGGGGGGGGGGGGGGGGTGAACCTCAAACATGCTGTGCCAATAAGTTGAATGAGCTTGGTTAGTTGATGTTGATTCTATAAGATAAGATAATTTTATTGATCCAATCAAATGGAAATTTTTTTAACTACAATTGACAACATCAGCGTAGCTACTGTACAACAATATTCACACACAAAACACATACACATTCACAACAAGCGCTTTATGAATTTGACTTCTATGTACTTCTTGATGACGACAGCTGGGATAAAGGAGTTTTTAAATCTTTCTGTTTTAGTCCTAATGGAAAGGAGACCACCATTTCGTTCAGATCTTATGTAACAGTGATTTAATGGGTGCAGGTTGTCCTTAAGAATCGAGAGTGTTTTGGAAAGGCATCGTTCATGAAAAAGTTCAAGAGATGGTAGCTGTATTCGAGTGATATGCGATGCTTTTTTAATTAGTCTATTTAGTCTAAGTGTTTGTGCCAGTGAAGTATTGCCATACCAACAGGTGATGGCAAAGTTAATTAGATTGCTGATGGTTGCTGTATAAAAAAGTTTAATAATTGTTTTGTCAATGTTAAATTTTCTTAGCTATAAATTTGTTGGGCAGTAATTTGTATTAATTTTTCATATGTATTTAAAAGCCATATATATTTATCTTTAGAACTCTTTGCATTAAACAAAATGTTTTATTTAATAAAGTTTTTTTTTTTCACAGTTTCATTTCACATAGAATATTGTATCTCTGAAGTGAAATTATTGAAAAGCTGCAATGGATGTAGTACTGGATTATGCTGATCACTATATTTTGACTCCTTATGTATATCCATCCACATGGCCTGAAAAGGATCCATGGAGACAGATAGCCTCCCTTCTACTCATAGCCAATATAGGAGGCTACATCTTGTATTTCATATCAGCAACATTTAGTTACTTTTTTATCTTTGATCACCGTCTTATGAAACATCCACAGATTCTAGATGTGAGTAGAAAATTATTTAAATAAACCCTTGTCTATGCAAAGGTCATTTGATTATATTACCATATCCAGCATGTTACAGAACTTCCCTTGACTTGAGTCAGGTCCGATTTGGGGGGGGGGGGGGGGGGGGGGGAGTATGCAGTTTTCTCTCTCCTTGATTGACCCTAACCCTATTTAATATTTATTTAAATAATTAGTGACTACTTTAAATTAAATATGCCAGGTATTGATGTTTGTTTGGGTAAAAAAAATATGGTTGTAGCCTATCAGCTTCTTTAAGCAATAGTTTATGAGGCCTTTATTTGCCATTACTGTTAGTATCTACCTGTAGTTACCCTATTGATTGTAAACAGAACACCTAAGAGGCAATGTAAAATCTTGAGCTGTTATTGCAGTTAGCCTCACCAGGATTTGTCCTATATGGCATGTCTCAGCAGCTAAGTTCTTCAAGACTCAGCTGGTAAGGCCCATTCATTCACTGCTTCTTTTTTTAATTTCAGAATCAGATAAGGAAAGAGATCATGTGTACAGTAATATCTGTTCCGTTCATGAGCATTCCAACAGTGACAATGTTCTTTCTGGAAGTCAGGGGTTACAGCAAACTATATGACAATGTTGGTGATACAAGACTAGGTAAACTCTAGCATTGACATTGGATTATTTGGTTAATAGACTTCTTGTAAAACAATAATGAACAGGTTTACTGATGGCAGTTTCAAACAATGGCTGATAAAAGGATAAATAAATACATACAGCAGACAATATATTAATATACTAAAGAACATTTACATTTTGTAAAGCATATTTTTTTGTCACAATGAATAACTATATAATCTTACACATTTCTTTTCTACTTTACTGCCATCCTACAAATGATCTGTCAGTGCTGGAAAATAATTATTTTAAATACAGTTATTTAAATGTACTTGTGTAGTAAGGTTACTATGGAGTTTACTTCAGTATGTCTAGATCTTGTTTTTGTTCTACCACTATCATGGGGCTCCCATGTTTATTTCATACTTTCTGGGGCTCACATATTAAACATTCTTTCTGGGCTTTACATGTATACTACATATATATACTTAATGGTCTTCACATGTGTACTACATACTTAATGGGGCTCACATGTGTGCTACATACTTAATGGGGCTCACATGTTTATTGCATACTTTCTGGATATGCACTTTATGGTATTGGGCACTTTACGGTATATATATAATATATAAATAAAAGATATTGATATTTTCACAACTAAATAAGATAATATGTAAAGTAATAAAATGTACACTTTAATAAATAGATTTAATTTAGGAATATGAATATTTACATTGTAGGAAATTTTTTTCTAATGATGAGTCACCCCGACTAGATTATAATGAATCTAATTTGTTCGTATGTGTTTCATTACCAGGCTATGCAGGCGTTGTGTTGAGCATGTTTACATTCATAGCCTTCACTGATATGTGTATCTACTGGATTCATCGATTCCTTCACCACAAGCTGGTATACAAACACTTACACAAACTGCACCACAAATGGAAGGTAAAGAAACTGTTTTTAAGATGAAACAATATGCTTCTGTATTAACGCCTTCATGGTTTATGTGGCTGACAATATTTTGTATGTTACTTAACCACTAAGCCACCTCACTAAACATTTCTAATCAAGAAGGCACCAACAATATTCATTATTATTTCTCAAAACATTTTTATTTGTCCTAACTTATGATGCATTGCATAAATTTAGTACAGTGTTTCTCTAACTTTACTAGTGATACCTCTTAAGGCCAAAATTATATCTTCGCACTCCATGGGCTAGCTTGAATTTCTAAGGAGTATTGTGTCTCCTTGCATTCAGCGCTATAAAAATTCATTCTCCAGACGTCTATTTCGTCTAATTAAACATTCTCCCAGATCCCCCTTCTGGTTCACAAAAGAGATAGCACCATAGCGCACTTAGCATGCTAAGGCATGAAATATGCACTGTATAAAGACAATTTAAAAATAAAAGAACATTCTTGTGTTCAGCTAGACATCATACTGTAGCTTGCCTGTTTTGTTCACAAAAAATATCACCAGAGCGAAAAGTACATTAGAGAACTTTGATTATCTTGACGAAAGAAAGACCAGTAGATTCTAAATTCGCATTGGTATGTCATCTTCAAATAAAAAAAAGCATTCTGAATTGATCTTGTTTTATTAGACAAATTTATATCAACTCACTCTGTCTGTCTGGTAAAAAGTTTGTACATGTTATTTCTCAGACACCTAATCTCGTATCAAGTTGAAATTTTGCACAATTATTTCTTTTACCTGACAGCACAAGAATAAAAAAAAATTACCAATTAGTTAATTAATTATTTGTTTGGTTATTTCTTTTACCTGACAATAAAAAGATTAACAAATTATGGCTAATTAAATTTATTTTTTTTTGGTATCTTGAACAAGGGAGAGAAATTGTGTTTGACTAATGTGGTGGTATAAGTTAAATAACTTAATACTTTGTAGGTCGCAGCTTTAAAGTTTGAAACTAACACTAGATAACTATAAAATCTATTTCAATAAGCTGGCAGAATGATTAGTGTATTGGTCTAAGAAGACTTTAGCTCAAATTCAGGTCATTCACCTTTTTTTTTGTATAAATGCATGTAAAAAGAGATCACCCTGATACTCCCTACTTTCTCCCCCCTACTTCTTTCAAGCTGGTCCAGACATTTGATAGGAGCATAGAGCATTGAGAATGCTAAAAGCATGAAATTGCACTTAACAAAAACAATTGGTAAAAATATTTGTAATCTTGCAGATTTATTTTTGTTAATCTAGATCTATTACAAATTTATATACATGACTAAATCAAACTTATTGATACAACTATGTTAAATATAAGCTTTGTTGTTGTTTTTTTTAAGTTTGTTTTTTTGTTACTTGATTAATACTTGTATGAAATTATAACTACAATACGAAAACAGCAAATATTTTTTATCTTTTAGAAATGCTGATGTAGTATATATTTTATTGTTTAAATTTCAGGTTCCAACACCATTTGCAAGCCATGCATTTCATCCTCTGGATGGTTTCTTACAGAGTTTACCATACCATGTTTACCCATTTTTGTTTCCACTTCATAAGGTAATATACATCTGTTTGTTTGTCTACTTTAGCTTATTGAGTGACAGTCAAGTTCTTATTAGCTCAGAGAAACTTAATGCGTGCAGACAGTTGTTGTTATTTTTGTTATTAGTGATACAATCACACATTTTGTCCAATTATTTTTTACTGCAATGGGCTAGGAATCTTTTGTTATAAGTCTTCTGTTTAAATCTCTTAAAGTTTCTTTTAAAGGTATCCTTAATTCACTTACTTATAAACGAATACATTTATTATATTTTAGTAAATGTTCTTGTTAACATTTATCCAGGTCACATATCTTGGGCTGTTTCTTTTTGTCAATGTCTGGACCGTGTCCATCCATGATGGAGACTTTAGGGTGCCAGAGACTCTCAAGCCCATAGTAAATGGCAGTGCACACCACATGGACCACCACTTGTTTTACAATTACAACTATGGCCAGTTCTTCACCCTTTGGGACAGGATTGGTGGCTCCTTCAAGTATCCAAGCTCCTTTGATGGCTGTGGTCCCATTGACCTGATTTTATCTAAAGAAAAAGAAAATGGCAGGTTAAAACCTGAACACATAAAGAATGGCAAGAAAAGAGATTAGTGCATGTTTTAGGTTAAACTAATTAGTCACCTATTGTTCAGTAATACAAAACAATCTCTCATATTTTATATGGTAGGATTAAAGTGCCTTCTTGGCATAGATGGTTTTAGGGCTTCTATGTTGGTTTTCCCAATCTAATCAGCTGTTGGCATTCTTAAAATATTCAATTTAAAAAAAAAATTAATACAACTTCAGTATTTTTCTTTATATGGTATATTTAAAGTCCATACAACTACATTATTAAATGCAGGTTTAATATACAGTTTTATGTGCTTTAGTGGACCATTTTTCAAAGTATTTATTATTGTATAAAAATATGCTTTCTTCTAGTGTTGTGAAATGACATTTATTTGTTGATATAAAGTAGATGTGTGAAAAGCTGGTTTTGGGTCAGATTAATTTTGAAGGTTTTTTGTTTATTATTGCTAAAGAATTTTCTATCAAGTTAAAATATTCTAGGCAGACATGTTAAATTTTGTATACATTTATTTATTTATTACTAATATAATTAAGGCATTGTTTCAAGATTGCCTGTCACATAGCAAGTGCTGCCACTTGAGGAGTATTGCAGACTTTGAAATTTAAATTCTTTGTGAAAGTGTATGATCACCTCATGACTTCTGTCTATTGATGTTGGCCTGTTTGTTACTTATTGAATTTCAAAGCTCAATTTAAACAAGAAACTATACATTCTGAAAAATTTCATACTAAAGCTTTATATCTCAAATAATTATTGTGAAGGAAATTAATATCTATTTAATATCTATTTTGACACAGAAGAAAGAACTATATTTCATTTCTTACCTAGTAACGTAACAAATTCAATATTTTGAAAGATATTGACAAGTGCTATTTCCCAAAGTTCCTGTAAGCAGCAGGGTATTGCCAGATTTTAGGTCCCATACCATTGTGTTGACAATCAAAAATGCATACCAATGAACAAGGAGCCATCAAGAAATATTTCAAGTTTTAAAGACCCTGTGTTTCATAGTATAATGATCATAAATATTTTATCCTATGTCTGTATTGTTATACAGTATCGTTATTTGAATTTAAAGACTCATGTATAAGCAATAGTGAATTATGTCATTTATACTATGCTATTTTTTAAAAATTATTAACTGTAATAAAGGGCATTTTCCAAAATTACTGTATGAACGATCTCCAGAATCATTTTTGTTTAAATTTTTATGTTAGTACATTTTAATTTTAGTACATTAAGTTGTCATGTCCCTAAGTAAAATGTTTTCTGTTGCCTACTGTTGCTGCATCAGTTGTAGAAATTATTGAAATACTGCTTTGTTTTTGTATAGTATTGTGTAGAGGAGGGACCTGAGCATATGATCTCATTGAGAGCATTCAACTAGGGATTAAAAATGTGTAAAGCTAAATACATTAATAAAATGCTTTGAAAACAAGATGTCAAGAAATCAAGTGTAAAAAAGAAAATATTATTGCAAAATAATTTCATTTAATCAAACTTTTCAATAATGATTGTATATTTAAATATTAGATTCTAAAATTTTACAATAATATAAATCATTATTTAAAAGTGTTGGGCGGGTATTGTAGTAACTTAGTCTTATTAAGTGATTTCTTGGGGGGGGTCTATGTTTTAATCATTAAAAAGAATCGATTGACATAAACTTCAATGGATTTGTAGATATTTTTTGTTTTAATTTCAGCAATTCACGAGTTGTTTTTTTGTTGTTTTTTTTTTAGATTTTGTAAAATTAGTCCTTAATGTGATTTAATTTCATTGCTGGTCAAGAGGCAACAATTCTAAATCAATGTACACTGTTAGTCTGGGAAATATTTTATTTATGACAATTTTATGTAGTTCAATTTCTTAAAAGTATAAATATTTCCATTTTACTGTGAAGCTAACTTGACTACTAGAAAATGTGTCACATCATTTTATCTTTTGATAAAAATACAAGGGAGGTAACTAGGAAGATTGAGAATAATAAACTAAAAATCTGCAATGCACACCCTCCATTATAAGATTCCTAAATTTTAAGACTATTATATTTTTAGTGTCAGTACCTAGAACTAGTTTCATCCTCATATTTCTATACTCTCAAAATAATTCTTTTCATTTAGATACATCACTAGCACAGCAGGTAGCAGCTCATAGTGTGTGTGAAAAATATTGAAAAGAAATGAACAAATGTGTCTGTTGTTGAGTTACAAATAAATGAACAAGAATTCCAGGCATTGTTTCTTTATTTATAGATTGATGTATGTGTCATAAAGTTTCATTTTGTGTTATCTGGAGCTACAATCACTTCAAACCAGGACCTGGCACCAATTTTGTTTAGTTCCTTGATTTATTTTTTTTTGACAGACACCAAGCTCTTTATAATAAGATTATTTGTTCTGAAAGCATTACAGATTCAAAAAGTAGGGCTTAGGTGTTGTTTGCTTTCCAAAATCTTTTTCATTCTCTTTTTAATTCCATGCTGAGTTTTAGTTTTCTATTCCACAATGTACAAGATTTTTCTTACTGTATGGTTTTTTAAATATTAAAAAATAATGTCAACTATGGCTGTGATAAATAAACTATTCATTTCTTTATTCATTTTTCTTTGCTTATTTTCTAAAGATGGATTCTACTTCAGCGTAGCAATCATTATGTAAATAACAACATGTAGACTATCACTTATTTTGGGAAGTGTTACTTCTTTAGGCCCTCATAAATAGAGGAATTTATATTTAGTACATTACATTCTGAAAAACAATTACATAATTTTATGTTTTGGTTTTGTTTTTGTTTTTTTAAAGGGAGGGAACCTCAAAAATCCATTTTAATGTACGTTATGAACATACATGGTTAAATCTATTTTTTAAAAAAAATTTTTTAGAAACAAAGCCATTTACATTACATTCTCATGTTCTTTTTCATGTGTTACTAGAGTTATGGTATAATACTTTTTTGTTTGATGTGTAGATTTTGTTCTGAGAACTTTACTGAATAATTTATGTATTCAATTCTGTTATTTCTAAACAACAATAAAATCACAGTAAGTACTAGCACAAAACATTTCTAAATATCCTAAAAGTAGAAATTCCTTTGGTTATTGTTACAATTATTTGTATCTATAATTTCTTTCAAGCCTTGTTTAATTGCTTGTACACTTGCAATCAAGTATCAGTGTACAGTTTTTCAATAATAAACATCAAAAAAACTAAACAAATGTCATTGCTATTAGAAGCGTGTCTACTTGAGTACAGCTGTTCATGTGTCAGTCAGGCTTGTAATGTTTTTTTTTAATGTAAAATCTTTGTATTTCATTGTTTATATTCTAGCCGATATTTTTGATCACAACTGACAGTCTCAAACTTAAAGCAAAACATTTTTTCTATGAACTATCTTCAACACCAACAAAAAAAAAACTCAGTTGACCGCAGAGCTGAGGTGTGCATACAGATATTGATAGATCCTAAATATCCATTCCTAGAGTTGTGTGCCCCAGGCTGGAAAATGGTAACATTAGTATTAAACTTACACAACAAAATCCACAAGTCTTTATCCAGAAGCATTTCAAATTTTTGAATTAAAATTTTTAGAGTCCAGAAATGATGTTGACTTTAGCTTCTTATACCAGAAATCCTTTTGGATACCTTAGCAAGCCAATGAAGCATGTTGAAAGGTAAACTATCTGCAGTATAGAAATCTGTGGAAGTTAGATTTCATGTTTCTTTTCTTTCTTACTTTCTTTTTTTACACATCTTTTTAACCTTCAATGATATGCACTATTTGTATCTGAAATTAATTAACTTTGCATTGAAAAGATTTCTACTGTGTTTCATATTTAGGCAGAAGATTAAAAGAGTTAATTGTTTTTAAAAAATACCTCAATAAGTTAAGTCAGTCTATATAAGAAGATGAAAAGATGTTCATGATGCTGTTCATATCTGGGTTTAAACCTAAGTTTATGTCTTATGGAAAGTGATTCATAAGAAGAGCAAGATTTGAACTGGTTAATATCACTTTATTTTCTAGAATATCATTTGTTATAAATAAAATAGAATGTATCAATAGAATACCTATGTACATGTATAATAAAACGTGGCTACAAAACATATACATTAATACAGAATTACACCATGTTTGGGTCAGTTACAATATGAAATCAACATTCTGGAGTTTGTTAGTCTCGTAAGGCCGTATGTTGATATCATATTAACACAGACCAGAACCTGTTTGATAACACAACTTTGATATGCACTTACAGCAACCTACAGCTAAGACCAACTATACATCTTCCAATTGGCCCGATAGGTTATGTTATGACAAAATGGTACGTTACTCTATTTGTTCCATGTAGTCATAGTATCTTTAGGAATGATGCTGTACCTTTATCAGTTAAATAGAAAACAACAAAGCTTGGCCTAAATAATAAACTCATTAAAATACTTTTTTTTTTTAAAAGCCCTGAGTGTGCCAGAAATAAACATTTTCGAACAAATTTCCTCTTTTTAAACTGATTTGTGTCCAAATGATGTCCCTTCTTTTCGTTAGTTCCATTTTCCCCATATTTAAAGACGTCCTTCTCTTAATTTTATTTCTTATATACTTTTTTTTTCCCACTTCAGAATCACAATATATCCAGCCTTACACTCCGCCTGCAATGTTACCATATCTTGATTTCCAAATGTGTATGACAAATGAGAAAGCCACCAAACTTCCCACAACACACAGGGAACCTGAGGCGATGATAAATATTTTAACATGGAGGTAGACAAAGTGACAGTCTTCAACAGGCGAGTACAAGAAGGTCCTGTGGAATAGTGATCCAAGTGTTAAATAAAGGTCAAACATACATGCACATTAATAGTAACAGTCATTAGGCAAGCCGCGTGACACTATTAAAGCATTGGTAATGTAAGTTAATGTCAGAGGTCGGTCTTGTGCATTGCACCAGGAAAACTAGAAGTATTCCTAAAAAGCCCAAACATCCAGGGCTCACCTCGCGGACTGGTCTTGGGAGTGGTGGCAGAGACAGCCGTTGTCCACGTGTTCACAGTAGGCGTAGCTGAAGAGGTGACCTATGTGGATACCACAAAACACAGCGGCGGTGACGCACAGAAATATTGAGATCGCAGACAGGATGCTGCACGCCGTCTGGAAAAGAGGGTTAGAGTCAGAAAGAGCTGCCAGGGCCTATCTGGAAAGCAAAATCTAAAAGCTTTATTGAAAATTCGATTTCCCTATCTTCTGTATTTAGCTTAAAATAGGTGAAATAGCTAGCTACCTTTGGTCTACTAATAGCAAGTCTTTTCATTATTAGAGACCAGGTTGGACAGTAGGAGAGGCGATTGATGACAAGCCCCTTTCTTTAAAAATAAAGGGGGGGGGGGCGACGCAGACGTATTTTAGTGGAGAAATTACATAATGTATGTTTAAAAAAACTGCCTCTAATTTATATAAGTTATATATACAAACTTCTTATGTGAACACCCCCCCCCCCCAATGCCATCATTTAAAATGGACAGTGGATCCATATCTGATTGATCGTTTCAATTCTTCCGCCCCCTTCCCTTTCCTGTAGAAAACATGACTTTTAAAACAGGGTAGCCAGATTTGGCGACATTTTTTAAATGTACTTCCTCAGGTACAAAAATTGTTATATAATGACACGAGTTTGTTGCAATTATTTCAAGAAAGATTTTGTTTTGGACAATTTAGAATTCTTAAGAAACGTGCAAAAATTTTTGATTTTTTTAACCTTTTTTTTTGTTTTTTGTTAAGAGTTTTGCAATTTCTGAACAAAACGAAGTTTCACCCAGTGGTCTAGCTGGGGGATATGATGCCCGGTGCGGCAGCTCCTCGTGATGCCCCCCCCCCCTTTCTAGAAAAACGAAATAAAACAGCGAAATTATTTTTGTCGACCTAAAGTATATTTATTGTTAAAGTATTGCTCATTTGCAAAACAAACAAAAAAAAAAAAGAATTTAACAACAAGGTATTACAAAAATCTTAGCTCCTTTCTTGCTGGCTAAATCTATTTTTTCCCAACAAGGCCAAATAAGTGAGTCGCAATTTTTTTTCAGAGTTGATAGCCTTTAAGTAATGATCAGCTTGAGTCTGCAAAAACTTTGTTCGCACAGAACTCATTTACCACAATTGTCAGAAATATGAAAATAAAAACAATATTTAGAACTGAATCATCTAGCCGACATCTTTTGTTTTAAATTAAAACTCGAGATATTAAACATTGTCCTTGTTTCAAAAGTTCAAATGCTTCTGAAGAAACCGTTGAAGAAGTCTTTTTCGCTCCAGATGAAATTCGTTTTTGTCAATGTCGTCATGAGGACTATCCAGATCGATTTCGAACTGAGGATTTACTAGTTGGGGTGGTAACAAAAATCATATTTATCTACCACATCATGATATTGCTCATATCAAGTTATTATATAATATTTATTGAACTATCCCGACCAAGGAAGAATACATTTCCATTCTTAGCTCTTTCTTGTATGTTAAATAGTGTTAATACAGAATCTTCACCATTTACGTCTGGTATCTTGTGACTAACACGTCTTTGTTCTGCACTAATCACCAAATCTGAGCTCATGCATTTATCTGAACACATGCATTCTCTAAAGGTAACACTGGCTACAGCGATGTTCTCCCAACTAGTAATTAAGAATGTTTTTAAATTTTCCGTTTAAAGTGTTCAGTCTCGAATTGACAATCTCTTGTTTTTGAAGGTAAACTTACGCGTCATTAGGGCCAGAAACCCAAGATAGGTGAAAAAATGAAGACTGCATAGCAACTAACAATCCGCCTGCTTGGACCTAATAGAAGAGTTTTTATCTGTTCTAATCAATGTCTCAAGAGTTTCTATAATTTTTAAAAATTAATCAATAACTATCTTAACGACTTCTCCTCTGGCGCTTAAGGCTAGTTTCAGTTATTTTGTTGAGCACGTCGTAGCGGTGTGCTAAGTCGATGAAAAGGTCTGTGAACAGTCTAGAATACCAAAAAATGTTACTGAATACATTTCAGCTTCAGCCCGAATTCCAGCCAAACTCAGAGAATGGCTCGAGCAGATAATGAATTAAGATGATGTCAATGAAAGACTACAGAGTTTGTACCCCGTCATAATATAATATAAATAATGTTAATGTTTTCTTAAGTGCACTGCCCACACAAACGTATGAGTATGCTGCAATGCACTCGTTGGTAATGAGAGCCTGTGTGTTATGTTGAATATTAATGTGACTGACCTGCAGGCCGCAGGGGCTGCCTATGAATATGTGACTCACTTTTTGTCCTGCTTTTTTTTGTGTGCCTTTTTAAAGTTTTATGATTGGAGAGACGGAATATAATCGTCTACTCTTTGCCTCTCGATGTGCCACCGTTGCATATTATATAGATCTAAACAATTAGAAATAAAATAGGTCTAGACTACAGACAAAAACAAACACTTATGATAGCGACACTTTATCATTTCTCTGCCAAATTAAACAGAGCACCTTTTATCGCTCTCACAGGCATGAAGTTGATAGTTTTGTCTAAACAAAAGAGGCATAATTCGCGTAATGAGAGGTACCTTGTCCGATGCGCCTGAACGTCATTCCCCGCTGATTCCTCGTCATTATTTCAGTGGCGCCAGTCTAAGATATCTCTCAAGTTGTGTGCCTAGGTTTGATTCAAAAGTTCAGAGTATCCTCCCTTTAAAAAAAAGTTGCTTAAAATAGAGTTTCTTGCACCTAGGCGTTTACACAAAATAGTAACCTGGAGATCCTTTGCTATGAGCCTGTGCATTTTGTGAACTTCTCTCAACATTTTAGACTCATGCGCCCCCACTGCAATGGCTTGCATTTCTTATTTTTGTGCGCATAGGAGAAATCACAACGGTAAGTGAAGGGGCGATTTTTATTTTGGTCGGGCATGTGTAATCGTAACCTCCGTCGAAGGTACCGATGTAATCACCAGGCGCCGTTGCATTTTCACCCTTTTTCTGCTTCTGTTGTGTATGGCATCTGCAATCCGAAAGCGAATTGCAAACTAAAAAATAGCCAAAGGGGTTTTGAGCTTAAACCCCCTCCAGCGGGTTCGAAGCTAAAAAATACCTCTTCAATATAAAAAAAAGCAAATTACACACCCAAAATGCTATGATCGTAGCCATAAGGAGTTTTGAGTTTAAACCCCCCTTCAGTGGGGTTTGAAGCTAAAAAATGCATCTTCTATATAAGGAAAAGCAAATTAACACTCAAAATTATATGAGCGTCGCCAAGGGGGGTTTTGAGTTTAAACCCCCTCCACCAGAGGGCTTTTTTTTTTAAGTTTAAAACCCCTCCTGAAAGTTTTGAGAGATTCAGAGAGATTTGAGGTTGAAAACCTCTCTCTTCAATTTTATACTAAAGCAAACTAGAGTCACCAAATTCTATGACCGTAGCTAATGGGGTTTTGAATTTTTTCGTTTACCCCTCCCCCCCCCCCCCCCAAATGATTTTGACGATAAAACTTCCCTTTTTGATATAACATCTAAAGCAAACAACAGCCACCTAATTCCAATCGCGGGAGGATCTAAGTCAGTAATAATAGCGCATAAGGTTTTTGAAATAAAACTTTTTAATAGCAGGATAATGCACTGTAGATACCTCAGAATACGCAATTTGTTGTCTTTTAATACCGGAAATAGTGCTCACAGCGGGGAGTTTACAATTTTCCACTAATTCCAGGAAGAACCTATTCTAGAGTACAATAAGCGAGAGAATGAAGAGATTAATTATGTACACACACACACGAAAAAAATCCTGGCTACGCCCATGATCAGAGTGTACTTTCTAAGGTAATATCATTTTTGCTCAATTTATACTATTAATTTACACTCTTTTCATGGGTGGAAGGTAGAAAAAGTGGGTCAAAAGTCTGAAGACTGAATTCCCGAAATTAGCAGCAAAGTTAACATTCTCATTCGCTAATAATAAGAAGTTCGTGGCTTCGATCTCCATACATGTTAATTTTTGTTTTAATAACAATCTTATTCTATCTTTTTTTATTTAAAATTATAAAGTAGGAAAAGTTTTGAATCTTTTTTTTTTTTTTTCTTTTGAGATTATCAAAAATCTGAAATTAAATTTTAAAAACAACAAAAGTTTAACGAGATTGAAAACTTTGAGTCAGGAGTAACGATCATCATTATCTCCACATGAATGGGGGCTTGAGGGGCTTAAGTGACAAATCCTCTTTTTAAAAAAAAGCCCTAAACTCCTCGAAGCCTTTTCTTAAACTGTTTGAAATAATCTCCTACGTACCACAGTTTTCCTACAGATCTGCTAAAATGTCAGCCTCTTTTTGGATAGCATGGACAGACAAAATGGACAACAAAAACAACTGAAAATGTTTCGATGGCAGCTGGTCTGGTATTTGAGTTGAACGTGCACATTTTTTAGACTCTTCTTTTAAAAAAAAAAAATTTAAACTTGCAAGTCTCAAATTATATCGACCATGAAACCCATCAGTTATTCTTTTTATTTTTGTTCGAGAATTTTTTTTATTAAAGTAAGAAGCCATTTATAGCTCACGCTGCTTCACGTCGTAATAACTGGCAACAAGGTAACAATTGTGGAGTGCAGGGGTAGACAATGTCAAATATTTCTGCTCGGAAAATAAGGTGACTATAATTTTTATTATAAATTTAATTCGATTTTTAAAAATGCAATAGAACAAGCGTTATCAAGCACAAACTCACGTGGTGAATACGCATTCTTGTGTATAGGCCTATATATTATGGACGGAAATAACAACAATTTTCCCATTTTTTTCATAATTTCTGTATCGACTATTGATCCGAGATGCACATTTATAAAATGTCATTTTTGAAATGATTAATAGATAAACGTATAGTATTTCATTGCAAAACATATCTACTAACTAACTTTTAATGATCTCATCAGGACAACCCATAGATCTAACGGATACTTTTTAAAACTATGCAAACGAACTTAATTACAGAAAAGAGATAATAACCTCAATTTATTTTAAAACAGACGTAGAGCCTAGATCTAGATTTAGTACGAGAAGGAAACCTTACCTTGACTACAACTAAACTCAACGAGACCTCCTCGTCTTTCTTTCCTTTCACACAGAAGAACACGCTGCTCAATCCTGCCAGCAGGAGCTAAAGGGAGACAAATTTCAAATTCACAAGAAAACAAAAGTTCCCGGTAATTAGCGATACGAGTTATTTATACATCAGGGATTCGCATGCTTAAGTTAATCAAAGTGGTTTTCTCCTTAAGATCCACTAAAATTGGACGGTGTAACAGAGATTCTCCCAGTAAGCGCTATAAACATCAACTCATATCGCCATTTTGCCCTCACTGGCAGAGTGGACAGCAGCTATTAGCAGATGGCTTCTGTAAGAGATAGTTGGAGAGCTGTCACAAAGACTGAGGGACAAACATTTGAGACTCATTAGCAGAATTACTGTGAACTATTTGTGTATTTCTTCTAGTAAAGAGGTGAAAACCATTGCGTCTGCTTGTGTCTCCATTAAAATCCAAAAAGGATGTTCAAGGAATTTTCTTTCTTTAATACTTTTATGCCATACTTTGTTTTGTTTTAGGCTAGGAACATGAAATAAAGTCAATAACTTACTGGCACACCGGCCCATAAAGGTTTTTCTCTCATTCGGATGGCAGGTATTATAATGTGAACATAGGCGGAGAGACCTGTAATCAAGGCCCCCAACAGTATCTGAAAAAAATGTATATATTAATACTTAAGTCCAATGAAAAGCGCAAGACGAAACACAACAATAACACAACATAATAATAACTTAATAAAAACTCCTATTGTCATGACTTACAAATCATCGTCAGGCCTAAAAGTGAAATACAGTCAAACTATATTTAGGGACAAAGAAATACGTCATATAGTTCATTGCAAACATATAATTGAAGAAGGTGCGTTGTAAGGTTTATCTCTAATTATTTTGGAAACATGTAAAATATAACAAACTTTTTATAATTTATGTTTTGTGTTTATTAAACAATATTTATTTCAACGTCCGTGGAATAAAGATGTTAATGTCAGACTCCTTGGTTTTACTGATATAGATGTACACATTTACGAGTTTTCTAGAAAAGAGATACAGTCTACATTTGTATGGTGAATGTCGATAAGATCGTTATAAACTGTCTTTATGGTGATTGTCAATATGATCATTATAAACTGTCTTTATGGTGATTGTCAATATGATCATTATAAACTGTCTTTATGGTGATTGTCAATATGATCATTATAAACTGTCTTTATGGTGATTGTCAATATGATCATTATAAACTGTCTTTATGGTGATTGTCAATATGATCATTATAAACTGTCTTTATGGTGATTGTCAATATGATCATTATAAACTGTCTTTATGGTGATTGTCAATATGATCATTATAAACTGTCTTTATGGTGATTGTCAATATGATCATTATAAACTGTCTTTATGGTGATTGTCAATATGATCATTATAAACTGTCTTTATGGTGATTGTCAATATGATCATTATAAACTGTCTTTATGGTGATTGTCAATATGATCATTATAAACTGTCTTTATGGTGATTGTCAATATGATCATTATAAACTGTCTTTATGGTGATTGTCAATATGATCATTATAAACTGTCTTTATGTCAATATATAACTAAAAGCCGACTAATAGGAGCTTGACAACAAAATATCCTCTCTCTCTTACACTTTATTTGTTACATGCTTTAACACCTTTAACTATTGCACCCCGGAACAACGTGATTGTCTGCGAGACTACAGAATTAATAAAACAAATAGACGCCTCGGAGTTATCACTTTCTTCTTTGATGTTGCCGAGATTTTGTTGGAAAATGTGAGTAGACTCGAATCTTTACTGCTAGGAGCAAAATTAGATCTGGCGCCTCAACGGTGCACCTCCCCCTTCCCCATCTCTTTCGCTTGTGCTCCAGCTGACTGCTGTAGTTAGATCTAGTAATGAGTGAAGCAGTTTTGATACAAAAAGATGAGAAACTTTTGAATCTGAGACAATGTCCATATTTTGTTTATCTTTGATGTCGATGACTTGAAACAAAAAAAAATCACGATAATGCAGACGTTTTTACAACTGTTATCACGTGACTATGTTTGATATATAGGCGTCTAGTATTTTCATGGCACGAGCGTGGAAGTGCGAAGTGCGTTAGCTAAAGCGTTCATTTGTTACATCTTTCACATAGGGTGGCAACTGTTTCGCAGATTTTAAGATTGAGGCTCTCCGGGAGGTGCAGTTTTCAGATTCTAGTAAGTCACTGAGATGTACATAAAATTCCAATAATTCAAGCGCTGGCGGTGTAATTGCATGTTTTATTATGTTTGTATCTATAATCTATATCATTATGGCTATAGTAGTAAACTAGTAATGCTGAGGTCGACGATTGTAGTCATACTGAATTTCTATTTCTTTTTTTACTTATCTTATCTTAGTAGAACAAGAACGCTTATCTATACTATTACGAGATTCAAAGAGAGCACTAATAATTTATTGATCGTAAAGTTAAAATCTGCATTCTAACAAATATTTCTTTTGAAGATTACACAATGTTGTCTTTCGGACTACGCATGCGCATGCCCTTATTTTCGTAGCATTTTAATTCACTACTTTCTCTCTTAAAAACTTGGTCCCTGTTTAATGTTTAATATATGTATGTAGCATACAAATGTAACTCTTCTACCGCGCTACAACAAACGTAGTGCCTCAAAGGAAGTTTGAAACCAAACCATTTTTTTAAACGAGGCAATTTTGTTTTAGTAGTTTTTGGTTCAAAGCTGTTTGGTTAAGGATAAGTTGGCTGAGGGGTAAACAGATTGGTTCCGAATTCGAATCCATACGAGAAAAAAAAATTTTGAGTTTCTGGACCTCTAGGGGTGTATCCCTGAGTCCACGTTGTTGTTTAGCCTACTTGACATTGGTTGAGGAAAATAAATAGTCGTTGTGCTTGCAACATGGCACCCGCGTTGTCTTTGGTTCGAAACAGATGATTTTTCTGCCCCATAGATCTCATGGTTTGAAAGGGTACTTCTACTTTATGATGCTCGTGACGTCTTTGCATCTGGCCGAACAGCTTCAGCCTGATGTGCTCTCTTCCAACACACAGCCCATCACTTAGCAGCCCTCGCTCTAGGTCTCATAATAACCAGTTCTTCATTTCTTTAGTCTTTCTGTCCGTTCTTTCAGGCATTGACACGCGTGACAAAGCGTTCTTGCCCCATACACTCTTCCATACTCCAATGGTTATAGCGAGTATCGGATGTCTTGGAAATAGTACATAAAGAACTGTAAGCCTTACTTCACTGGTTAGAGCTTTAAAACAAAAAAAATTTACTAAAATATAGATTCTATCGAGGCACTTTTTAATTAGAAGCAAAAAGTCAAGTTGGTTCAACACATTTCTGATAATGTAAGACTGAAATGAGTGGTGAAGACTGGGATTTTTTAATTTCGGGATCTTTAGGGCGCCTCTGACTCCACCCAGCTTTAATGAGCACCTGACGTTAGTTGGGAAAGGCGATTGCTTGTTGTGCTGGCCACGTGACACCCTCGTTAATCATCATCTGCCCTATAGATCGTAAGGTGTGAAAGGGGAACTTTACTCTCTTTAATTAATGAAGCGCAGATATGGGAAAGTTTTTCTCAAAGATTACGCACATATAAGTTAGGATAAATCTATTTATATCAAGAAATTAACTTTTTACTGCTTCAATTATAATAGTACATTCTAGAATTTACTTGCCTCCAAAATAGCACACCTGTTCGTACGGGTTCTACTCTTTAAAAAAGAAAAAAATCATTGCATTGATCCAGTGTAGGTCACTTAAAACTGTTTTCATTTAACATGTAACTGGGCCAGTAGCTAACAGAAACATCACTCTCACTGGAAGCGAAGAAAGTCATCAACAATAGCATAAAACAAAGATGTCCCAAATCTTACCCAAACTGCAAACAAAATTATGCTTTCTATGGATTATCCCGCAGCCACTGACGTATTTCTTCAAAGTGACACAACACGTGTTCCGGAAGATGAAACTCGGAACCAACGACATATGCCTACGTGGATTGACACCAAAAAATGTCGAGCTGAATGCCTGATTACGAAGTCTGGTGGAAACACTGGTCCAAGATACTCATGTCAAAGACAAACTGTAGAGCAATACGTGCTCTGGATGCCACTGCGCTGTTCTTATCAGAGATAAAACTACTTAAGGTTTTCACCCGTTCGATGCTACCAGAGTACATGACAAGAATAAAAGAAAAACAGTAATTCTATACTACAAACTTGATTATGTTTTGTTTTTACCTGTAAGATGATTAGAAAGACTCTGACGCCACAACAGGATGACATAGTACAACTGACCGCCTGTCTGATATCTGTCGTAAGTCTACGCCGGACACGTGACCGAGGTTTGTGGGACGAGGACAGTGTTTCTGGTCGCAGGTTTTGTGGGACAGTCGTGTTGAGATAGATCTGAACAAGGGAACAAGAAAAACAAAAAAAACTACTTATACCAAGATATCAATTAGTTTGGATCAGTCATGTCATTAAAGTTGTAATAGATCTAGACCAACAACAATAAACCTGTGCGATTAGAAATATTTTTTACCAATTGTTTTTGTTTAGCGCTTTGTTTTAGCTTTCTCACTACGCCATAATTCTATCACTTATCTGGACCATTTGGAAAAGGGAGGGGGAGAAAGGGATTTCTGGGCGAATGTTTATCGTAGTCGCTTTTTAAAAAGCATTTATAAAAACAAAAAGGAGGGAATGACTTGAATTCGAACTCATGGCTCAAGTCGACATCCTAACCGCTCTGCTAATGAGGCGAATATGAAAATAGAAGATTGTATCTATTGTTGAAATGTTTGTTGGGGTGTGTGGGTCTCTGTAGAGGAGTCAACTGGGCAGTCGGGCTTCCTGAGCAGCTCATTGACCTTGGTCTCCATTTAGAGCCCAGCTCTCACCTGTGGCTCCAAGCAGTTGTCTGCTAACGGCAACGGCCACACTCAGGCAAACTGTCTCGACTGACAGGCCAAATTAGGTGAGGCTTAGCAAGAGCTAGTATTTGGTGAAACTAGGGTGTCCATGTGGTTCAGCGGTGAATCGCTAGGCTACTGAACCGAAGGGGGTTGTGTTTGAAATTTGAAATTTCGGAATTTTTAGGCCGCCCCTGAGTCCCCCCAACACTAATGGGTATCTGGCAAGAGCTGGGTAAGTAAAGTCGTTGTGCTAGCCACATGACACCCTTATTGACCATAGTCCCTAGAAACAGATGACCTTTACTACAACTGATCCATAGATCGTTGGGTATTAAAGGGACACCTAACGTTTACTTCGCATTTTACTGTCATTTTGTGATATTACCAATGAACATTACCAATGAACATTACCAATGAACATTACCAATGAACATTACCAATGAACATTACCAATGAACATTACCAATGAACATTACCAATGACCTGGCTCGATCCAGCTTTCAAGATGAGATAAATGTTAAGTCTAAACGAGAAAGAGAAAGAACCGTTATTTACTTTAAGGCAGAATTTTCTCCCTTTCTACTTTATACAACAAATTTAATGAATTACTACTAATTGGTTAATTGTTAGATTGATTCGTGTATTGTCAAAGAATTAATAAAGCAAAACTTCAACTTGATCCGCCGAGAATGGGAAGAAGGAGATTAAAGTTACAATACGTAATGAGGGGATTAAATCCATATATACTTACACATATCTCATTATTTAAGTAGCATTCATTCACCTTATTTCGAATCAAACAAAATAATTAATTACCAATAATTAATAAAACTAATTGTATGTTTTGTTTTAATTGATTCATGTCTTGTCAGGTTCAACGAATAATTGAGCAAAGTTTTAACTTGATCCGAGAATGGGAAGTGGGAGAAAAAACATGTTCAAATTTTTGACCAGACAGACAGACGGACAGACAGAGTGAGTGGATGTAAGCTACATTGATCAATAGTTACGGGGGACATGCTTGCCCTTTTTCCAATCCGAGGTGTCAAAAGTTAAGATAAGATAGAATTAATTGAATTATAATGATAACGAACGAGCTCGCACAAGTTATCGCGCGCGTTGCAGTCACGCACGCACACACATATGCTAAACGCGTAAATCCGATAAATTTTAAACATAATATTTTCAGTGATAGATATCTCCGTGTTACAGTGTCAGTGCATTTCAATTGACACATTGTTTACAATGATGTGTAATGTGCGTGTGTGTGTGTGTGCACACGAGCGAGTGTATGTAGTACGGTTCCTGTGTGAAATGTAAATTGAATTAAGTAAATAATTCAGCCCAACTGAAGGAGGTCTGTGGTTCTGGTTGATCTCAGATTTAATGATCAAGTTAACAAACACTTTTCTTGTATAATATAAATACGCGAATTCAACTTTAATCTTAGTGGAAGAAAATATAGCCCTAAATATTACAAGAGCGTATAATATAAAAACAAGATTGCAAATTAGAATAACATTACATTTAAACGACATAATGAGAAAGAAAAAGTAATATGCAAACTAAATTAACCTAGAACTAGATTGTTAGAATATACATTTTATCGTGACAAAGATGTCAGTAAAGCCACGGCCGCACGCTAGGCCCAACGCTATGACAATTGAACACAAACTAAGAAATCAAGACACCTTACAGACCTATATCTGTGCATAACAGAAGCATTACGAAAAATAACTGAAATAGATACCGTAACACTCTTTCACGACACACAAGTAGCAAGGTAAGCGACCTATTGATACTCACCAGCATAGATCTCAGTTCCGGACTGCTCACGGACAAACCACAGTTCCCCTTATTACTGCCACCTTGCACGTGGATTGAATTAGGCAGTTTGACCTTTATCGTGCATTCGGAACGTGAGCGAGGTAGTTGAGCCGACATTTTCTAAACGGACTGTCGGACGCACCTGTAGACCATGTAAACACGCTGCCTCTGGCCAAGCTTCTTTGATGATGACATTGAAAGAAGGGAGAGAGAATTGGGCTAGGAAGGTGGCATCAAAAAGACGCTATTATATATATATTTATATTTCTGTATGTGTCCCTCCCCCCCCCCCCCCCCGCCCCCCTTGTGGCTACGCAACAAGTAGAAGAGTTTTTCGAAAAAACCTGAGCCTATGTTGTCTAAGTTGAAATGGGGGGGGGGGGGGGGGGGAAATAATCTCGGAGCCAGGAAGAAAAAGATAAACCAGATGATCTCCTCTCGCCGCCTAGCAACCAGTCACGCTGCAAACTGATATCAGGCGATACTCTTGACAACAAAAACACCGCCTTGTCCCGCGTATATTGGAGGGTTGTCTATGATAGGAGGGGCTATAACCGTATACATTAAAATAAATTAGTCAAGTTGTTATTTTTAGTCGGAAATGCAATAAAACTGTTCACCTGTACTCTGTAGTATGTAAAAAAAAAGTCGGTACAGAGCATAGAATCAATTGACATTAGCCTGTGAGACAGTGTGAGTGATACCCAGCCTACGGTCGGCCCTCAGGCTATGTGCGGCCCTTGACGTGGTGATATCCTGTCCTTGTTCCTATAGCAAAAAATGGACAAGTTAAAGAAAAAAGTAACCAAGATACATTAAAAACTTTAAACCTTAAACCAATACTTACTTTTTACAACGCTTATATCAACTCACTCCGTCTGCCTGTCTGTCCGTTTGTCTGTCTGGCCAAAAGTTTGTACACCGTATTTCTCCGACACCCAATCTCGGATCAAGCTGAAAATTTTCACAATTATTTCTTTTACCTGACAACACAAGAATCAGTTTTTAAAATTAACCAATTAATTAATTATTGGTAATAATAATTTTTTTTAGTATCATACAAGGGAAAGAAATGGTACTTGACTGATGCATGGTAAAAGCTGAATTAGTCCCCTTTATAGGTCACCGCTTTAAGTTGTGCTGACCACATGACACACTGCTCGTTAACCGCTGACCAAAGAAACAAATGACCTTAACATTATCTGACCTATAGATCGCAAGGTCTAAAAGGGGATCTTTACTACTTAGTGTGTGTGTGGGAGGGGGGTGTCGAACCCACGACATTCGCGATATTAGAGTGACGCTCCATTCGTTGCCAGTTTTGGAAATTTCCAAACTTGTCAACTTTTGACCTATTTTTTTTACTAATACCGTTTTTCTATCTGTCTGGTAAAAAGTTTGAACATGAGTTTTCTGCCACTTCCCATTCTCGGATCAAGTTGAAACTTTTCCCAATTAATCAATAATTTAAATAATTATTAGTAATTAATTAATTAATTAATCGATTAATTGTTTTAATTGATTCAAGTTTAATATCAAAATAAGGGGAATAAGTGCAACTTCATGAAAGATGTAGATGCATATGAGGATTTATCTCCCTTATTACGTTTTGTTACTTTTGTTCTGCCACTTCCCATTCTCGGATCAAGTTGAAACTTTTCATAACTATTCATAATCGACAACAATATAAGAATCAATAGCAAAGATTAACTAAATTAATTAAATAATAAATTAGTAGTAATTTATAAATTTTATTTCATATAGCATAAGGGGGAGGCAAAATCCTGCCATCTTGAAATTAATGGCAGTAATTAGCGGTTCTTTCCCTTATATAACCTTTGTTTTTTAAGGAGTATTCTTTTTTTCTTTTGCTAGTTTTTTCCCCCCTTCCATCCACCTTCCACACATGAAGAGACTGTAAGTTTATAGAATTGAAAAGAAAAACAAAAAATACCGACTCGATACCTGGACAATAAAAAGTGGTAGCCATCGGCGGCAATACGAACTCAATATGGCAGGATTCTGTCAATAAAACATCGCTTGTAAAGTATGCAAAGTTTGCATAGAGCATAGCTGTACCAAAGGTTATAGTGAAGAAATGTACTGCCCATATCTGAGAATTTTAGTTTATATGTTCCCCCCAGTATATACGGAAATATGTGATGTTACATAAAATAGAAAAGTCTTAAAATGAAAGTTGCGTCATCAATTCAAGAGCTGCTTTAAATTTTGAAATGGCGGAAATAGATGTTCAGAATTCATAAATGAAGTTATACGGGCCATGCAAAATATCAAGATATTTTTAATCATATTTATGAACACCGAAAAACAGGTATTCAAATAATTGTATGATAAATAAATTTAATCAAAAAAATAAAATAATGTTTAAAAATCTTGCTTCTCAACTAGCTTCCTAAAAACAAAAAATTGTATTTTTTTCGACTCGGATTCACCTTCCAAAATAAAAGCCAAGATTTTAAGTTTAAAAACTTTGTTTCAATGAATTAGAGTCATAAGATCTCATAATTATGATGCCTAAACTGGTGATTAGTGACAGTATGTCATTGAACCAGTCTGGGACAGTAAAAGGTCAAGCCGGGGCTAACAGACAGGTAACAGACAATCAGAAACCTTTTCACAGTAAACGGTCGTCTGACAAAACCTCTGAAAGAGCAGACCTCTTAGCGCCGCGTGTCACAGAGGCATTGAAGTCTGTTTCCTCCTGTGTCATAACGTCAGGAGTGTCCGATGCAATGCTCGATGGCATCAAACTGAATCAAGCTGTGTTTAAGAATGGACGAGCCGTTTTAAATCCACACTTGAAAACCGTTCAAGCCAATGAGTCCAATGTTGAAGCGCCAAATGCTGTGAACCTCTCGACGCAGGAGTTACGGCGCGGCGCCAAAAAGAGAAATAAAGCCTGTAACGCTACGGCCAAGGCGAAGACATCGATTAGAGGGACCCAGATGGTTCTCCGAAAAAAAAGACGTAGCACCAATCCCCAACAGCAGGGAGACAAGCCAGGCCAAAGCTGCACTAAAGAGGGGGAAAACAGAAAAAAACAAGACGAGACCAAAAAGTCAAGCATTATTGCGGGGGCTGCTCTCTGTTCTTCGGTTCATCAAATTGTACAAAGACAAAGCACACGGAGTACAGCTACAATTATCACTAAAAGAGATTTCCCGCGGAAATTAAAAAAACAAAACACCCAAACGGATCGAATTTTCAGAGCAACGATAAAGCCCAGTAGTGAATATTTTAAACACAGAAATACTCAAAACTCAAAGTCATTTACGACAATGAGCGCCTTGATAAATCGCCCATCCTGGAATTCATCTACTGCCACTTCCCCATGTCACGTGAATCAGCACACTTCAGCTGTTGTACTTGGTGCCAATAAAACTAATAATTTCACATGCCAGCGCTCAAAATCTGATCACAATAAAAGAAAGACAAATGGAGCAGTAGAAACCCACAACCCAGCTTCTTATTCACCGGTGTCTTTTCTACACAGCAGCTCTAGTAAGTTAGACAAACCTGAAAGCAAGACGCAAATAAGAAGAGGCAATCTTACAGGCGTGATTCGTACTCGGATCATTCGAAAAATTAAAGCTTCCGGTTCCATGAACTCTTCTGCTCATAAAGCGACCAAAAGTGGATCTAGGAAGTTAACGCTCAATCCTTGCGACGATGGAAACCTGAAACTAAATCCAATGTTGGCAGTGGAATCAAAAGACCGGAGCAATGGTGATTCTCTCGATACTAGAAATTTTAGCTTTGAAATGGTCAACTCAAAATTTACAAACTCTACAAACGCAGCATTGTCTTTAGCCTCCTGCCCAGAGCTCCGGGGATCTTCGGCGATCGCGGGGGCAGCAACGTCAGTGTCCGATTGCAAAACATATGGCCGCAAATTGTCTAGCAAGTATAATCTTGGACAGGAGAGTTCCAGAAACAGCCGCGTTCATGTGACGCGCATCAGACGAAGATCGGCGCAGCATCTTCCGAGAGATTCCAACAACAATGCTGACGCCGAGGAGGCAAGCATGGATGCGACGGAAGCTAAGATGACGGAATCCAAAGGAAACGAAAAAAGCAACGACGATGACAAGTCTTCGTCGAGCGAAAGCTCGTCGACGCCACGGCATTCCTCTGAAACAGTCTCGTCCACATCCTATGAGGGGGAAACATCCGCTAGCACTCTACCAGAATCAATGTCCAAGAAAAAAATGTCCATCCAAGAAGTTAAAAAAAAAGGTAAGAAAGTTCTGAAAAAGAAAGTTGCCAAGAAGAAAATGTCTTTGTTGAAAGAATACAAGGATGTCCAGAAGAGCACTGCACCTCCATGTCCATTGTTTGCAGGCTGGGACTTTGAATCAATACTAGACACGCATCAAATGAAAACTCTTCCATTGGAATGTGATTTGGCTGGACAGCTTAGCAAAGTAGGTATTGTTTTAACTCTTGTAAAACATATATTTTTTTAAAAAAGCCAAGAAGTTTCTATAGTTATATAATCTAAAAATTAAGTAAGAAGTCTTATTTGTAATAGAAAAATTGATATTACATTTATGGTTGTAAGGGTTTTGATTACTACTTCAACTGCACCTAGAGTTTAGTGCTGTTGAACCGGTTAGGGCACTACACATGATCTTCCGATCGTCTCCATTCCGTCGTCTTTTGCCTTGGTACGTTTTTTTCTATCTCCTTTTTCTTTTTCCTAGTAATCTCCATGAAGGAAGGTCTTTGACAGCCATGAGTATCTTGTAATTTGACCATAATTTTTTAGGGGGGGGGGATTATATAGTATATCTTTAATGACAATGTATATTGTGATTGGTTCTGTAAGGCTGTTATTGCCAGAAGTTGCAATGACCCAACGATCCCAGTATAAAATGCTTCCAATGGCATGCGTCTCAAATAGCTTCTGATAACCAGTCCCACGTCTGGCCTTCACGTGTGCCTCGGATCTTGAGTCCTGCGGGACTGTTATAACTGACAGGAGAAGGGGAAAACACAATAACTGGCGCCTAAACCAATAAGCTTCAGGCAGGAGGCGCTTTTTCGCTTTGAGAAGGAAAACTCTGAATCCAAATCTCAACTGCCTAGATGCTATATCCTGACCATGGGCAAGGCTTTGAATGTCAGCCCAGTACCATACCCTGGCAGAAGCTAATACTCCGCTGACCCCGAAACTGTATCGGGTATCTGCCGTTCAACGACATCGGGTGGGGAGGGGGAGGATGACATGTGGACGCCATTGTTCTAAGCATAGCTAACGCCCAGACTTTCATCTAATTTCTATGACATAATCCATTTGCTCCCCACGACTGAAGAAAGCCCACATACAATGTTTACCTTGTGAATGGGAAACTTAAAACAGGTAGACATCGGTTAGAAATCTTTCAGTTTCATCTTTACGACAATTGCTTTTATTTGTTTCACATTCAAGAGAGCTAAAGCAAAAGTCTGGGAAGCCATTGGTAAACCAATAAACATAACCAACTGGGTCAAGAAGGCGGATGCGCCAACCAGCACACAGATTGACTTAATCAATGATCTGAAGGCGTACCTGGCCAAGAATTCTATTGAAGAGTTTGTGCAGGTAGTAGCCTTTAGTTAGAGTAATTAGAGTAACTCATTATTACATGTTTGTTTTTTAAGACCATCCATACACCACTGGCGGATCCAGAACTTTGAGTGGAGGGGCATTTTTTTTTTCCTAAACCAAAACCTAATTTGATGTAAACCCGAACCCTTTGATTCTTAGATGCACGGACACGTAGAATAAACCAGCTAAGTTTTTATTTTGTTTTCTGCAACCATCTCCATAGAACGTCAAGATTAACTTTAGATGGGTTCTTGCAGCAAGGGATTCCATGACCATAAAAGGATCGAAGACTTAGCCAAGGAAAAGGCATGGTTTGTTCGCAATGCAGAGAGAAGTAAACGAATACAAAGTTTGGGAAAGACAAAGAAAAGTCAGTTGTAGAAAAATCTAGTTCTATCTATGTCGTAGTTGTAGTTTGAGTTGTAGAACCAGGGCCATTTGTAGATCTAGTTGTAATTATAAGCTTGAAAGAAGATGGTTAACTTGTTTAATTTTATTGTACATTGTGTATTTGATTCAAGTGATTCCTAGTTCCAGAATTATTGAAGGATCTTCATTGTTTGAATCATAGTAGTAGCCAGGGTTTTGTTTTCCGGGGTTTGGGAGAATTTTTGTTCTCCACCCCCAATTATATATATATATCTCTATAAGCGTGTGTGTGTGTGTAATCTTTGGAACGTTTTTTTTTTTGTTTTTTTTTTGTAATTTAGAATAGGTTCTTCCAGGAAATCATGGTAAAACTGTAGACCTTTTGCCTGATAGGGATCCCCAGCGGGATCCGGGGCACTGGCCGGGCGCCAAGCATAATTTCCAGCATTTAAAACTTTAAAAAATGCACTTTCTGAGGTATCTACAATGCATTATCCTGGTACTCTTCTATTAAAATTGTGTAGGTTGAAAACCAAATGTTATTCCTTGCACCTAATTATGGAACTCTCTGAAAACTATAGTTTTGCCACAAAACCCTTTTGGCTTAGCTCCTGAAATTTAGTTATTGTAGCTTACCTTTCCCTTTTATTGGAAATGGGGGTTTACCTCAAAACCCCTCTTGGCTAAGCTCATGGAATTTGGTAACTAGATTTCTATCGAAAAATTTAGTTTTATCGTCTTAAACCATCTGTTGAGGATTTTAAACTAAATACCATCTGAAGAAGTGTTTAAACTTACCCCCCCCCCCCCCTTTTTAGGTACGCTCACAGAATTTGCTGACTGTAGTTTGCTTTAGTTCAATAATTGAGAGGGTTTTGAGCCTCAAAATTCTCTGGAGGGTGGGTTTAAACTCAAAACCCTCTGGGGGGAGTTAAACTCAAAACCCTCTTGAGGAAGGGGTTAAACTCAAAGCCCTCATTGGCTACGCTCATAGAATTTGCTGACTGTAGTTTGCTTTAGTTTAATATTTAAAAGTTGCTTTTCTAACTCAAAACTCTCTGGAGGGGGTTAAACTCAAAATATTCTGTAAAGGGGAGGGGAAAGTTAAATTCAAACCTTACCATTGGCTACGTTCATAGAATTTTGTTACAGTAGTTGGCTTTTTTTTTATATCTAAGAGGGGTTTTAAAACTCAAAACCCTCTGGAGAGGGGTTTAAAACTCCAAACAATCTGGCGGGGTGTTTAAACTAAAACCCCCATTGGCTACGCTCATGGATTTCGGTGACTTTTATTTGTTTTATTTTTAGTTTTATTTAAGAGAGTTTTAAACCTCAAAACTCCTTGGGGGATTAAACTCACAACCTTCCATAGCTGCCTTGGGGCAAGTGATGGTTTAACTTATAGTCCGAAGGTGAAGCAGGTCTTTGTGGGGTGTCATTCAATTTGGTAAACGCCAATCCTACGCGCGATAAAAAAAACGACATTGTCAGATTTCTTTTTAATAAAAATGTAACACAAGAACGATTTCTTATTTTTAATTATTATTATCCTTATCCCTACCCTGACTGGGCCCCCGCGCAATCTATTTCGCATAGGCCCCTCAATTGTTAGGGCCGGCCCTGGAAGCAGGTACCGCGTAAAGTGTAACTGTTTATTATATGTTTTATTAGTGGTGAAAAATACGTAAATACATTTCTTTCAACACAGCAGTTGACCCACTCAGTTCTGCTGGCTCCAAACGAAAGTGCGATCGGTACTCTGATCGAGCAAGGCCAGCTCTTTAAGCAGAGACTCAAATACGACACCGACACCGACGCCTTCCTTAAGTACGTCTTTGAGAAGCTCGGGGACAATCCCATCGCTTTTCCCTCGGCCACCAAGAGCGAACAAATATTCTACGAGTCCACCTACGAGACCTCGATGGAGCGTCCAATCGTCAAGCAACCGATCGACATAGTTATCGGCATACCAGGAGTCATCCACGAGTCTAGGCTGAGTGGTGCCCGCTCGGATGTCGAGAAGATAAACTTGCCACAGCCAGAGTCTTCACGTGAGTCTTCAATGTAAACATGCCATCTTTCAAGACGACCATCGCGTTATTTAGAAGCAAATCAAAACATCCTAGAAAAATATATACAGTTATATATATATAAAAAAAAAAGGTTAATTATATAACCTAGACGTGTTGGTTACTCAATAGTTACTTCATTAAATTGAGTTTCTTAAAGTTTGGGCCGACAAAGCGAGCTCCAGAAACTGCAAGAGATGGCTGAAAGTGATATTCTATAGGTATGTGCTGTGCCAATACTTTTTTTTATGAGTCGTGAAAATGGAAGGGGACTTTTTCTGTGTTTACTGGAAGACAAGAGGGGGGGGGGGGGGATATAGCTAACACAATAACAAAATATTGTCCTTTGATTTTTTTTTTGTATGACAATAAAGAAATGAGTAAAAGGGAGTTCATTTAGAGCAACCCAAGAGAAGCGGAAACACAAAAGCTGCAGACGAGTCAAAACTTTATCTGAACAAGTCATCTTGTTGGCCTTTTTTTTTTCCCTCAATCCCATGTAATTGTAAGGGTTGGTGCTAAACTAAGCTTGTAGATTTAATAATAACAAATTTGATTGAATATATTTCGTTCTCTCTCTATTATATATAAAGGAAAGTCCAGTAATCCTATATCTAAAATGAACCGCGCAGTGATTTCCAGTTCAGGCAGGTCTCCTTATAGTTTTTCTTCTACAGGAGGTTTTCGGGGCCAGTCTTGTGGGCTTTTCGATATAGTTTTGCAAGTCCCGACATTTAGGTTACGGAGCATATGTTGTCTCTTCTGTGACCAGTTCTGAGGCGAAACATTATGCGTTGGTCATGTCATTAAATAAATTAAGTGTGCTAGAAACTCAAACACAAGGCCTGGTAAAAATGCCGCTGACACGTGTGAAACAACATAGTTTACAACGCATTGGTCATTTGGAGCCTGGAAATGATTCATGTAAAGGTCATTGGACATCACTATCTCCTGCGTTGTATTGGGCGAGTTCAGGTATCTGATATTGGGCTACTGTGGCAGCTCGCCTGTTTTATTCGATGCCTCTGTAGAACAAGGACGTAGATCTTTTTTTTTTTTATTTTTAAAGGAAAATATTTCCAAGAACTGGTGGTTCAAGTCTGAAGGAATACAGAAATCGATATTATTCTTTTTTTCTTTTGCCCTGAGAGTTGTTTTTTTTTTTTTTTAATGTATGAAACCTTTGAACAGTATAGTTATTACAGTGCAGCTTTTGACGATGGTATTGAAATGTGCCTTGGACAGGATCAAGTTTATCCAACTCACAACCGATGCACTTTGCACACATCAGTTCGTTTTAGACATAGTTTATAACTCAGTACTTTTCAATGGACTTATATTTTTGGCTGACTGGTAAAACGCTAAGCTTCCGAACCGGGGGTCCTGGGTTCGAATCTTGGTGAAGACTGGAATTTTTAATTTCCGGATCTTTAGAGCGCCTCTGGGTTCACCCTCATCTAATGGGTACCTGACATTAATTAGGTAAAAGTAAAGGTGATTGGCCGTTATAATGGCTACATGACACCCTCGTTAACCGTGGGGAACAGAAACATTATTTTTACATCATCTGCCCTATTAATCGTAAGGTCTAAAAGATGAACTCTAATTTATAACATTCTTAATTTCCATACTCTTTTTGGGCCTGCTAGCCTTGATATCGAAATGAGTTGAAATAAAAGAACCATAATTCTATTTGTCCCTAAGATTTGGGATATACGTTTGTTGTGTAATTATTACTATATCACTGACATTAGAATGTGTGTGTTTTAATATTGTGCACACACAAAAATGATAGAGAAAATATATTCAATTTTTAGTAAAAAAAAAATGAATCCTGTGCGTTTCGCAAACCTCACCTATAATTTATTGGGGTGGAGAAATGCATGTCAATATCATGGTCTCAGGCATAGTTGTATGTCTGACATGTTTAGGATGTTCTATTTTAAATTAAAGATTATAACATCCTAGCCCAAACCTCCCACAGAGGATTGCGGCGCCCGAGGTTCAAGCGATATGTCCCGAGCACATGTCACACGACCAGACAGCCATAGTTCACAATATAGCGTGACATTGTTAAAATTATCAAAACATTGTTTTTCATGGAGATAATGTATATTATTTATATTTAAATTTAGTGGGTTTTTTTTTTTTACATTTGATTAATACAATTTTTTTAGATTTATAACTCTTTGTCCGAACCTCTAGCGGAAAAACGTGGCATGCCCATTACTTCAGACCTCCGTGTACATCTGATAATAAAAATATGTATAGGCTAGGGGTAGGTACCAAGAAGAAGTATAAACACAAGCAAATGAGAACACCAAGAGCACACACCATTAAATAGAAGTGCTTTAATAGTGGATAAAACAATTTGTATGTACATATCTATACTCATAACTATTTACACATACACCACAGGAAAGATAGTAGCTGTTCTTTGCATTACAGGACACAACAGTTCAACCTGGTTCTCTCCCATGCAAATGTGGCACTAATACATTTAATTAGGTTAAAAAAGACTTGACCAAAGGTACACATGTCTGAGTCCTGAAATGGTTAGTTTTAGCTGTGAGATTAGTAACATTATGTGGTGATAGAGCAACAGTCTTGTATGTCTAGATTACATAATTTTATGGACAAGTCTTAAATATTCCCACCAGACTCTGTGTTGGCTTATCTTTCAAATACTCAATCTCTCACAAACCTGAGAACAATCAACAATAGCCTTGGATACAAGTAGAACATTAAAGCAGAGACTAGGCTCATGGAATTGAAACTGAATATTTGTTGTTTTTTTAAATGTAAAAGCCTCTTTAAAATTTTACACAAATTATAATACTTATTTCAAATGCAAGATAAGATACATGTTTTTTTTTTCCAGCAATCGTGTTAGGTCCACAAAACAAAATAATAAGACTAGTCCGGTTTACAAATTGTAGAAAAAAAAAAACAAAATGGAAAAAAACACTGATCTCACTATGCATAAGACAAAAAGTACAACAAACATGTTACAATACTACGTGGCAGGATATCAAGTGAAGCCATCTTAAACGATGACATTAATGACATTAAATTATCAATAACAAAGAAGTAAAATAAAACCAAGACACACAATAACACAGCGATGAGGTCAAACAGAGAACACTTCCTGCCATGTTTGTACAGCCCAACAACAACCAGGAAATCTTCTTTCAAACTTAGCAACAACATAGGAATAAGATGTTCTTTAAACTGATGTAATGGAACAAAAAACCATGAAATGTAACACTACATGATGAGATGACAGAAAGTCATGAAGGTTTCTAGTTATAGGCTAAATAATGTATGAACAGAATCCTATTTTGTAGAGACATTTTTTCTGAATGAACTGTACACAAATTTAAAGCATTTTTAAAGATAATATGCATCCAAGAAATACAATTAAGTTCATATTATACAGATATTTTAACAGACGCTATTACCAATACTTGATAAAACAGATTTGGAAATAATCTAATTTTTCAAATAATTCACCATTTTGAAAGAAACTAAACATTTAGTAGTCATTCTGTGGTTCAACTGTTAACAAAACAATATTCTATACAATGAACATATCTTAAAGCATTACAATTTATGTGTACACACTTAACTAAAACTGGTACTTATTTAGTAGTCTTTGCCAGAACCAGTCACATATAAGTATATTAAGCCTTTGATCAAAAACTAACCTTTTAAAGACTGACAGTAGGAGAACACACACAAAAAAAGGCAAGTATTTTCTTTATATTGACTATGTCTCACCTTTACAAATCAACAAATGGCTACAATAGCTTATAATGCTACCTATGTCACTTGATATTTTTTGTCCTCATGTTTATTCAGTACATACAGTAATATAAGAAATAGCTACCTAAGAATATTGCATGACATTCTCAGAAGACATGCAAGCACTTTAAAGTGACAAAACAAGGATCAAATTACTATGACATTGAAACAAAAACAACAACCTTAGATTCTAGGAAAACCTAGTACAAACTAAAACCTAACAGAGAAAATAACAGAGAAACTTTTTTTATGGGTTATCAATTGACATTTGTATTAGATTTCAATATTTCTTCGATCATGATACCAATCAGTTACATTCAACTCTTTTCTAACAACATTGATCCAAGGAAACTTTTCTTTACCAAGTTTTGTCAATCAAAATGCTGCTACTCCTGATAAGACATTCTCATGAGTTTGCTTGGACAAAAAGACTACCCCAATCCAAGATTAGCCTAACATAACAAGGTGACATCAGTTTGATGACATTGAGTTGAGCACCAAATTTGTAAGTCAGAACAATGTCATATGAAATTTTTAGCGTAAAGATTCAAATAAAAACCCACATAAAATGAACTTGCAACATGAAAACAGCACAAAATGTACGTAATAAAAAGGATATCAGATCAAATTTTTTTGCTTACAAAATGTTCACATTTGTGTGATTCATGGAATTATTTGTATGGTGTGCAATGTAATATATTTTAAAAAAAAAACAACAACATTTTAACTAGTAATACTCTCATTACTAGTACTATCACTTTATATGCTTCATATAAACATTAAAATACAAAAGCAAAGATCCAACTTATCTAGGTAACAATAGAGTAGACAAGATGAGTGAGAGCAGTTGTTGCTTTACCATAAGTAAGTAAAACATAGGGTGGCAGTTAGGCAGATAACATATATATTGTTTTGTGACAATGACACACAAAGCTTTCTAGACTTTATCATAATAAAAAGACAGCTGTGGGATTTAAACATGTTTTTTTTTTACTTATAACATTGAAGAAATATTATTTTTGGGTGTAGTTCTTAATCATTTAATTCAATGCAACCAAAACAAAAATGAATAAAGCTGCTCCAATTTAAATTTCTTAACTGACATGAATAACCTAATTTACTTATGTTTCAACATTTCAATTACCGGTACTTAGAATAATCCCACAAAACATTTAAAACTCCAATATGTGGAGTTGTTAAAAGGTCTGATAGATCATCATGACATATCCAAGATATCACATTTTTTCCACATCTGGATATGGTTGAAGTAGACATGACACTAAGCTACTTTTGATAACTTGAACTTTTGCTCTGATTAAAGTCTAAGCAGCTTGTGTCCAGTTGCCTTCCTGAGAGGTCCAAGTTTTCATACAAACTGGTTACAGTATATGGAAAACCTAAGAGTTAAAATAATTCTACAATAACATAAATAAGCAATCAGGTTGGCTCCATCAAAGCATTTGTTGATATTGGTATTGAGACCTATCCATTCTCAAAGAAAAAATTCTAATTAAATTGATGAACAAAATGATCCATAAATCACACAACTCTACTATAAATAAATACTCTTCTTGTTGCTTGAATGACACAATAGTGGGAGCTAATAATTTAGCACATGCACAATTTTGCACAAGAAAATGAAAGCCTCAGGTAAAAAGTATAGAAATCATTTACATTTCAAATAGATAAGATATTTATAGCTAGCATGCTACTCATGTTATCTAATGATTAGTTTTGAAACTTTTATTTCACAGCTGCCACAATCTCAAGCATTACCAATACACTATTTCAAAAACAAATTTAAACTGTCATCCACACACAACTTTTGCGTCCCACTACAATACACTGCACACATCGTATGTGTCGCACTAATTTACACAACACACATCTTTTCTTTCCCACTACTATGCACACAACTTTTGTGTCTCACTACTATGCACCTTTCTTTAAAAATCACATTTTCTTTGCATTTACCGAAACAATGGAACTTTTCTAAAAAATCAACAAGACTTTTAACAGGTGTCAGTTATGATGAACCCGAGCTCAAGTCAATACTATTTTGCTGAAGGTGAGATCTTAAGAAGGCATTTTCCTGTTTGAGTTCTTCACACTGTTGTCTGAGCAGCTCATTGTCCACATTGAGACGCTCAGCATCTTTCAAACTTTCTGCCAACCTGCTGTTAGTTGCACGCAGCTCTTGAATGTATTCACAAGCCTTTGATAAAATGCCACCTTTGCTCTGTAAATAAATTAGCAAAAAGGGCTGATGATGTTTATGTTGGAAAACATTGCAAAAAAAACAAAACAAAAAAAAACTATTTATTTTTCTTCCTCCACCAACAGCTTCAATGGTGATGGGGAATGTTTTAGCAATGGAGGTAAAAGTGACAACTTTAGAATACTATACTTAAAATGTATTCAGTGAAGTACCTTGTTGCCAAGAACAAAAGACATTAAAAACAGGTTTGTGGTTATCACTAATAGCTCAACACAATGACATTGATCAGTCTCTAGCATCTTACAGTGTGTGAGCGCAGCGTTTATGGTATGTAAAATATAATAGGTGCTAGTGGCTTATTCTACATACACAGTCCTCTCTTTCACAGTCATGCACTACAAGACAATGTGCACTGCTCACTATATCATTATTTATACATTCCAGACTGACAACTTTCATTTCTTAAATTTAAAATACTTTAAAGAGAAAATACAAATCTCTTACAAATAAACGGAAACAAAAAAAAATAAAAATACACAGTGTATCTGCTAACACTTGTAAAAATAATAATTGTCAAACATAAAATAACTCTACATCTGGACTTTGAAAAAAATTTAACAAAGAAAGCAATTTGGTAAAGCATCTATCTTATTTGTTATTTCCCTTGTTGAAGTGTAAAACTCATAATTCGAATGCATCACCCCCCCCCCCCCCCCCCCCAAAACAGTTCTACTTCAAGTTATGCATTTTCCACTGTAATCAATATCTAACTTTGTTTTTTTTTTCAATACTAGCTAACCAGTCATTTTGTAAACAAAACATTCTATCATTGAATTCCATACATTCTTTAATATGAAGTATTTAAGTGATTTTCTGATTGAAATACTTACTGCCTGAGTTTGTTTGATGGGTTCTTGAGCACAGTCAGGAACTAGTTTAGACAACTGAACTATCCAGTTATTGATTTTGTCTCTCCGCCTTCTCTCAACTGTGAAAGGAATAGATACACAAAGAAATTGTGGTAAGCTATAAAATTATTTTCTCCATGCCTTATTTTATAAATTGGTCAAATAAACCATGCAGAAGACTTGCATTATCTTTACAACAGAGCCATTGGTTAACTGTCCTCAATAAACTTCAACAGCTTAATTCTTATTATTATTATAGTGTCACAGATGAATGTTTGTATGTGTGTATATTACTAGTGTATAATCTATTTTTACAGAATACGGTTTATGACAGTTGGAATGTATGCGCGAATGACCAGAAGTGTGTTAGTTTTGAAACAAGGAGTGAGGCCAGCGTGTGATATGTGACATGAAGTATAATAAAGTTTCTGTGTTTTGATCGAGTTGTTAAGTGTTTGAAATAATTACAGCTGAACCCAGGGACACCTAGAATTGGAGAGAAACTAAGGTACTTTCTAGAGAGCTATAACATATAGCATATATGATAAGTACTGTGAGATGCTTCAGATACTATTTTTATTGAAATGTTGCCAACACACATTTGTATAGATGAAGAAAATCTCTCCAACATACTGCACTGTTTAGAAGGTTGTAAAATGATGTGATAAGAAAGGTGTAGGTCTAATTGGATTTAAAACAGAAAATGTTTATTTCATCAGAATGGAGATACTACTTTTTTCCTCGTATCTAAAAGGGAGATTAAAAAAAAAGCAATATACATTTTGATAGATGTGACACCCAAGCCCTTGTATTCTGTTGGTGGTAGAAACATGAGCTCCTTTAGTCCAACAAAGTATCCAAATTTTTCTTTCTTCCTTACACCTAAATCTCATTGACAGCCGTCACAGTGGCACTATGACCTATGAAGGGCCCTGTCCTGGTCCAACAAGCTTTTGAGCATTGCTCAATATAATGTTTCCACCCGTCACTTTAGTATATATCTTATATGGTAAAATTAATTTGATTTACAGAAAGAAAAAAAAAGACTTTAAAGTTGTTACCTTCATTATGTGTTGCTCTCCTTCTATCATCACGGGCAGTCCTGATACCACCACCTTCAAGTTTAGGAGAGAATGAAGTACGAGGAGCTATTTGCCGTTGTCCTTGGAGAACATCCTGAGGTGACATCATGACATAGAACTGACCTGTACATAGAACAAAACAAGTTAATTTTAAGTTAACAAGTTTATTTTTTAGACTTGAACTATTACATTATTTTCTTAATTGGTAAACTGCATAATTGGAGCTATGCTTATTATTTACTACAGTATATTCAATAGATAAATGGTCTTTAAAATTTGGTAAGATCAGGTATATTTTTATTAGTTTATCTCATTCTTTGTTTTTATAATTCCTCTTTTCAGCTTATAAACTCTTCAACAGGTCAAATAACAAAAGGGTCAGTGGGTGGATAAGGTTCTCGAAAACGGCAACGATTTTCCTAAAAATTTGAAAAGAAAATTGACCACTCCAGTTTGACTGTTATAATTTTTCAAAACATAAAATAAACTTATTTTAAATTTGGCTTTAGGTCTAGAAAATCTTTCTCTTGAACAGACATAGGTCACCTGGTATTTACACTTGTAGGCCTTATTCATTAAGTAGTTTAATAAATAAACAAATGTTCAGAAATATTTTGTAGCACCATCTTCTATGTCTAGATCTCTGGGCTATTATAAAAATTTGAGAGTAGATTTATACATTCACTTAACCAGGATTTTTGTGTGCGGAAGGGGGATTGGGGCAAGTTAGTAATGAGTAAAATAATGTCTCTTATCAAACAGACATCAGTATTTTAAAGGAGAAATTGTCTTTTTAAAAAATGTTTGTTTTTTTATGTTGCTTTAGTTAATTAAAATATATGGATATCAACTCCAAAGCTTGGGGGGTGCAGGAACAATTAAAAATAATTTTGAAGCAAATTGTTTTCAACAAAAGCAATGGAGTAAGGGGAGGTGATCTCTGGGCTATTATAAAAATTTGAGAGTAGATTTATACATTCACTTAACCAGGATTTTTGTGTGCGGAAGGGGGATTGGGGCAAGTTAGTAATGAGTAAAATAATGTCTCTTATCAAACAGACATCAGTATTTTAAAGGAGAAATTGTCTTTTTAAAAAATGTTTGTTTTTTTATGTTGCTTTAGTTAATTAAAATATATGGATATCAACTCCAAAGCTTGGGGGGTGCAGGAACAATTAAAAATAATTTTGAAGCAAATTGTTTTCAACAAAAGCAATGGAGTAAGGGGAGGTGACGGTGTCACCTAAAGCTGCTCCTGTGGCAATAGTATCACCACCTTGAGCTGAAACCACTGTCCCATCAGTGGCTGACTGTGCAGGAAAGTAAGCAAATCTTGTGGCATCCCCGCCTTCACCTGTAGGACTGCCTCCATTACTGAATGGGCTCTGTATTACAGCCTGAAGAAATACAAGAAGAAATGTCAATGCAAACCTGAGGACAAAACTAGTAAGTAATAAAAAAAAAATATGGGACTACGACAAATTATCTGCTGTTATTACTTTCCAATATGAGAGCAAATCAACAACAAAACCATTTGTATCTTTATGGCATTCCTCATTAATCTTCAGACTCAAAGACAAGCCTTATTATTATTATTGTCAAATAATAAATAAAAGTTATTTCTAACATATTGCTTCAAAAAGCTTCAGGTAAAAAAACAACCTGCGATGATTGAATCTAATCTTAACTCATCTCCAAGTTGAGCTTGTAAGTTGAGAACAGTATATAAGATCTACAACAAACAGGACACTACAAAAATACTTAATACCTGCTGTCCTGCATAAGCTGCAGCTCCACCAACCAACTGAGATGTTGCATCACTTCCATCATGGGCTACTTGAACAACTCTGTAAGTCACCTGCCCTGCAAAAAAAAACAACAACAGCATAAACACTTATAAGGAAATACATTATATTGTGGTTTGATTCAACAATCTTTTTTTTTTTTTTAAAATACTTAAAAAGTTTAAACCAACCAGCATTATTGTCAGCTCTAATTTGATATTGCAAAGTTGGATCCAGAGTTATGGTTCCTCCCTGCTGCACACTTGCGATTGCAGCTGCTTGCTCATCTGCATGATCTGAAATATAAAGAGGTATGGCATGTAGGCCACATGTATGCAACCATCAATTTGGTGTCTTTGCTCAATGCTTTGGATATAAATATTACAGTCAAACCTGGTTATAGAGAAAACCTAAGAAATTCAAAGTTTATCCTCAGTGCCAACACTAATACAAGTCAATAGTAAAAGATACTCATCCTCATATAAGTGAATGTAAACAAAGCTAAATGTGCATGCTAAGTTTTTAAAATTAAGCATAATGGATTTTTAAAAATTGCTAAAAAAGTATGCAGATTAATTTTTTTTTTAATTAGAAAAGTTACTTAGTATATTTTATAATGAGGCCAATAAAAACAAACATTTAAAATAACCATTAAAGAAAAATGTCATTCCTATATCTTATAACTACATAACAATTAGATATGATAGCTTAGTGTCATGCTTTAGACAACAACAGAATCATACTTTCATATAGACGCAATGATCATTTTAAGGTAGACAGGAAAACATTTCCATTAATTTTACTCATTTATCAAAGAATTGAAAGAAAAAAAAATGTCCTCAGGCTGACAGAAATTTAAAAAAATAAATGCATACAACTTTAATTTCTGACATGATTATCATCATACCACAAAAGATAATTAATATAACATTCAAGTTGATACATTCATGCAAACCCAAAAAAAAAAAAAAAACATCTCGCTAAATAAGGAACATTGTATCATTTCAATACTGTTACTTATTATACATCAAAGACACAAAGACTCCACAAAAATAGAAAAAGAAACAGCTCTAGTTTAATGACCATGGTGTGTGCTAATGGTACAAAAAAGAAAAAGTTGAAAAGTCTACAAATAAATCAATCAAATTAGTTACAATCACTATAAACATCAACGATGTATACATACATTCCATGTGTAATGCTTTATATTAACAATTATAAAAAAAAAGTACTTTAGTTTAATGCTTTTATATGAATCAAGGATTTCTAAAAAATCAAATTATTTAAGCAATACTGAGTAAATTTTGGTCTTGGGAAAAAGTAAACAGACTGTTTCATTGTCTTAACTAGCTAGTATGCTTTCAATACGTAGCCTAATGAACTGCTAAACAAGCTACAATTTTAGATCTTAGTTATAGGGCAAGATTATTTGTATGCCTGTTAGAGAAGTCAATAAACATAAAAGGTTAAACAGCAAAGATAACAATAACATAGCCAGTATTTCTCAGGATAAGAAAATCAATTACCTAGGTCAGCTTCTACAGTTCCTGATAATTCCATATTAGAACTTTCCAGCTGATTCAGCTCCTGTTTAACTTTGCAGACTGAAAGTAGGAAATGGGACTTTTTTTTTTGGCTTTCCTCTCTTTTCTTTTCAAAAGTGGAACAATAAAACTTACTAGCTTTGTGAAATTAATTTTTTTTGGCTCATATAATCATAAATCTGCTAAAAAATATTTTACTAAAAAAAAAAGACTTTATTTTAGCCTTATTTTTTTTTAAGTTGCTCTTTTAAGGTGACATTTTAAATTTCACAAAACAGATTTGACATGAAATGGAAACGTCTCCAAACTTCCAAATGATTAACCTTTTTTTTAAATTTCATATGACAAACTGTATTTAAAGTAACAGAGAAATGGAGAGTATGTAGACAGAAAGAATATAATCTCTCTATATAATTCTCTTCATGGCTCAAGAGTTTGGACAAGAAGAAGAAGTAAAGGAAAGATCACTCTTTTATTTCTGCAAGGAACTAGAGTTACTGTGGTGATTATGTTTTGTATATAATATTGTAAACGGTACGTCATAGACCTTGGTTGTAAGACTTAAAGAATTCTATGTTTATTTATTATTTTACTATTATTTCATTGGTCCATTGGTGGGGACAGAGTGACAGCGTTTGAAGTTTTGTTATTGTTGACAGGGGACCAGAGTTTTGTGATAGCATAGTAGGAGCCATTATAAGGCAGTTCTGATAGTTAATGTATATTTATGAATTCAGCTTTTGTTGGCGTTATCTACAGTTATAATTATTCCTATTTCTTTATTAAATATTTCTTATTTCTATGCATCCCTGGTGTTCTTGAAGTATTGCATACGTAATGTATCCATGTCAAAGTCATAGGCTAGGAGTTCACAACAATCACAACGGTTACCCTACGAAAAAAAAAAGAGGAGGGTGGGGGGAAAACAAGTAGTATTCACCCGTCACAAAATAGCAGGGCCGGACCATTGTGACCAAGAAAAAACACTCTTTTTTTTTATTTCTACCTCACATAAATTTAGCGTCGGAAACAGAGGGGGGGGGGGGGGGGGGGAGAACAAGTAATCTACTCTGTATTCACCCATCCTTAAAAAAAGCAGGGCCGGACTCAACCGTTGTGGGGCCCTATGTGAAATATTTTTGGGTAGGGATACAAATAAAAAGTGAAAATTAAGACTTTGTATTAGAAAATAAATTCGTCTTTGCATTTTATTCATTCTTTACTACGTACATAATTACTTTATGAGACTTGCGTGTAGCGAAGTCATTTAGTATACCATAAAAATTCTGTTTCCTACATAGAGCACACTAAATAGCAAGAATTACCAAATGTTTCAATCTATTTTCGAGAATTGTTGACCTCAAGTAATTCTTCATTAGTTTGGGGTGCGAGAAGCTTCTTTCACCAGATTCCATAATTACGGGTATTGCGTAATGCAGTTTTTTTTCATCGCACGTAGGGTCAGCGTTTTCCATTACAATTTTTGTCTATATATTTCAGGAAATTTTTTTTTTAGTTTTCAAAAGCTTTTAATAATTTCTTGAGAATTCCAGGACTTTTTCGTATATTTTGCATTTCAGGAGATTTCAAGGAGCTCCTGCTAAATCAAGAGGCTGCGGGAATTCTGTTAGTTATAAAATGGTTTAATTTAACTATTTACACCTAGAATTAGCACATGTCCTTTGAAAGTGTGGGGTCCACTGCGGTCTCATAGGGGCATAAGGCTGGCCCCTGCAAAATAACAGCGTATGCTACGCCGCAGGTCGACTAGATAATTTTAATTAATTTTTTAAAAATAAGCTTGCAATTTAACAATATTAGCAAATTATTATTTTGAACCTACTTTTATAAAAAAAATGACTTTCAAATGCACATTTCTATTCTCACTAATTTCCATAAATAAAGTTACCAATATAATATTATTAATTAAATTTCAACATGCAATAGACCTATCCAAAGAGGTCAACAATATTTTGTACACTTAGATAGCAGTTAAATATAACCTATAATACCTCTAAACAATGCTTTAACATTTAACAGCTAATCTATTGATACAGTTTAACAAGTTTGACTTAACTCTTTAAAAATGTGCATCTAAGCTTGAACAATTATTTTCTCTTATCAAATGGCAAAAAGCTGTCAGGTAATTATAAAGGTTTTAAGAATGATTTTTATGAACAAACCAAATCTTGCACAAAAATTTCATTGTGAAAAATGGAGCTCTGGCTTTAAAAAAAAAATGGTCAGCATCACCGGGAAGCCTAAAGTTTATTTTATAAAACAAAGCTTACCCAAATCTGTATCCACTGTAGCTGAAAGAGGGATATCTTCACCAGAGTCAGTACTTTTATCTTGACTAAAATAAACAGTACAGAAAAAAATTATGTTCGATCTTCAAATATCTTTAAGTGATCCTAACATTAACAAAGCTGATAAATTATGTAAAATCTAACAGTGTTCAGCATCAGGTAACAATACAATAGCATTAGTTTAGTATTTAGTGATTCTTAAATCTAAATGTAACTAGAAAGTTTATCTATATTTTATGTCCTAATAGTAATGCAGTGTTTTTGAGTTGGAAGATCAATCAAGACTGCGATCACATTTTACAAAGCTAAGTAGACATAGAATTAGATCTTAAAGTATATTTTGTCATATGTGACGCAGACAAAGTGGTTGTCTGCTGGAGGTTTCCTATTTTTGTCATCTGCACCTATTTTCAGCAAAAAGAAAAGCACCTGTCTCATGGTATAGGTTATACTATTTGCCTTATTAATAATTTAATCTTTGATTTATTAGCATTCATCAGAAAAAAAATTAGGTTTGCAAATACTATGAATTTGTTTTTAAATATTTATTTTATGCTTCATTTTAATTACCAAGTAGTTTCTGCATATTAGTTCTACATTCAATTTAGCCTGCCACACCAGTATAGAACCTAGGCTATTTATATCCAGCATATCATTGCTTTGTTTATTGTGATAATATTTTAGAACACAATTTTATGTTACAACTAAAAATGTTTTAAAAATTAGTCAATGATTTAATCTTTTTTTTTTATTACTCTCAGCAATAATGGCTACATCATTTACAATACTTTCATGAAAAGAAAAAAAAAAGAATATATATTAATTTTTGTTAAGTACACTTACTGTAAAAACATGGATGCAGCTTTTGTAAATTTAGATCATCAAATTTTAAAGGGGCAGAATTCAATTTGATGAAAGTCAACTGATTGGCCTGATCATGCATCAGCACATCAGTATTAATAACATTTCAACAATGGTATAGAACTCCAGTACTTGTGCATAAAACATGTTAAAAAGTAAGGTGATCTATCTAAAAAGCACAATGATATAAGCCTAGTATAGCCATACTGACAATGAAAATCCCAAACCCCACAAATTGTCAGCAATTTTACAATTAGCTTATGGAAATAGATATTTTTTGATGCCGTGTTGACAATTAAAATCCCAGCATTTCAAATTAAAAAATAATAAAATGACAATGTGATCACACAATGCATATAATATATATGACAATGTTCAAATAACTACAATATAATTACTTTATTCATATTTTGTTATAAATTAGTAAAATTATAAATTTAAAATTATGTGCAGATTACTATCTATCGCTTTATCATTATTATAATAATATTAGCCAACTAAAAAGAAAAAAGCATCACTTCCTTAACTTTTATGATATAAGAAGCTTATTATTCATATTAAAAAAAAAAACCCAGTTGTCGCAATTAATTATTTAGTTGCATAGTAAAAATGTTCTCTATCTAATGGCGACGCTTTCATCAATAGGTGAGTACATCAATTGTGCTATTTTATTTTCTTATGCAATATTAGTGTTCTCTTGTTGTGTCTTCGTAAATTTTCATATGACGTCAAATTTTTCTTATTGGTCATTTGGTGAATTCACGCCAAATGGCTAGACTAAAGCAGGCTGTATCTTTTGAGTTCTTGAATTCTCCTTGTGTCTTCGTTATTGGAAAGGCTTAGTGTTGGCCTTGGTATATATTCTGGAAGGATTATCTTGACCCCTGTTTAGGGGTTTTCATCTCAGGTTCCAGATTCCGGTTTTCTATATCCAGACTCCAGATACTACTACTCTGAACTTTGGTTCTTCATCGTGGGTGAACATTCGTCTTGGTTAGAAGATACTGGTGTTACCTTCAACTGTTTATTAAAGTGATTGATCCTCTTACATAATATTTGTCTTTGAATGAAATATTGTGAGGACAATACTACAAGGTGGTTATCATTGTATTTGAACTAATAATTCAGTAGTTAATGGAACTAAACTATGATTTAGTAATTTCTCATATCATACTATATCATATGTACAGTATTCATTTATTATTATCATTAGTCATTTATGTCATTTCATTGTATAAATCTCACTGAATTAAATTTATAGTTTAATTTAAATCATCATTCACATCATTTATTAGTTTATGTATAACTGGGTTTGTTTGGTGTGTCTGTTGGGCTGATCTCAGGACTAGAAGTAATAATAAATTATAAATTAATTATAACACACACACATTGCAATTAATATTACTTTTAATACCTAGACAATTTAATAATTTATTAAATTAAATCTTAAGACCTGACACCAGTTAGACCTTAAAAATTTTTTAGCAGGTGCTTCAAAATATTTAAAGCATTTGTCAATCAAAGCAGAAATCTATAGATCTATCTGATGTTTTAATTGTGAGGCCTCAAAGTTCAGAAATGTGTAGTTTATAGCTCTAACTCTATCTATGGACATCTTACCTTTTTAAGTTATTTATTGCGGGGAAAAAAGGACAATTTATGAATTTGGTTATATAACATATCACAAGAGATGTACATTTATTAGATCCAAATAGTTTTTAAAACTCCATTTTTAATTGTTAGAATATATGTTTAGTGTAAAGTCAGTCAAGAATTTGTTCAGTTAATAAAATAATTTGATATTAAAAACTGGTTTCTCATATGTTTAAATATAGATTTATAGTCCTATCAAGCATATATGCCTATACCTATAGCAAAGCCCAGTATTTCCCAAACTGTGTTCCACGAATTTCTGGAATAATTTACTTGTAGGCCACCACTAAATTAATCTCTAAGTAAATACAAGAATTTTTTTAAAATATTTCTTCTTGATAACAAAAAAAATTCTCTATGAACTTTGAACTGATCTAGATTCTGAATCTCATTTGAAACAAAGATACAATAAAAGATCAACCATTAAATGATTTCTGGTCAAGTTTTTCTGCAGATCACAATGTTACAAAACAAACTATTGTATTGTTTTAATTACTTCAGTTTCATAACAACCTATTTGTTAGAAGCAAGATTTTTATGAGTTGCAAAAAATCAAAGAAAAGAAAGACTTTATGCCACACCAGTCATTCAGATTTTATGCAACACAAGAATCAATAAAAGAGTTAACCAATTAGTTAATTAACTATTGGTAATTAATTATTTTGTTTGGTATCTCGAACAAGGGAAAGAAACCTTACTTGACTGCATTATCTGGAAACCACTGCGTGGTTCATCTCAGATATATAGGATTACTGATCTGAATCCTCTAACATGTAAAATGAGAACAAAGAAGAAGTCCCCTTTATTTAGAGCTATAAATCTTCTATTTTTATAGTTACCTCACTAGTAGAGTTTTTAATATGTTGGCTTGAAGAGGTGTGAGCCATGATTTCAAATTCAGGTCGATCCCCCCTTTTTTTTAAAAATGCTTTTAATAAGTGATTATGGGTGATTATTGTAAAATTCACCCAGGTATCCTTTCTTTCCCCCCCCCCCCCTCCCATTTACTCAACTGGTCAAGATAAGTTATAGAATCATAGCATATTGAGAAAGCTAATAATGTGAAACAAAAGCGCTTAACAAAAACAATTAGTAAAAATATTTCTAATTGCACAGATTTACTGTTGTTGATCTAGATCTATTACAAATTTAATTACATGACTGATTCAAACTGAGACAATTACACTTCCTATAAGCTTTGTTTAAAAAAAAAAATTTTTTTTTAAATATTTTTCTTATTTTATTTTAAGAAAAAGAGAGAAAAAAAATAAGCAAAGTGTTCCGCTAAATACTCAGAATGCGCAAAGTATTTTGTCAAGAAAAAAGTTTAGGGAACACTGATATAGCCTATAATTTAGAGTAATGTTTAGTAAGATATTTATTAAATCTACGTTTTTATTATATTAATTATATAATCTCTCGTAAAATGTCATGATACTTTTAAATTTATAAAGTTTTAAGTCAGTCACAGTGATAAGTTTTTAAGTCAAATTTAAAATCCAGATTTTTTATATCTAGATATCTTTATGACCAAATAGATCTAGATTATATTCGGGTATATAATATAATATAGAGAGATATTCTAAATGATTATAATCGAGACCATTCGTTACAGAATGCCTCAATATTGACCAGCAATGTTGCATCATGTGGTAACTTTAGACCAATAGCTTGTTGCCACATTGTGATGTGGCAGACAGCCACTGGTCTGCACTGCCCACAGGTTGTGACTCGGTATAATCAATAATAATCTCTACATTCTAAGCTTGTCACTATACCTACTATAGACCTAGCTAGATTTGTAGTATTCTATACTAGTCACTATTTTATTAGACACTAATCAGTGGCGTTGCTTGGAATTTGCTAACATTTGGGGCCTGTGTTGGGGGACTTGTCTTGACCTCATTGGGGGGGGGGGGGGGGGGCTGCATTTTGTGTAATATTAAATTTAATTTAAAAAATAATTTCGAACACTCATTTGCCATCATTTGAAGATTTTCAAATTCTCCCCCTTCACCCAGGGTCACTAGCTATGTCATTGACACTAATACTATATAATATATTTGATATAAATATATGATATGTCTATCTAAGAGTCTAGACTCCAGTTACTAATTTTGGTAATTCTTAATGACACTGACAGCATAAATAAACATTTCTAACTTAAATGTTATGTCTTAACTTAAGACTAGTTAAGTGTTCCTTTAAAAAAAATCCTAGACAATCTAGATTCTAATCTAATTTAGATTTCTTTATGATTATAAATTATGAACAATGATTAACAATCTGAACATGCAATCAAGTTGAGTCTGAAGTTTATTTCTTGTCATTCTGGCATACATGTAACAGTCTTAGACTTGATTAGACATACTATTTAGTCTATTACTATAGATTCTATAAAAATAATTATAAATAATGTCTAGCAGAGTCTAGATCTAATCTATTATCTAGAGATCTATTCATTATAGTCTAGAGGATCTAGATCTAGTACATAGTCTAAATATTTAAGACCACACAAAACTATTTGATTTTTAGATCTAGACCACTAGGGTGCTTAGTAAGTAAGTTAGACATGCTAAATATAGACTTTCGCCACGTGCGACATAAAAACGGATGCACTGACGACTTTAGCACACCAAATTTTTTTAGAGCACATAGACTCTAGATCTACAACTAAGATCTAGGTTACAATTGTGACACTCACTATCAAAGGACTTTTTAACGAATATTGATACCTGGAATCAAGAGTCTGGTCAAGCATTTCCATGACTATTCCTCCAGGAATGAGTTTGAATTTGCCTGGAGACACAGAGAGCTTGATCACGGGGCCAAACAAGAGGTCATGTGAGATGGAAAAGTGAACATGTGACAAAAATGGCGTCTCAGATGAAGTAGGCGGAAGAGCATCTAGGGCTCGATTACTACTTTTTTTTTTTCCACAACTCAGAGAAAATATAAAAACCCACATCGACTTAAATAAACAAAAAAAATAATTAGAACAAGATTATTTGTTTCAATTAGTTTTATTTTTGTTTTACAACAGCTAATATATTTTCAACTTATTAAAGGGAATAGATTTTTAAGTGTAATAAGATTGTAAGAAGAACACTAAGACGTAATTCAGATGCTCACGTGAACGTCTCTAATTTATGCACCGTAAACCTGCAAAAAAATGGTATAGTCGTTAACGAAGCACATGCGCATACATGCTTTTTTTTCTTCTGAAATATGGATGGGAAAAAAACACGTCGATGGGCTATTGTTGTTGTTTTTTTAATTGGAAGTAAAATAGATGCAAATAGACCTTTTTTTTTCTTTATAAGATTAACTTTATTAAATTTCAAATAACATAGATCAACATTAATAAAGATTATTAGTCTTATTTTAATCAAAATAAGCTTAGGATAATTATTTACAATACGTTTAATTTAGACCTTAGACACGTATGACCAAGGTTGACAGGGATTTTGGTTGACCTGTATCCAAGACGCATTTTAACTTTAGTTTTATCAAGGATTTCCGGAGTCCAAGTCTGAGAGCGTCTCTATTGAGGGTCTCCGTCTTGTATACATTTAATTGTATTCCCAAGTAATTCTATATTGTTTGCAAAGTTCAGGTCCGTTACGAATGCAGCCTGATTTTTTTTTCATTACAAAGTCCACGGCAAGCAGATAATGGGGACAATGTAGGCCTACACCTGTCTTGAATAAAACAGTTCACCTACTTAAGCCGCGTTACACACTTGAATGCAAAATCAACAACATCCTAGTTATACAAGAATGCAGCTATGTGTATTTCAGAAAAAACAATCACCCGAAGAATACCCAGCGGCAAAAAGCATCGAATAAAATTTCAAATTATTCGAAGGTCATGAACAAATGCATAAAATACCTTGGTCAGTTTATCTGAAGTTTTACGGTAACATATTTTCGATCCATTTCCAACTGTGTAAGGGGCGTGGTTGTACACAATCTATTTATAGCAATAGTAAATTTTGCACACAATATTTATTAGTATAACAAGATTCTAGATCTAGATACATCATGTAGATCTATAGATCTTGATTCTTATAGCGTCTTAGGCCAATGCTAACATTACCAATAAAAAAATAATAGATTCTATATGAGTAGCCTATAAGTATAAAAGTAAAGTTGATTACACTATAAGGTTTTCACGTCTGATTCAGTCTTAGTCTTAAATTAGTTAAGTAAATAGATCTAGAATCTAGATAATCTATTTAGATCTAGAGTCGAGATATGCAAATAATGTTATAATGATTATGACTATGATTTAAGATGAAATCTGAAATAAAGAAGATAACCCTTTTTTTTTTTTTTTTTGGCCTTTTTTTTTTTAGATTTGGGGTAATATTGTGCAGTTACATCTATATCTATATAATTAATGGTCGACGCCGAGATTCTAATATAGCCTAGTTAGAAAAAAATTAGATCTAGTCTATAATAGTATAGTCTTTTTTCCATATTCATGTTGACTATTTAGATCAATATTCACAATATCTTAGATTATATTGCACTAGTCGACCGGCAGCGTAGCTTATACGCCGCTATTTTGCAGGGGCGGCCTTAGGCCACTGCAACCTATGCGACCACAGAGGGCCCAGCACTTTCAAAGGACCCGCGCTTATTCTAGGTGTATAAATTATGAAATTAAACCATTTTATAACTTATAACATATTTCCCGCGGTCTCCTGTCCATGTACCAGTAGCTCCTGGAAATCTCCTGAAATTGCAAAATATACGAAAAAGTCCTGGAAATATCCGGTAATTATTAAAATATTTTGAAAACTCATATTAAGCTCCTGAAATATATCGACGAAAATTGTAATTTTGGGGTGTCATTCAATATGGAAAACGCCAATCCTATACGCGATAAAAAACGGCATTAAACAACATATACCCGTAATTGTGGAATCTTGTGAAAGAAGCTTCTCGCGCCTCAAACTAATGAAGAATTATTTGAGGTCAACAATTCTCGTAGATAGATTTTGAAACATTTGATAATTCTTGCTATTGAGCGTGATCTATTTAGGAAATAGTTTTTTTTTTTTTATGATATACTGTATGACTTCGCTACACGCAAGGCTCGTAAAGTAATTCTGTACGTAGTAAAGAATTAATAAAATGCAAAGACGAATTTATTTTCTAATACAAACTCTTAATTTTCACTTATTATCCGTATCCGTGGTTACTTCCGGCCCTGCTATTTAGTGACGGGTGAATACATAGTAGATAACTTTGTTCTCTTTCCATGACTTCTTGGTCACAATGTTTAAGTCCGGCACTGCTATTTAGTGAGGGGCGAATTACTACTTGTTCTCCTCCCCCTCTTTTTTTTTTCGCCTCTTAAATTACGTAGGGTAACTCTAGTCCGTCTGACTTGCAAAAATAAAAGAGTGATCTTTCCATTATGTGGTGTCCAAATTCTTGAGCCATGAAGAGAATTATATATATATATATATATATATATATATATATATATATATATATATATATATATATATTATTTCTTCTTAGATCTATCTAGATTAGATATCGATATATAGATCTATATTATATAACCTAATCAATAATAATCTAAATCTACATCGACGCGCGAACGACGTAATTAATCATCTTTTTTGAAGTAACGTCTGTATATTAATAATATTATAGTCTAAGTGTATATTTATGATATATGTATTATATAAGACTTTAAAAGACAATATTATCAATAAGATAAGGTAAGAAAATATAGAGTCTGTATGTAAAGATCAAGATTTAATCCTTTTAAAAATACTAATATAATATAGCGTATTATCGAAAAAAAGGGGGGGGGGGCTGATGGGGGGAGGGACTCGAATCGGAATTAAGTGACTGATTTTTTGCTTTGATTTTGTTTATTTTTGGTGAGATTTTAATGTTAAACCATCACTAATTGCCCCAGCACAGCCAATGGGGTTTTGAGTTTAAAACCCCATTCCAGGGGTTTTGAGGTTCTATAAAACAAACAAAAAATAATAACAACAATTCCCCAAATTCCAAGAGCATAGCTAAGGAAGATTTTGATTTTAAAACCCCTCCGAAATTTTTTTTAACGATAAAACCCCTCTTCAATATAAGACTAAAGCATGCATCAGATCAGTCATCATGCAAATTCTATGAGTGGGGGTTCAAACTAAAAAAAAAATACTTTAATATAAAAAGAAGCAAATTACACACTCAAAATTTTATGAGCTTAGCCAAGAGGGATTTTGAGTTTAAACCCCTCCTCCATAGGGGCTTTAAATTTAAAACCCCTTCAGATGATTATGACTTTACCCCCCCCCCCCCCCCCAGCGGGGTTTGAAACTATTGTAGCCCTAAAACAAACTTAAGATCCTCAAAAAAAAAAAAAAAAACAACTCTATGAAAGCATTATAACTTCATCTATGTAAGCTATGAATACCATGTTTACATGAAAAGATCGAAAGGATCTATATTTAGATCTAATTTTAAGAACTACACTTTGCGCAGATAGTTTTTTATTTTGGCACATGAAAATAGAGAATATAGTTTATTGATTTCATTATTTAATAAAGTTAACCTTCAAATTTGTGTTTCAAATGCATTTTTACATAAATTCGTTCTTTATATCTGCGAATATAGAATTCCTGACGAACATTTTTCATTTGACTTTACGCGAAATTTTACACTTCTTTCTTTTCAACTCTATTTCAACTTTAAGATGATAGAACTTCTCTTCGCAAAGATAGTTTTATATTTAAACACATGAACATATTAATTATGGTCCATTCATTTCATATTTAATCAAATTAACATTTAAATTTGTTTTTCTAAAGCATTTTTTTTACATAGATCTAGATCTACATTCGATCGCCAATGTTTTCATAAAAATTGAATTCAGGTCAATTAGCTATTTTTAGCTCCATTCATAATTTTTTTTATTCATGAATTCATGCATTCGCTTTACTTATAACATTATTTTCGTTTCTAATGTTAATGTTTAAGTGACTATATCAGCAATACGCAAGTTAAGACCCGCGTGCAGAGGGTAATATCTGTCTAGATCTAGAATAGATATAAAGATAGAGAGAGAGTCCCAAAGATCTAGACTTAGACTCTAGTCTAGACCTATCATATCACTAGATCTAGACATATAATTCTAGATCTATATTAACTATATACTTATATTAGTTATATTGATCTAGTATTATAATTATATCAATATCAGCTATATTATAAACATGAAGTTCAAAACCGTTTCTGAGGGTCAGCAGGCTGTAGTTTTAAACCATCTTGGACAAGGAAAACTTGTAATTGGGCCAGAACGAGTAAGTATCTAGATTATCTATTAATCTACTATCTAGTACTACCACTAGTAGTAGGACTAGTAAAAAAAAAATAAGTAAAGTCAGTAAAATACCCCTTTCAGATCTTGTGATCTATACTATAGGGCAGATGATGTTAAGGCTCATCTGTTTATTTGGCCAACGGTTAACGAGCATGAGACAGGGCCAGCACAACGACCTACCTTCTTTATTTTTCCCAGCTAAAGTCAGGTACCCGGAATTCAAAATCAGTCTTCACCGAGATTCGAAGCCAGTACCCCAGGTTCTGATGCCAAGTGCTTAACCACTCAGCCACTGCGCCCTCCCCCCCCCCCCCCCCCAGTAGTAGGACTAAGGATTTTATTTTCCTTTTTTTTTTCAATTCCAAGAGTAAGTTGACTATAGTCTTGAAATGAAAAATAATCAGTAAAAAATAATAGTTTAATAGATCTATTAGATACTAAAATCTATTGGATAGGACATAGGTAATAGACCTCTAGATCAAGCTCTTGATCTAATTATTTTCTAATATACTTTTACGAAATATCAAAAATAGCCACACAAAGTTTACAAAGATAATATAAATCTAGATCTAGTATTTGGTCTATGGCTATCGGCTATATAACTCTATACCCATTTCCAGATTTATAGATCGTCACCTAGTCTATATTCTATATATTAATAATATCAAGAAGGTTCACTATGGCCTATTAGCGGATCCAGAACTTTGGAGTTGGGGGGGGGGGGGGGGGGGGGGGGCGATTTTTTTTCCAAATCCTAACCCTAACGCCAAGTAAATCCTAACCCTATGCATAAATAAATGCACACGGATGGTTGCCTGGTTGTGCGGATTGCGGGCTGGACTGTCATTTGGATTTATCGATGGTTCCGGGTTCAAACTCTGCCTCCTCCCATCCCCCCTCGTCCTGCGGGAGGTTTGGACTAGGAAGTAAACTATCTTAAACTCTAAAGGAACATCCGAAACATGTAAGACATTTTACAAAGCAAAAAATTTGACAAACACACCATATTTATATATATATGTATATAAAGTGGTGTTTCTCAACTTTTGGCAAAAAAAAAACCTAAACAACAAAAAAATACAAAAAAAAGTCATGTTGGTGACCTTTCTCTTGACAGATAGGGGTTTGGGGGAGTGCTCTAAGCTCCCCCAGTGGAGTTCGGGGCAAAGCCCAGACACCAAGCTTCTTCTTGCATTCTTCCCTGCTGAAACAAATTCTCCTGACATGTACAGCTCATTATTCATCCTATTAAAAAAGGCAGGTCAAATTAAATAAAATAAAGTAACATGGGGGCAAGGGCCAATCCTGAAGTGTGACTGACAATCGAGGCACAAGTAGGGTAAGTAAATCTTTATTAGGTGTATTTATCGTAATATTATCTTCATGTTAAGCGAAATCTTTTGTAGTAGTCCTGTTTTGGTCAGCATAAGACATCAACAGAACGATGTTTTATCTAATTTTCTAGAACCTTTTGAATAATGTTTTACTTGAAAAATATTCTAATGTGATTTTATAGACCTTTCTTCTTCTTAATCCTGTATACTCCCAGGGAAGCATAGGGCAGCAACCACACCTCTCCACCGAACTCGGTTCTGAGCAGCTTTCTTCATCTACTCCCATGTCATTCCAGTACCCTCAGCTTCACTGATGACTGACCTCTTCCAGGTTTGCTTGGGTCTGCCCACTTTCCTCTTTCCTTGTGGGTTCCAGTCAAGTGCCTGCCTTGCAACATTGGTAGCTGGCTTTCGCAGTGTGTGTCCTATCCAGCTCCATTTTCGTTTTGTGATGTCTTGGGCTATGGCCTTTTGTCTAATTCTCTCCCACAAATCGATAGTAGTTATCTTTTCTGGCCACCTAATTCCTAATATCCTGCGTAGGCATCTGTTAACAAAAGTCTGGAGCTTTTCCATATTTGTTTTAGTGACTCTCCATGTTTCTGAATCGTATAGAAGGACAGACAGACAGACATTACCACATTGCAAAAACAACCAATTTGTTCTTTGAAAAGATAAGATACATCACAGATTAAGATTAAGGCTTTGATATTGCTGCCGAAAAAAAACATAAAAAAAATAATATTAAAAAAAACAGTTCATTTGTAAATGATACATTTTGTTCAATAGGCCTGTTTGTAACCTTTTGGTAAAAAACTATGATTCAAAGCTCTAAACAAAAAAATTTCGGAAGTGTGAGAAATTAAGTGGAACAATTACATTCTACTCAATTTTTTTGGCATTTTTAGGATTTAATCATGAATTGTGAATTATTATTTCAAATGTATTTATACAAAAGAAAAATATCAGATTGAGTAAAGGTTGGAAAAAGTGGACTAGGAAAATAATATTTGGGTTCAGAACTCATCTCAATTGTTGCTCTAATAATGAAAAATTTTGTACGAATTCTTAATTTTTCAAAACAAAGTCTGTCTTAAAATAACTAAGATATATTCGTGTGCAAATTTTTCGACATATTTGACTACTCAGTTTCAAAACGTCATGTTTTCGTCTGAAAAGGGGAGGGGGGGGTAGAGTGAAAACGATTAAGCCTTTTTATAACTTCTGCTAATGAGTGCATTTGGCATTAAAGAATAGGGGGTGGAGCGACTCGATATTAGAATTTAATTTATAGCAAATATAAATTATAATAGTGATAGATTTTTTAAAATTGTGTAATTTCTTAAATACAAAAAGAAAAAAGTATTGGTTTGTCCGATCGGTGGAGGGCGATTGTATATATTGCCCCTCCCACCTGGTACAACCCTTTTTCATTTTATATTTACGAATGATAAAATTTGAGATTAGAGTCTGGTGCGGCATATACAAATAGGCTCAAATATCAATATGTAGCTTATATTACATACGTATTGTGCACAAACTATTATTTCTCCATAAAAATAGGACCGCCCTCCACTCAGAGGGCTAGATTGGGGAGGGCAGTAGAAGCAATCGCCCCCCATCCACCCCACCGAATCGGCCAAGATACCAGAAGTGGAGCGACATAATATAAGAATTATATAGTAATTCAACTAATTTTGTTCACAAACTATAATTTATCCCCCTCCACTTGTAGATTCAGGTGAGAAGGGCAGTAGTTGTATTTGCCCCCCCCCCCCCCCCCCCCCCCCACTAAACCACCCAATCGGCCAACATCGGAATGACATAATATAAAGATCGGTTAAAATATCAATAACAAGTTTTAATCTTATTTAATTCATTCTGTTAACAAGCTGTGATTTTTACTAATAAATTGGAAAGCCCCCCCCTCCCTCGAAAGTTTATGGTAGGGGGCGGGATTGATGTTATCGCCTCTCCCCACCCCCATTAAATTTTTAACATACTAGAGGAGGGCAAAATAATCTAAAAATGGGTTGAAATATAAATAATTATTATATATTATTTACATAAGTAATAAATTCATATACTAATTGTGTGATTTCTTTACAACAATTTGTCGTCCCCCCCCCCCCCCCCAAAACTAGTGGTGGGGGGTGCTTTGGCCCAACCTAAACAGTGTTTAAACACACATGCCCGTAATATAATCAGCTTTTCCAAGTAAAGTAAAGTCTTAAAGATTGTATAGATCTAGTTCTCTGACATCTTTTAAGTTGATTGAAAATGAGATAGTGTCAGTGTGCCATCAAAGGCAACTGGATGGGATTAAAAAGAAACAAGATCCATATACAATGAGGCCCTATGTATAATATAGTAAGGTGCTGTATACTGCAATGGAGAGTATAGTTGCCTGGCCTGGACTCCAGTGGACATATGGATAGCGGTGCTACCTAACATTTCTTGTTCTGGTTCTCAACACTCAATCACTTATCAAACATTCTGAATATGTGTACAGAATGTGGGCATCAGCTAGGCTGACTTGTGTGAGACCAGCTAAACAGCTTTTCTAACTGAAATTTTCTACCTCATAAACATATGTTTGTAAGTGATTTGAGGTACCCTTAATGCCCAGTGGGCTAATAAAAAGATTTGGTAGATAATCTGGATTGAGCAGAGTGTCTTTCTCAGTATTTGTTAGGAGTGGCACCACAATTACCCTTCATGAGGTCAAAAGCCAAGAACTCTTGCATTGGAGTCCCCATGCATTTTTTACTAGTAATGTTTCTCATTTGAAGGACAGCAAAGGAATAAATGGCAAGGTGGATTGCATATGTGCTACCATTCTTTTCATTCTGATCACATGCAGTGGTAGGCCTATCAATTCAATGTGGTAGCCCACTAAGAACCATATTTGATGTCCAGTTAGCCTATATTTGTTTTTCCAAGAACCTTTCCAAGAGAATATGCCAACATGAAATTAGCCAATTTATTGTGATGATCATACTTATTTTTATTGACTATATTTGCACTTTATATATTTTACCCATGTAATACAAGAGAAAACAGATCTTTTCATCTTTTTATTCAGATCTAGATTTACTGTCTTAACTTTTTACAAGCCCTTCAATTTTTTATTTATTTTTGTAGCTCTTCCTTTTCCGTGAAAGGTTTTATCAGTTAAGATCAAACACAGCTGACAGATTTGGTTATATTGCTATCCAAGAGAACAGTGGATCAATTATCCACAAACCAGGGTATGTCACAGTAGTCCTGGAATATCTAAAAATTCAGATTGTTAAACTGGTTAAATCCTAGGATCAAGTTTCTTATGATTTTTTCCAAACTTAATAAAAGCCAAGTTTCATTAAATAACACATTCTAAAGATTTAATTATTAAACATGTTTATTATTTAAAGAATGAACTTGTATGACCTTTGAAAATGGTAAACTGCCCTACCATATATATATATATGATGACACTTACTGACAGATAATCTGAATGTATGTTTTTTCTTTATCTGACATGCTAACCACTGTTTCTGAATGAATTCTTCTTCTAAACTTGTCTTACTAAAGGTTTTTTTTTAAAAAATGAACTTATTACAAAATGAGCTTTACCTTACAACAGGCATGTCAAACTCGTTAAGGTGTATGGGCCACATTAAATACTTACTATGGCCTGAGGGGCCACAGCCAAAAATCAGTTGCGAAACAGCTTACTAGTTTTATTTAAATTAGAAACAATACAATAGAATACAATAATTAATGGCATACCTGTCCCTTAGTTAGCTAAATTTGTAGTACAATTTGGTAATTAAAAATTACTATGATATTCGCATTTTTTTCTTTGTCCTGATGCTTGACATCTTTCTGGGATACAAGTTTATTAATATTGGGTGGATATTTGTTTGCCACTGACACTATCATCACTGACGAAAAATTTTGATCAGATAATCTCGAACGGTGAGGTGATTTGTAGCTTTCATTATAGAAAAGAACTGCTCACAGAAATCAGTGCTTGCAAAAATAGCTAGAATTCTGGCTGCAAATTTCCGCAATTCAACGTACCGCTTAGGTAAATAACTAAATTTTGGCGCAGCCACTTCTTTATACTTCACTTTCAACAAGAATCTAACTGCTATTCTATCAGCTCTAGTTGCACATTACCGTAAACAGCATTTTCAGAAGCAAATGAAAATGGAGATAAAAACAACAAAAATTCTTGCTCGTATGAAACGAAGTCATAAAAATGGCAAGTGGAAGCATCTACTAACGATTCCAGGTGTAAGACATATTTACCAAATGTTGTAGCCATATTTAATCTTTTTAGTTCCTGACATGTTGAGAAGTGAACAAGATTTTCTTTTCATGCTTGGTTTATCCAAAGTCGTAATTTTGCTTTAAAGCACCTCACATGATCACACGCAGTTGTGACAATTTAGTCTTTACTTTGAAGTTTCAAATTCAAGTCTTGCAGGTGACCAGTGAGATCAATTGCAAATGCCAAATCCTGAACCCATTCGTCAGTATGGAAATGTTCAACAGGTTCACCTTTCATGTTCAGAAACAATACAATTTCTTCACGCAGTACAACAAATCTCTTCAATTCTTTATGACAGGAGAGCCTGCAAATTTCGTGTCCAATGTCATTCAGAAACATTGAAAATTGGCGATGATTTAAGCCACGAATAAAATTGATAGTGACAGAAACCAGTCTTATGACAATTTGGAATTGTAATTGCTTTGTGCGTTATGTTTCTTGGTGAATGAAGCACTGAAAATGAGCGAATTAAAAATTATCATTAGTCTCTCTTATTTTTGCAAGTAGCTTTCCATGAAAACCATTTCATAATGGTTTGTGCGCCATCCGTTGTTAGACTAGCTAGCTTTACCAAAGGTTAATTGAACTGCATATTGCCTGTTATTTCTCAAAAACATACTCGCTTATCCATAGAACAAGTAGCTCCTCTTGTATCTCAAAATTCCTGTCACAGGCCCTTATGAATATAGCCAATTCTGCTACACCCGCTACATCAGTTGACTCATCAAGAGCCAATGAAAATAATTCAAAATCTATTTTGTTCTTTAAACTGATTGAGCTGATTGACATGTCATTTATTCTATCTGCCACAGTGTTCCTAGTTAAAGCTATTACTTTGAATAATTTCACCTTTTCTGGACAAATTACTATCACTGTTAATAATAGCAGGAGATGTAGAGTCAAATCCAGGGCCTAGATCTAAAGATAGATGCAACATCTGCAAAAAAGTATGCACCATGAAACAAAGCCATTCAATGTGACACCTGCGATGAATGGTACCATGCATCATGTCTCCATATGAATACACCTGTGTTTTATGCCTTAGGCAACAAAGATGCATCATGGCACTCTGTGTACCGTGTGGGTTACCTCAGTTTACATCAGGACTGTTTGATTCCTTTGATGCGGACACATCTAACCCATACAACATCCTAAACACCATCCCAAAACAAACTCACCAACCACTAGCCAGATCCACTCCTGTTAAACCTAAATCTACTAAAATTAATACAACAGCCTCACTAAACAAACCTACTAAAGAAGTAATACCAAAATACCTTAAAACCTTAGTAATAAATTTTCAAAGCATTAGGAACAAAACAGCATAGAAATTTTATTAGAATGTGAGAAACCAGACATAATTGCAGGAACAGAAACTTGGCTACATCCTGAAATTTATAATGCAGAAATTTTCAAAAGTAATTATGAAATTTTTAGAAAAGATAGGGCGGATAATCATGGAGGAGTTCTTTTAGCAATAAAAAACACTCTTATAGCAGAAGAAATTACCTTACCTAACTCAAAAAACATAGAATCTACATTTTGTAAAATTAATACCACCTCAACATCCATAATAATAGGCATCATTTACAGACCACCAAATTCTAGTTTAGAATACATACAGGAACTATGTAATCAGATTACTACACTTAAAGAGACAAATAAAAATGCAGTTTTTTGGATTATGGGTGATTTCAACCTACCTGATATAAATTGGAAAACACTAACCATAGATAAACGCCAAAACCTTAAGGACATAAATGAGCTTTTCATAGAAACTTTACACAACCTAAGTTTAGATCAAATCATTAAAAATCCAACTAGATTAAACAACACATTAGATCTCTTCTTAGCCAACAGACCTGGATTAGTAGTTGATTATGATATTATCCCTGCTCTATCAGACCATGAGATCATAAAAATACAGTCAGATAAAAGCAGTAGCCAATACAAAACCCCAAAGAAAAATCTTACTCTGGAATAAATGTAACCTAACACAACTACACCAAACTGCATTAAACTTTCAACAAACATTCTTATTAGAAAAAGACATTAAACAACCAGTCGATGATGTAAGGGGACTCACTGGGGTTGGGTCCTTTACTACATACATATGGCTCGATAATCTAGGGTATGACTCCCACATGCAGACCTTAACATGTGTAACTATTACAAAGTATCACTCAACGAAGGAGTATAAAATTAGTATTTATTTACAGCCAACAGCAAGTACACATATAATATTGAATGCGTAAATCACCAATACTGAAATACTAAAATGTGCCCAACTGACATACTACAGGGCGCTTAGACTAGATTCATTGAACAAAAGGCTATCAATGCCATACATAATACTACTTACAAATAATCAGTTCTCATACATAACAATGAATAGAAATATAAGTTATATTATCTCCTTACGCTAGGCATAAAACTGGTAAACAAAAAACAAGCACCCTTCTCAGACCAGGTCAGCTCTCCAACTGCTAGACTGACCGCTAGAACCTTAATTGTTCCCCCCTTGAAAATCCCGTGATAAAAACAATTCACACACCAACCAACAAAATAAACAAAACACACACACAATATCACATCTTACACACCCCCGCTCTTGACATCTCCCCCTTAATTCCCCTAGATTTTCCCTGAAAATCTAAGTATATATTATGTACACTAAAAAAAAATTAATTGATGACATTGATTGTTGAAGTACAACATGGTAAAAAAATTACTACTTAAAAATACACAGTACATCTTACTATGTTTACATAAGTACTTAATTGCAATTCAACAAATTACACCTATGAGTTTAAGTATGAAATAATGAATACTCTGTTTCCATTCATCAACATTAATAATATACATAAATTATCTTTCCATTACCAAACAAAACAAGTTCAACAATAATAATGCATATGAAATAATTAAACTAATAGTATAACTAAACTAATCTTCTGTTCCACTTGTCCAGTTCCATCCCTTTTGACGTCAGATTACAATGTACTGTTTATTGTTTGTAAATATCAAGCTTAAGACTTGACTTCCGATGTTTCTCAATACTGGATGAGACGACGCTTCTTGTGTAAAGTACAATTAAAACACAAAGAGATGAACAGTTCAGTCCATGTCATTTAGCAATAATAATAATAGTAGTAGTAGTAATAGTAGTAACTTCTCTTACGAGACGATCATAGTTGAAAAAGTTGATCGTACACACTGGATTGCTGAGACGTGCTCTGTCTGAAAACGTTACAATGCCAGGTATGCTTCTGACAGAGGCAATAATGTAAGTTTAAACTGTCAGCCTAGACAATGGGTCAGCCCAAAAGTTGTCTGTACCTTTTATGTGCTGAATTTCAAAGTCAAAAGTCCATAAGGTATAATATCCATCTAGCAATACGAGCAGATTGCAGATTTGAGATACTTGAGATTCAGGTGATCAGTCCAAACAATGAACTTACGTGAATACAAGAAGTGTTCCAACTTCTTAATTCCCCATGTTAATGCTAACAACTCCCGCTCCATTATGCTGTATTTACATTCACGTGGGAGTAATTTTCTGCTGAGGAAACGGACAGGATGCAATTTGTTTCCCACGTACTGTAGAACAGCAACTGCAACAGCCTTGTCCGAAGCATCACACTGTAGATAAAAACATTTATCTGGATCAGGCAACATCAAAATGGGGTGAGAAGTCAAGTATCTTTGTATACGCTCCAATGCAACCTCTCCCTCCACAGTCTTAGCAACTTTAGAAGGGTGCCCTTTTTTAAGAATTTCAGTAAAGGGAGACAACAAGCTTGAAAAGTTTAGACTGAAGGAGCGATAATAATTGAGCAGACCTAATAATGATCGGGTTTCCTTCTTTGATTTTTGGTACCGTAGCTGCAGAATCTTACTGACATTAGAATGTTCAGGCTGAAGAAAGCCTTGGCCTATCTTATGGCCTAGGAATGTAATAGTTTGAAACCCAATTAGTAACTTGTTAGGCTTAACAGTAATATTGAATTCTCCTAACCTCTCAAGCACCTGTCTGAACAAGAACATGTGACTCTGCCAATCAGTGTTGTATACACAAAGATCATCAAAATAACAAACTACTTGTTCTAAACCTTTCAGCACTCTACGCATTGTTCTGTTAAAGAAACTAGGACTGTTTTTTAAACCAAAGGGAAGATATTTGAATTGATAGTGAGCATTAGGTACTTTGAACGCTGTGTACTGCTTACTACTCTCTTCTAATGGCACCTGCCAGTAACCTTTCGTTAGGTCTAATTTACTAAAATATTTGGCTTTCCTTAGTGTGATAAATAGTTCTTGATCTGGTATGACTTCTGCATCAAATTTTGTTATAGAATTTAATTGCCTATAATCTACAACTGGTCTCAAAGTTCCATCTTTCTTTTTGATTAAGATCATAGGAGATGCGTAAGGCGACTCACTCTCTTCAATAATATCCATGTTAATCATCGACTCAATTTCTTCTAGTAGCCTTTGTCTCATCGCCATTGGTACATTATAAGGTTTTAAATTGACAGGCTTATCCGATGTTAGAATTATTTTAAAGGGCTCCACTTTCGCTTTTCCTGGTACATCAGATATTACGTGTGCAAAGTCTTCAAGGAGTTTTTCAACTTCATTTTTCTGAGTTTGGTTTAAGGCTTTATTAATGGTTATTGCCCTTTGGTTTATTTCTCCATTTCCATGGATCATCTCCGGTAATTTTAATTCTTCTATTTCATTGTCAATGATTTGCCCTGTTTCATCATGGTCATATTCATCAACGACTCCAATAAATGCAGCAGACAAAATATTACTCTTACAGCTACTGTTGGCAACATTGTTACTTGTTTCTTCAACTGGGGTATAATATTTGATTAATCTGTTTACATGAAATATCTTTGATTTATTTCCTTTCTTTACAATGTAATTTAAGTCTGATAACCTCTTTTCTATCTTGTACGGGCCTTCCCAATATAATTTGAGCTTATCTCCCTTTTTTGGTTTCAACACTAATACCATTTCTCCTGTAGCAAAACTTTTTTTTACTGTGTTTCTATCATATAGTCGTTTTTGTTCTTGCCTCGATGTGTCTTCATGATCACATGCAATCTTAGCTGTGCTTTGTAGTCTCTCTTTTAATTTCTCTAGATATTCCAATAAGTTAGTATAATTAGTGTCAACTTCTTTTTCTTTGGTCATAAGTTTCTTCAAAATTGCCATCGGCCCTCTAATTTTTCTTCCAAATACAAGTTCGTAGGGTGAAAATCCTGTTGTATCGTTTGGCATTTCTCTAATAGCAAATAATGCTGAGGCTAAGTATTTGTCCCAATCTTTAGATCGTTCAGAACACAGCTTTCTTAATATGCTCTTAAGTGAACCATGTAGGCGCTCCACGCATCCATTTGAGGCCGGGTGGTATAGCGAGGACTTTATTATCTTCACATTGAAGAATTTACAGACTTCTGTGTATAATTCTGAACCATTGTCAGAGAGAATGGCCTCTGGAAAACCCATCCTCGTATAGACCGAATACAAAGCTTCTATAACAGTAGTTGTCTCTATATTTCTCAATGGTACAGCTTCAGGCCATCTGGAGAATGTGTCTATCATAGTTAGGATGTATCTATGTTTATTTTCTGTCATAGGAAGAGGTCCAACCAGGTCTATAGCAATTTTCTTAAAGGGTACACCTTGTCTGTCCATCTTCCCCAGCACTGCTTTACCAGCTCTCCCTGGAACTTTTGCTCTCTGACATGGGTCACAGCACCTGACTAACTGTTTTACATCTTTGTCAACTCCTGGCCAAAAAAAATTCAGAGTAGATACGAAGTTTTGTTTTCTTTACAGACATATGCCCTGCCAGTGGTGAGCTGTGTGCGTTTTCCAGTATCAACTTACGTCTGCCCTTAGGAACAACTAAAACATCTTTCACAACTTGAGGTTCCGTAAGGGACGTAACTCTCTTGTAAAGCAAACTCTTCTTCCTGACATACGTAATACTTGCTTCTTTAGACACTTGTGTTGTTTGCTCGGTGCATTTTCTCCATAGTGGTGCCAGAGTTTCATCTTTTTGTTCCATCTCTAGACTCCCTTCTATAATTGTTCCGATGATCGGAGTCTTTACTTGAGTTTCTTCCCTTTCTTTGTCCTTCATTCCTCTCGTCTCTACGGCTGACACAAACAGACCTTTTACATTTCCTATTAACACATCAGCGACCGGCTCAGGAAATAGCACAACGATGAATTCTCCTTTAAGGTATGGTGTGTCAAGCATTGCCTTTGCGGTTTTGTATCTAAATACTTGCCCGTCTGCTAAGCACAAGGAGCATTTCTCTGGCAAAATATCTTCTTCATTGACAAGTGACTCTCTTACGGCGATAACGCTACAGCCGCTATCTCTCAGGATCGACGCCTTTCTTCCATTCAGCTTTCCTTCTATGTTTAGTGATCCAATAGACTTGTTCATAATGAAGTTAGCCACGCTTTCTGGATTGTGGTAAATCAGATTGCAAGTCCCTTGTCTTTCAGGCAGTTGCACCACGGCACATTCGGCTTGATTAGAGTAGTTCCTTCTTGTCTCATTCCTATACCTTCCTTGGTTATTCTGGTACATTCCATTTCCATAGTTGTTTCTTCTGTTGTTAACTTGGTTGTTAAATGTGTAATTTGGCCTATTCCATCTCCCTCTTGCTCTGTTATACGAATTATTATATCGAGGTCTGATGAAACTTCTTCTGGGCTCATTGTATTCAATGTTTGGCCTGATATAGTTTGCTCTGCTAGGACTGGATTGGTAGTGGTCATTTTGCCTATTCAAATTTCTTCTGTCACTCACTGCGCTGTTGGCCTGATAAATTCTCGATTTCTTGAAAATGCTTTTACTCGAGAAAATTATCTTTCTGTTCTCCAACAAATCAACTAGCTTTTCCAACGACTCAGGTTCTTGATCTAGGATCTCCTCTCTTACCTCCTCGTTTAGGGCACTGAGTATAGAGTCTTTCAATATTAACTCCTCCAGCTGACCAAAATTCCGTTCTATTTTCGCCGCCTCGCACCACTGTCGAAAGTTCTTTTGTAATGCCACAAAAAATTCTTTTGGGCCATCTTCAATTGGGCCATCTTCAATTGGGCCAGCCTCATGCCATCGTTTTCTGCTGGCTTCCTCCGTCATTCCCACATAGTCTAAGAGCTCTTTTTTTATCTTCTCGTAGTCAGTGCAGTCTCCACTAATCTTCTCTGTGTCAGAAATTGCCTTAGTTTAGGTGTTATTTTCTCCTGCAACTGTGCCACCCAGTCTTCTTCTAAAACCTTGTCTCTCCTAGCTGCCATTTCGAGTATGTCGAGGTAACAGGGTAGATCTTCGGTTGTCATGGCAGGGAAACCTTTGCTCAGTCTTGGTCTCTGGGCCGTGACTCCGGTTGTCGCGCTTGATTGTGCTTTATTTTTTTCCTGGGCAATTTGTAAATCAAGTTTCTTCATTTCTCTTTCGTGTTCCCTTTCTTTCTCTTTCTCCTGTCTATCTTTCTCTTTTTCCTCCAATTCCATTTCTTTTAATCTTATCATCTGTTGCAGCTTGGACATTTCTCTTTCTTCCAGCCTCTCAGATCTTTCTCTTCTTTGTTTCTCTGCCTCACTTTCTTTGTCCATGTTTTACTTTCTAAATCTTTATAATACACAGCACTCAGTACGTTTGCTACACTAAGTTTACAGAAAAAAAAATTAAAATAACAGTCCTACTATTTCTTTTACCTTAAATTACTACCTTAAGAATAATTATAGTGCTCTATTATACATACAATAAAAAAATAAAATCAATCCTAATTTTGCAGAATATTTTTTAGTTATATAATAGTTAGGCAAGTACATGATCAAGACAGAAAAATACAAATTGAAATAATGATCAGATTATTAGATTCAGATAGGAAGTTAGAATACTTTGATTTAAAGACTCTTGCAAAAAATGGCAACAATAAAATCAGAATGAAATGATTGAAGCCTTAAATTGAGAGGCTAGTCTGACAGCAAAGAAAAAAAAAGCAGGAATATATATGATAGTCAAATTGAAACAAATTATACTAGAGGCAAAAAAATAGAAGCTAGAAAGTAGAGGGTTCAGCTACACGAGAGGTAATACAAATCACTTAACTTCCACTCCCTGCACGTGATCCAACCTGTCCTCGTGATGCAACTTCGGGCTGTCGCTGTCCTCTCTGTACTGGTACTTCAAACCACCGCCGTTCCTCAGGCCAAATCAAGGGGCATAACACATGAGGAAAAATGTTTTTAAATATAATGAGTGTCAAATTAACAATATAACATGTTGAACAATATTTGTAAGTTTAAGTACATCAATCACAATTTATAACTGCTCTTATTAGAAAAAGACATTAACCAACCAGTCGATGATGTAAGGGGACTCTCTGGGGTTGAGTCCTTTACTACATACATATGGCTCGATAATCTAGGGTATGACTCCCACATGCAGACCGTAACATGTGTAACTATTACAAAGTATCACTCAACGAAGGAGTATAAAATTAGTATTTATTTACAGCCAACAGCAAGTACACATATAATATTGAATGCGTAAATCACCAATACTGAAATACTAAAATGTGCCCAACTGACATACTACAGGGCGCTTAGACTAGATTCATTAAACAAAAGGCTATCAATGCCATACATAATACTACTTACAAATAATCAGTTCTCATACATAACAATGAATAGAAATATAAGTTATATTATCTCCTTACGCTAGGCATAAAACTGGTAAACAAAAAACAAGCACCCTTCTCAGACCAGGTCAGCTCTCCAACTGCTAGACTGACCGCTAGAACCTTAATTGTTCCCCCCTTGAAAATCCCGTGATAAAAACAATTCACACACCAACCAACAAAATAAACAAAACACACACACAATCTCACATCTTACACACCCCTGCTCTTGACAGATGACCTCTGGAATTTCATCAAAAACCATCTTAAAAGCATTATAGAAAATCATATACCAACTAAATACACATCAAGCAAAATAAATAAATGCTGGTTTAATAATAGACTAAAGAAGCTTTGTAAACAGAAGGAAAACCTATATAGAAAATTTAAAGAAACCAAGGCAGAAAGAGTTCACAAAAAGTATATAAAAATTAAACACCTAACCCAAAAAGTAAGCAGACAGCTGCAGAGTGAATACATAAACAATGTAATATCTAAAGATAACAACAAAAACCTATGGTCATACATTAAGTCTAAGAAAATGGAAACAACAGGCATAGCACCATTAAAAGATGAACATAACATAATACATAATGATAATGAAACTAAAGCAAACATCCTAAACAAATACTTTGCATCAGCATTCTCAGCCCCAGGAGACAAAGACATATTTCTTAATTTGAACCAAGTAGACAACATAGAAGATTTAGTAGTACAAGAAAATGGAATTCAAAAACTATTATCCAACACTAAACCAAATAAAGCATCTGGACCTGATGGTATTCCAGCTAGATTACTCAAAGAACTAAGCAATGAGCTAGCCCCAGTGTTCAAAATACTCTTTTAGGCATCACTTAACCAGGGCAGAGTACCAAAGGACTGGAAAGAAGCTAATGTCACCCCCCTATTTAAAAAAGGAGAAAAATCTGATCCAGGAAACTACAGACCAGTATCACTTACCAGCATCACATGTAAAATCCTAGAACACATAATATGTAGCAACATCATAAACCACTTAGACAAACATAATGTTATCACCCCATACCAACATGGCTTTAGGAAATATAGATCATGTGAAACACAACTAATAGGACTAATTGATGATTTTTCAAAAGGTTTAGATAATAGTGAACAAATAGATGCTATTTTACTAGATTTTTCCAACGCTTTTGACAAAGTTCACCACCATAGTTTGCTTAAAAAATTAAAATATTTCGGCATTAATGGTCCACTGCATCAGTGGATTAAAGATTTTCTGATAGGGAGAGAACAAACTGTAATAATAAATGGCTCTAAATCAACACCAATAACAGTAAACTCAGGTGTACCTCAAGGAACAGTCTTGGGTCCACTACTATTTTTAATTTACATAAATAATTTACCAAATTGCATTAGTTCAGGAACAAAAGTCAGATTATTTGCAGATGATTGCATAATATATAGAACAATAAAAACAACACAAGACACAGATATTTTACAAAGAGAATTAGATGAATTACAGAAATGGGAATAAAATTGGAGCATGTGTTTCCACCCAGAAAAATGTCAGTTCTTAAGAGTAACAAAAAAACTAAAACAAATTAATTCCACTTATCTTATTCATGGCAAACCAGTAACACAGACTAAAAACGCAAAATACCTAGGTGTTATAATAAATGAAAAACTGTCATGGAATCCACATATTGATGAAACTACAAAAAAATCCAACAAAGCATTAGGGTTTATTAAAAGAAATTTCTATAAATCAAATAAGAACATAAAACTAAAATGTTATTTAACCTTGGTTAGGCCAATAATAGAATATGCATCCACCGTTTGGGACCCCTCAACTCAAGAAAACATTAAGAAACTGGAACAAACACAAAATAGAGCAGTGAGATTCATAACAAACGAATATTCACATTTGACTAGAGTAACACCATTAGTAAAATCACTAAATTTAGAAAGCCTTCAGGACAGAAGACTCAAAAGTAAAGTAGCAATTATACATAAAACACTGAACCATAATCTTCAAATACAAAATTTAATAAAATACTCTGAAAGACACAAAAATAAAGGCACATTCCTCGTCCCCTATGCTAGGACAAATTTGTACAAATATTCCTTCTTCCCTAGTGCTATTAGAGCATGGAATGGGTTGCCTGAGCTAGCCAGAAAAACCAGTGACTTGGCAGAATTTAAGTCATTGGTTAATATGCATGACTAAATGCATGACGCGTAGGACGTAATCATCTTCTTTTTTTGAAGTAACGTCTGTATTATATAAGATAAGATAAGGCAGCTTTAACAATACACTCTTTGATAAAATCCCTTTCACTAAATGATTTGCTATGGCTTGCAATTAAGTTTTAAAAATGTAGCTGACTCAATCTCGTTGTTCAGTTTAACAAATACTATTTTTCAATTCAAGTAGCTTGTCATCTTTTATTTTCCAGCGTAATAGATTAATATTATTTTGATAATTTTTTGGGTGGGCAAGCGGGCCGCACGCAAGGCGGTCGCAGGCCACATGCGGCCCCCGAACTATGTGTTTGACATGCCTGCCTTACAAGATCTACCACACACAATTTACAAATATTTCTTCAAAAGATTATCATATCTTACTCAATAAATAGATCTATTATAAAATTATATTGTATACATTTCTCACATTTTTCTTTTCAAGTTGTTCTGGTTCTTTCAAATTCTTTTTGTTGATTTTCCTTCTTTTTTTCTAACATAATTTTTAAGGACAATTTTCATGGCAAACTATGTCAGTCAAATACTTGTTGTTTTTTTTTTTTTCAAATTCTAGACCATGCCAGATATTTCACAATATTTTGGAGTTTAGAAATTGCGAATCTAAAAATGCATCATGTATAGACGCCAATCATGTTCTGGTTGTTTACAAACGACTGAAAGGGGGAGAAGCTCAGAGATGGATCATACAGGGACCAGCAGTGTTCATTCCTGATGCAGAAGAATGGTACAAAGTTAAAATTGTGTGTGTGTGTGTATTTATATTTAATTATAATTTTAAAAGAGTGATTATTACAAAATTAGAAATGTATTGATTAATTATTTAATATGATTCAGGGCTCATGAGTTTGTCTGGCATGGAGCAGATCCAGAAAATAAAACTAGGATGCTTCCAGGTTCTAACAAGTTTACTCAGCTGCCTATAATACCTGATAACTTTTATTATAATGTAAGTCTACAGTTTGCTAGGTTTTTATCACAATAAAAAAATATGAAGATATTATGTAATTACAAAATTCTATATCTAATACAGACATTCCCCATTTTACAGACAACAACAAGGTTTACTGTTGCATATCTAATGAGGATGATCATTATCTATAAATATTCAAGCTAATTTTAAAAAATGTAAAATGGCTTCTGAGTATATAGATTGAGGAAAAAAAATAACATCTTTTGTTATTCCAATCAAGGGTGCATAAAATATAAATTTTGTTAAGTTGAGAGCACCTGTATTTATACAGTTATCTGTGTAGAATGGTATCCTCTTGCCAGTTTCCTTATGAATATTATTTTATCTTATAAATTATAGACTTCCTTCAGAGAAGAAGATAATTATATCTTATGTGTATACATGAAACACTAGAGTTCCATGCCTCAGATGATGTAGAAAGTTCACTCTGTGGTTAGTGGTTAACAAGTGTGTTATGCCATGTCATGGAAACAAACAGCAACCTTTAGTTTTTATGAACATATGTTAGTAACTTGTTAGAGCAGTGAAATCATGTAAAATGGCTTCTGAGTATATAGATTGAGGAAAAAAAATAACATCTTTTGTTATTCCAATCAAGGGTGCATAAAATATAAATTTTGTTAAGTTGAGAGCACCTGTATTTATACAGTTATCTGTGTAGAATGGTATCCTCTTGCCAGTTTCCTTATGAATATTATTTTATCTTATAAATTATAGACTTCCTTCAGAGAAGAAGATAATTATATCTTATGTGTATACATGAAACACTAGAGTTCCATGCCTCAGATGATGTAGAAAGTTCACTCTGTGGTTAGTGGTTAACAAGTGTGTTATGCCATGTCATGGAAACAAACAGCAACCTTTAGTTTTTATGAACATATGTTAGTAACTTGTTAGAGCAGTGAAATCAATAACATCTATAAGTCCCAAATTAAACATAGCGAAACTTTATTGAGATGTTAATTCAGTTCAGCTCTTTACCAATCATCCACCCACCCCATTTTATATCTTGTACACTATTACTATTGATTAAATTTTCTTTATGTCAGTCATTTATAGTTTCTGTAATTTACATATAATAGCAAAAATATACAATAGCTTGTGCCAAGATTGTTTTTGGAGTGCTGTGTATTGTCTACACAATCATATGACTCACTACTTGGATACACTGAAGAAACACAGCATTGAATATATTTTTCTTTGAGTTTAATGCTTTCAAACTCAGTTAAATATATAAGTAATCTAATGAGAAAAGAGCAATAAAATATAAAATCACTAATACAATGATGACTGACATAAAATATTATAGTTAAAATGAAACAGTGAAGATACATTCAGGTGGTCAAAAATAATACAGCAAAGAATAAGCACAATGACCAATGATAAACGACCAGCCACCAATGACAGCGAACAATGATCCCAGAGCTAGATAGTACTGTGCAAAGATTTTTCTGTATTGTCTATGTCACTGATAGTAAATTCTGCAAGGTTCATGCATGACCTATACACACACATTGTTACTATTTAGCATAAGAAAGTAAATTATTTTTATTCAGTTATATAAAACAACAAATTGTTGTTTTTTTTAGATGTTTTCTGAATTTTTATGTGTGCCCTCCTATGTCTCCTTTAAAATTCAAAATATCTTTCTTGTGCCGTGCAATGGCATTCTTGAACAGGTGCGAGAAGTTCGAACGAGTGATGACACCATGTTGACAGTTAAAGTCATGCTTTTCTATGAAATTGTTGACATACTAAAGATGGTAAATTTGTTTTATAAAAAATATACATAATTTTAGTTTTTTCCTGGTACAGAATAGATATCCTAGAAAAGTATTATCTCACTGATAATTACAAACTTTTTAACTGTGTAAGACTTTTTTTTCTAATGTGTTGAATCCTTTTTTTCATGTTTCAGTTAGATGCCACACATGATCCAATAGCAGATTTAATCAAGTAGGTGTAAAAGTAGTTGTGTTTATGCCTGGAGTGCTTTTACAGAGCACCAAGACAGTTTTTGAATGGTGTTTTAGTAAAAATTGAAAACAAAAACCATGAAAGAAATCCAAAAGTGACTGGGTGGAGATAAAGGTTCTGTTAGTGGCTGCAGCTGACTAAACAATATATAAACACAATATCACCTAGAGAATTATGACATTATTCTACACAATTTATCGTGTAAAATGGTTTGATAATTTAGTATTGCTAATACCTGCTAATCAACCAAGCCAAATAATTATACAACACCTGGTTCTCAAGCACTTCAAGTTAAGAGATGATTTTAATAAACGGTGTATGGAATTTAAAAAATGCAAAATCTGAATCTTTATCAGACATCTATTACAAGTAAAAGTGAAATGAAGATAATTTTAGTGCTATTAAATATGTAACTTTAGCAGTTAGTAGTCTGGTGTGATGTTAGAATTTCTTTACAAATGACCTAACCATTTTTAAATTTAGTAATATTTTATTTTGCAATAGAGATATAAAGATTTCTAAGAATGTACCTATTTCAAAGAATGTACCAAGTATTCATGTTATTCATTTTGCAGTGCTTTGTGTGCTGATGTAATTTCTTTTGTTGGAACCCTGACGTAAGTTTAGAATCACTAAAATTATTATTTTTTGTTATTATTTAAAATACAAATTAAAAATTATTTACTTTTTTTTTATAATTGCTTTGCATCTAACTGATAAAATCTTATCTTAAAGATCTCTTCCATTGTAAGAATTTATCTTAGTTTTCTGTTCCCAATGTTTCTTTAACTTTATGCAGCTCAAGTGCTTTTTTCTCTCTCTCTCTCTCTCTCTCTCTCTCTGTCTCGCTCTCTTCTCACTTATGCAGGTTAAGCTCCCACCAATCACATGCCAAGCAAAACCGAACCACTTTTTGTAATTATATATATTTTCATCATCTGATCATTTTTATCTAACAAATTGTAATTTTAAAAATCATGAAATGAGCAATATTTAATGTATTCATTTTTTATTTAAATGACGAAATTGTAACACGTTAATGTTTAAAGGGAATTAAAGCAAAACTTATACAGACGACATGATATCTCAGTGAACTCCGCCTTTATTAGAAAAAAAATAAAACCTTATTTCAAGGCTAAAAATGACTCGCCCATTTTCAAGAAAGAGCGATTGAAAAAGAAAATAAAGTGAAACATGGTTGTACTTTCATCACACCTTGGCCTTTGATGATAAGTTATCAGCAGCACGGTCATAATTATTGTAATCGCACTTCTATCTCTCAAATGATTTTTTACTACTTCCACCAAACCTTGGCCTTCGATCCGGATAATATTATGATATTACAACCCCCACATCCAATAGAAGCGCTATAGCTAAGTACACACCCAGATTTACAATATAATATAAGATTTCTCATTAAGAATACAAAGTGGAAGAGGAAACACTATAAACGCATTAGTAACAAGTCATAAAATGTCAAAAAGCATTCTACATAATCATATTTATATATAAAATATTTAATTGGGGATGAAATGACCGGTCACCCAAATATATAACCTATTTATGACAGTGAACAAATTAATTTTATATTCAGTGTACAGGAATTGACATTTTATAATTACATTGATAGTTCTATATTTACATATATATTGAGTTAGTATGTAGACCTTTTTTTTTCACTATACAAAATGTATAAATTGGAAATATATACAACTTTTAAGCGTCTCCTTCTAAAAGAAAGAGGTCTATAATCATTTTTAGTATCCAATTTCAAACAAATTTCTTTTAAGAAAAAATTAGTTTCTTTTTTATTTACTATAATTTTAAGGTGATAAAAAAAAACCATTGAAATTAAAACCTTATTTTTAATTGAAAACGTTTTTCTTTTCTGAGTTAAATCTGCTTAAATTAAAATAGTCTAAAGATATCAATCTATACGTCACTTAAAGTCACTAGTTGGTCATCACTTCTATTTTTACATATAAAGATATAAGTAGGTTAATTGTATTTATTTCCCTGGTACCCACCATATCTGGAGGGCCCTATCTTCCACCTAGGGAGGCGCTCAATGGGAGAATAGCAACTCCACATGATAAAAGCAGTAATTTTTAACTAACATATTGTTTTGAAATGTTCTTTCTTGTTTTTGAATGTCTTTTGATAGGTATCTTATAATTTTTGTTCACTTGATATAGGTACCAACAGTTCATTGAGAAAACTAGTCAACTCAGTAGCTTAGACACATACCCACATCTACAACAAAGGGCAGAGAGAATTGGGTTCAAAATTGAGAAGGTTGTTTTCAGGGGATATCATGCTTCAGATCAGTTGCAAGTAGGTGATGGGTTGTTTTTGTGAATAGTACAAGTAGGTCTTATTTTTTCTCTCCATTACTTTCTGGTCATGCCTTTTTCAGTTTCTTTCTACAAGGTGTTTTTCTTATAATGATTTCTTTACTCTTGTGGATTTCATAATATTTGTTAAAAATGAATATTATAGTCAGATTTGTCCTAGGTCTTTAGTATCCATTTGAAGTTTAAAATGAAAAAAAAAAATGCAAAATATTATTTATAAGACTCTTTAGTTAGAAAATATTTGACTTCTAGGCTTTTTTTAAGCTATTTTTTTTTTATTGCTTTTTGTATAGCACATTTTTTATGCTATATCTTGCTCTAAGGTCCAATCTCTATAGTGGACCCTTGAAGGTAGGGCTATCTGGGAGAAGGTTTCTGTGCTGCAATTAGGTGTTCAGCAAACACAACTGAAGTCGAGATTCAAATTCAAGCCCCCTTGCTAACTATCCATGAGGTTCATGCCACTTAGTCTTAGGTCTCTAAATGCTGATGGGTGGTATGTTCTTATTTGTTATACATTTTATTTTTTTAAACTCTTTTTTTTTTTTAATCAGGTTTCTACCATTTAGAGCTTTCAACTTTAAATTTAAACACTATTATTCAAATGTTTGATGTTTAGGAGATGCAGAACACAGCTATAGAGTCACACACCCAACTGAGGCTGCAGCGGGAAATAGAAGAACAAGAACAGAAACTTGTCAACTTCAAACTGAACCAGATGCAAAAAAGAAGCATAATACGTACGTGATCATCTTATCTTTATAAATATTTCTTTTTTAAAAAATAGAAAAATTATTATAATTTAAAGCGTCCCCTTGTCATTATAGCTACTGGTTACATTTTGATGCATTGAATTTTCTGTAAACACATCATTTACAAAGTTCATGTATGTTACCTTTTAGCGCCCCCGAAAGGGGAAAAGACGCTATTAGTTTTGTGCGAAATGTCTGTCTGTCCGTCCCGTTTAGATCTCATAAACTAGAAAAGATATTGAAAATCCGACATCACAATATTTTAGACCATTCAAAGTTCTGATGCAACGGCTACTTTTTTTTTTCTGAAAGCGAAAAATCTAATTTTTAAAATCAGTTATGCAAGCAGTTTTTTAAAGAGAAAAAGCTAATTAGTATGCATTATAAGTTAGACCTAAATTAAAACGAATAGTAATCTTGTAAACATTATTTTCGTAAACTGTTTTTTTATTGCGAAAATTTATATATTGTCTTTTGAGCATTCGAATAAGAGATTGAGCCTTTTCAAAACAATTACATCAATTAAAAGACTTCAGTTAAGCCAGGAGAGGCGCTGTAGCTGAGGGGTAAAGCGCTTGGCTTCTGAACCAGGGGCCCCTGGTTTGAATCCTGGTGAAGACTGGGATTTTCTACTTAGGGGCCTCTGAGTCCATCCAGCTCCAATGGGTACCTGATATTAGTTGGGGAAAAGTAAAGGCGGTTGGTCGTTGTGCTGGCTACATGACACCCTCATTAACTGTAGGCCACAAAAACTGATGAACTTTACATCATCTGCCCTATAGACCACAAGGTCTGAAAGGGGAACTAGTTAGGCCAGGTTCACATCTAACTTTGCATTCACTTGCACCTATCCTTTGATCTGCTGGCCCGTTGGGGCACTACACAAGATCTGTCAACCTTCTTTCTCCATTCTTATCTCTCATTTGTCTTTGATATAATTTCATTTGGATGTTCTTTCTGAAAATATTGAAGCCTGCCTGGGTGGACCACTTCGGGTGCTGATTTTGAGTTTTTGTTTCCACACAAACTGTCTTTGTAATCTTGGGTTTTTTTTGCTTATGTTATAATCACAGCATTGGTGTAGCTTTGGCGGTTTTGTTAGGTACTATGTCTATATATAAGTAATGCTTTGGTTTAACGCCTTTATTTTTTGTTCTTGAATTGTTTGTTTCCAAATATATATATAAGATAAGATAAGATTTAATTGATAATTAATTCCAGTGTATTTCTTTGTTAGATAATTCATATTGGTATAGAAAGAAAATGTTGTTTCAAAAAAAGGTTAAAAACCAGATTTTCTCACTTGTCTGCTGTCAATGTTGTGATGCTCTTTTTCCATGCTATAATCTGCTTCTATTGTGTTTTGGCAACATTTACTGGTTCTTAAGACTACTGTCCCGGGTTCAAATCCTGGTGAAGACTGGGATTTTTAATTTTGGAATCTTTAGGGCACCTCTGAGTCCACCCAGTTCTAATGGGTACCTGACATAAATTAAGGAAAAGGCAGTTGGTTGTTGTGCTGGCCACATGATACCTTTGTTAACCGTGGGCCACAGAAACAGATGACCTTTACTTCATCCGCCCCATAGATCGCACAGTCTGAAAGGGGAACTTTGCTTTACTTTATACGACTACTGGTGTAAACAGCTCAACCTCTTAATGTTTTTAGAATCCTTTGGGGAATTAGCTTTTTTTTTTGTACTAACTTACATTTTTTTTTACTACCATTTCAGAACAAAGTATGCAGTTGAAAAGACAACTCCACCAGCAGAAAATAGCAGAGTTAACACAGAAACATTTGTTAGAAAAAGAAAAGCTAACTTTGAATCATAAGTTGGCATTGTCTTCCATGGAAACTAAAGTGAATGCAGGTCAGCTGAAAACATCTTTAGATGAGTTAAAATGTCAGTGGGTGTAAATAGATAAAAAGGTCAGGGTGAACTTAGGTTTCTTAAGCACACAATTATTGTTTTACAAATATTTTCACAATTTCACTTCTACCTGTACCTGCTGTTGTCCTTCTTGAACTTGAAATCCACTGTCTTGTCATTGTTTCATCCACATTGCCTCTAATTAATTGAAAGTTTGTTGCAAAGGTGTACTACTGGGGCATTTCAGAGAGACAATCTTTTCCCTTTGCAACTAAAGGAGGCCTTATCCTTGATACACAGCTGCGGTCACAGGTTGGGCATCTGTTTTCACCAGGTGTCATTGCATTTTCACCCTTCTTTCTACTACTGTTGTGTATGGCATCTGCAATCCAGGACCCTTCCTTTAAGCTCGCTCTTCATGTGGATCTATTCAGTGCCACTTTTTCCCAGCTGTTAGTGTTGTTTTTGAAGAGCTTGATATTGTGTTAGCATACATCAGTATACTGTAAAAGTGGACAACCAGTGGCTTTCCTGCCTTTTGTTAGATCACCATATAGAATGTCTTGAGGGAGTTGACCTTCTGGCATTCTATGAATGTGGCCAAGCCAGCCAAGGCGTCTGCTGCTGATAACATAGCGGATGAACTGGCACCCTGCTCTTCAGAGTAAGGTGTACTTAACGTTTAATTATTCAAATTGTTTCATAATATCAAATGAATAACTTATTGATTTTTCCAAAAAATATGAATTTGGACACATTGCCATATTATTGTCATTACATTTCTATTTTGATATCTTCATTAAGCCAAGGCATGCACATTTTCATTTTCAATGGTTTGTGGTTCAAGTTCTTTATATTTTTATATCTTCTAGACATGAATACATTTTTTTTGTGTGCATAGCATCACATTAATGAGAAAAACGCAATTAACCAATGAATGAGTTTCTCATAAGAATGTGATGCAGGCTTGTAGATACAAGAACAATATACAAATCAAACAATAACAGTAGTTGCACCTAGTTCCATGATTTAAATGAATGCTAGTATAAAGAAAGCATTGCAAGTCTTTGTGGAGAAATTCTCTGACAGATAAAGCAGTCATCACTACTTTCTTTTTTTTTATTGTCTTGTCATGTCTTTTCTAGGATCAGCAATTTTAAGTTGTTTTCCCCCAGAAAAGTCTTTCCGAGCTTAGTTTAACCTTACTATCCAATGTAAGAAATAATTTAAATAATCAAAATTTGAGTTTGGGACATCCAATTAGTTTTCTGTTTTTAATTGTTTATCTGTTGATATTTTTTTTTTTTTTTTATTAAAGAACCTATCTGAGAATAGTATTCATTTTCCAGCATCATTGAAATTAGAAACATTTGTCCTGATTCATGTGATGGACTATAGCTAGACACCTTTTTATAATTTAATACCGGTATTTGTGTAGGATTAAAAGTGACAAAACAGAGCTGGGGTTGAATCTATAATAATTTGACTCTGTTAACCTTCAATTGAATTTCAATGATACATTCTGAATATGTGTGTTCTGATTCTCCTCTGACAGATGAGCATTGGAGTATTCAATCTTTTGATGCTATGTCATGCTATTACCAAGACAGTTGAATGCAAAATATTAGCTAGTGTGTCAAAGTGAATTATTCAAGTGGCCTACCACTTTTATTTTTTAAGATAATAACGCTTGTCTTCGAGTCAAAGATCAATGAGGAACGCAGTATTTCCCATGGCCACACAGCCTCAACTTACGACTTACCATTGTCCGCCGGTGGTCAATTTAGATTTGCTAACTCTTGGGAGATGGTAAAGAAGTGGGTTTTCAACCGATTATAATATGGAAGATAATATATAAAGTAGTGAGGGAGGGGATTCCTCAACATCACATTACAGATTATCAGCCATTAAAAAAATATATAAACAGAAATATTACATATTAATGAATCTTGCAAACTTTGCTCCTTAATTTCTCTATAATGGTTATATGACAACTTAATAATTGGTTGGTAAACAACTAATTAAGTGCCATAGGATGTGTTGTACTTGCTTATTTTTTTTTAAAACAGAAATCAAAGAAGCTGAAGATAGCCAGATGATTGTGCAGCTGGCCAACTTGTCAGCAGCCAATATAGATGTCACCAAGTATTTAACCCTACAATATGACTTGCCAGCAACAGAAGAAATAAGAATAGCTAAAATGACTTCAGGTTTCTCAAATTGAACTAAACCTACAATTGAAGTATTACTTTTTTTTTTTTAAATTAAGGTTGTCAAATGGGTTGTTCATGAGACAATTGGAGAAAATCATAATTGTATGATTTTCATTTTGCATGCTTTTCTGCAAGTATTTTTTCTCTCTCTCTCTCCAGGATCTCGTTTTTAAATTATCATACCAATAATGTTATGTTTATTGCTTTTTTATGACATTATATGCCTTCAACACATATTGTTATAAAACAACATTGACATTTCCACATCTAAACAAGTAATACTACCATAAGTTTTCAGACATTTCTCTTGGTAAATGCAAACTAATGTTGGTTGTTTAAATGTTTTTTTTTCCTTCTTTGTGTCAGTGTTGCCAGTATATTTTTTGAATGTATTGAGACTTTGATAATCTTTGTTTTGTATAACTAAAGTTAAGTCCTTTATCACTTAATATCAAAATAAAATACAATTATGTAATTTTTTTTATTGGTTTTTATTTCTGAATGCATTTCTATGTTGTAATATGGGCAACGCCAAAACAATTGTTCAATCATTTGATAGAAACAAGAACATGGTGAGTTCATTGAGCATAAACAATCAGTTTATGTCAACTAATAAAGAAACATCTTTTAGTTTATATTTACACAGCTATGTACATTCACTATATACACATGTGATGACTATAAACAATGAGGGGGGGGGGAACCATATACATTTGTATACATTAAAATAATCATCAAAATAATGCCACATTATTGTTTTCTTCCAATTTTTTGTTTTTACATCAAAATAAAAATTCATGACACTAAGTTCTGTAAAAATGTAATACTTTGTCCAATTAAAAACTAACAAACTTTAATACACATAAAAATATTAATATCAGAACACCAGTTGGTGAATACACAAGAGAAACAGTCCTGTGTAAAGCACAGAAACAATGCATTCAGTATTTCATTCACACTGTGGTTATAGAATGTACATGATGTATCAGCTTAGTTGTATATACATTTAGAGGTTCCCAACCCAAAGATCTTCAGTGGCCCTTTATTATGAGTTAGATTCCTATAATACAAAATATTTGGGTTTCTGGTAAAAAAATAATAATCCACATGCATGTGGGAGATCTTACAAACATACATCTATTTAAGTACCTCAAGAAAAAATTTTGCCAGCAAAGTCCTTAAATATTCTAATCTGAATCAATTTCAGTATAATTTAATACTAAATTTCATGTAACTACTAATAAAACTCAAAAAATAAATAAGTATCTTAAAATGACACTATATTGTTGAGTGATTCTGCATAATTATAACAATTAGCAGCAGAATAATGTTAATAAACAAATTTACCCCCCCCCCCCCCACCAAAACCCAACCAAAAAAAAAAAAACATACAAAAACAAGACACTTGTATAGTGGACATTTATCACTGAGCTACACCGGATCATGGCAGTATGTGCATAGAGAAATGGGCTGGAAAGAAACAGTTTGAACACAGTTCTCTGTGACATTGGTTTTGTTCATTAGTTCTAGCAAACATTTTTATGTTGAATCAATAGGTGTCATAATAACAGTGATTACAACACAAAATTGCGTAACACAAATCAAATATCTTAACAAATATTTCACAAGAAGGCAGCCAGTAAAAAAAAAAAACACATCATAAACATACTTAAAATAGTTCTTAAAAAAATTACAAAGAACACAAAAATCAATAAAAATTAATATTAAAACCCTTCAAATATCCTAGACATTTTTTCTGCTAATTAGTTCTCATAATCAATAATCTAGATATTCATTCTCTTTAACTATTCAATAAATAATAATAAATAATTGATTTTAAAACATAAATGCTTTAAAATAATGTTAATAGTTCTCATAAATCTTATATTTTCATAATGTCCACATCACACCATTTTCTTCCTTAATATTAACAAAAAAATATTTTTCTGCATTTTAAAGACGTATTTGTCAGTATACAACATAATTATCCTCAGGCTAGAATAAAATCACAAATGTGCTCTTCTTTTCTATTTATTGATTAGTTGCCTAATAAGTATTTTAACAAATTGTTAAAAATAGTGAAGAGAAAAATGCTTTTAATTACATAAGACACTAATATTTACCTCCCCTACCTTTGAAATTTAAAATGAGAAAAAAATGTCTTTTAAAAGTAATTTCTGACATGCTCCCTCCATACTCATGGAATTAGTTAATAAATATAAAATCAATCTATATCAAATTCATTATTACTGTACTCAGTTAGTATACAGGTTTTGTTTCAATATTTGAGGAGATTGGAATCTGTTAGAAACATCTTAGTTTGTTGAGATATTTTCCCTTGACTTAGTTAAGATATTTGCGGCAACGTTTTGATCCACAAGAACAAGGAATTTTAACTTCCTCGATGGGAAATTTATAGTCGTAAGTCAGCTCCTCGCCTCGTTTAATCCTACAGAAGAAGAAAATATTTGCTGATTTAGTTCAATAAATGAATTGTACACTAAGATGATGTAAGGTACTTAAATACCTGTTAATATAGAGTATAAGAGTAAGTTTAGTCTTTATCAGTGTTCAGAGTTGGTTACTTTGGAATCATTTCATTTGTTTAAAAAGAAAAGGTAGACACAATTACACTACAGACCTGCTGCTATATTTCCAGTGATAATTAAAAAATAAACACAAAACTTACGGCCTCATAGCAAATATGACAATGTGCTTTTTGCCATCCACCAGGATCACTTTGGAAAAACAATTAGGCTGTTGAAGATAGAAATAAAGTTTCAATAAAGAAACATTGGGGACAGTTGACTTTATAATGCACAGAAGGAAACAGACAAACAGCTGGCTCACCTCACAAGAATGGTTGATAAATCTTGCAGCACTACCATGCATGGTGGCATCCACTACCTCATCATCATCAATTCTAAACATATAACACCCAATTCCCTGAAATGAAAAAAAAAATATATTTTACAGTAAGGTATAATCAAAATTAAACATTTTATCCAAAAAGCATCCAGACTATTATTTACCAGCTACACAGACATCCATTATAAATATAACAAACTAGTTCATTGACATACAAGAGCACCAATAACAATACATTTAGCACTAGGCTATGAACAGTACAAAAATCATTACTGTTCCTCTAAAACGTTGTGTAGTGTAACTAAGTTGTTTATTTTCTGCGTGTGTCCAGCATGTCAGAAGGTCATGTCCTGTGTGTGTGTCCATAGTAGTTATGCAATGTCGTGTGAGATGAGTTTGTGCTCGTTCACTGTCTATTGCAATCTTGTCGAATAAAGCTATGTTATTGGTATTCTAGTAGTCGTCATATTGCACAGTGATAACCACTACACCAAATATCTTAACAATGTGTGTACTTACCCTACTCTCATAGTACTTTTCCCTCTTGTCTGTAAGAGATGCTCGTATCACCTCACCAGCATATTCAATCACCATCTCCCCAGCATCTATATTTCTCTTACAAAACAAGCCTCTGCCATGAATCTTGGAGCGATACACATCCACCGCTTCCTTGGCAAATGTCTTCAGCTTGCGGAATCTCATAGCCATGGGCAGGCTCAAGCTTGTGGCCCTCCTATTCCAAGATAAAAAAAACACATGTCTATACTGTAAGCTTATACATTTTACATGAATACATTTCTTTTCCAACAATTGTTTTGTTAGCCTTGAGTTATAAGTTTGTCAATGCATGCCAGAAAACAAAATGTTACAGACCTGGATGATTTCAGAGCCATTTCTTCTTCTTTTTCTCTTTCATCATCTCCTGGCCTGGTCCTGTACACAGACTTTAAAAAGTTGAACATGTCAAATGGCTTCCTTGTGGAAAAAGCTTCAGATCTGGCTGCTCCTGATGGATTCAATGTGACTTCCTAAACATGGACAAGTTAAAAATTATGTTTAAAACACAAGACTCATATTGGTGCATCTACTGTTAAAATAAAAAATTATGCGACAGTGTAGACATATTATATATACACAAAAGTCCTGATTCACTCATCAGTAGTTCTCCCACTTGCGGTGGGTGAAAAAATAGGAAAATTTAACATGTTAATACTTATTTTTGGTCTACCACAACTAAGATATTTTCATGATAGAAATGTAGTTGTTAACTTTACCAAAAACAAATTTTTCTTCAAAAATTTGGCCTGATATTGAAAAATACAAGATTATATTTCTATTTTTAAGCACTTTACTTTTTGTGCATAATTTCCTCTGATTCTAATGATGCTAAGTTAACTCGGTAGAGCATCAGACTCAAAATATGAGGGTCAAGAGTTCAACTCCCTAATCTTGCAATTCCTTTTTTGTTCTTGTTTGAACTATTTTTAAAAGTTAAAAAGGAATGTATAACCTGATCCTAAGATGATTTGAAACACTTGATAAAAAAATTGTGTATTGGGTTGTTTTGAAGTGTATGTGCATGTTTCTGATGTCAGGAAAGTAGGGTGGATGTTATTGTATGTGTAGGCTCTAATGAAACCATAATGGGGATCTGTCGTAATTACAGTTAATAAATACTGGTGTGAAAGTTGAAGAAGGGGAGATAAGCAAGAAAAGTTTGGTCAGCAAAACATTTTTATAGTGAGTTTTATCTTTTTATAATTATGATTTTATTGGTGTTTCCACATGCATCTACTTTGAAGTTGAATCTGCCTATATTGTTAATAAAAGATACTGAGAATTGGTTCAAACTAGAGGCTTTTTTAGGTTTATTTAAAGTTCTGCATTAAGAAATTTAATACGCCTACGTTGGTTTAGTTGTTTCAGCTGCTTGGAGCTACAAAACCCAGGCATTAAATTGGGTTAGAAAATACTAACTAATTGTATCATTAGATCCATAGAGAAAATGAAGTTGGTACAATTTTGTAGCCACTGATGGTGTATTAACTACTATAAATTGGCTTGAATTCTATAAAGCCTCTATCAAAATGTAGTACTTCCTATACAATTTTTCTGACACCATTACAGCTGGTTACAAGAAGGAATCTTATGGGATCTCTGATAAAAATAAAATCCTATTTGGTAAAGTCATACAACTTACAGCGTCAGCCTGGTCCAAGTCATATTTATGGAATTTGAACTTGTAGTTCCTATGGCAGTAGACAGCTCCATACAACTGTTCTATGAGATAAACAACAGCATCATGATCTAGGCCAAACATGTTGCAGCCTGATATACCAGCATAGGACAATTGCTTCATGCGGGAGGCTGCTCGGACATCCTGCACCTTTTCTAGCACCTGATTCCAAGCATCTAGGAAAAATAAAACACTATGCACAATTAAATGCTATAATGAAGCAGAAATATCAGAAAAGCAACACAAGATCAAGCACAACTAAAATGTCTTTTTGAAGCAGAGAAACAATATAACCATGAATCTTACATATCAGAAGAAATACATTATTTTCTCTGAAATCATGAGAACAATACTTTTGTCTTTCAAAACACATAATAACACAAGACAGATGTCTATTTAAATCCTACAAAAATGATTACAAACTCACCATCCACTGTGTCACCTTGACATGTGAAGCCATCATCACTGCTAATCTCAAACCTGAGCCTGCTTTGATGTTTCACTTTCTCCAACTCAGCTGATGTTCCACCTGGCATATCTTTACCCTGATCTAATGGGGTGGCCACCACCTCCTCCTCCAGCATGGGTTGTGGCAGCTCCACATTGTCCTTCTTATGGTGGATCAAAGGATGGTGACTGGCTGTAATTGTTGAAAAGGAACCAAAAACTAGTTTAGAATATATCTTATTAATCTAGCTATTTCAAAAGATCATAGTTAACTCATGAACATGAGTTCTTTCTTACAATTACAAGAAAAACCTGAGGTTAAAACACTCAACAACCATACATTTACACACATCGAAGAATGAATGAATGAAAGGTGTATCTTAAGGTATGTGCAGTTAAAATAACATGTTTTCCCTGCAAGCTAAAGAGTCAAGCTAGGTTCATTGAACCAGCAGCTCATTCTGACAGATCCTTAAGTACTGAAATCAGATGTTGCGTAATAAAAACAGCCAATTGTTAGTACCCATAAAGATCAGGACATTATTGGTCTAATTAAAGAGAACAGACTGAATGTGCTTGTCAGAATTTAAGTCTGTTACTTTTAAGACAACCCAGATTTAATCCTCTTTATGTTTATTGGAAATACATGCACACTAATGAGGCATGAATTAACAAAGGGTAACTTTCCATTTGAAAGAATAATTATATTATAAAACCATGAACTGTTAACAGACACAAAAACTCCCATTGCCCACTCACATACCTATCTTGAAAGTGTTAAAAAGGACATTGATATTAGAATCTGGTCTACTAGACACAAATACTCACTTGTTTTCAACCTTCTCGATACAGTGGATATCCTCTCAGTCTCAGGAGTTTTGAACCCGATTCCAACAAAGGAGGGAACATCCTTCATCAAACTTTTTTTCATGATCTGTTTTTTTGCTCTCTCTTTGATAATGCTGGCTGGGTTAGTGATGGCTAGAGATTTCTTACATGGGGACATGATGGGGAAACTGGCCCTCCTGTGATTGGATGCTGGAGCAAGCTGTTTGTTATGAAACTGTTGGGATTTTTGCTGATCAGAGGGGATCTCATTTGAGGTCAATGCACCTTCAGCACATGTCACCTGTGGTGACTTGGACTGCACTGAGCTGATCTCCCAATTACTTTGGATAAACGATGGTATATTTGAAGTGTCACAACTAGCAAAACTGGTGCTCTCAATAATGTTTCGACTTACAACCTGTTTAAAGGAACCTGAATATACCCCACCCTCTTTCAATGTCTTGTCAAAAAGTGGACGTTTCAACTGAGGCTCTTCACTTGGAGGTAAATCCGACTTTCTTTTGTTGCTATGGTTGTAAATGTTTGGCTTTAGGGCTCTCCTGAAAGGTGGTCTTGTATTATTGGAATTTTGATTAATGGGAATAGAAATGTAGCCAGTACGTGACCCTGACCACAAGTTATCAGGACTGGTTTGACTAGATATATTTGTCTGACTGGAAGATGATACTGTTGATGAGGATGAAGAGCTTGGTAATATCTTTGTCCAATCAGACAATGAAGTTTTTTGTTCTGTTGCTGCTAACTGGGGTCTTTGAGTGACCGGTGTAGTTCCTACAGAAGATGTGTATGTTGGAGCCAGAGTGCTTAAGGAATTGGAGCAACTATTCACAGTTTGGTTAGGTAGAATTCCTTCATTGATGATAACACTGTACAGTTTCCTAGGTCCTTCGGGAGTGTTGGTGATGGTAGACTTCACCTCTACACCTGGAATGCTCTCTTGTCCATGGCTGCTGATAGCCCTTTGTACCAAGTCTGTAATTTTATCAGACTGATCTTTATTGAACTGCTGCTTCTGGAAAACAGACTGGAGTGTGGACGAATTTAAGTCAAATGAACCCATGTAGTTGACCTGAGTGGGTGCTCCATCCAGGTGAGCTAAAACTGGAGTTGTCTTGGGCAAAGATATGAAAGATGAACTTTGAGGTGCGACTGAAGATGTGGATGAAGGTAATGGTAAAGTTGGTGGAGGTAGTCTGAGGCTTGGACTAGGCAGATGTAAAGGGTTGCTGGGAGAAGGGTCAAACCTGTTAAGTTGAATCTGTGAAGGTACCGCTTGGGGATTGCCTTTAAGAAGAGCTGGATTTAAGTTAGTGGAAAGCATGTGGGCAGAGGGATCTATCACAATAGAAGATTGTCTGAGGGCTGGCTTTGGTGATAATTGTCTACTGGCCAACTCAATTCCAGCTGACTGGGTTGAGATAGTAGCTTGAGTAGCAAGTTGAGGCAAGAACACACCTGTCTGAGCAAAAAATGGTTGGCCAATCATGACTGGTTGGTTAGCAGCAGACAACGTAGCAGTTTGCATTAAAGAATTCAGTCCCATATTGGGCTGTAACAGTGAGGATGCATTGTGTGATTGTATAGGCTGAAGAGTGGATATAATAGTTGGTCTAATTGTATTGGTATTATTAAGTGAGATAAATGAAAGTCCAGTTTGGCTACTTTGCATCAGAGTAGACTGTGCCTGCATGATGGAGGCAGGGTTAGCTTGTTGCAACACTAAACCAGCAGAGTTGTTAGTAAATAACATATTAGGCTGGTTTGTGCCTGGTACAGACAGAGTTGAAGGTCCTGTGTTTCTAAAGACAATGCCAGGCTGGTTAGAGTTTTGAATTATAACCCTAGACTGACTTGGTGTGTTCTGCAGTACCAGATTGGACTGAGTCATCTCCTGAGGCTGTAGTAAGTCTGACCTTTGATTCTGTTGCAGGATGAAATGACCAGTGGACATCCCAGACAACATGACTTGGGGTTGAACTCTAGGTGGAGACACCTGGTTTTGCTGAAGACTAATATAAGGACTAATACCCTGACCAACTGGACTAACACTAAGAGATGGCTGAGTGAAGCGAGTCTGATGGACATTAGTTTGTATGGACACTGGCTGCTGCTGCTGTGGTGGAATATATCTTAACACAGGAGACATATCTTTTGGAGCTGAAGCTGAGGAAAATGAGTTGCTTATGCCAGAGAGTAAATTTGAAGCTATATTTTGTGGTGGCCTTAGGGCTACACTTGGCTCTGGAGCCTGCAAGCCAACAGCTTTAATTATCACAACATCATCATCTTCCTCTTCTACAACTTTCTCTGTGACTTCTTTATTAGATATGTGAGCATTATTTGTACATTCATTGTTGCTTTGACGAGTGATAGGGTAGTCATCAGCATCATTTGACGTTTCAGAACTAAAGTCATCACTTTGAATGTCATAGGCAGCAGAGATGGAGTCTGGACTGACAGACCTAGATACATCACCACTGTCAACACTTTCAGTTCCTAAGGCTTTGCCTGACACCTCTTCTTGTAAACCAGCTTTCAGGTTTGCTTCATGACTCTCATCACCTAATTGATCTGATACAACAACGGGTTCGACTTTGTCACTACTTTCTACCTTCTGAGACTCAACTGTTGAGACAATAATTTCAGAAGCTTTAGCATTGGAAGCTAATGCTTTTTTTTTAATGAGTTCACCAATCTTTTGAGCAGCATCAATGTTTGGTGACCTAATTATAAACCTAAGTTTCTGACCACTGAACTTAATGGCATCAATAGCAGGATGTATTGATGGTGGTGTGTCTCTGGCATCACTGTCCTTTACTGATGTGCCACTGCTACTAACAGAGGACGAAGAGCCTAACACTTGTATGGGTACACTGAGGCTAGTGGCTGTACTATTACTTCTAGAAGAATCCCTCTGATTATCAGACTTGTTATCACCACTAGCATCAGACATCTCAGACTGCTTTACAGTGACAGATGATTTTTGTTTTGAACCCTCACTTAATGTCAACTCTAGTTTTTGGTCTGAACTGTCCATACTTTTAGCAATGGCCTCAGATGCCAATTCAACATCACAAGAAGATTGAGCCTTTGCTTCAACAACATTCTCCAAATCTAATACACCTTTCTCCTGAGAATTTCTTAATTCAGGTTTCTCAAGTTGAAGTTTAGAAGTGGAAAGGGGTCTGCCTCTTAATTTCTTTATGCCTAAGGCTTCAACTGGCTGTTTCTCTATTAATTTTGGCCGTCCTCTGCCCCGTTTTTCTTTGACGTCTGCAGAGGGTAAAGTTTCAGCGACAGACTCCTCTTCCTCATCTTTAAACTCTTTTTTCAACTCTGCAAGGTATTCACTCAGTTTGTTCTTCTTACTTGCAGAGCGGCTGCTTCGTCGGATAGGAGATGTCACAGTACTAATATCACCTACTACACCCCTCTGTTCACTACATTCTTCCATCTTAGAGCAAACTTTATCTTTCTCAATGCTTGGTTCATCAAGCTTGGACTCATGGGAGGCCACACTGCTTAAGCCAGTATTTACACATATGTCAACAGGAGCCTGCATATGACAAGGAGAATGAGAAACAGAAACTCTTGTTCCTTTCTCAAGACTATCCAAATTTGTATTTCCTTTGTGTTTCAATGTAGTGGGGTCACCCTTCTTCATTGGTGATTGCAATGATGTGCTACACTGTGATGACTCTTGGTTCTTGTTAGTTTTTGATCTTAAATTAAATGTTTTCCTTGAACTGGCATTTTTATTTAGATCCAAATCATTATTAGTTATTTCTGAACATGCAATTGTCTCTACAACATTACTGGGTATTTCAACATTTGTATCCGTCGATGAATCAAATTTGTTCAGTTCACAGTTATTTTTAGTAGCTTTGCTTTTAAACTGACAATCATGATTGTTATTTTGAAAAGTTTTTTGATCAGTGATATTATTTGATAGTGGACTTTCCTGAGCTATACTAACAGATTCTGCAATCATATTATCTGTTGAAGGATTAATATCTGGTAGTTTTTGAGAACTAATATTTGGTTTAGGAGATTTTTTCTTATCTGTGGCTTTGTGGTCAGTCGATAAGCGGTTCCGTGTTCGACAAGCCACACCCCCATCACTGTCATCATCATCAGCATTCTCTTCATCTTCATAATTACCATCATCTTCCTCCTGATCATAATTAGAATCTTGTGAGGCCTCTACCCACCAAACTCTCTTAGGCCTTGGACGTTTTTGTCTGGAGCTGATGGTCACTTCTTCTAGAACCACAGGATTGTAAGTGATAGTCACACTTTTTTGCTTAGATGAACCAGCTTTGGGAAGGCCACCCGCCATGATGCTTGGCCGCATGTTACCTCCTGGACATGCCTGAGCTGGGCTCTTTTTCTCCCTTTTAGGTGCTTCATCCATGGATGATGGTGATATTCTAGGCTGCAGTTTTACTGGACCAACAGCATCTAAATCTGAATGAGGTGACAGCTCCAGTGACTTTCTGCTAACCAGTCCAACAGCTTCAAGCATGGTCTCTTTCGGAGAAGGTTTGTCTTCAACTAATCTAGAAGAGCACCTAGTGGGTGACAGCAGAGAGGAACAAGTAGATCCATCAGGGGATAAGGTAGATTTAGAATCCCTGCGTCTTAGCTTGGCAAGATGGGCAGGTGCAGCATTTCTCTGGGTCATTGTACTTCTTCTCAGAGAAGATCGTCGAGAGTCCTGGCTCTGAGCACTGCTGCCATCATCAGAGAGTTCCCTTCCACTAGAGGGTGAAAACTTCTCTTCTTTGAACTCATCAGAGATAATGATGCTAAGAGGAATATTTAAAGGAGAGGAAGATGGCACAGATTTGTCAACAGACTTGTTAAGCCCTTCACTAAGTCTAGAGGTAGATGACCTCAATTGTTTAGAAATAGGCTTTTCGTCTTCATCACTAGTACTAACCTCAAAGTCACAACTCTTTATATGGTTCTCGTAGCTCTCCTTAGTCCTGTACATCCTCTTACAGGTCAAACATTTAAATGGCCCTTCTTGCCCAGGGCTACGCCTTGCCAGGCTCTCTGCTTTGATTTTCTCAACTATCTTCTCATGCAGGCTTTCATCTGTCCCCGACAACCTGGAGGAAGCTCTAGTCCTAGGTGAAATGACAGAACTCTGAAAGAATTCTGTCTTAATAATTTCCGGCTCATCCTCAGAAGAGTCCAGATCTAACAAAGGGTTTTCAGAGTCTGTCGCAGGTCTTCTTAATACAGCGACAGACTTCTCTGCTCCATCATGTTTATCTCTATCTGAGTTGCCACCACTTAATGTTGCTGCAGAGGAACTATCTACATCAGGAACATTTCCTAGTTCAGAAAAAGATTTGTTTGCTTCACTATTCAAAGCTGTTGCACCTCTCAGATCAATCAATTGGTCATTGCTTTCAATTTCTTTATACTTTACATCAGCATTAATATCTTGAGCTAAATCTTTACCAAGGTAAGTTTCAGCTGATTCTAAATCCTCTGCTTCTTGACTGTATTTAGTATCATGCTCAGTAACCACAGGTTCTTTCAGCACAAATGTTTGTTTGCTTCCAGATCTCAGTTTGGCATTTAAATGCACAGCACTTGGCAAGTTCTGCTTCTTTAATGCAATGTAACAAGAGTTAGTAACTAGCAATGGAGATTCTATTTTATTTACTTTATCAGATTCAGAATTCAGAACATGAGGAGAAATGTCACATTTGGATGAATTAATGGCTTTATCAGACAATGAGGCTGTACTACTTTCTCTTCTGCATTTGCCTAGTGGTACTAATGCAAGAGGTTCCTTTAATTCATTGTTTTTACCATGGTTTGAAAGTTCTTGTTGAACAGTTTTTAGAGTAAGCTTTTTAGAGCTATGATTGTTCTCATCTTCATCATTTGTTTCACTGTAACTGAGATCATCTAACATCAGAAAATCACTTTCATCATCACTAGTACTTTGGATATCTCCAATGAAAGACTTTGGAATGCATGAAACGCTGGTCGAGGAGGACTGAAACAAATGCATATTTGATGTGTCTTGATTTTTTTTTGTACCACACTGGGCGCTAGCCTTATTTATTGTACCTTCACAATCACCTTGTATGTTGTTGTCCTCAAGGTTCCCATTGGCACCACCAGTTAGCATCAAGTTGCACTGCTTTAATCCTGTGTTGCAAGAGTTTTTTGTTTCCAAATCAGCATCTGCTTCTTCAGCACCACCAAATCTTACAGCGTCTACAACTTCTAATTTATTTTCTCCAGGTCTCATTCCAGACTCATCATCAGACTTCAAATTCGTGTCTGTTTCGACACAAGCCTGTTTAGCATTTTCTTTTAGTTTCAATTTTTTAGTTTTCCCAGTTTTTGTCTTATCTGAGCAGATTTCTGATGCCTCTGGCTTGGTGCCACCTCTGCAGGGCTTCCTTTCATCATCATCTCCACTCCCATCATCTGTGCTGCCATGGTTGACTGGACTTGGACCAGCATTAGTTGATTGCTGAGCATGTCCACTTTCACCTCTCACTTCATCTCTATTGTTTTTAGCATTATCTTGGGGGCTATCCTTGTCTCCCACCCCTTTCTCCTTAACATTGACATTGTCACGAGTGAAATGATCACCTTTGGTCAAGTCCTCAATACAGTTTCTCTCATCTACTGTTCTAGTCAAAGGCACTGAATTTGTTTCACTAGAGTTATCCAAAGCAGAGAGGCTTGGTTTCATAAAAGGATCTTCAGGCATATCACCAGAATTAGTAACTAAGACATCTTTGATAGCCTCTTCCCCTAAAACATTAGCACTACTACTCTCCAAGCTTGTCGTCTCTAAGCAATCTATTGTTTGCCTTGACACCTCTGCTGCTTCAATAATTCCCTGTGTTAAACACAACGGTGACTCATCTGCCAAATTTTTTGCTTCTAAACAAGTTATTAAGTTCAAAATGGGCTGAGGAGAGAGTGAAACTGACCTCACAGGGCTAACATCCTCGCATCTGATGGTAGTAAATGGTGACACAGACCTTGCTCTGACCCCTCTCCACAGACCATTGGGCAATGCAAGGTTTACTCTAGCTACAGCATTGGTATGAGCAAGTGGAGAGAGAGGGCTTGAATATCTCTCCTCACTATTAGACCTCTGTCGGATCTGATGGGGAAAAGCCACAGGTGAAGGGGACTGAGACTTGCTGAAAGTAAAATTTCTAGAAGTCAATAGCTTTTGGGGGATCTGTCTTTTATCTCCAAAGCTCTGTCTCTGTTGACCAGAAGCTGCACTGTTTAGCCTTTCTGCTATCCTCACCAGACCCAACTCTGCCTCAACTGGGGGCAAGACAGAAGATTTGCACAATCTCACTGGTGGAATATAGTTTTCTGGGACTTTGATATTCAGAAGTGCCAGAGTACTTGGCGACAAGCCTGTTAAGTCAATAGACTTTGTGGAATGTTTATCCAGTAATGAATTTTGGGATGATTTATTACTATGTGAACCATTCTTGACATCCTCATCACAATCTCCAAACCCTGTTTCTGAAACATGATCGGGAAACATCTCTTTTGATGCATTGACTGGAGAGGTGAGATCTGGTCTAGAAGGTGGTTTCAGAAAGTTTGGAATGCCTAGCAGATCCAGGCCAAGCTTATCTAAGGGGACAAACTCAGGATTACTCTCATCATGGATGATCCTCATGTCTTGAATGTGAATCTCTGGCAACTCTGCAGGTTTGACTTCAATAATACGACAAGTATAGACACATCTCTTTCTGGTATCTTGGGTGCTCCAGTATATCCTTGTTGAGCTACAATTAATAAGAAATAGTTTAAACAAAGGAAAGAAAAACATTACATTTTATTTAACAATCTGCAAAGCCATTTTGAGTTAAGTACTTGTACGTTATCAAATTTGTAAGATAACTTGCTAGAAAAATTGAAGGAAGAACATTTGAGATGTATAAAGAAATTACACAGAAGTAAATGCATTGAAACTTTAAAACATTTATGTTATCAATAATATAGAATGCCACTATGTAACTGAGGATTTATTTTTGATGTATTAAACAATTTAAAAGTTCAGACATCATCTACCTATAAATTTAAACATTTAATTTAATACAATCTTTACTTTCCTACTTTTCACTGTTATCTCTGTATTTGTGCAACAACAAAATAAATAAATAAAAGTAAAGGTTCCTCCTTGCCATCAATGGGGGTAATTGATGTAGGGTTCATCTGTTTCTATAGCCAACGGTTAACGAGGGTCATCTGACCAGCACATTGACCCAAAGCATTTTCTTTTCCCAACTATGTCAGGGGTATCCCATTAGCTTTGGGTAGACTTAGAGGTGTGTCCAAAAAGTCAAAAACCTAGTCTTCACCAGGATTCATACACAAGACCCTTGGTTTGGAATCTAAGTGCTTTACCAACCTGCCTCCATTGGATTTTAAAAATACTTAGCTTGTACTAAAATTGGACTTTAGTACAAGTTAGGAGTAATAAAACAAGAACAACAAAAACTTTTTTTCCACTTACCAGAAGTCAATAGGATAAAGGCACTCCTCAGTATCTGAGAGAAAGGATTTTAAAACACCCAAATGTTCCACTGTACATGAACCTGGGAAATTTAAACATTATGATAACAAAGAAAGTTTAGTTTTTATTTTAAAATGAAAAATCAGTAATTTTCTATGCTTTATTAAATGTCTCATTAATGCTTAAAGGTTGCAATTGTTTTAGTTTTTGCATGAAATTCACATTTTATGTAGAAAAATATATAAAAACAAGAATTTGAAGAGAAAAAATAGAACAAAAAAATAATTCGTATATAATATAGTTTCGGAAAGTTATATTCATTTGCATTCTGATGCACAGAAAATGTTTGAATAGGAGGCAACAGAACAACCAATCTATGTAATGCTGCGAATATCTCTGTGCACAACCAAATAATGTGTATGCCAAAAAAACTTACGAGTTAATAAAATCACATCACAGCCATGGCCTTGATCAGTAGGATATAATTAGGTACCATGGGGTTAATGTTCCAATAATGGAACACTTGACATAAATGGGTTAATAATCACACATAACGTAGCAACTCACCTATGATCACACTAAGAGTAGATGGGTCCACAGCTTTACCCCATGAGGACTTAGCCCTGATTTTCTCTAAATCAACACATACACGCCTAGAGACATCAAAGTGTCCTTCAGTAACAATCTGTTGATATCAATGGATACAATCTTCAAAATTGTTAATGATATAATATAATGATATAATTATTCAATAAAATGTATACTTTTTATATTTAAAAAAAAATACCAGTTACTGGGACAGAAGGATATAGTGCTACTTTTTATTTTTCTATTAAAAAGAACTAGGAAAGTGTGATAAGTGATTGATTTGTGAGAAAGTGTGATGTGTGATAGATTAATGAGAATGAAAGTGTGATGAGTAAATGATTAGAAAATATGTTTGGAGTGATTGATTTGAGGAAAAATGTGAGAAGAGTGGTTAATTGGAGAAAGATTGTGATTGTGGGTGATTGATTTGTGTAAAAGTAAGTGTAATGCGAGATTGATTTTTAAGAAAGAAAATGTATTTGACTTGTGATCTCTAGATTAGAATATTGACAATGAGGAACTTAAACAAATGTGTACACAAGGATACAACAAATTCTGTTTATAAAAACATATTCCAAATGTATATCCTGCATTATGGGTCATTGTAAAGAAGTTGTTTACTGCTTTCCCCAATGTGGATTCATTGCTTTAATGTACCACATCACAAATAAAAGAAAACGGCTTAAATTTTTGCTTGTTGTGCTCATCCACGTCATTATTTAGACACAAAAAATTAAACAAAATCTTAATAAACACTCCTTCAACAATGTTTTTTCTTTTTTTTATATCTGTTACTTAGGCTATATAATAGTGATTTATGTAGCTTTTTATTTTTTTAAAACTCAGGACAAGTTAAGAACCCCAGCTCTAGATGACACATTTGTGCCAAATGAATGGAGACAAAATAAACCCTGTTTTAGAATGTGATGCAGGAAGATTGAACTGCTAATAAATAAGGTTTTAGAAATAAATATAAAAATAGATTATTGTAAACTTAAAACAAGTACTCTTTAATACTTGAAGACCCCATTGACGATGTCAGCGTCCAGTCTCTTGAGCAGCGATGCCAAAATGAGGCCACCAGTGTCTGATCCACTTTTCCCTGTTTACTTATTTTTCTTTTCTAATCCAAGTTTTTAATCACTTGAACAGTTTATGGGAACACTAGAGCAGCCATTTTAAAAGATTTTTCCCTCTGAAACATTGTGGCTCTAAGCTGTTTTTATTATTCTAAATATTTTTTTAGCATAAATGACTAGTGACCTTTTCATTCGTTAACATCTAATTATCTTTTTAGATATGAATAATAGTGACATAAGTGACTTAGAAAACTATCCTGGAAGCTATTTTCAGCCTTCAGATTCAAGTGAGTCTGTTAGTGAAATAAATCTGCATTTAAACACCCCTGGATCTAGTAAACAAAAGGGAGCATCACCCCAACCAGGCCCCAGTAAAAGCCTCACATTGCAAAGTATTGATCAAGTTTGACAGTTTTTTACAATAATAATGAATAAGAAATGTTGGGATATTTTTTTTTGTAGGGTAAGTCAATATTAAATTGTCTATTATATTATTGTACTGCCCTTCGTAGTTTTGCATTGCAGGATGTTTATTAATTAATAAATAACTATGTTTATTAATGACAGAGTACATTGATCAAACTACTATTATTATGCTTCCAATGCATAGTTAAAAGTTGTTCATTTACTTACAAATATAAACGTTATTGACTTTTTTTGACCAAACAAACAATATATATCTCTATAAATTAAAAAATTTTTTTTGTTAAAATATCACTTTTCAGGGGCACAAAAGTCACACTTGCATATCAACCATACCAAAAGAATTAAGAAAATTAAATGATCAATTTTATCAACAAAATATGCCCATCAATACATAATTAAAAAAAATTTATGTTTAAAGATGTCACATTAACAAAGCCATTTTTTTTCAAAAGAAGAGAATATTTCCTTACACTTTTAGTGTTGTTTTTTTTAAATCTCAGAATAGTATAAAAACTAATGATTGTAAAATGACAGTGATTAGCAAAACAATTAAGCTGTAGAAAGAGCTCAAAGCAGACATGCCTACCCCCAAGACCCAGAATGTGGAACACTCAGGTTGAAAATGTGGAATTTTGGGCCCCAATGTGGAACATAAACGCATTTATGTTTGTCAGCCATACTGTACGCAATACAGAGTCTAAATAAAACTTCAATTATATTACTTTAATAACAATACTAGTTTGCTTTTTAAATTAGATGTAAATAGTTAAAATAGTATAATTAAAAGTAAGAAAACCTTTAATTCATAATTATGTCCTTTGTTTGAAATCAATAGTTCTAAATAAGTCCTCTAAGTCTAAGAACACAGATTATAATAATTATATTATTTATAGATCTAAAAATGTATGTCTAGATCTATGGACTTATTGAGAACTAAATTTATTACATAATGATACATAGAAATTTAGAGATCTATCACCTTCTAAGTCTATTTCTGTAGATAGATCTAGATTTAGTATCATCTAGTTATCTATAAAATCTTTATCTACTAATCTAGTGCTAGATCTAGATACTAATTTAGACTATATAATAAAATAAGTAGATTAGATATATTATAATATATAACCTTATTTAGGCCTTAGATTTACAACTTACTGTGTCTTTAAGTTAATTAATTACATTTAGGTCTAGATCTAGATCTTTAATAACGTATTTTTAAAAAAAAATCCTTTTTGTAGTCTTAGATTACTTAGACTTAGATCTAGAAACCCAAGAAACCAGTTGAGTTAGTGTTAGAATAGATCTAGTCTAGACTAGTACTACTACTAGTAGAGCCATTGTCGGGAAAAGAAAGGGATTTGAATGGAACATTTGACTTATTAGCACTTACTTAACTTACCAGATTCTAAGAATAGATTAAGTATCTAGACCTAGAGCCTAGCGTACTAGATCTATGTCTATATATAGATTTAGCTCAACAATTTCTTTGTAAATTTAGGACACAATGTAAACAATAAACACAGACCTATATAAATTTTATTTTGCATCCAGTATTTTCATTTTGCACTATTAATAAATAATGAAAAATCTGCGATTTTTGTGTGTGTCGGAATTCAGACTTGGCGGAACAAAAAAATTGTGAACGCAGAACATGTGAGCTTTTTTGATGCTTTTGCGGGACGGTTCCGCATATTGCGGGACTGTAGGCATGTCTGTCAAAGGAACAATGTTTATGAACTTCTTTGTGAAAATACATTTTCTTTCTTTCACTGCATCTATCCAAAGCTAATTCCCCACCACCCCATTATTATGAGTAGAGAAGGAGAGGGTTACTGAAATGGTTAGAACTAATGTATACCTCTATATCAGTTGCCTCATGATGAGCCTTACAGAAAATGGTTTGATCTGCAAGAAATATACACTTGTCCTTTTTAGCACACATAAAATGGTAATTAGCTCTACAGTTTGCAGCACAACAGCCAACAGTGGCCCCTACTTGCTGGCAAAGATCACACTTCTACAGTGAGAAAAAAAACAACATTTAATATAACAACTTGGAATTATGAACTAATTATATTTATCTACATTTTAAAAAGTCATCAATAAATATATTATACATTTGAAAGATGTAGGAAACCAACCAGTTTTCTGCCTCTGCTGACTGCATCCTGCACATTTTGTAAAGAACCATCATGAGATTCAAACACTTCAGCTGACCACAAAGCACAATTTATGTGAATCCAATCATCTTGACCACAATAAAGCAAGCGCCCAGCATTCTGTTAAACAATTTCATAATTAATGACAAAGAAAACAACCAAAAAAAAAAAAAAAGCATAGACAGTAAATTAAAGGCTTACATCAGGAAGATCATCCCCTAGTATTGTACACAGCAAACAGGCTCGAGTATCCTCCCCTTGGTTGATGTCTTCCAAAGATTTTTTGAAAAGAAAATTGTCTGAAAAAGAGAACCATTTTAATATTGTATAATTTCATAGGAGTAAACAGAGTCACAGGGTAGTCACAGTAGTTCCTATACTTGAAATCAATAGTATCATCTCAATCTATTTATTTTTGGAATTCTGAGATAACGGAACAGCTAAAACTTGTGACCTTTTTTAATGTTTTTTTTTGTGGGACGATTCCGTATAATGCAGAACGTTAGGCATGTCTGAATGCAGTATGGTTTTTTATTGTTGCTATTGATTCATTCATGCTTACACAAGCTTATTTCAGCAATAAGCTTAAAAATATTACATGTAAACATATCTTTAGGGAAATAACAATATGTAAAATGAACCTATGTTGCCTAATTGTTGGAAAATGTCGAGGGTTGAGAAAAAAAACAAAAAACAAGAAAGTAAAAAGTGAAAGAAAAAAAAAGTGAAACTATATTTCATACGAAAGAACTACCAAATGTTGAAAAATACTTTAATAAAATCCTCACCCTCAATGCTATTATTCTTCTTGAGGTTGGAAATTTTCTTAAACTGTGATGGCTGTGGTGTCATGGGTGTGTCCTTTCTCTCTAGCCACTGGGCATAGTTATGATCACTTGAAGGAGGCAGTACAGCATCTTTCAACATGCCTCTGGAAAAGAATATCTACAAATGTAACAAAGCGGATTTTTTTTTTTTTACCTTTTTGATACTATCATTTATAGCTATTTGATTTCTTAAAGAAAGCAAATCTTACACTGGTAATCCTCTATTATGTTCCCACAACTTGCAGGCATTCACGTTAAACCAAGGAAAACATCTCTCCATTTGCTGCAGAAACAAAAAAAAACCAATAACACATCTACACTAAAATATACAGTAAAAGATATTTCTAAAAAAATGAACATATCAAACTGTACTTTAATTTATTGATGACAAATCTCTACAATATTGTTTTAAACCTGGTGGTGACACAGATGGGTGTAGTGCTGTGTGTTTTGAGACTACGCAAATCTCCCCAGGCCAGCGCTAGACGAGCAGTCAACAGTTCGGCAAGGACCAGTGTCGTAAATATTACACACGCAAATCACGGCGAAGTGATCAACTGGAGTAGTCAAGAAGGTTCGAGGCCAGTAGATACACTATATAAGAGCGAGTGTGTCAGAATCACTTGACTTCACGTTACCTCGCAATGTGACCAGTACGAGGCGAAGTTAGAAACAGCACGGTGTGTGAAGTCAGGCGGAGCAAGGCTAGGTTTTTGTAACGACAGTGATAATGTTGTTGCCAATTGTGATGTATTTGAAATTAAACTGACTGATACATTGGAGCCCTGAGTTTCTTTAAGTTCGTTGTGTCGTGTGGTGCATTGAGAAGAGAGCCTGGAGAGACGTAACAATATATAAATGCCTGATTTGTACACAGTTTAGTTGTCTTTGTGAAAATGTTATCTCTGCATAATTATTCACATTGCCAAAATCTGATTACTATTTTAAAAACAATTTAAAAAATTAGAAACTTAATATTTCTATAGATACGGTCATATATACAAGTAGCAATTTGTTGGAAGCAAGATTATAAAACACAAAAGTACCGTAATCAAATTGACAATTACCTTTGCAAATATGGATCGAATAGAATTGGCTTGTTTTCTTCTGGTAGAGTAGTTTTCATTTTGAATTAGTAACGCTTGTATAATACGAACCATGTCTTCACTAAACTCCTCCTACAAATAATTTTAACACTACATGTTGTAAAATGAATTTTTGAATGAACTCAGTTCAATGAACAAAAAGCTAGCCTTGATTTTGAAATTAAAAGTTTATAAAAATATATTATATATAAAGCTGCCCAAAGTAAATACATTTAAACTTTAAACAATGAAATAACAATAATGTATCCAAAAGTCAAGTTTTTCAAATAGCATCTCTTTTAATTGTAAGCAAAAGGTCCTCAATGTCGGTGCTATGAGATTTCTTTTTTCATCTCTAATTTTTACTCAATAATCAACCTTCCTTGAGTACCTTTACCACAGATTTTCTAAATTAATAGTTGCCAATGCTAGAGATACTAGTTATCAAAAGTAAAAACAATAATGATTTAAGTATAGTACTAAACATCAAAAAGCCAACACTTTTACTTGTTAATGTCAAACATTGCTAAACTAGTGATCTACTCACCACAGAAGTATAGCTTCCCGTTTCAATTTTATTTTTAATAGCTGTAAAATCTCTAGGGTGTTCTCCATTTATATCTAAAGTTTCCCAAATGTCAAACTCAAAGCTAACATGTTTATCAAAATCTGCAATAAGTATGTATACATAAATTGATATAACATTGTGAGCATTTTATTGCACAAAGCACACATACACAAGTGTGCATGTCTACCTTATTCCCAAAAATTATATGAGCTTAAGACATTTATAAAATAGATTGCTTTGATTAATCAAATGAGTAATTGCCAAAGATCATTGGCAGGACAGGTTTGCTCAGATTCAAATGACACCTTAGTGGGGAGGAAAAAAAATTGAATAATAAACTGAAATTCCAATTTATGCATAGGAAGTTTTTTTTATAAAAAATTTACATATATACATATTTTTCCTTTTCTTTGGGTAGGCATACTAAATAAATAAATATAAACACTAGCTGATGGTTTATGTTTTAACCACAACATTTTTGTTTGTTGCAACCTTCAATGAAAGAGCCTATATTGCAACTCTTCCACATAAATTTTGGTTATAAATTCCAGTGGCCATTTAAGATTAAATATCATTGCCATGTTTCTCATAGTCCAAAGGGACACCAGTTTCCACAATTTAGTTCTTTCTATTACATTTTCTTATCAATACTGTCACCCATGGGGAAGTTAATGGACATTTCTTTGGTCTAAATATGACCTTTTCTAAAGGCACCCCTTAATAAACAAACTTATTCAGCCTGCCAGTTGTAGCCCTTAAAGAAAACACCCCCCGGCAAAAACAAAATGCTAGTCCTTCGTAAGACTTTACTTCAGCTTCTCAATTCCATCTATATTATACTTTGACATTGACCTCCACCCCTTTTTTGGAGTATTTTTTAAAATATTATTTTTTGCATTTTTCAAAGGCACTAGCTGAATGCCACTTTTCCCATTCCACATTTATTTTGGTACTTTTGTTCACTAACAAAAAGAAATAATTTGGTTTTATTTATTCAGTTATTGTCATTCTTTATCTCACACCTTTATCAAATCTTGTCACTTTTAAATGTAGAGCAATGGATATAGATCTATATTTATATTTGTAATTCTATTAGGTTTACCTTTTATTTTTCTGACAGTGTTACAAAAGAAAAAGACTCTCTATAGGTCTATCTTATTAATGCTATTAGAATTGGTTTTGTCTAAAAGAATGGTGGAAATGACATTTAATAAGGCATATATATTAAAGCAGACTTTTAAAAAAATATATAAATCAAAAGTTTGATAGAAAGCTTGTGGTTTTTCACAAATAGCAATCCAAAGGATGCAAACCTGTCTAAAATGTCCCTTAATCAATCAATGAATGTGTCAGTGGTATTTTACAAGTATATAATAGATTTTTTTTTTTTTTTTTGATTTTTGAAAAAGTTTTCAAAATTGATAAAGGATTTTAACAGAAAAAAATGAGAGAAAAAACATGGGCCAATAAAATCTGTAGCTTTGAAGCAAACTTAGTAATATAAAACATTTATAAATGACCTCTCAAGAGATTTCAAATAAAATAAAACTAGAAATTTAACTACAATACCATAATGTATAACTGAATGTGTAAAAATCAAAATTTACCAGATGGTCCTATGAAAGAAGTCTGCGTGGTTTCAGTTTGAGATGTTTTCTCTGGAGAACCATTTTCTGGGATACCATTTCTATGAAGTATTAAATCATTATTTTCTAAATCCATATCCACTGAATTCAATAAATCTGTAGATTCACATGTTTTTGGCATTGAAGACACAGAACTGTAAATTTGGAATAAATTTTTTGTGACAGATTGTCTGCAGGGATCAGGACAGACAGTAGAAATGGTCAAGTTTTCATTGAGCTCTTTAGTTGAGCTCACTGATGCTTTAGCAGTCATCATTGGGCTAGCCGTATGGGATGAAGAGTCTGAATTGCTTGTTATGGAGCAAGGCGACAGAGAATCACAACTTGCAGTAGAGGGAATTGAGATCATTCCCTGTTTTAAACAGTTTATATCACAGTTGGTATGTTTCACTGATTCAATGACTTTACATTCATGAGCATCTCTCGCAGCATCTTCTATTGAGCAATGTTTTTTAGCATTAATGCCATTAGCTATTGTTAGCCCTTGCACTTTGAGTCTATCCTCCTCATTTGTGAAACTACTAGGAGGACCTGTGTCCAAAAGTTCTGTGGAACTTACTTTAGGCAAAGTCAATGAAGAAGTTTGTATCACAGATAAGTCAGAGTGAACACTATTATTCTTATAATTAATCCCTGTACAATTGTCCAAAATAATCCCATTTAGCCCACCTGCTGCACCACCTATCGTATCTTCTTTTAGGCTAATCACTACTGCACCATCACAATCACATTTTTCTATCAATTTAGTGTTTAGTGAACCTGAATTGGACACTGTATCACAATTACGTTCAACAGAAACATTGTCATTGCTACACTCAACACTTATTTCCTTGGGAATAAGAGCTGCGTCATTCATAGGCTCACCAGCATTAGATTTGGTATCATCAAAAGTTGTGCAGTTTGGCTTTGTTTTCCTGATTTCTCTCTGCAATGTTAACACAATATATTAAAAAACACATCAAGTTAATTTTTTTAAATAAGATAATCAAATAATTTTATTGGTCCAAATGAAAATTCAGTTTTACTATAATTGTCCACACCTCAGCATTACAACTAAAACAATAACGAGATAGTTGCAAATGCAAACAACATACACAATAGAAAATATGTAACACTGAGCTTTATTTTCTAGTGACAAACTTTAAGCAGTTCTACGAGGTTAGTGAACTGAAATGTAAATGCTAATATTGCTTAAGATGCAGAAATAATTTCATAACACTATCAATGTATTTTATTTTTTTCAAATAGACACCCTCCCCCCTCCATTTTGCACTCTTTAATATCCCAATGCAAAGATTTCTCTGAGGAGATTGGTTCTTCACAAACTTAGCTTTTGAAACAAACTAAATTATGGCTAATAAAACTTCTAAGAAAATCATTTGCCATTAAAATGAATGATATTACTTTTATTAAACAAAAGTTCCTGCTGTGAAAAGTATACTCATTTCTAGTTTTCATGTACCATTCAGAAGCAATCCATCAAGTTCTAGAATCCCTTTGTAAAGCAAATTAAAGCTAACAGCATGTACACAACAATGCTATAATTATTGATACTCACAGGTGGACCTGCCTCTAGTAATAGCTGGGCACACTTAGAACTTTCAAGAGCATTCAGTATATTCATGAGATTGTTGGAAAACTGTGACTTCAGCACTCTCTCCCAGTACCGGGGCTTATCAGAGGAACAGACACGGCAAGTGAACTGAACCTCATCAGGAAGAAGTGAAATCAACTGGTACTCATCATCTGTAAGCAAAGTAAATTACATTATTAAAATTACTTACATTTATTTTAAAATAAAAAAAATTAAAAAAAAACAATAATACACATCTTCTAACAAATCCTTCACTTTATTCCTGATCACTTAATCCTCAAATATTAGTTTTTAAGAAATAGTATTTTTAAGGCTTTGACAGTAAGCATAACAACACAACATAAAATGTGTATTTATTTGTTGTGCTACCATATAAATTGTTTGCTCTAATAATGTAGTTTTTTGTAATGCACAATATGTAAACAAATTAATATATAGTGTAGCTTGATGTGTTTAATTTGGTTTTAGGGAATGTAAACAATTTACTGGGCATACTGCAACAAAGCTTATTCATCTTCATAAGTATGATCACACAGTCATCTTTCACTTGAATTTCATTTGTCAATGGATCTTCCTACTTTTCCAGCCATAACTTTTGTCACCATATTTATGGGCACATCATTTGCTTTAACTTTTTTTTTAAACTGCTTTTATATAGCACATCTATCAGGCTTATAGCTTGCTCAGTGAGCTATGGTCCAATCTCTTTTGTGGATAGGTGGGGGGAAGGGGTATATGGAAAAAGGTTTGCTGCATTCAGGTGCTAAGCAAACAGAACTATGATAGAATCAGGATTGCAACTCAGGCACCCTTGTTAGGTGGCCAAGCAGATTTAGCCTCTCAGCCACACAGCTTTTTATTTATTCTAATCAATGCTATGATAGAATCAGGATTGCAACTCAGGCACCCTTGTTAGGTGGCCAAGCAGATTTAGCCTCTCAGCCACACAGCTTTTTATTTATTCCAATCAATGCTGACTTGGCCCATCCTCTGGAATGAATTCATATTATTAAAAATGTTTTGCTTAAACCCCCATTGAGAAATCAAATGGATTGATTATGTTGAAAAGTCCATAACTGAATTCACAATTTTTGTAATTCAAATGTCTGGACTAAAAAGACTGGACACTTAGGGAAATATTTGGTTTCATTTCACTTGCTACATTTGTTAATCAAACTTTTGTTTTCAAACATGGTCACAGTGTGCTAGAGATCTGCAGATAAGAATCATGACAAATACTGCAATTTTTGCAAAGAATTTAAGAACATGATTGAAAAGTAGTGTTTATTTACAAATTAATTCATTTGTGTTTGATAAAAAATATTAAATGATGATGTTTATTAAATAAAAAGAATAAACAGATTTCATTCAAATACATATGTGCAACATGGAATAAAGTAATTAGTAGTCATGTCACTTGCCTGTCAACTCCTCACACTTGGCATGAACCCAACTCTCACAGATAGCACAGTGAACCATTTTGGACTCCCAGTCATCATCAGAGTAGCATTTATGACATATGGGGCAAAAATTACCTAGATGAAATTTAATGTGCATTCTTTAAAAATGTTAACGTTAAAGCTTTTTGTTATATTGACTAAGAATAATTGTACATAATTTTAACTTGAACTGGGAATGGGAAGTGGGAGAAATAATGAGTAAACTATTCCATCCAGACAGACAGGAGTGATTAATATTAACTTTGTAAAAAACTAGAATGCATTGAAAGGTTGCCCTGTTACCAAAAAGTAGCTCTGATTTGTCATCCATTAAATTTAGAAGCAAAGGAGAGGAACGGTGGAGTGTGAAGCTAGGTAAAGGGAGGTGCTCAAGACAAACATAAACTGGTAAGGGGAGGTAATACAATACAAAGTTGAGAATGATATAAAACACTAAGAAAAAAGCGGATAGGGGCAAACTCGGGGAACCATGGTGAAAAACACCTTAGTCTAAAATATTTGCAACCTTGTAATTTTTTTTTTTGCTAGCACTACTTACACCAACATACCTTTATCCATAAGCTTTCCACAATCATAGCACAAAGAAAAATCATAAGTCCAGGTTGCATTGGAGCCAACGCCAGGTGTTGTTGCCCCACAACTCTTACACCGCACACACTTAGTACAGACCCATATATTCTTGCGAGATGGCCGTGTTGGGTAGTTGGGGCCCAGGCACTCTGGATGGTAAGTGTCTTTGCATCTGTGGCACTGCAAATAAATGTTTTTTAATTTACTGAAATGAAATCTTTAGAGCAAAGAATTTGTTAATGGTAAAGATTACAAATAAAGCATTAAGAAAATGTTGAACACAATGTTGGTTACTGGTGTATAACATCACTACTGTCCTCTGTTAGCTGGTTTCGCGGTGTCTAATGCAAATAAACCAAATGGAGGTTACACGCAACCTAATACGTAATCCAATAACACTGGTGAAAGGCCGAACAATCAATAGAAGTTAGTCGATGCTGATACTGAATGTCGCACAAGTTTAATAGCAATAAAGGGAACCGTCAAATGTCAGCTAACTCTAAACCTTCATAAAATGCTACTTATTGCTACGTTGTCCTAGAAGTAGTCTGTTTACGTTGGCTGGTATTTCGTTCTATCCCTAAAATCTAGTCTTGTTTACTAGTCATGTCACTGTCTCTTAGTCGAAACTTCCCCTATTTCCGAAACAAATAATTAATTATTAATTGTGCCATAACACCTCACTAAGCTCTCATTAACATTACCTTAAGAAGTCCATTCTGTTGTCCACATACATGACAAAACTGACACCGGCGGCAGCACCACATCAGACTTCTACTTATGACTACATGACAGTGACCATCCTCAGCATCCTCCCCTTCTTCACTGTCTGGCTCTTCTGGTCTCTCCTCCTCATCCAGACAAAAAGTGTGATACGCCTGACAGCAGACTACGCAAAATATCAGCTGATAAAAAATATTTTAAACATTATTTCATGTGATCACTTAAACATTTAATTAATTAATCAACAGTAACACATTTACATTAATTATTGTCAATAAAATATCTCTATATATCAATGTTTTTTATTGTTTAAAAATAGGGGTTTTTTTGTTGTTTTTTTTTAACTTTTTATTCATGTTATACAATATTTTATTATAAAAATTTATCTACTAAATCTAATTAAAAATAAAATTAGAAACAAGTGTCATTATAATTTCTAATGCCTTAAAAATTTATGATTAACTAAACACTTCTGAAAAAAATACTAGATTATAATTATAAATAACTTGACACATTGTTTTAAACTCCAAAATGTAAAATAAAATAGTTATAAACTACTAAATCATACTTACAGATAATAAATGTCCTAGCTTTCACTAAAAATATTAAAATTAATTCTAAAGTGGACAAACACCTAACCAACCTCTTGTTTTCCAGCTGAACCACACAGGTAACACAGTGTCCTGACACAAGTTGTTCCAGTCAGTGTCAGAGAAAACCCTTGAAACCAGGCAGAAGTAATAGAATAGCTACCCTGTTATCAGAAATCAAATACTAATAATGTAGAAACACTGTTCCCTTTAAAACAACATTGTATATGAAGTATAATAATAATCAAAAGAATTGTTAGAGATGGTTGCTCATTGATTGCCTTACTTTATAATCAGCCTTGATGAGGTGAGTTTTCAGTGGGACGTCAAGGCAATAAGCAGTTTCATTATTCACAGGCCTCAACTCAGCAGAATGTTGCTTAAGTGACAATATCAACTGCAAGAGAGAACCAAAGTGTTAATAATTAAAATGAAACTATGAACTCTAAATCACAGATTCATCATTGTTGAAAGCTTAAAGTGCAAATTAAAATTAGTTTGTTATGGAAGTAATACAGAAGTAATTACATTTCCCAACTAGTATAAATTGTATGCTAGCACAAGATTACATTTTGTTTTTCTAGTCAACAATTACTCAGACTTTTGAGATGAATACATCAAACGAATTAATAAAAGGCCATTGCTCTGAAACTGTACAAGTATATCTTAAGTAGACATATTCAAAACAGCACAATTTTGGGTGTGCAGAAAAATAAAATGAGAAAAAATAGCTTCTGTTATTGGAATTTGTCAAATCAAATACAAATACATATTATTTGTTCCTCAATGCTTTAGTGAAATCAAAATATTTCAAAACACAGTCTTAAGTACTCTCATTGATCCAGAGCTATGTGTGAAACTTAGTTTCTACCTTCTTACCTTTTCACGTTTCTTAATTCCAAGTTTCCCATAAAGGTTTCCAGGTAAGCTAGAGAGAAAAGGATTTCTTATATCCGTTAGGGCCATTTGGATAGTGGTTTCCACAGGTGCATACTTTGACTTAGCCTGGCGAAAATGTCTCTTGTTTATGTTGGCCACCGCCTTCAAGCTCATCCTTGAGCCATCCATGTCCAGCCCACATAGCCGCGATGAAGAGCTACTTCTGTTCTGTTCTTCATTCCTATCAGCATCCATTCCTAAACAGGCCAATACAATTAACTACAAGAACATACTGAGATGATAAAAAAAAATTCTGTTGAGTGCAAAGATCTCAAAAGAGTTCATGTTTAATTTTTTGTGTTCCCATTATAAGTGAAACTTTTTTTGGAAGCACTATTGAAGGTTACTATCAGTAAAGGAAAGAGACTTTGAAAAAAAATGCTAGAAAATTTTCTACACTTGCATTTGTGAACAGTGGTGCCATAGCAGCCAAATGGTTTTTAAATTTAAAATAAAATGAATTAGCTATATAGGGTAGTTCATATTATATAATTTTAAAAGTTAACTACTTGTGTTATAACAAACTTTAAGTGTTCACAAAATATATATGTCTATTCTAATTTCCAGATATAACCTGTCTAATTTCAAAATATAATTTGACACTTTTAATTTCCTGATATAGACTGCTTTCTGCAGCCATACCAAGTTAAATTTATTCTTCCTATTTTTCATGATTTCTTTCAGAATTGGAGACATGCTTTCACTATTTATTACATCTAGAAATCTAGAAAAATCTATTTTATTCAGTCATTGCTTGATGGTTGGAAAACAAGAGTTCAGCTTTATAACAAAAACTGTACAAAATAAAATCCAGCAAAGAAAAGATTTTTTAATAATTTATAGATTCAAAGCAGATTTTAATTTAATTTTAATAATATTGGAACAAGAATTGAAAATGTGCACATGGCAAAAAAAATAATAAAAAATCTAGTCTTGTCTGGCATTCTTCACAAAAGAGAACATACTGATAAAAAAATATATTTTCTTTTTTTTTTTAAGTGTCCCAAAAAGCTTAATATCTTTAAAGGCAGTGAAAAAAGACTATTTTTTCCATGGACAGTTGAAATTTATTTTGTGTTGATTGTAAGGCAATTTAAAGTCTAGGATTATTGCCTTCAAAATTGAACACTTAAATCACATAAGCTACAATAAGTGATGCCAAACCATGCCATTATCTTTACTCTCCACTAAAACCATTTTACTGTGCATCCTAATTTTTACTTCAGTATGAAGTCTTTCATAAGCACCTAAAACCACTACAACAATATTGCTAACAATTATAACCAGCTTTCTTATTTTCTAACAGCTTTACTCACCTTCTTCGTCATCTTTCACACCATCACGTCCCCCATTCATCTTGTGATTGCTAGTGCTCCTCCTGTCCTGGAACCTTGTGGCTGGGCCTCCAGGAGTAGTTAAGTTCCCTTTGCACGGAAAATAGTCTTTACTGTTATCATCATCCTCATTCCTGTGAAACTTTAATGGACTTTTAGGGTCAATAAATGCTGCATACACTCTTCTGGAGTTTTTTGGATTCAAGCAAATAGATTCTCTGAAAACACAAAGAAAAAATGTTTTATCAGAAGGTTATATTGATAGGTAGTATGTACAAAAAAAGAATGTTAGCACAAGCTTTTTGGGTCATTGGAAGTAGTCAGTCTTACAGTAATGATGAGTTTGAGTTTTGGTTTTAGGCACAATTTAATCCATGTCCTGCCCGTAATCCTTTAAATAAAGATAACACTGAAACATTTCTCAATGGTGTTACATAAAGTCATATGTCCAGTTGTTTTATAATGTTAATATGTTTATGCATCACTATATCATTTTAACATCTAAGTATATAGCATCATGCTTCTAATGTAAAACTGTGTATTTGAAATGACCTACTTGCAACACTTCCTTATTTTACCAGGTCCTCCAAACTTTGGTTTATCTCTGGTGAATTAAAAACAATACGATAAAACTTATGCCCAAAAAGAATTAGGTTTATAAACTATTCCACTAAAAAAAAATTCCATGTTGTCATTTTTTTGTTTTTATTTTATCAAATATAAAAGTAAAACTTCAAAAGTTCAGAATTAATGATTATTAACATTTGAAGCATTTAACACTGACATTAAGAACCACAACCAAACAAAACAACTAGGTGTAAAATTAATATTTTCACTCTAAATCTACCTTTCCCTGGTTTTCAAAATTGACCCGTTTTTTTTTCTTTTCTCTATTAAGTTGATCTAGAGTAGATTATTGGAGTGTTTCCAAATTCCACTAATGGCTCATCTCCAAGAATCTAAATGAACTTTTCCTAATTTGGCTCTTTTTTTTTTTTTATCTAGATTTTTTTATCCAATGTTAAGGCAGCTGCTATGTTCTAAAGGGAAATGCTTTGTTAGAACCAATCTGTTAGTGAAAAACAGATCTCATAATGGGATAAACTTCAATACTATTATGGTACAGTTGAGTCTTTTAAAAATTACCTGCAGTTTTCACACACACCACAATCAGGAGTTAAACAACCTCTGCATTCTCTGCAGCGCTTTTTTCTTTTATGAGGCATCAAGGGATCATATACTCCTATTTCACCAGCATGTCTGTGGGTAAAAGAAGAATTTCTTTTATTACAACAATTTAAAACAATACTCACTTCTTACTGGGGTGCAGATTGAAGTGCGTCTCAAATTCAAATCCCAATGAATATTAAAAATGTTGAATTTGGGATTGAAATCAGCTAAGCTGTGATTCACATAACAGACAGCATGAAAAACTTATCCAAGGGTGAATAAACTGGTTTAATCTCCAAAGTTTGATTTAATATGTAAAACAATTACAAACTCATGCTTCAGTTGAAATTAAAGATTATTAGGCAATGGATTTTCAATGAGATTTGTGACAATATTGATGGTTTAATAGCCTCCCTTGACCCAAAGTGACTTTTAAGGGAAAAAGTACCCCATTATCATCAAATGACTACATTTGAGAGGCTAAAATACTTTTTCTAAAGCCCTGGACAAAAGCAATACTTAGGAAAAGAGACACTGATCTAGGCAGTCGAAATATTGTTGATACTTATCATCAAACTCTTTCTTACTTCTTTTTTCTCACTTTATTAGCAAGAGCTTCAATATTTTCAAGTGGTCTTTCAGCCTTTTTCTTCAGCACATGACTTTCTTCCATTTCATTTTCTATCTTTTGATCCAAAGATTCAACTTCTTCCTGACAAGGTTCCTCTAATGTTCTCAGACTCTTTAGTTTGGGAAAAGAATGATTGTCAAAGCTTTCATCAGAAGAATCTAGAAAAGAAATAAATCGTAACACAATAGAGGATAGCAATGACATTTATGAAAATGATTACAGGCGGAAAAGGTTCAAATAAACCCTCACTATTACATTATATGTATCACATAATAGATCAAATTATTTTAATAAAAGGTGAAACAGTACCTTAATATTTGAATTTTACATCATTTTTAAACTTCTTTATTCGAATGCATTTATAGAGAATTATGGGGGATATTTTTTACACCCGAGAATAAGCTGCACTGATTGAGCATGGGGATTGTCTAATCTTATAGAGTAATCTATCGAGTGTCAAGAGTCAAAAAATCATGCAGCCAATTCTAAAGCACAATTCTATCTGCCACAGTTATATTACACTGATGTATCAAAAAAACAAGAAGAAAGAAAAAAAGAACACTGACAAGTGCATCATGCTTGAGCTCTTGGTACTTACATGGAGCCTCATCATTTTTGCTTTTAGTCTTGGCCCACAATTGCTGTTTCTCCTCCGTTGGCAGAGCACTTAAAGTAAGAGTTGTTCTCTGGGGAGCATCTTCTGGAAATGTGGCCCGCTGATGTGGGAACACCATTGCAGCACGCCTGCAAACATGTTTGATACGAGGGCCTCGTGAGGTGCCCCGTGATTTATCTAGACCTCCCTTGTTATCCTCATCATCGCCATGTTCATTGCTGTCAGTATCAAAGCTAGTAGCAGATTTTTTTAGAGCTTTGTTTGTCCTCCCTGGTGATGATTTAGTGGAAGAAAGTGTTTGTGGAGGAGAAAGACCTAAGAAATAATTAGAAGACATCAAATATATATAGAGAAAAATTCATTTAGATTCAGACCAATACTGAAGAAACATTTTTATGTAACATTAATTAACTAACTTTTTTTAAGTGGAAAAAAAAACAGCTATCAGGAAAGATAGCTAAGCAGCTCTCAATATACTTGTTGAGCAATAGTTCACTAGTCTGAATTCTAATAAGACAAGATGGAGGGCAGTACAACATTTTCTAATATTTGTAATATTTAATTAATAAAGGCTGCTGGCTTTGCTGACCACACAACCATAAGCAACAGAAATCAAAGCATGTGTAGGAAGTAACATATCACTGCTTACTGAATGGTTCATCTGTAGCACCAACATCAACAGATAAGGGCTTGTCCAGGCTGTTTGCATCTGCTTCAACTTTGACATTGCTGAAATACTTAGATGATTTATGGCTAAATGATTTTGATGATACGCTGTCTTCATTTTTGTGTTTGTAAGTAGAGTCATCACTTTTGTGTCTTTGCTTCTTTATAAATGCACTTGTTTCAGTCTATTTTATGAAAAAAAAAAAAAGATTTTTAAACAAGTAATTAAAAGTATGTTTGGAACCTCTTAAAAGTTGTTTTAACCAAAATAAATACCTTTAAAACCTGTTTCTATTGTCATTAAAACACATACTTCAGGTACAGAAAATTGTTAAAATTAAAAGAATGCTAGAATAGTCAAAATGTACTCAAAACAAAATGTTAGTTCTTTTTATTGCCCAGAACATACACGATGGAAAAGAAATGTTTTCTCCATTAACAACTAAATGTATTATTTTTAATCAATTGCACCTATTTCAGGTTTTAATAATTACCAACTCCCCAGCAAACAGAGATAGCAATTTAAAAATTGCATCTATAATTTTTTTAACTGCTGTGATACAAAAAAAAAAATATTTAAATTAAAAAATAATAATTAAAAAATAGGTCTATAAAAAAAATACCTTTAATACTTTAAGAACAGGGAAAAAAAGTGTTTTTATATTAGCAATGTTTTTAGCAATAGTTTTTTATGGTATTGGTATTTTTTTAAAAGTATTCTATTGCAAGAGGAATTAATTTGAAAAGAGCTAGCAATTAATCCATCGTTTTCATAAAAGAGATCTTAGAACTATTTTAAGATTGTCAGCTAATGATTGTTATTAGTATCATTCCCTTGTAAACAAAATATTAATCATTTTTCACATCTAGATTTTTTTTATTGCATAAACTGGAAAAAAAAAAAAAAAAAAAAAAAACGGCTTACTTTCAAATCTTCTGTTGATGTGCTACTGCAATCAGATGCATAGGTCCTAAAACATTTAAGTTTTTTCTTTCTTTTACGACTCTTGGTGTAATGCTGACCACAAATCAATAAATAAAATGTTAAATCTTAAATTTATTATTCAAGTTCATATAATATTAAATACAACACATTTATTTGTGCTAAATAAAAGGGAGGGGGAGAGGGAGAGAGAGTTAGAAAAAATAAGTAGTGAAATGCTTAGGAAAAAAAAAAAAACAAGTACTTACCAATGGTTTGGAAGCAGTAGTAGCCGTGTTCACCTTTTTAAATGGTAATCCAAGAGCCAGAGCTTTCTTAATGACTGCTCTGAACTTTATATACTTACAATCTTTGCACTCTTTGGGCACAGTGTAATGTACGTGGCAATGGCCTTGAGAAATAAAAGTTTAATGATTAGTCATAACCTCATGCAACTGTAACTTATGTGGAAATTGTTCAGCTTAGTACAGAAAAAAAAAAGGAAATCAACCAACTTACCACCATTGGCACATGTTGTTATGTATCTTTTATTTGATTTCACCTTGAAGAAATAACTTTTCTTACATGGTTTACAGAGTGGAACTGTTGGCAGCTTACGGTTCTGTTTGATAGTGCAAGTATTAAGACATACCATGCAAATACTTTTCTCACCAACCACATATATTTTCAACAAGTCTTCTTCTTTGATTAGACTAGCTTGGAAGTCTTCCTCTGTCTTTTCTGGTTGTACTTTGGGTGCAGAGCTGGGTGTAGCTGGTGGGCTACCTAAGATGTATAAACAAAATTTTATTAGAAACATTGTCAATATAAATAAATAATCATCATTTTGGCAAACCTAGCTATTATATTAATAAGAAAATACTTGAAACTACTGTTGACACTTGATAGTCCAACTCATTAGTATGACCCAGTCCTTGATGTAAATTTATATAATTATTAAAGTATACTGCAGAATGAATATTTTTAGAATGTAAGTAGGCTTAAATTTTTAAAAATTGTAATTAAGTACAGTATCTGAAATATGTTTTGTATTTTTTAGATAAATAAATTATTCTTTTTCATTTATTAATATTTTTTGCTGTATACGGTTATATTTGGATGTACAGCTAACCTTTAGTAAAACAGGCTTCAATGTTTTTGGTAATCTGGCATCCCTCCAATCCCATAAATATTGAATTATCAAGTCAACTGTAAGTAGAAACCCCAAACAACAAAAGAACAAATCACAAGCTCTTCTAAACATTGACTTACTAAAACTTGCTGGAGAAAAAGACCCAGCTCCTTCTATTCCTTCAAACAATCCAGTTTTATGTTTTTCAATGACTGAGTCACCCAAACGTTTAGAGAATGGTGATAGCTGGGCTAAAGATGAACCAGGGGAGTGAACCGAAGATGTCAACCCCCCAAGATTAGCCTGAGATTTTCTCCTCTTTCTTTCAAGCTTAGCTTCTCTTTTCAGCTGAGCTTTAAGGGACCTTGCTAAAGCTGCTTTGGATCGATTCAAAGCTGTCCTGTTGAGCTGGAGCTTGGGTTGACGCAGAACAACTGTGTTCTGTGAAGGGGCTTGCACTCCCCCTTTATGCAGATTTAGAGACTGGGATGACAAGGAGGAACCTGTAAACAGTTTAGCTGGTGCAATAAGACTTTTAGTACCGCCATACTTAAGCAATGTTGATGGAGGGGTAACAGTAGCTTGTTCTGGACTGGGTTTCACATCAACAGGGCTGCTAGAAATCTTTACAGGTGTTACTGTATCTGAAAGCTGTTGCTGCAATTTTATCTCATCATCTGGGTTATCCTCCACCAATTTCATTCTCATTATTAGACTAGGTTTTCGTGTGCGCTTCCCTTCAACAATTAAAGGCTGTTCAAGATAACCTAAAGGTTTTTGATTACCAATGCCATCTGTGAAGCTTGAAGTCCCACTTGGCTGAGGCGCTGCAGAAAAAGCAGGAAAGCCTTTCTCTCTGTTCATGTTAAAAGGGGATAAAGATAATCCATGTGCCTGAAATGGTGAAAAAGTACTTGTTCTGTCATCACTAGCTCCTAGACTGAATATAGAAGAGTTTTGCTGAGGTGCTGATGACGGTGACAATGGTGAGACAATTTTTGGCTGCTTGGTAACTAGATCATGAATAGTGTCATCCTCAAGAAATCGTTTGTTTGGCTTGATGACACGAGAGGACCTACTGCTTTTGGTTGGAAGGACAAATTTTCCCACCTTATGGGTGGATGCAAATAAATGTTTTGTACTGGACAATGCTGCCTGCTTAGTTGCACGTGCCAGTATTTGTTTTGCAGCTGTATATTTGCAAGTAGGTTTTGAACCAAATAATGCACCTCCAAACACAGCCTCTTGGAATCCATTTGAAGAATCACAAGCAACTGATGCAGTGACTACTTTTTTAGAGCTCTCAAGTGGCTGACTATCTACTGTTTTTAATTTAATATGTTTCACTGATTTATCTTGATGATTTGAAGTGCCATTCAACTTTGAGGGCTCTATTTCTGATTTTATAAATTCCTTAACATTGTCTTTTTTAAATTTCTTGCTAGACTCCACCACAAGACCAGTTTCTACAATCTTGTTAAATGTTTTTCTAAATTTAGTAGCACTAGTAACGGTGCTGGAAGCAGCCCAGCTAGCAAGAGTTGCATGTGAATGCTCAGCTCTAAGTTTAAATTCTTCAACTTGTTCCTTCTGATGTCTTTCTTGTTCTATTGCATGTTTTAGCTTCGATTCTGCAGACCTGACTTCAATTTCTGAAAAACCTTCAAATTCAAAGTCATCCTGTAATAAAAAGGTATGTAAAGCTTAAAGTTTTTTTCAGGTGACTTTGGTGGTTGTAAACAATGTCAAATATAAATATTAATAAATAAAAATTTATTGATAAAAGAGTAAAAATTAATAATACATGCTCATGAAAACAAACCCCACTTCAAATAAAGAAGAAATTACATTTTTTTTTGATTTGGTAATTCAACCTTCAATTTTTTTAAATAAAAATTCTTTTTATTAATAATAATATTGTATTATTATTGTATTTGAAATAATACGAATTTCCTTAATAAAACAAATTATGGTACTAATTTGGAGACACAGTTATTAATTGTAGATTTAAGGAAGTAGATTTAATCTACAATAGTGCATAGCATACACCGTTATTTTGCAGGGCCGGCCTTAGGCCTATGCAACCACAGTAGGCCCTGCACTTTCGAAGGACCTGCGCTAATTCTAGGTGTTAATTATTAATTGAAACCATTTTATAACTTATAACAGAATTCCCGCAGCCTCCTTATTTACCAGCAGCTCCTGGAAATCTCTTGAAATTGCAAAATATACGAAAAAGTAATGGAAAATCTCCGGAAATTATTAAAATCTTTGAAAACTTATACAAATCTCCTGAAAGATATAGACAAAAATTGTCATTTTGGGGTGTCATTCAATATATATGGAAAACGCAATCCTATGTGCGATAAAAACAAAAAACGGCATGATCCCGTAATTTTGGAATCTTGTGAAAGAAGCTTCTCGCGCCTCAAACTAATGAAGAATTACTTGAGATCAACAATACTCATAGATAGATTGAAACATTTGGTAATTCTTGCTATTGAGCATGATCTATGTAGGAAATAGAATTTTTATGATATAGTGTATAACTTCGCTACAGTAAAGTAATTCTGTACCTAGTATAGAATGAATAAAATGCAAAGACGAATTTATTTTCTAATACAAACTCTTAATTTTCACTTACTATCCGTATCTCTACCCAAACTGGGCCCCACAAATTTCGTTTCGCATAGGGCCCCACAATGGTTATATATATATATATATAGGGCCCTGGTCTGTTTCATAAGTTACTTTCACATATCTCCTGAGCTATTTGTCTTTATGTCGGAAGTTGTTTTTGGAGATCAACGAGGAATGTAGGATTAAATCTATATTAATATTACAGATCTGTATGGCTCTATATAAAAGCATTTTTTAAAATGTACTTTGAATTTAGATAATTACATTAAAATGTAAACTAAATATTCAAATATATATATCAACAGCATAACTAGCAATTTTCACAAATATTTTGATAGAATCCTTAATGTTGTGGAGTTTACTGATAGATTATATATAATATGCATTTAGCTAAATTATACATACTAATATATATATATATATCATTCTATACAGTCTAGATTTTAGATCTAGGCTAGGACTAGAATTCTAGATCTATGAAAAAATATGATTTAGGTCTAGGCTAGACTTCTAAACAACAGATCTGTAGGCTAAATCATGATGCCAATTTTAGATTCTAGATTATATATGTATATATATATATATTAAATATAGATAAAATATGTACAAAGTTGTACAATCAACAAAGACGACAAAACAGACATTTATATATTAGATTATAATTATACTGTGATTATACTATACTATAATTATAGTATACTCTCTCTATTTTAGAGTCTAAGTATATTTTGTGTTTAATCTAGAATTGATTCTATTATTAGTCTAGTCTAGTATTACTGTCGACGCCCATCTCGAACAGAGTTGTGTTTACTAAGTGACTAAGTGCCTAAAGTTAAAGGCAGTACGGAAAACCTACCCACTTGTCCAAAAATGAGATTGGACCATTGCCCTTTGAGCATGCTATTTTGCAAGCATGAAAGTAGTGGTAATTTATTTCTAGATTGACTAGATCTAAATCTAAACTGATTAAACCTAACCTAGACTAGAATTCTAGATCAAATTTTCCAAACCATGCAAATGAATGATTTCTTAAGACTCCCATTAACTCTATATTATTATATTACTATATTAAATGACTTTTTTAGTTTAATAGGTTTAGTCAGTCTACTAGAAGATATCTAAACTAGATTCTAGAATTTTCTAGATCTAGTCTATAAGTATAAGTATATCTAGGTAATTGTCATTAATAAAAATGTATCTAGATATAGATCTAGATTTATAGTATAGATACTAGTCTATAGATCTAGATCTAATTCTAATATCTAGACTCTCTAGTCAATCTATTTAGTGACTTAGTCTAATTTAGATACTCTTGACTTGAACTTAACTTGAAGGCTAGATTCTAGATCTACATCTCTAAGATCTAGAACTATCTAAAAGTAGTTTAAATCTGGTAGATTCATTCTAGCTCTAAATAGATTCAAATATTTTAATAGAATCATAGATCTAGATTCTACCTTAGGCGCCTTAGTGTCTAGAATCTAGAGTCCAGATCTAGACTTACTAGAGATGTAGACTAGATTTAGATAAAATTTACAATATTTACATCATATGATCATTTACTTTAGATTTTAGATCTAGAGTCTAGACTCTAGTCCATGATGATGATAACTAGATCTAGAATAGTAACTAGCTTAACTAGATCTAGATTCTAGTCTAGATCTAACTATCTAAGTATTAGTCGACTTAGTCTTAGTAAAGTTAGTTAATTAGTCTATTATCTTTAGAATAATTCTAACTAAACTGTCTAAATCTAGATCTAAGTGTTGACTATGTGAGTATGTCACTTTCACGATGAATATGATAGATCTAGATTAGACTCTATTAGAATTTAATCTAGATTAACAGTCTACTTTGTCTACACCTTCAAACTGTCTTGAAAAAATCATAACAATTAAATAACCAAACAATACGTTTGAGGATTCACACACAGTATACACTACACTACAGTACAGGGTGAGGGTCAGGCTGAGAGGAGGGGTGTTTGGTAGATCTAAACTATACCTCGTCAGAGTCTCCAAATAAATCCCTAAAGCGTTGTAAACCTTTATGAATACTTGCTACAATTGCTAAAGTTGGATCTGTTGTTTTACTAGCTTCATCAGCACCATATCTTATTCCGATTCGATCAAATCGATAGCCAGGCCGTCCAGGAAAGCGGAGACGCGCCATGTTGATTTTCCTAACACAAGATGTCGCAAATACAAAATGGCGGACATCGGTTGTCGATATGATGGAAAATAGTAAATTCAGACGTTTTCTTTATATTTTTCCAATGATCAACACCATCTGGATAAAAATATTGTTATATTAATTGATAAAGTTGACACATAGCACTATTTCGTTGAATTATACTTGCACAAAACAGTATTTTCACAGATGCGTTTTACAAATCCATGTTCAGGTGTTTGTAAACAGCCAATAGACGTGTGATGTTTCCCCGCCAAATTGTATTTATCATAATAAACCATTTTGCTATTATTAATGTTTCATTATGTTTACTTGGCAATTTCTTCTACGATTTAAGATATTTACTAGTAAGCTTGATAATCGAATTTTAATTACCAAGTATAACTTTAAATTAAACGACACATTCCGTGGTGTAACTCATTTTATGGTTCCCATAATCCCTTATTGAGCGACTAAAATGAATATTCATTTTTCCTTCTACCAATGATAAAACACCCGCGTTAATGGACAAGTGATTTGCTTAGGACGAAAAATTACCAACGAGTGGCTAATTAATATTATAACTAATTTATTTCTTCTACGCGTACGAATGGGTACATATCGTTGTTCATATAGATACATAAAGCGTAAACTTAAGTCACTGGTTTTCCTGATTCAAGGAAACCGCGGAATTTTATAAAGGCTATAGCAGTGGCGTAGCTATAAAGAATTTGGGGGCCGGGAGGGGGCGCTTGACCTCTTTAGGGGCCCCTTCATTTTGACTTTCGACATCATGACATGAGATAATGTAGGCTACTTAATAAATATAAGTCTAAATTTGAATCAGTACAGTGTATCAGTGACATCATCTAGATCAATGCTGTCTAGTATGTTTGAATTCACTGACATTATGCCATGCTTTTAAGTCTTTATTGCATTATTGTGCTCCTTTTTGATTAACTTGAGTTATGAGAATCCAGTTCAGAAATGTTGACTTTGGATTTATTCTTGGCAAGAAGCGTTTCTGCAGGCCAGACATACGGCCACTCATTGTGGCTGCGTTATCATAGGTTTGACCTCTGCACAGATCTTATCTTATATAATACAGACGTTACTTCAAAAAAAAAAAAAAGATGATGATTACGTCCTACGCGTCATGCATCTAGTCATGCATGTTAAACAATGCCTTCAATTCTGCCATGTCATTGGTTTTCCTGGCTGGCTCAGGCAACCCATTTCATGCTCTAATAGCACAAGGGGAGAAGGAGCATTTGTACAAATTTCTCCTAGCATATGGAACGAGGAGTATTTTATTAGATTTTGTTTTTGTAATTGAAGATTATGGTTCAATGTTTTATGAATAATTGCTACTTTACTTTAAGTCTTCTCTCCTGAAGGCTTTCTAAATTTAGCGATTTTACTAAAGGTGTTACTCTAGTCAAATTTGAATATTCGTTTGGCCTAACCAAGGTTAAATAACATTTTAGTTTTATGTTCTTATTTGATTTATAGAAATTTCTTCCTTATAAACCCTAATGCTTTATTTGATTTTTTGATAGTTTCAACAATATGAGGATTCCATGACAGTTTTTCATTTATTATAACACACAGGTATTTTGCGTTTTTAGTCTGTGTTACTAGTTTACCACGATTAAAGTCCAGTTTAATTTCTTTAAGAGTTTTCAAAACAAGTACTTCATAAATGTTGTGCATCAGACTTCCCAATGTCACAGTAACCAATGAATGACTCTTTTAGTTTGAAACTCTCAACATCCAAGTAACGAACTATTAGGGATATTTGTAACAATTAACAACTAAAATGATTATGAAACAAACCCTACATACCAATTTACTCACTGAGAGTAACCCCGCACGGAGCTAATCTATGTGGAATACATGTAGGCTATCAGTGTCATTAACTTATATAACAACGTGAATAGCAAGATTACAAGGCAGATGCGTAATATTTAATGTAAAAAAAAAACACTATTCGGACACTCACGTGTGTGGGCGAGGGGGGAATTTATAAATTTGGACCCCCTTTCCCCCACCCACTGGGCTATAGGGTAAGAGAAGGTCTACTTTTTTGTATTGCAATGACCATGTTCTGTAGTGACTCTATTGTTGCGCACCAGCGCACGAGGATGGACAAAATGAACGGGGAGAGAGGAAGAGGAAGTGCGAGAAGATTGGAACGGTTCTTGTTTTGGTGATCTATGTTGATTAAACTTTGTATTGGAGTTGCCTCCATTAAATGTTGTAACATTGGTGTCAGAAGTGGGATTATAGGCGACTCAACGAACGGGAGGTAAGTTAGTAATGGCTTCCCCTATTATGAAACAACTAGACCAACTCTTGATTAAAGAACTAAAACAAGAGCTTCGGTATCGAGGTCTAAAGCTTGGTGGTAGCAAGGAGACACTTACAGCTCGTCTCCGGCAAGCCCTGATTGAGGAAGAAGACGACACGGACAGTTATCAATTCGATTTAGGACCAGATATAATTGAACTCATAGGTAAGATGCAGGAAAAGATGGAACTCCTAGGTAAGATGCAGGAAAAGATGGATACACTTGATATAGGGATTAGAACCATGCAGGGCAAAATAGATACACTGGATTCAGGAATCAGGACTGAATTGGTATCGGTTAAACAGAAAATAACCACGATGGAGTTCACGATGAACCAGAAAGTCGATGTGGTAGAAAAAGACAAAAAGAACTGAAAGTTAAGTTAGAGAAGGGCTCAGCAAGGCGCCGGTGAGTAATACAGGATTAATGTTACCGGAAGGGCTCGTAAAGATGAATACAGGATCAATGTTAACCGAAGGGCTTGTAAAGATGAAACTCCCTGTGTTTGATGGGTCCGTCTCCTGGTCAGTCTACAGAAGACAGTTTGTGGCAGCTGGTCAATAAATGGGGCAGCGAGGAGGAAAAAGCGAGCGCTCTAGTACTGGCCCTTAGAGGAAAGGCTTCCGAAGTACTCCAATCCATTCCAAACCAGCAGGATTATGTTGCTCTCGTCCAGGCTATGGAGCTTCGATACTGGGACGAGCACTTACAGGAAGTTTATAGGGTCCAGCTGAAGACCAGACAACAGCGGGTCAGTGAAACCCTACAAGAGCTAAAGACGGACATTGAAAGACTTGCCCATCTGGCATACCCCCCAGCAGCACAGGAGTTCCTCGAAGTAATCGTCACTGATGCCTTCATCGATGCCGTTCGAGATCCAGAGCTAAAAAAGGTTATTAGAGTTAGTGGCAAGCGTAAGGCCAGCGAAGCCCTTGTGTACGCTCTGACCTATGAAGCCGCTAAGAACGCATCCATCAACAGTCATCATGGTCCGAGACTGGAAGTTCAGGAAGAAGATCTAACACAAGTACTCAGACGGATGACGGAGGTCACAGGTAGCTCATCGTCTGACCAGAGTCCGTTGCTGAAACTGTGGTGAATCTGGGCATATACAAAGGATGTGTAGAAGAACACCTAATCAGCAAGAAGCGACTCAGCACAGATCAGAAACGGGTGCATGGCCTGGAGCCAATGGCTATCAGGAAAACTAACATTCGTCGGCTTCAATGGGCAGAAACCGGCGATCCAGGAAATGGGAGCCCCTGTCAATGTCACTCAAATAGCTGTGCTGGGACAGAGTAGGAGTCTTATGGTAGAAGGAAAAAATGGAATTCGGAAGTATTGGTTTCTCATAGACACTGGTGCTTCACGTTCAGTCATTCGACCAAATGTCGCAAACAGCAATAATACTACAAATGTGAGCCTTTTCTCCCTGAAAACAGCCAGTGGAGAATTGATGCACATAAAAGGACTGGCGGACTTAGGATTTGAGCTCGGATGTCAGTCATTCGTGCATGAATTTTTGATAGCAAACATAACTGATGATTGCATTTTAGGTCTAGATTTTCTACAGAAATTTGGATTTTCCATTAACATTAGCGGAGGAACTTTGTTGCATGGAAATGTGGAGATTCCTTTGTTAGGTGATAGTGAAGAAGGAAACAATCGAATGATGAAAATTCTATTGACGGAGGATACAAGTCTGCCTGCACAGTCCGAGTAAATTATTTGGGGAAAGTTAGAGAACGGACATGAAAAGTCGGGAACGGCGCTAATCGAAGGAACGGAAGACAATACAACGGAGTGGCTGTAGGAAAAACGCTGGTCATGATCGGTAAAGATCATCAGAGAGTACCTGTCAGAATCATAAACCTTGGTTTGAGGGAGAAACATCTACGTATGGATAGTTACATTGCTAAATGCCATACAATCGACCTAATTAAGAATGGCAACATTAACAACGTTTCTATTACGCCCACTGAATCGGTCAACCCTCAAATTACCAGGCTTTTGACAGAAACCAAGGCGAAGCTATCTGAAGAGCAGACATCTTCCCATCTGATGAGCCAGAATGCGGAAGAACAGACATGGTACAACATAGGATCGATACTGGAGTAACTAGACCGATTCAGCAGCCACCACGCCGCCTTCCTCTCGCAAAACAACAGGAGGCTACAGACCTGATAGAACAAAGCAAGGGGTCATAGAGCCCTCTAATAGCCCTTGGTGTTCACCAATCGTCCTAGTGAATAAAAAAGGATGGATCCATGCGATTTTGTGTAGACTACAGAGCACTTAATGAAGTCACGCATAAAGATAGCTATCCACTCCCATGAATAGACCTACCTTGGATACGCTTGCTGGATCACATATTTTTTTCTAGTCTCGATCTAAAAGCGGATACTGGCAGGTGGGAATGCATCCTGAGGATAAAGAGAAAACGGCTTTCTCTGCTGGCAACGGTCTTTGGCAGTTCACTGTGATGCCTTTTGGTCTCTGTAATGCTCCCGTCACTTTTGAAAGATTGCTGGAGCGCGTTTTACAGGGACTTCATTGGAACACGTGTCTTGTATACCTGGATGACATTATAGTCACTGGTGGGATGTTTGAAGAGCATCTGGCAAATCTACATGAAGTTTTTGGACGGATCAGAAATGCGGGTATGAAAATCAATCCAAAGAAGTGCTCATTTTTCAGGAAGAGTGTCAAATATCTTGGCCACATAGTATCAGGGGACGGCATCAGCACTGATCCCGACAAAGATTTGTGATTTGTGATTTTGGGCACATCGGCACAATTTAGGCCTACACCATCCAATATTCGAGAACTAAGAAGTTTTTTAGGACTCTGAGGTACGATAGACGGCTGGTGCCACATTTCTCCAATATATGTGCACACCTTCATCGATTGACAGAACAAAAGAGGTCATTCAACTGGACACAGGAGTGTTAGGAGTCCTTTGAAATGTTAAAAGACACACTTGTCTCATCCTCCATACTTGCCTATCCGATACCAGGCATGACGTTCATTTTTGAATACGGATGCAAGCAATACCGGAATAGGCGCCGTCCTTTCCCAAAAGATTGATGGAACGGAACGAGTCATCGCTTACTTCAGTCGAAGTTTGTCAAAGGCTGAAAGGAACTACTGTGTCACAAGACGTGAACTCCTGGCCGCAGTCGATGCAATAAAACATTTTCATAAGTACCTTTATGGGCAGAAAGTTATTTTAAGGACAGATCACGCAGCAAAACAATGGCTTCTTTCTTTTAAGTGCCCTGAAGGTCAGGTCGCTAGGTGGATCGAACGTCTGCAAACCTATGAATTGAAATTCACCATCGAAAAGGACTAATTCACCAGAATGCTATCTCGACGACCTTGCAAAACAGAATGCAAACATTGTAAGAAAGCTGAGGAAAAAGAAAAAGATAATCGATTGTCAACGTTTGGACCTGAATGTTTTAGGACCTTGGTCTGATGAGAATATCCGAGAGGATCAGCTGAAAGATGAGGATCTGGCAACTGTTCTTTGGAAGGAGAGGGGACAACGGCCAGATTGGCAACACATTGCTGAAAAAGGGACTGCCATGAAGGCGTACTGGGCACAATGGGACTCAATGGTAGTGGAAAACGGTGTTCTTAAGCGAATGTGGCAATCTACTGATGGGACATCAACACGATTACAAATAGTTCTCCCAAAAGTTAGAATCCAAGAAGTACACCAAGAGTTGCACAATGGCTCCACGGGTGGTCACTTGGGTATTAACAAGACGTTGGAGAAAGTGAGACAAAGGTTTTATTGGTGTCGGTACAAGGAAGACGTAGAGGATTGGTGCAGAAGATGTGACCGATGTGCAGCAACCAAAGGCCCGCAACGTCGAACAAGGGGACCCCTACAACAGTACAACGTAGGTGTTCCATTCGAAAGAATCGCACTGGATATAGCTGGCCCGTTTCCTGAGACACTAAAAGGCAACAGATATATTCTAGTAATAATGGACTATTTTAGTAAATGGCCTGAGGCTTTCGCGATACCAAACCAAGAAACCACAACAATAGTCGACATTTTAGTGGAACACTGGATTAGCCGCTTTGGTGTACCTATGGAACTACATTCAGATCAAGGACGCAACTTTGAATCCAAGCTATTCCAGGAGATTTGCAAAATCTTAAAAATTGAAAAGACTCGAACAACGCCACTTCGCCCTCAGTCAGACGGGATGGTGGAACGCTTTAATCGCACATTGATACAACACTTGGCTAAGATGACAGTAGAACAGCAAAACGATTGGGATGACTACATTTCTCTATTCCTCATGTCTTATAGAGGAGCCGTTCATGCAACCACTGGTTATACGCCAGTCAAATTATTATTTGGTCGGGAACTTCGGCTGCCAGCAGACCTCTTATTTGGGTTGACAGGAGAAAAACAAACGACAGCAAGCGAATACGTAACAGAGCTTAGGGGGAGACTTGAGAGGGTTCATGCACTTGCAAGGAGTAGGATAAAAGACAGTAGCGACCTCATGAAGACTAGATATGATATAAGAGCCAATTCTACGGGGTTTGTAGAGCATGATCTCGTTTGGCTGTACAACCCAAAGAGAATGAAGAGAAGATCGCCTAAATTACAAAAGGATTGGGAAGGTCCATAATGGATTGGGAAGGTCCATAATGGATTGGGAAGGTCCATAATGGATTGGGAAGGTCCATATTGGATTGGGAAGGTCCATATTGGATTGTGAAGGTCCATATTGGATTGTGAAGAGAATCAACGTCGTGGTACACCGTATCCAGAGGGGTCCTCGAACTAAATGCAAGGTGGTACACGTCGATCGGTTGTATCGGTATTGTGGAGAGGAGAGAGGAACAGAGTCAGTTCGGGACGAACAGACATAAGAAGGGGGCAGTGTAATGACCATGTTCTGTAGTGGCTCTATGGTTGCGCACCAGCGCACGAGGATGGACAAAATGAACGGGGAGAGAGGAAGAGGAAGTGCGAGAAGATTGGAACGGTTCTTGTTTTGGGTGATCTATGTTGATTAAACTTTGTATTGCCTTTGTTCCCATACCTCGTTGAGTTGCCTCCATTAAATGTTGTAACAGTATATAAACTTGTCTTAGCATCACTGGCGGATCGGGGGCGGGGCGGTATTTTTTCACAAACTATGATTTCTTCATAAAAGTAGAGGTATTCGCCCCCCCCCCTCCCCAACTCGGCCGACCCCCCCCCCCTCCCCCCCCGATGGACGAATTTCAGTCAAGAAATCACACAATTTGTATACGAATTTATTAGTTATGTGAATAATATATACTAATTATTTATATTTCAACCTATTTTTAGATTATTTCGCCCCCCCTCTAGTATGTTGGCTGATTTTGGTGACATGGGGGGGGGGGGTGGCGATGACATCAATCCCGCCCCCCCCCCCACCACCACCTTAAACTTTCGAGTGGGGGGAGCGGTCCAATTTATTTGCAGAAATCACATCTTGCTAACAGAATCAATTAAATATCTATAGAATTAAAACTTGTTATTGATATTTTAACATATCTTTATATTATGTCATTCCCCTGTTGGCCGATTTGGGGGGATGGGCGAAGACCTCTACTTTTATGAAGAAATCATAGTTTGTGAAAAAAATAGTTGAATTAATATATAAATTTTATATTATGTCGCTCCCCTTAGTTGAATATCTATATAAATATCAGGTGACCGAGCCTCGCTCGGATGAATAATTTGTTAAGGAAGGATATATACCCGAAGTCATTTTGGGAATATTGTTGTAATTACGAAAATAAACGATCGGGTAAAAAACTATCAATATGAAGAGTTGCTTTTTCGTTCTGTCAGTTCTCAATTTATTGTACATGGCGATTAGAATAGAAAGTCCCCCCAACAGTAGGCCTATAGAAAACCACAGCTCACGTCATAACGTTTTACATTGCTTCCTTCGTGTAAAACTATTGGGCTATTATAGGCTTGGAAGAAAGTCTTCGCAGTATAAATTCTAAAATGGTTACTTTCTGACATTTAATATTGCAATTAATATATTCATTATGGCTCTGAGACATGGACACTTTACAGAAAACAACTAAAGCTTCTTGAGTGCTTTCACCAAAGATGCTTGCGCTCCATCATGGACATACGGCAAGACCGCACTACAAACAGCGATGTCCTTGCCAACGCCGGTATGGACAGTATAGAGGGACTTCTTATGGTCCGACAGTTGCACTGGGTAGGGCACGTATCCCGTATGGGAGACGAACGTATGCCAAAAGGCAGTCTTTTTTTGGTGAGCTAAAAGGTAGTCGACGTAACAGAGGCGCCCCACGGAAACGCTTCAAAGACCAGCTTCAACTTTCCTTTGCTGACATAGAAGGGAGCACCTGGTTGTATGCGGCCTCCGAACGAGCAGCTGGAGGTCACTCACGAAGGCCGCGGGATACACTTTTGAGACTAATTGAAAATCTGCTGCCGAGGACAAACGGTGACGGCGAAAAGAAAATCTAAATTGACCACCTGCGGACAATGGTTATGCTTGCCCTGGCTGTGGCAAAATATGTAGGTTACAGCTGGGACTGCGCAGCCACGGGAAATACAGCATTCCTCACTAATCTTCGGACTCGAAGACAAGCCTTATTATTATGGCTTTACTAAGAATCATCAAGTGATGCAAAATCTTAACGTTATAGTGTAAAACGTGCACCTAGTAACAAAGTAAAATCGCGCATTTTTTCCTAAGAGACTTAAAAACATCGCGTTAGTATTCTAAAGAAGCATTATTGTGAGGCATCTCTGTTACTCCGACAACTTTCCAGTTACTAAAAAAAAAGATTGCCAAAAATATGTTCGTCCCCCATACGGAATAAGTGCCCTGCAAAGCGTGACTGTCGGATTATAAGAAGTTTATACCATTTTGCAAGAATATCGCTGTTTGTATTGCGGTCTTTGGTGAAGTCGTTCAAGAAGTCTTAGTTGCTTTCTATAAAGTACGCATGTCTCAGATCCACATAGAGGGGTTGAGAGAATCACTGGTTGACACTGATTTTTGTAGACAGGCGGAGCGATTTATTTCGCAACACTCTCGCTTGGAGGCGTCCAAAAGCACGACTATCCATGATCACAAATCAGCCTCTCTTTAAAGCAATGCGTCATTTGATACTATGCTTCCCAGATAATGTGAAGTTATCTACCACTTTAAGGGATGTCTATTCACGGTGATCTTTGTCTTAGAGTAGGTTTCATTGGGTGACTTCTGGTACATGACTTGTTTTACCGAGGTTTCATATGTTAACCAAAAAAGCAGCAGCGTGATGAAAATTCGTTGACTGCAAGCTGGATATCATCAGGGCCAGCCTTGGGCCTATGCTGCCGCAGTGGACCCCGAAGGTTCAAAAGCCTTGCGCTAATTCTAGGTGTAAATTATTAAATTAAACCATTATAATTTATATTAGGGTTTCCGTGGTCTCCTTGTTTTCAAGAAGCTCCTGGAAATCTCCTGAAACTCATAAAAATGTCCTTAAAAAGACAAAATTGTCATTTTGGGGTGTCAATCAATATGGTAAAAGACAGTCCTACGCGTGATATGAAAAAAAACGGCATCGTCAGCTTTCATATAATAAAAATGTAATGCAAATACGAATTTATTTTCTAATACAAAATCTTTATTTTCACTTATTATCCTTATCCCTATCCTTACTGGTCCACGCGCAATCCATTTCACATAGGGCCCCGCAAATGTTAGGGCCGGCCCTGGTTGTGCAAGTAAGGCATAGATAAGCTGTGTTATGACCATTTCCTATGTTTTGGTATGGGACAGTAGACTTCGAAGCTTAAACACATTGCAATAATTGACCAGCAAAGTAATAACAAAGTAAAAGCTACCTACGGGTGTACGCAATTAAAGTGTAAACAATTTATATAGCATTTAAAACACAATAACTAATCATACATAAAGATATTTAATTTCATTATTTTTCTTCCATAGTTTCATAATGGATCAATGTACAATAAGATGGTGCGCAAATGTTTAATTACGCCAATTGAATCATTAAAACTTTTTCTTGTTTGCGAAGAAAAGTCTTAGTGTACTGCTGTGAGCCTAGTGACGTAAACGGTGTCAATTTTTTCCCATTAACGTCATATATAAAATTTCATTCATAAAACATTCTAGCCAAAATTAATTTTTCGATAATTTTCATTTTCAAACCGATGTAACTGTCGACTTCGAGTTTTCCCGATATGGCCAATGAGTTGAGAATTTTTTTCTCACTATTATGCACATACTGTAAAATTTTAAAGAAAATCGTTAGAGCCGTTTTCGAAATAAAATTTATATATATATATATATATATATATAAATATATATATATACATACATACAAGAATTGCTCGCTTAAGAGTATAGGATATAAGCTACGTATTGATATGTGAACACATTTGTATATTATGCCGCACCACACTCTAATCTCAAATTTTATCACTGCTAAATATAAAATGAAGGGTTTTACCAGGTGGAATGGGCGATACATGCAATCGCATTCCGCCCATCGGACAAACCAATACTTTTTTCTTTTTGTATTATAGTTAGGAAATAAATTTTAAAAAAAAATCAGTCACTAATATAATTTATTTATGCTATAAATTAAATTCTTATATCGAGTCCCCCAAATGCCAAATGCAATCATTAGCAGAAATTATTAAAAAAGAGGCGAGGATTAATCGTTTTCACTCTACCGCCCCCTCCCCTTTCCAGACGAAAACATGACGTTTTACAACGGAATAGTCAAATATGGCGACAGAGTTTATGTAATTTCCCATGAATTTATCATAATAATTTTAAGAAAGACTTTGCTTTGAAAAATTTAGAATTCGTGCGAAATTTTTCAATATGAGCGTAACGATGGAGATGAGTTCTAAACCCTAATATTCTTTTCCTAGTCGCCTATTCCCAACCTTTACTCGATCTATTTTTCTAGTTAAATAAATTTGGGACTATAACTCACAATTTATGCTTGAATCCTAAAATGCAAAAAAAAATAAAAAAATAAATAAATAAATAAGAGTATAATCTAATTGGTCCACTTAATTTCTCCTGCCACTTCCGAAATTTGTTGTTTCGAGCTCTGAATTACACTTCTGTAAACAAAACAAAGTTACAAACAGGCCTATTGAACAAAATGTATCACAAATGAGCTTTTTTGTAAAATATTATTTTTCGAATAATTTGGTTTTCGGCGGCGATCCTTAAAGCCTTAATCTGAATATGTGGGGTATCTTATCTTTTTAAGGAACAAATCGGTTTTATTTGCAATGTATTAAGGGCCTATAAATTCATATTAGAAAATTTTTAAAGTAAAACATTATTCAAAAGGTCCTTCTTTATAGGATAAAATAACTGTAGGTCAGATGAATGCGTTTCTGCAGTGAAGAATGAAAGAAAACGCTATTGACGTCGGGGCGAATCACTGATCAATAATGAGCTGTAGATGTCAGGAGAAAGCGTTTCGCAGTTAAGAATACAAAAAAAAAAAACGCCTTTGGCGTAGGGGCTTCGTCCCGGACTCACTAACGGCTTACGCACTCTCGCAGACCACTTAGCTATCAAGAGAAAGGCCTCAACACACTGGCGGATCCAGGGGGGGGGGGGCGGTAGGGGCGATCGCCCCTCCCCCACTCGGCCGACCTCCCCCCCAAGGGGGGACGGAGAAATTTTAGTATAGAAGTCACACAATTTGAATACGAATTTATTACTTATGTTAATAATATATACTAATTATTTATATTAAAACCTATTTTTAGATTATTTCGCCCCCCCCCCTCTAGTATGTTTGTCGATATGGTGGGGTCGGTTGGGGGCGATGGCATCAATTCCGCCCCCCCCCCCAAACTTTCGAGAGGGGGGAGCGGTCCAATTTATATGTAGAAATCACAACTTGCTATCATAATCAATTGAATATCTATATGATTAAAACTTGTTATTGGTATTTTAACCGATCTTTATATTATGTCGTTCTCCTGTTGGCCGATTGGGAGCGAATACCTCTACTGCCCTTCCCACCTAAAACCTTTGAGAAGGGGGGCGGCCCTACTTTTTGGAGAAATCAAAGTTTGTGAAAAAAATTAGTTGAATTAATATATAAATTTTATATTATGTCGCTCTCCTTCAGGTATTTTTGCCGATTCGGTGGGGTGAGGGGGGGCGATTGCATGTACTGCCCTCCCCACTCTAGCCCTCTGAGTGGGGGGGAGCGGTCCTATTTTTATGGAGAAATCATTGTATGTGAACAAAATTAGTTAAATATGTATATAATACCAACATGGCTTTAGGAAATATAGATCATGTGAAACACAACTAATAGGACTAATTGATGATTTTTCAAAAGGTTTAGATAATAGTGAACAAATAGATGCTATCTTACTAGATTTTTCCAAGGCTTTTGACAAAGTTCACCACCATAGTTTGCTTAAAAAATTAAAATATTTCGGCATTAACGGTCCACTGCATCAGTGGATTAAAGATTTTCTGATAGGGAGAGAACAAACTGTAATAATAAATGGCTCTAAATCAACACCAATAACAGTAAACTCAGGTGTACCTCAAGGAACAGTTTTGGGTCCACTACTATTTTTAATTTACATAAATGATTTACCAAATTGCATTAGTTCAGGAACAAAAGTCAGATTATTTGCAGACGATTGCATAATATATAGAACAATAAAAACAAAACAAGACACAGATATTTTACAAAGAGAATTAGATGAATTACAGAAATGGGAATCAAATTGGAGCATGTCTTTCCACCCAGAAAAATGTCAGTTGTTAAGAGTAACAAAAAAACTAAAACAAATTAATTCCACTTATCTTATTCATGGCAAACCAGTAACACAGACTAAAAACTCAAAATACCTAGGTGTTATAATAAATGAAAAACTGTCATGGAATCCACATATTGATGAAACTATAAAAAAATCCAACAAAGCATTAGGGTTTATTAAAAGAAATTTCTATAAATCAAATAAGAACATAAAACTAAAATGTTATTTAACCTTGGTTAGGCCAATAATAGAATATGCATCCACCGTGTGGGACCCCTCAACTCAAGAAAACATTAAGAAACTGGAACAAACACAAAATAGAGCAGTGAGATTCATAACAAACGAATATTCACATTTGACTAGGGTAACACCATTAGTAAAATCACTAAATTTAGAAAGCCTTCAGGACAGAAGACTCAAAAGTAAAGTAGCAATTATACATAAAACACTGAACCATAATCTTCAAATACAAAAACAAAATTTAATAAAATACTCTGAAAGACACAAAAATAAAGGCACATTCCTCGTCCCATATGCTAGGACAAATTTGTACAAATACTCCTTCTTCCCTAGTGCTATTAGAGCATGGAATGGGTTGCCTGAGCTAGCCAGAAAAACCAGTGACTTGGCAGAATTTAAGTCATTGGTTAATATGCATGACTAAATGCATGACGCGTAGGACGTAATCATCTTCTTTTTTGAAGTAACGTCTGTATTATATAAGATAAGATAAGATAAGATAAGATATAATATAAACTACGTGAACCCATTGTATATTATGTCGCACCAATCTAATCTCAAATTTTATCATTAGTAAATATAAAATGAAAAAGGGTTGTACCAGGTGGGAGGGGCGATACATGCAATCACCTTCCCCTCATGGGACAAACCAATACTTTTTCTTTTTGTATTATAGTTAAGAAATTACAAAATTTAAAAAATCTGTCAATAATATAATTTATACATGCTATAAAATTAAATTCTTATATCGAGTCGCCCCAACCCTATTCCTTAATGCCAAATGCAATCATTAGCAGAAATTATAAAAAGGAGTGAGGATTAATCATTAATTCACTCTATCGCTTCCTACCATTTCCAGACAGAGTTTACGTAATTTCACATGAATTTATCTTAATTATTTTAAGAAAGACTTTGCTTTGGAAAAGTTATAATTCAAATTCAAACAAATTTGTTCAGTATAAGAGTCACGATTGAGATGAGCTCTAAAACCCAGATCATCTTTTTCTAGTCGCCCTTTTCCAACCTTTACTCAATCGGATATTTTTTCTAGATAAATATGTTTTGGACTATAACTCACAATTTACGCTTGAATTTTTAATGAATATTATTTATCGAATAATTTTTTTTCGGCGTCGATCCTTAAAGCCTTAATGGGATATCTTATCTTTTCAAGGAACAAATCGGTTTTATTTGCATGTATTAGGGGCCTAAAAATTTATATTAAAATATTTTTCAACATTATTCGAAAGGTCCTTTATAATAGGATGAGAAATGAGCTTTATGTCAGGAGAATGCGTTTCTTCAGTGAAGAATGCAAGAAAACGCTTTTCGTGATTGGGCTTCGACCCGAACCCCCCACTGATGAATAATGAGCTATAAATGTCAATGAAAAATGCAAGAAAACACTTTTTGCGTCGGGGCTTAGCCCCGAACCCCACTGGGGAACTTGCAGCGCTCCCCCAGACCCCCAAGCTTTGCAAGAGTAAGGCCTCAACATGACTTTTTTATATTTTCGCCGAAGGTTGAGAAACACTGCTCTATTTTATTCTCATATATATATATATATATATATATATATATATATATATATATATATATATACCCCTAACGCCGAGTAAACCCTAACCCTTTATGCATAATTATATATATATATATAGGGTTAGGGTTAGGATTTGGAAAAAAAATCGCCCCCCCCCCCCCACTCCAGAGTTCTGGATCCGCTACGGCTTGTGCCTCAACATGGCTGTTTTTATTTTATTATTTATCGAATATTTTTTTTCGGCGGCGATCCTCAAAGCCTTAATCTTTAATATGGGGTATCTTAACTTTTCAAGGAACTAAGCGGTTGTATTTGCAATGTAGTAAGGGCCTGTAAATTCATATTAGAATATTTTTCAAGTAAAACATTATTCAATAGGTCCCTTTTTAATAGAACGAATAATACGGTGTAGATGTCTGGAGAATTCGTTTCTGAAGTGAAGAATGCAAGAAAACGCTTTTGGCGCCCGAACCCCATGGCTGATATATATATATATATCAGGGGCGGACTGGCTATATGGGCAAACGGGCAAATGCCCGGTGGGCCGGTACCAAATGGGCCGGTCTGGTCGCGACCAAAGAAAAAAAATTCAAAGAAGACAACTTTAAAAGAAGTGACAGCAGCAAGACACAAAGGCCCGAACACGTTTTCTTGTTTTTTTAATTCTTATTACAATTAATTTTGTTTGAAATTCAACAAGAATATCAAAAACAAAAACTATACACTGTACGTATTATCATTTGCAAAACGTTAGACCGTGCTTTCTGCTATGCACGAGCGGCATGGACAGCTTTGATGTCTTCGAGGTTGGGTTTGGCCTAATCATTTTGCTGGTCGGCATGGGCCTTTGATGGCACTCCCATTTTTTTTTGCTCCTTCCCTCCCCCGTCTTTTAATGGTTCCAATGAAATTTAACCAAAGAGAGGGATGGGAGAGGTTAAGTTAACGCAGCAAAAAAAAAAGAATAAAAAAAAAAAAGATAGGCGCGACAATTAGATCTAGCTCTTTAACAATACTTAATAGAAATTAACTTTAACACATACACACAGCCGCGAAATTGCAAACTACCCAACTTATTCACAGCTCAATATGGGTATAAAGCTCTACTTTCTGCGATTTGAAAAGAAAAAGTAAGTTTATTTTTGTTTCTTTTTAATAACATAGATCTAAAAATACTACATTTAAGCCTTTCAAAAAAATTATTTAATTAAAAAATAAATCTAGATCTAAATCAATTTTTATACTATTATAGTTAATGGCAAACTTATGATTAGTATGAAGTCATTAATGATGAAAATTCTTACAATAATTACAATAATTTATATAGCACTGTCACATCCGATATTTAATGAAAAGAGATTTAGGCCTATATTTTAAATAATGGGTCATGGTATATTCATATACAAATCGCGTTTTTGAGAATTTACTAGGAGGAAGCAAGAGCTTTTCACATTAAGTAAGTACCTCTTTAACCGTTCTGCTTTCTCTTATCTTTTAATGGAAAACCAATGATTTATCATATTTTAAGTCACAGATCAACATGCATGACTAGATTGACACATGAAATGCGTAAGACGTAACAATCTTATTTTTTGAAGAAACGTCTGTAATCTATAAGTAATACCAAAAGCTTCAAACTCATTAGTCTGATATTGTAGTGTTTATAGTTTTCAGACTACATACATGTATAAATAGAATGCATTATGTAATCATACGAATGCATACATCCCGTTTTTCGATGCGTTATCAAACTTTATATATTTTGTAGAGAATTAGGCTTACACCTATAATATAACACATGGGAGTAGCCGAGAGGGGAGGGTCTTCAAACCATCACTTGCCTCAGACCTCATTGTCTGAAAGGGAAACTTTACTTACTGCCCCAGTGCAGCCAACTTAAGCAAACTACAGTCAACGAATTTCATGAGAGTAGACAAAAGGGGTTTTGTGGTTTCCCTCCCCCCTACAATACAAAAGTTAAGCAAAACTATAGTTACCATTTTCTACCAGTCGCTGGACTCCATTAATTAAGTGCAATGAATAGCAGATTTGGTTTTTGAATATTTTTTAGCGGAAGAGTAGCAGACTAATTGCACTGTAGATACATCAGAATATGCATTTTTAAAGCTTAAAATAACGGAAATAATGCTTGATTCCGGGTCTGGGGGGAACTCACAGCGCTCCCCCGGACTCCCTAGCAGCCCTTTGGCGGTGTGTACTGTCGTTCCACTAATTATAGGAAGAGAGTATTCTAGGGTAGAAAAAACGTTTGAAAGAAAGAAAGATCAGAATGTAATGAAGATTAATTACATCTACACACACACTAATATATATATTAGCACGGATGTGTGCACCTACTCTGTTTGGCATATTCTTCTCCTGTCTACTGCATTATGCGTCAACGACATAAACGAAGGTGTGTTTCTCCATACAAGATCCTCTGGAAAACTATTTAATGTATCAATGCTGCGGGCAAAAGCCTAGGTCAGGGAACTCCTGTATGCTGATGATGCAGCATTGTGGCTGATTCTGATATTAATCTACAGTGCCTGGTTGACAAACTATCTGCTGCTTGCCAGAAGTACGGCTTAAACATCAGTCAAAGCAAGACCAAGATACTTGTCCAAAACACAAACACTGCACCTCAAGTAAGCATTAATGGCCAACCACTAGAAATTGTTGATCACTTTTGTTACCTTGGCTCCATCATATCCAACAACACTCTACTGGATAAAGACATAAACAACAGGATAGCCAAGGCAATGGCCACCATGTCACGGTTGCAGAAAAGAGTCTGGGACAACATATTGCTGACTAGCAGTACTAAAGCCCTAGTCTACCGGACCTGTGTGTTGAGCACCTTGCTGTACGGAAGTGAAACATGGTCAACCTACTCATGGCAGGAAAAAAAGCTGAATGTCTTCCACCTCAAGCCTAAGGCGGATCTTTAAAATAAGGTGGCAAGATAAGATAACCAATGAGGAATTGCTACAAAGAGCAGGGTGCCAGGACATCCGTTCTGTTATCAACAGCAGACGCCTTGGCTGGCTTGGCCACGTTCGTAGAATGCCAGTAGGTCGACTTCCACAGGACATCCTGTATGGCGATCTAATAGAAGGCAGGAGAGCCGCTGGTCGCCCACTTTTACGTTATACAGATGTATGCAAACGCGACATGAAGCTCTTCAAAATCGACACTGGCATCTGGGAAGAGGTGGCACTGGACAGATCCACACGGAGAGAGAGCATAAAGGAAGGGTCACAGATTGCAGATGTCATACACAACAAAAGCAGAAAGAAGGGTGAAAATGCAACGGCGCCTGGTGATTATATATGCCCAACCTGCGATCGCAGCTGTGTATCAAGGATTGGCCTCTTTAGTCACACAAAAAGTTGCAAAGGGAAAAGATCGTCTCTCGAGACGTAAAATGCCACAGATATATATATATATATATAATAAATAAATTGCGGAGTGGGGTAAAAATTCCTCCCCCCACCGAAAATATATGACATGGCATTTGTGGGCCGGTTTATATGGTAATGCCCGGGCCGATTTTGATACCGAGTCCGCCCCTGATATATATAAATGCTGTACGCGCGTTTAGGCTTAGGGTTAGGGTTTGGAAAAAAATCGTTCCCCCTCCCCACTCCAAAGTTCTGGATCCGCTAGTGCTTAGCATACATCACACTGAATAAGAAATGCGCCTTAATCTTGTATTTTGTCGGTCGTGATTTAGTGTTTTATGTTAATTTATTTTTTAGTTTACTTTTTAATTTACTTTTTAGAATATTAAGCGAAAGTGATATTTTAGTGAAATGTAATAAATATCTTTTTTTCCAAAGCTTATTCAACTCACTATTTCTGTCCATCTGGGTCAATTCGTTGATACTCTTTCTTTTTCTTCCTACTCCCATTCTCGGGTCAAATTGAAATTTAGCACAATTATTCATTCTCAACTACACAACATAAATCAACCAAAATAGTAACCATTTTGTTAATCAATCAGTGTTAATTAATTAGGAACTACTGACATGGAAAATGGGGAGTTAAACCTTGCAAAATTGAGTGATTGAACGGTGCTCTTCCTTCACTCAATATAAGATTTTTTAAAATCATTTTTTATTTGCTTGCTCTGTTGAGAATCTGAGAGTTTCTTTACATTTTTCTGTATTGAGGAATACAGCCCCCCCCCCCCCCAAAAAAAAAAAAGATAGTGTATACTGTATTGGTATACCTAGACTCCTAGACAGAAAAAAAACTAAAAGAAAAACATACAAAATACTTTTTTTTTAAAGAAAAAGCTGATACGAAGTGTAATTGTAGGCCCTATTAATTAGTCTGGATAAGTCATGTAATTAAATTTGTAATAGATCAAGACCAGGGGTGGCCAACCTATGGAGCACGCGCCAAGGGTGGCGCACTGCACAACTATGAGTGGCGCATTTCACCCCAGAGAAAAAATTAGGAAAGAGCTTGTCTGTTCCCAAAAATGATAATAACCGAGTTTTAGAAAGACACAAATTCAACAGGGAATAAATTGTGTAACTATTATGACGCCCAAATCGACCAACATGCCAGAAAACTATTCGGATCGAGATAGCAAAAGTTTGTTTATATACAATGTGACATTTTTATTTTCATTAATTAACCAATTTCTTCGTATTTTTTATGTTATCGGGCTAAGCTTTTCATTATTATAGAAATCGATTATAATTTATACATTTTTGAAGAAACTATTGCCATTGAATCACTTTAAGAAAATACTAGATAGTGAGACATATTTAAGGAAGCAAAGTCATATCTAGGAAATCATTTAATTTGAGTAAACTATAACCCATCAATGCCTGGTAGTGTTAATGGAACCCTAATGTTAATTTAACAAATTTTAGATTGTCCTCTTCTGGGATGTTATGCCTGTCTAATACTGATGCGAGCAAGCATTTTCATCCATGAAAATAATAAAAAACAATCTAAAGTCTTAATACTACAGATTTGGTAAAAGCAAAGTCATAAGTCTTGCTATTTAGTTACATAGTTTTTGCCTGTCTGTACGAGATTTTTTTTTTCTTTTTAAAATAGCTAACAGTGTTCAATAGTTCATAAATATTGAATTTTAGGTAAATAAAATTATAAATGTAAACTAAAATGTTTAAAAAAGACAGACTTAGTAAGTATCTTGCTTATTTATTGGTAAATCACTTCCTCCACTACACACTGATATGTACAAATATGTACTAATTACCTTATTTTAAAGTACTGAAACTTGTAAAATTTGATGTGGCGCACCTGAATTAGAAGTGAAAAAATTGGCACACGGAAGAAAAAGGTTGGCCACCCCTAATCTAAACCAACCAATGTGCGATTAGAATTTTTTTTAACAATTGTTTTTATTTAGCGCTATTTCATGCTTTTAGCTTTCTCACTACGCTAGAATCTTATCAATTATCTCGACCAGTTGGGAAAATGGGGGCGGGGGAGAAATAAAGTGACATCTGGGGGAGTTTTACAATAAACACTTTTGAAAAACCATTTGATAAAAAAAAAAAAAAAAGAGGTGGAACGACCTGAATTCGAACTCATGGCTCATGCCTAATCACGCCTCTATAGAAGATTGTATAGTTATCTATTGTTTGTTTCAAACTTACTTTAAAGCGGCGATCTTTAAAGGGGACTTATTCAGCTTATACCACCACTTCAGTCAAGTGCAATTTCCTTCCCTTGTTCTAGATACCAAACAATATAACTAATTACCAATAGTTATTTTCAATAAATGGACAAAATAAGCATAATCAATGACACTATATGAAAGAATCACCGTTGCCAACCAAATAACAAGGTTACAATGACAGTTTGTGTGGAAACACAAACTCAAAATCGGCACCCGAAGTGGTCTGCTAAGAATGTTAGGGACTATGAAACTGTCAACAAAAACAACCCTATCTCCGTCGATACAAAAATAAAAGACGTGCGCGTGTCGAAAGTGTTGCCAATACTGTTGCATTGATAGTTCGACTAACGACTTGATACCACAGGATACGGAGATTTAGTAATGTTATTATTATTACATTTTACATTGTTCATATTCATATGTATTCAATGAATTGACAGTTCTGAAAATATAGTTAAATGCAAACCTGGCCTAACTGGTGTTATTGAATTATTGTTTCATTGAGTTAATTGTTTTGTTAAGCCAATCTCTCATTAAAAGCCTCAACAAAGAAACTTTTCCCTTTCGTTATTGTTGTGCGTTAGTGGTGCAGTATTGTATTTCATGTGTACAATTTAAAACACAACTTATTCTTTGTTGTTTTAAATACATGCGACTTAGATGGATACTAAATAAATTTTATATCTTTTTTTTAAAATAAACAAATTGAGCAAAATATAAGTAGCAAGTAAGACAGAATTAACTTAATAATACAAATTTTTTAAAAATTTTGACAAAAAAATCTAAAAACCGTGTGCATAAATATGTTAAAAATATGCTTTGAAATATCTAAAATATCATGATTTTAGATTTTCAATATTTTGTATCTAGTTTATGAACTCTAAACAGGACGGACGGTCGGACAGACAGACCACACAAATCTAATAGCGGCTGTTTCCCTTTCGGGGGCTGTTAATAAAAATTACTTTGTGCTACGAGCTCAGAAATTTGATTCTGTAGTTCCAAAAATGTATAAATATACATCTGATTATTAATACTTCTTTTTCCGAATGCCGCATAAACAGAAGATTCCATTTATCTAGCTTATTATCATATGAATAATGTTACCATGACAGTGAGTTAATGTGACATTTGTGAAGAGTTTAGGATTTTTTGCAAATCAATTTAAAAAAATGTATCGCTTTGTTGCAGCAGCGTTCCTTGAGATAACAATTATGTTTAAAATGAAACCAAGGCCTATGTGTACAGCTGTGGCGCAGCGAGTGAGACAATCACTTCCTATAATGCATGAGGCGATTTTGAGCATTCTCATGCAGATTTGTGTACACGGAGACACCAGTTGTAAGTACATGATGTTCTGGATATTTGTACCAACAAAAACTATAATAAAGCCTAAAATATATGGATCTAGATTACTACATAAGCATAAGCATGTAAAGATTTATAATAAACTCTAGATCCAGAGTGATGCCACAGAGAGATCTATTAAGTCTAGGCCTAAATATATAAAATATATAATATATATATATAAATATATATCTAAAAACATTAGGGTAACCAACTCTAAAAAAATCTTAATCCACACCCTCTCTGACCATAAAGTAAATATACTGTGTCCAACTGATTTTAACAACCTGGTCAGCTAGACCGGCACCTTCGACATACACGGAGGTCACGGCTAGACACACATGTAGGCCTAGCGTACTGTACGTGTGTAGTCAACAATACTGCAAGACTACCCTGCATTAAGCGTTATGTAATAGTGTTTGCTTAATGTGGAGAGGTCAGACAAGAAAATAACACACTGGCATGGCTAGTCAAGCATGTTCGTAGATATATCTTTACACTAAAATAGACTAAGACTGCTTTATTGATCCTTACGGAAATTTGTGATTACAAGGACTTTTTTCTCATATAAAGACAACACAACAGAAAAATACACATAAATACAACAGACAACATAAAGAGTTTATTCAGCGACTACACACAGGTATCTTGGTGCATTTCATGTTCCCTGATCAATGAGTGGCGGTGATAGAGTCTGACCGAGTGAGGTACGAACGAGTTTTTGTACCGCTCCGTTCTTGTTTTGATTGACAGCAGTCGCCCACTTCGCGACGACCTGGCGTAGTTCTGATCGAGCGGGTGGCCGTTGTCTTCCAAGATTTTTTCGATTTTTCTTAGGCACTTTTGTTCAAAAAGTTCCTTTAAATGTGGTAATGTTCTGGGTGTAATTTTTGATGCTTTTTTAATGATGTTTTCTAGACGTCGCAACAGTTTAGATGAGGCGTAGCCTTGCCAACAAGTTATTCCGTATGTTAGCAGATTTTGTATAGTCGTGCCGTAAAATGTCTCAAGGATCTTCTTGCTTAGTTTAAAGCTATTGAGTTTGTATAGAAAAAAGAGTCACTGGGCTGTTTTCTTTGTCAGAGTTCCATGAAAGCTTGTTGTTGATGATAACGCCTAGATATTTATATGTCTTTAGTAGTTCTATAGATGTAGTGTTTATGTGCAGTTCACGTATAGTTTGTTTTTTCTTTCTAAAATCTATTATAAGCTCTTTAGTTTTTGTTACATTCAGTTCTAGAAAGTTGTCGGTGCACCAGTTTGTAAACTCTTCTATCGAGCTTCGATACTGAGTTTCGTCTCCTGAAATTAGACCGACTATGGCAGTATCATCAGCGAATTTAATGAGTTTAACTGAGTCATAGATGCTTCTTATGTCATTAGTGTAAAGAGTGTATAGTACAGGAGAAAGTACACAGCCTTGTGGAGCACCCGTACATAGTACTCGAGTTGACGATTTGGTGTTGTTGACTTTAACATACTGTGGCCGTTTGGTTAAAAAGTTTAGAACCCATGCTTGTAAGTAAGGGCTTACATTTAAGTTACTCAGTTTGTTTATCATTAGATGTGGCTGTATGGTATTGAAAGCCGAGGAGAAATCTACGAAGAGGACTCGTGCGTATGTTTTGGGTATATCGAGATGCTTATAAAGCTGGTCCAAAAGCAATAGAAGGCATCCTCAGTTCCTCTAGCTGCTTTGTATGCAAATTGGTGAGGGTCTAGGCTGTTATTGACTTTTGCTACAAGTTGTTTAAGCATATATTTTTCAAAACATTTCATAACAATAGGTGTTAGTGCTACTGGGCGGAAATCATTTAAGCAATCTATTTTTGGTTTCTTAGGCACTGGTATGATCTCTGAAGTTTTCCAGATGTGTGGAATTACGCACGTTTGCAATGACTGGTTAAAGATATATAAAGATATACACCCTCCCTGCCCAGAAAGTAAATAGACAGTGTGTCCGACTGATTTTAATAACCTGGCCAGATAGACGTACACGTGTTGGTCTATATAGTGTACTGAGTGTGCAGTCCATAATGACAAGATCACTCAGTTTTTTTTTCCCTTACACGTTTAACGGTTATGCAGTTGTGTTAGTTGTATGTTTAGTGGTCAGACAAGAATATAGCACATCGGCATCTTTGGATACTAGATCTAAATGTGAAATTCTAAATATATGTTATTTAATGAGATTTTAAACTTTACCAGTATAAGTAAGATTTTCCGTTATATAATAAGTTATAATGTTTTTTTTTTAAAAGAGTACTATTATTTTCTAAAGGTTTTAATTCAAGGCAAAAATACAAGGCGCACATATTTAGTTTGACATTTTATTTTATTGTGCATTAACGTTTATGTAAGAAACATATTCCTTAATACTGATTTTATTATAGATAAATATTACAAGAATGTTAAAAGAATAAGATCGAACCGTAGGCATATATATACAGTCGGATGATTATATCTATACTAGTCGACCGGCGGCGTAACATACGCCGCTATTTTGCAGGGCTGGCCTGCAACCTATGCGACCGCAGTGGGCTCCGCATTTTCATACGGCCCGCTCTAATTCAATGTGTAGAAATTATTAAATTAAACCATTTTATAACTTAAAAGAGATTTCCCGCGCACTCCTGTCGATTTACCAAGAGCACTTTTATAGGACCCGCACTTTCATAGGACCCGCGCTTTCATAAGACCCGCACTTTCATAGGACCCGCACTAATTCAAGGTGCATAAATTAATAAATTAAACCATTTTATAATTTAAAACAGATTTCCCGCCCCCTCCTGGCGATTTATCAGGAGCTCCTGGAAATCTCCCGAAATCGCAAAATATACGAAAAAGTTCTTAAAATATACGGAAATATATACACGAAAATTGCCATTATGGGTGTCATTCAATATGGAAAACGCCAATCTTACGCGCGACATTATGCATCAGCCGTAATTGTGTAATCTGGTGAAAGAAACTTCGTTTCGCATAGGGCCCCACAATGGGTAAGTCCGGCCCTGCTATTTACACACACACACACATATATATATAGTAGATTACTTAGATTAGTTCCTTCAAAACCTCCTGCTGGACAAAGGGGGATGGGAGCGGGCAGAGTTTGATACATTTAAACGACAGTCATTCGCGCAGCCAGTCATCCATTTAAAATAGGGGTGTGGGTCGAGGAGCACACAATTGAAACCCAAATTAGTCCCCCGGCGGACAACGGCTTTGTGTGCATTAAGAGTGACGAAATATGTAGGTCGCAACAGAGATTCGTATGTCACGTGAAATACTGCACTCATCCTTAATCTTCGGAATCAAAGACATTGCTTTTATTATTATTATTATTATTATTAGTGATAGTAGTAGTAAGGGGCAAGGGCTATATCTTTGAACAATTTTTAAGCATTTATATATGAAAAATTTAAATATAAATATCCTTAAGAATGTTTTCTGAAAGATTTAAAATAGTGCCGTAGGAACGTGAAGACTTACTTAGGAAACCGAACAACACGTCGTTACGTAGGATTTAATTGGTTGCAAAATTTTGATGTATTTTAAAAGGCGTAACAATGAATAGGAGCACCATTATCGCTGAATGGTAAGGAGACATTACATGAATTAGCTTATATCTGAAGACAACACTTAGTTCATTTCCTAGCATCCTTCTTTGGGCCGGACTTGGTACCTGAGTACACCCAGCTCTAATGGGTACAGGAGAATAAATGGTAGTGCTTTTCAAACTTTTTGTGTTTGAGTACCACTGGTGGAGGATCTACTTCAGTTCAGACCAAGTGATATTCGTGTGGTACTTCATTTTCCCCGTATCGATGGCTCAATCTTTCCTCGCCCCCCCCCCCCCCTCTTTCTTTTTACTATTCAACTACGTCGTTAGTCTCTAGAGGATAGGCTATGTAAACAATGTAGAAACAGAAGAAGAATTAGCCTTTATAACAATTATTACCCCTAGCAAAAGACAGAAAAAAAAAGAGAAATGATGTAATACCAGTCGCTTTCCAGTTTGGCCTGTCACACCTGGCTTCCCAGCAATCATTTCTTCAGTCCGATTTGTGGTTTGTCTCGAGGAAGGTTTTCAATCCGTGTGCAGTTTGTGCAGTTGTAACTGTTTTATCGAGTGCAGAGCCTAAAGATGGACAAATTTGTCATCAGGAAAAAGCTAACATATGTATAACATATGTTCAAGAATCACTAATCCGCGGTCCAGACAGGGTAGCCTAAAGCTTCCAGGGCTGCAGAAACAACATCGAAAGAACCACCTAAGAACAAATGAAGACTGTCGGATCAAACGGCGAGTACAGTGAAAACTATTTTATTAGTGTTTTTGTTATATTGTTATAGGAAACTTAGCGTCGGGGCTGAGCACCGAATCAACTGGGATGTTTACAACGCTCCCACAGCCCACTAGATTCGAAGAAAAGTGGCACCAACGATGAGAAACACTGCTCAAAATATATATGTGTGTGTTTGTATATATGTGTGAATGTGTGTGTGTGTTTATACTTAGGGTTTGGGTTATTAAACAAATCCCTTCCTTCCCTCTCAAAAGATCTAGATCTGCTAATGATCAACGTAGAAATGCTAGAAACAATTATAAAATCAATGATAACGTTCTTTTAAATTTATTTGGCTGTGGGGTTTGTTTTACAATAGTATTATTGGATGGATTTTTTTTTTTACTGTGACTATACGTCATTTGTTTTACCTCGCTTTTGGTATCTCATTGTCCACCTTAATAGTATCCATTTCAATCGCTAGTTCCCCAATATTATCAGTTGTCTCCCCTCCTTGACATATTCGATATAAACATTTCACCCTTACTTCCCAACTACACATGCTTATGAGAACGCTAGCGAGACTAGAAAAATCCTTAGCCAAATTTTCTCAAATGATTTAGATTCTAGATGTAGTAGATAGTCGTAGGTCTATTCCATTTTGTTTCTTAACTGACATGAAAAACAGAGCACGTTCAGTGCTTATCTTTATAAATTAGAGGTTCCTCCAAGAGAGAATTTACTAGCCAATGGCCACACAGGGAAAACTCTGGTTTGCCCGCTCTAATTTGTCAAAGTATAATCATCTTCAAATTAAAATTGACTTCTTTATTGAACACTGCTCAGTGGGAATTTCCGCACTCGACTTAAATGTTTCTTTTCAGTAAAGAGTGAATGAATAAAAAGACATGACCTGAACATTTTGCGCACCGACTTATGTAGAAAGTATTATCTAGGATGCTAGAATTCATGTGTGACAATATGCATACGTATATAGTACTTCTTCGATTTATTGATACAAAACCCTCTACCAATACTATATCTCTAACTATATCCAGTATTCTAGTCTAGACTTCTGTCTTTTGAAGTCTGAATCAATATCACCAAACTAGAATCTTCTATATGCATGGGCGCATAGTAAGAACTATTTTTCGGAGGAGGGGGGAGTTGGAGAGGGGTACTTTTTAAAATATAGTTATCATACACTTAGCAGTACACACCGGCTACACTCGTTGATTTTTTCCCACGCTTAATATTGTTTATTATGGCTGCAATCCCCCCTTATTTTTTTTATTTTTATTTTAATAAATGGGCCACATTCTAACGATCAAACTAGCATACTTTTTTAACACATTAATTAGTGTATCTGTTACAATAAAACTTCATGACCGACTCTTTCTTTCCTTCAATCTTTCTCTCTCTCCTTCGCAATCTGGAACCCTCATTTTTTTTAAACCTATGCATCGTAATTTCATTGACATGGACTTGTGACTCGATTTGGAAAGACCTGCTTCATAAAGCATCCCCGACACATACACGCGCTCATAGTTTGGGCCCGTTAGTTTTAGTAGCACTTTTACTTATCCCTCTCCTGCCCACAACAAAAAATTATTCATTCGAACACATCCCCGTTGCCATTTCATCATTTCTCTTTTTATTTTGTTCTCAAACTAAAAAAGAAATATCTATTTGGTTCTATTAATTGTAGGCCGAATCGTTTATTTGATCTTTTGAATGTAGCGAAATTACAATAGCTCCGTTCTTAGTTGGCGTCTAGGAGGTAAAAGGAACATGTGTACGAAATTTCATGCGGATGTTTACGATGGTTTAAGAGATCTCGTGATCAATGAGTGTATTAGTGGTATTTTACAAAAATTAATAGATTTCGAACGTGAGCCCTCCACCCTCATGGTTACTTTACTTTTTGTTTACTTTTTGTTTACTTTTTGCAGTCTTGAATCTTAAAAAAAAACAAAAACAAAAACGATGGAGGTCATCTCTGTTAGACGTGCGGACCCGCAGAGGACCGGATATCGGCTCAGACCACTACCTTGTCAGTGGCAAATGTAAGCTCCGATTGAAACGCCAACCAAAACGAGCCACACGACCCCGCCCATTTAATGTAGAGAAGCTTAAAGACGGCAATACTGCAGCAGTGTTCCAATTGAAACTAACGAACCGCTTTGAGGCTCTTGCAGATATATTGACCCTTGAAGAAGAGTGGGCCAACTTCAAAGATACCATTATTGGGTGCGCGGAAGAAGTTATCAGAAGGAGGCGAGGTTCATACAAGGAACGGTGCATACAAGACAGATAATGGAAATTGATAGTTGAGAGGAAAGAGGCCAAACGTAGACGAGATCAGAAAAATGAAACACAGGATCGCAGCCTAGCGGAAGAAGCCTATAGGGAAGCAGATCTGAAAGTAAAGAGAAGTTGTCGGCGAGATAAACGGGACTGGATTGAGCAGAAGGGACAAGAGGCACAAGCAGCTGCAAGCAGAAATGACACAAAAACCCTCCATCGTATTGTCCGAGATCTCACTGGAGCAAAGAGTGGACATGGGGCACCGATAAAAGACAAGCAAGGCAAAACTTTGTTAACGAAAGAAGAACAGAATTCAAGATGGGTAGAGCACTTTAAAGAGACCCTTAACCAACTGTCGCCAGACCAAACTTACATATTCAAGGACCCCTCTCCAGACAATGATCTCAAGGTCAAGACAGACCCAATAACTGCTGAGGAGGTTACCATGGCCATTGCAGTGTTAAAGAGTAACAAAGCACCAGGGCTAGACATGATATCAGCAGAAATGCTAAAATATGGGGGACAGTGCATTGTTAACAGAATGACAGATCTTTTAAATCTCTGTTGGCAAACTTCAAAAGTCCCAGAGGACTGGCAAAAGGGAGTGATTGTAAAGCTTCCAAAAAAGGGCAACTTGGCAGACTGCAACAACTGGAGGGGCATTACTCTCCTCTCTGTCCCGGGCAAAGTTTTCAGCACTGTTTTGTTGAGACGACTTCAACAGTCTGTAGATGAAAGGCTCAGAGAAGAACAAGCAGGTTTCCGAAGAGGCAGATCATGTACAGAGCAGATTTTCGTTCTACGAAATATCATAGAGCAAAGTCTTGAGTACCAACAACGGCTAACGATCAGTTTCGTGGACTTCAAAAAAGCGTTTGATAGTGTCCACCGAGAATCACTATGGAAAATAGTTAGAGAATACGGTATCCCAGAAAAATTCGTCCAGATCCTACGACACCTTTACAGTCAATCTAGTTGCTGCATTAAAACAGAGGAGGGAACAACAGAGTTTTTTACAATCGAGACAGGTGTGAGACAGGGATGCATCTTATCTCCCTTCCTTTTCCTCCTAGCCATCGACTACATAATGAGAAGAGCAATGAACCAGACTGCCTTTGGTATTCCATGGCATGAACAGCTCCGATTGACGGACTTGGACTTTGCTGATGATGTTGCACTACTCGGGGCTACAAATAAATGCATTCAAGAAATGACGGAGAGCCTAGACAGAGAGGCACCCAAAATTGGCCTCTGCATAAACTTGGATAAGAATAAAATTATGCGAGTGGGATATAAGGCAAAGGGTGTCCCCGTCAGACTTGGCGAGTCAAAGCTTGAAGAGCTGGACAAGTTCACGTATCTTGGCAGCATCATAACAAATGATGGAGATGCTTACCATGATGTAGAGTGCCGAATAGGAAAGGCAGGGAGCATTTTCCAAAGGCTGCAGCCTATTTGGACTAGCCAAGCCATTGGACTCGAGACAAAAATACACCTTCTCAACACAATCGTCATTCCAACTGCTACATATGCATGTGAGACGTGGAAGTCATCTGTCAAAATTGAGAAAAGACTAAATGTGGCTCAACAGAGATGGCTGAGACGGATTTTGGGAGTCAGTTACACAGATCGGGTCTCAAACAAGGAAATCCTATGCCGAACTGGGAGTCGAACACTTGGTGAGGTTGTGACTGAGCGTCGCATGAGGTTTGCGGGACATGTTCTACGTCAAAATGAATTACGCACACCAAGAGTTGCGATAACATGGAAGCCAAAACAAGGAAAGCGCAAACAGGGACGCCCTCGTATTACTTGGCGACACACCTTCATGGAGGACCTCAAAACAGTGGACACCAGGTGGGAGCAGGCTTCAGACATTGCCAGTGACAGATCTTTATGGAGACAGCTTGCCGCCCAATGCGCCGAAGGGCGCGGGAGGACCTAAGTCTAAGTAAGTGAATCTTAAAGCAAGTGATGTAGGTATTAGACACCGCATACATTAAAAAAATGCATTTCCCTAAGGCCCCAATGGACCTCATTCACCAATCGTAAACAAACAACATTTAGCCACGTGATTCTCTATCTCTTCTATACAAATTACGATCTAATTTTTAATACACAATGGTTATCACGTGACAATTTTTTTGTCGTATTTTAAATTAATATTATCACGTGACTAAATGTTGTTTGTTTACGATTGGTGAATGAGGTCCATTGAATGATACATTCCCGTTCCCTTTTCTACATTTATCTTGGTATTTTGTTCTATAAATAAAATGATATATCAATTTGTTTTTATTAATTTTAATCGTTTTTTTGACCTCCCCTCTATTTCTCTCTCTCGAAAAAAATAAAATGACTATAGACCTATCTTTTTAATGCTATGCAGTGGATGCCCAACCTAATTCGACTTGCTGGCCATTTAAATTTCCGACACCTATATCACGGGCCACATGAACGAAAAGGTACAAAAAAAGAGTTGACATTTACCTGAAATTATTTGATTACAAATCCGTGGATCTAATACACGAATTAATGAGATATTTAAAGTTTTCAGAAAATGGCTTAATTTCTCTACTTCAAATATGAACAGCATTGTAGTCAGCTTTACAACCGACTCATTTTCTTGTCGCTATTTGGTAATTATTCCCATCAACCCCACCATCAAGGCTTTAAAAAATTTAACAATCTTTTATTCGCAACTCAAACCAAGAAAGTCTTCAGATTCGTTTTATAAAGCCATTTATATGTCTTTTTTTAAAACATCCACACATTCTTAACAAATAAAATATGTTGGCTTAACATCCACAAAAAAAAAAAAAGTAAAATGAGTACATTCTTCCTGTTAGATTCTTAGATTCTACATTCAGAGTCCATTTCATAAGCGCACAAATTTTAAAGGTCATTGACCAATCCATCAGAGAAAATGTGATGGCTTTAACGTAGTTTTTCTTTGGAGGGGGGGGGGGGGGGTTCTACGCTTTGTGCCGACTTTCGAATGGCCGGATTGAACCACGTCGCGGGCCGGATATGGCCCGCGGGCCGTATTTTGAGCATCATTGCTGTAAGGATTGGTTTTATTATTTATTGATCGAGTCTAAAAGGAAGCGGAAATAACGTAAGGTATATTAAAAGTAAGTAGACTTAAGCCAGTTAAGAAAAAAGAAAAAAAGTGCTTTCAAAATTTGGAATGTGTGTGATATATTTTGTTTAATGCTTTATATTTAGAATATGGTCTTTCGGGAAAATACCAAAAATAAAATACAAAGGTTTGATAGAAAGCTCGCGGTTTTTCGCGAATAGCAGTAGCAAGGCTGCGAATCTGTCAAATCCGGTTCTTATTGAGCGCCTAGGAGGTAAAAAGAACCTGTGTTCGAAATTTCATGCGATTCCGTAGGCTATTACGATTTCTTGGTCAATCAGTGAATCATTCGTAACTTGCAAATATATAATAATAAGGCTTGTCTTCGAGTCCGAAGATTAGTGAGGAATGCAGTATTTCCCGTGGCTGGTCAGCCCAGCTGTGACCTATGTGAAGTCCCTCTATACTGTCCATACCGGCGTTCGCAAGGACAACGCTGTTTGTAGTGCGGTCTTGCCACCGTATGTTCATGATGGAGCGCAAGCATCTTTGGTGAAAGCGCTCAAGTAGTCTTAGTTGCTTTCTGTATAGTGTCCATGTCTCAGATCCATATACAAGGGTTGAGAGAACCACCACTTGGTAGACATTGATTTTTGTAGGCAGGTGGAGCGATTTATTCCGGAAACTCTCGCCTGAAGGCGTCCAAAAGCCCATCTGGCCCTGACCAGACGGTTGTCAACTTCCCTTGAAAGTGAGGCGTCATTTGACACTATACTACCCAGATATGTGAAGTGGTCTACCACGTTTAGGGGCTGTTCGTTTACGGTGATCTTTGGGGCTGAGTAGGTTTTATTATGTGACTTCTGGAACATGACTTTTGTTTTTCCGAGGTTTAGGCGGCAGCATATGCAAATTCGTTGACCGCGTTCTGGAGGTCATGTTCATTGTGAGCTAGCAGGGTGCGATCATCGGCATAGAGAAGCTCCGTTATGACCATCTTCTTTGTATTTGTATGGGATAGTAGACGTCGAAGATTGAACAGATTGCCGTCTGAACAAAACCTGATGTAGATGCCTTCGTGCAATCGCTGCCTCATTTGACTCAGCATTACGCCTAAGAATATGGCGAATAAAGTAGGAGCAAGTAAACAGCCCTGCTTCACGCCATTTTCTATTGGGAAGTGATCAAACAGGTCACCATTGTCTCTGGTCTGGCCTTTTTGTCCCAAGTGAAACTGCTTGAGAATGGATAGGAACGTAAGTGGACATCCCAGCCTGGCCAAAATCCTCCACAAGCCATCGCGACTGACCGTGTCGAAAGCCTTGGTGAGGTCCACAAAGGCAGCGTATAGGTTTAGGGTCTGCTCTTTGCATTTTTCTTGTAATTGTCACAGAACAAATATCATGTCAGGTGTGCTTCTACTAGCTCTGAAGCCACATTGGCTCTCAGATAACACCTCGTCCACTAAAGAGTGGGTTAGTCGGTCGAGCAATACTCGAGCAAAGATCTTTCCTGCTACCGATAAAAGTGTAATGCCTCGATAGATGGAGCAGTTAGACTTGTCACCCTTTTTGTATAGGGATATGATTACGGAATCTCGAAGTTCAGATGGTACCACGCACTTCTCCAAGCATTGAGCGAACAAGTCTATTAGCCTCTCGGTTAGGGCGACACCACCCATTTTAAATATTTAAGCCGGAAGTCCATCAGAGCCAGGTGATTTGTGTTTTTCGAGTTTATGAATTGCTGTTTCAACTTCCTCAAATGTCGGTGGATCTTCGAGCTCCTCTCTCACAATTTTCTGAGGAACATTTGCCAGCGATTCTTCCAATACTAGCCATTTATCACCAAACAGCAGGCTGTAGTGTTCTGTCCAGCGATTTAGTATGTCCGCCTTGCTAGTTAATAGAGTAGAACCATCGGATGATCTTAGCGGCGCTGTAGTCTAGTAAGTTGGGCCATAGGCACATCGAAGCGACTCATAGAAAGAGCGCGTGTCACTAGTGTCAGCATGTCTCTGCATGTTTACGGACAGCTTAAGCCACCAATTGTTTTTTAGTTCCCAAACCTTTGCAGAGTGTGACAAGAAGCTTTGTAGAGAGTTCTGACGGCGTTGTTATTAGGGTTCGCAAGAACAGAGCGATAGTATTTGTGCTTATTCTTTAACAGTTCTTGAATTGCGATCTTGTTCTCATCAAACCAGTCTCTGTTGGGTTTACTGCATTATCCCACGACTTTGGCTGTCACGTCTTGAAGTATCGTTTTTAGCTGGCTCCAGTTACTCACTGGATCATCGTCCTGGGGCCTTCGAAGATCAGTCTCGAGTAGTACACTGAAGCGCTCTCGTACGTCAGCCAGCTTTTCGACATCTAGCTTCTTTGCCCTAGGCAGGCCATCTTTTTTTTACCAGCTTGATGGTGATGTTCAGCTTCATCCGGACAAGGCGATGACCCGTGTAGCAGTCGGCATTCGGCATTACTCTAGTGTACATCATATCCCTGACATTACACTGTCTCACTATTATGTAATCCAACAGGTGCCAGTGCTTTGAGCGTGGATACATCCATGTGGTCTTGAAACGGCTTTTTTGTTGAAAAATTGTGTTGGTTATCGCAAGCTTTGTTTAAGAGCTGAGTTCCAACAGGAGCCTGCCGTTATCGTTGCAGTTGCCAATACCATTTCTACCTAGGACACCTGGCCAAGCGCTGCAGTCGTTCCCCACTCGAGCGTTGAAGTCATACATTATAATAAGTTTGTCAGTAGTGTCCACCTTGCACAGGACTTTCAGATCATCGTAGAATCTTTCATTGGTTTCAGGCTCTGCCTGCAGCGTGGGAACGTAAGCACTGATAATGGTGACGAATCTAGAACCATCTAACATTGACATCGTATATAGCAGTGGTCTTCAACGGGGGCGTTTTCGAGATTTTGGGGGGCGCTGAGAGCCAAAGTGGCGGTGGGGGGGGGCACTGGTCACAAAATGAGGTGGTAAGGGGGCGCTGGGCATAAAGAAAAAACTAAAGGTGCTCTGAAACAAAACAAATTTAAAAATTCTTCAACATTAAAGCTGGGAAACTAAATATAGACAAATTATAGTTAACTTGCTTCAAATTTAAGAACAGAAACAGCGTTAGAAATTGAGTTCGGAAATCCCATTTTCTATTTTTAAATTCTTACTCTTTTGCTATCACTCTAGAGTATTTATTGTCCTTGGATCTTGAGCGTATAAACGTTTAAGATTTGAGAAACAAAGTAGGTAATACGCCTTTTAGATTATAGTTTATTTCATCAACATATGTTAATATATTGATATGTAAATGTTAATTGCAAAAAAACATTAAAGGTAACATTTCAAAGAATATTTCAACTTTTTAAAAACAAAAAAACATTGCTAAATTGTTGTTACGAAAGCTCACTGGTATGTCATGTAATATTTCCTTGAGATTTAGTGAATTGCCACTAGAAAAAAAGTAAGTACTAATTTGATGGCATTTTAAGATGAGGTTATGAAACCAAGTCCGCTTCATGAACATATAGCGATTTCCAAAAATAATTTAAGAATACTCATGAACAATTATAAAAATCTACAATTGAAACAATAGTAAAAACACAAAAAAACGGCAAAGCAGGATATGTTTTAATAGCTTATTAGAAAAATGCATAGCTTTTTATAAAATACTTGTGATATTGTTGAAAAATTGATTAAAACTAAATTTTTTTTAAAACATATGTAACACAAAAAGACTTTTTTTCTGTTAGAGATGAAATATTTCAAAATTGTCTAGTTATGTAGCTTATGAGGACATATTGGAAACCATCAGTGGTTGGACGCTACAATGACTTCGTAAGTAATATAGAATAAAGAACAAATCTATTCACCTTGTGAGTTATGATACACAAGAAAAGTTTCGCCCGCAATTTCATTTCTATTTGAATCTAATTATAAAACTGTAAATAAAATACAAACCCATGCCGAAAATAAACGCATCTTTCAACAGTTTTGTGAAACAAATGATGAAAAAGGTGTTAGTCTCTTGTTGTAAACTGAAGTTCGCTGAATTTCAAAAGGGGTTTGTTAATTCTTATGGCTCGTTTTTTTTAACTCTTAAATAATTTTTGTTTTTGAGAAACGGGAAGATTCAACGGTTGGCGATGACTTAAAGCAGGCTAAAAAAAATGTTTTACATGGAAGGCATCTAACACAAATGAATGAAACGAACCTCCGACTGCTAGGTGTCACGAGTCAAGTCTGTGACCTATTTCGACCAGTTTCTAGAAGCGAGTTCAAACCAGTGCAAGTGTCCAGCGCAAACAAGTTAATTTTATATATCCAATCAAAGAAAAGGGTTAAAGGAAAAAATAGCACACGTCAGCTTCTAGAAGGTCAAAGTTACTAAAATAATTATCTGAGAAAGTTCCATTATTCTGGAACGTACGATCAAAGAAGGTATAAATTAAGGGAAAGTCCGTTAGACGGGGTCCTCGCATAGTCGTAGTTCTTGTAGAGTGATGTTCCTCGCTCAGTCCTCGATTATAATGGTTTAAGTTTTGTGATATTAGCGGGTCCATTAGTTAAAGTTTTATTAGTTGAAGTTGAAGTTATACTAAGTGCAGTTTCATGTATCTTTAAGTTTTATTTTTGAAGTATCAAGTCAAGTTGTTATTGAATTGAGAAGTCATTTTATGTGAAAGTTGAAGAAGTATTATTAAAGAAGTTTTAAGAAAATATAGAGAGATGTTTCTTTCTTCATTTCATTGAATTGTCAAGTATTGATAATATAATCCCCGGCAAGTGTGATCGTCACACTAGGAAAGAGATTAACTTTTATTGATAATATCATTTCCTCTTTTATCGAGATATTAAATCTATTTTACATAGTTTTAGAATCTCACATAACCTGTTTGTTGACAAATTAATTACTGCTCAAGGACACCGATATCTATGCGATTCACATAACAATGCTCTATGAAGAAATTAAGATTCGCTTCTAAAATTTAAAATATGTATATTTAAATGAAAATTATTAAACATCTGTTACTGATGTTTAAATTGAGTTGCATGAAAAAATAGATTTACAAAACTATGTCTTCAGTAAAAAGAATGTAAACATAGGAGGCACACAGTGGCGTAGCTTGGGTGGGGGAGGCAAATCCCCCGGGTCCCCATTCAAGGGGGGGGAGGCAAATTAGTGCTTTTTAAATTAATTTAATTAAATATTACGCAAAATGCAGCGGCCCCAAAGATGTCAAGCCCCCTGGCCACCAGACGATGGATATTCCTAGCTACGCCCCTGGAGGCACAACAAAGATGTGGCTGCATTTAAATGTTTCAGTAAAATTCCAAAACTGTGGTCGAAATTTGCTTATGTTTTAACTTTTCAGTAAACATACATTGTTAACATAGATTCAGTGCTTAACAAACTTAATGAATAAGCAAAGAAAAAGAGTGGATGTAGCCACTAGAGGAGACCTTCGCCTTGTTTTGGCTAATTTAAAGCTTGAAATTTCTAATATTGTCAGACTGCATGGGGTACAAGGTACCCATTAGCTTAATTTCTTTTTGTAGTGAATTCAGCAATAATAATATTTATATTAAAAAATAAAACTAAATTTACAATTAAACCAAAAAACAGTAGGCCCTAATATTCAAAAATTTAAACGAAGACTATTCTTAGGATTTGAAAGAAAGTCTTTACAATTTATTTTTGTGTGTAATCACTGAAAATTATTTGACATAAATTTTTCTACAATGATAATATTGGCTGTTTTTGCCTTTAATTCCAAAGATTACGGCCAGCCCAGTGTTTCACATAACTACGCAAACCCAACTGCGACCTACATATTTTCCCGAATTTTATGCAGACAAAGCCGTTGTATGCTGGTGTTCTATTTAAGTTTTCTTTCCGTCTTTTGCGCCTGTCTTCAATAATGGCTTTTCTTAGAGTATCAAATGTTTGTCCCGCAGTTTTTGTAAGAGCTCTCCAACTGTATCTCTCAGAGGCTATCTGCTGCCAGAGAATGCTGCCAGGTACTTTTCTCTATGCCAGTGAGAGCGAAATGGCGCCCGAATAAATCTTTATAGCGCTCACGGGGGAGGGGGCACCTCTGTAACTCAGTTCTTCTTAAAGCTCGTCAGTCATAGGCCAAGGAGTTCACAACAATCGCCTTTGGCATGCGGTCGTCTCCAAAGCGGATAAGTGTTATTGATAACATAAAAATTAATAAATAGATGATATTTTGTTCAAATTGGCCTTCTCACGCTTCTTTATAATTGTTTTTCTTAGAGGGGCGCTGGCGGATTTTTTTAAAGAAAAAAATCGAAAAAGGGGCGGTAGGCCAAAATGGGTTGAAGACCACTGGTATATAGCATGTTAATTATTGAAGACGTAGAGCACTCTTAAAAAATAATCATTAACTTTATATTGGAGTAACTGATTTAAAAAAAAAAACAAATTTCTTTTAAATGTTAATTGTCTTTACTAATTGATCTTGATCTAATTTACTAATTGTTTCTATGATTCTTTAAATTTTAGGTCATAAAAAATATTATGATATATTATTATTTTGAATTTAGCTTTTTTTTTTTTGTGTTCCATTTTTTTTTCTTTACCTCCTTTTGAAGATTATGGGCCTATGTGATGTCACCTACATAGCACCTGCATAGATTAGCATTGAAAACGTGTGTGAGTGTGTGAAAAAAAGGGATAAAATGCGTGAACTAGACTAGAAATTAAACTTTAGCAGAGAGAATGGGAGGGTGACTGCAAATAGAGAAATAACAAGGTTACAAAGACAGTTTGTGTGGAAACACAAACTCAAAATTGGCCCCCAAAGTGGTCTACCCAGGCAGTTAAAAAGCCAGGCTTCAATATTTTCAGAGAAGAATGGAGAAAGAAGGTTGACAGATCTTGTGTGGTGCCCCAACGGGATAAGTGAAGGTGAAGTTACATGTGAACCTGGCCTAACTGATGTCATATAATGATTACCTAATTGATCTAATTGTTTTGTAAAGAGTCAATGTCTTATCCAAGGCACACACAAAAAAGTGCTTAAAATAAAATCCCTTAGTTAAGTGTTCCATGGCTGTCTAGTGGCTGAAGTTCACGCGATAATATGAAAAACTACTTATTAATTGTTGTTTTAAAATTATGTTCCACTTATATGCATATTAAATGGATTTTTTTTTCTCTTCAAAAAAGTTTTTTTTTTTTTTGTAAATGTTGTAGTCAGTATGACAGAACTTACTTAACTTAGCAATAAAATTGTAAAAAAACATTTTTTTGACAAAAATCTAAAATCGTTTGCATAAATGTGTTAAAAATATTGTTAATGGTACTAAATAGCCTACCGTGTTTGTAATTATTGATAGTAAATAGTTTGAAAAAAATGTTGTAGGCCTATTTTTATGCAAAAACTGCTTGCATGTTTGATTTTAAAAAATAATTTATTTCACTTTCAGAAAAGAAAAAAGTTGCCTTTATATCAGAACTTTGAATGGTCTAAAATATCATAATGTTGAATTTTCACTCTTTTCTAGTTTACGAGATCTAAACGGGACGGACGGACGGACAGACAATTGTCACACAATACTAATAACGTCTAAAAACACACCAAAAAGCTAATATTAAGTGTAACAATTAGTTTGGATCAGTCATGTAATTAAATTTGTAATAGATCTAGACTAACAATAACAAGGTTACAAAGACAGTTTGTGTGGAAACACAAACTTATAATCGGCCCCGAAGTGGTCCACCCAGGCAGGTTTCAATATTTTCAGACAAATGACAGAGAAGAGTGGAGAAAGAAGGTTGACAGATCTTGTGTGGTGCCCCAACGGTCCAGCTGACCAAGGGATAGGTGAAAGTGAATGTGAAGTTAGATGTGAACCTGGCCTAACTAATATCTTATAATGATTATTTAATTGATCTAATTGTTTTGTAAAAGGTCAATCTCTTATTCAAAGCCTCAGAAAAAAAAAATTACGGAAAAACATTTCGTAAAAAAAAATCCTTTAGTTAAGAGTTCCATAGCATTTGTGGAACCGTGTGATTGTCAAAAGAGCTGAGCCGAAGGCTCTTCGAGCTCTAGGCGTGTTGGCCTGCTTGAGCATAACCGTTCTGTATGGAAGAGGTCCAAGTCAATGCCTATGTAAAGCATTGCTATTTCTGATATATCTGGCACTCCGGGCGCATGGACTAGAATGCATGGCCGAAGGCCGAGTACACCGCGAACCTCTGCCATTTTCCTATGTTTACCAAGCTAACCGTGCAGGAGTCGCCATTAGTGTAACGGTCTCTCGAGGAACGCGCATGGATTATCGACAGGGACATGGAAGCTCTCTTTCAACTCCGCACTTTGCAATGGGAAAGCTCTCGCATTCCCTTGAACACTCCCACAGGGGTTTGTTCTGCTATTCACGACAAATAGTTCACTGACAATTCGTTCACCGACAAATTGTTCACAGACAATACGTTCACTGGATAATAACATATTGTTAATATATTATCTCGTCGAGAGTTTAATTTGTTTTCATTCAAGCTTTTGTAGCTTTTATTTCCCCCCAAAAAAATTAATCCGAGTTTCTTTGTTAATTTTTTTTTTGTTGATTCTTTGTTCATTGTTTACTTTATAGAGCAAATTGTCTGTGAACAAGTTGTCGGTGAGCGATATGTCGGGTGAACGAAAAGTCGTGTGAACGAGTTGTCAGGTGCGCAGAGCGTCGTTAACGATTTGTCGGTGAACGAATTATCAGTGAACGAATTGTCGTTTCCCCGCTAAATAGGTAACTGCATTCTTTTTTTTTTTTTTTTTTGTCTATAATTTCGTTACGACAAACCGATACTTGATGACTGTGTCATTCGTTTTGTCACATTATGCAACTTATGCAACCCAAGTTACTTTTCCACCCAATCTAGATATAGTTTGTTGGTCTAATGTATTATTCAGTTGCCCACACAAAACATCTTACTAGATAACACCGAGCTCACGCGAACGGTCTTGCGATCCATGCGCATGCGCTGAATAGCTATCTTCGAGTATTGATGTTTGCGTCTGCTGTCCTGATCACAACTAGGTCACTTCTGTTTGTGTTTTGGTTTCGTTAACGCCATTCAGGTTAAAACATGAGAGCCGTTGGACACTTAGTGTGATTATATACTTCGCTCGTTCTTGGATCTTGCCTCTCTTACAGAGGTTTGCTGCATTCTTTGGCAATGGGAAGCCAAAAGTCGTATGTGTTACAAATAGTATTGCTATAATAAATCCTTTGTCTGGTCAAATTAAAGGGAGGGACAGTATGATTAGTGCTTCTTCTTAAACATAGTTTTGCATTCAATGTTTACTGCAACTAAAAAAGACGCGGACTTAATTTCGCAATAGATGTTTCATTCGAAACACGCATATTCTAAGATCTGCATACACGCTTAAGAGGTCCTTCATGAAAAGGTGTAAACTTAAATTTTTTTTTGGTGTGCATATTTCGATCTAGGCCTAGATATATCAACTGTATTCCTGAGTCCAATACATGATTAAAGACGATACATTTTATAAACAAAGTATTGATAAATTAGGGATCTCTGTCACAAGAACGTAAAGTGCATTGAAGAAAAAAAATTAAGACAATTTCGGTCAGATTCACAGATTTATTATAATGATTTTGATTTGTTTATATCAAAGTAATATATTGAATTAATTTGTCTTTCATCAAGGTATTTAGTCTTGTAAGAGATGAGCGTAGTTTTTCCCCTTGCCCATCTGTTTAATTACCATACATCAGGTTATATTCCATTGGAATTGGTATGAAGCACTTCTAGTACCTGTGCTATTTTAAGGAAGCGTATCGATTTGTTTACCCTGTGTTTTTTTCCCGTATTCAACATTAGGTTGAGAGTAACTGTTAGTGATGAAGAAAGAAAAACATTTTCATAACTTGCCTGGCACAGATTAGTTGTGCTTTTTAGGTTCTACGTGTGGATTTGTAAGGACACGAAAACACTGAATCTCACACAATTATTTACAGAGACTCTAAGGTTTATTTTTTTTAACTAAAGACAGAAGAAACATGGAACTATGGAAGCTGCTCTATTTCTTGTTAGTCGTTCGCGATGTATGTGGTAAGTTAATACATTCTAGAGTATTCGTTCGATTTCACATTAGTATGGTGTTGATCGTAGTAAAGGAGTTAACTTTAATGTATTGCCATACTTCATTGTTTCACTTGCTGGCCTAAGTTTTCATGTCTGTCAATATTAAGTTTAAAGTTAATTGAAATCCTCTTTACAAAACTTTAAGGGATCAATTTAATTACTCGCGCTTAATTGGCATTTATAATTTGAAAGAAAGAAAGTGGCCAACTATGGGTTTTTTTAACGGGTGCATAATACAAGTTGGACAAGTTGCCTATTAACAAAAGCCATTTATATATATATATATAATCGGTATTTCATGTAGACCTATTTCCGATTCACATAATCGGTTATGGTTAGCTTTGTGGCAAAACATTATTTGGGAAAGAGTAAAGGCGATTTGTCGTTGTGCTGACCAAACGACACACTCGTTAATTGTTGGACATAGATTGCGGATTAAAAACACCTGCCATTCATACTGCACTCCCCCTGGCACCGAAACCTATTTCATAAGACTATGAGACCTGAAGCCCGTCCAACTGATTCTCACATACACACACCTTTCCTTTAAAAAAAAAAAGCAACTGGGCGCATCGAACACATTGGCTTAGCTTCTTAGAGGATTGCAATGTTACCATTATATGAATGCGATTTCCATGGTAATAATATGTTAGTGATCTTGTTTTGTTTTCTTTTCAAGGTGACATATTCAAAGCTTTTTTAAAATTCACCCCTCACTCTTCTCGTGAATATTTCGAATTACAATATTCTTGAGCATATCTTTGACGTTAGGCCTACTCCACCATTTTTTATGTTGTGTGGTGACGCGCACTTGACAGCGCGTGCCATTACGTGACACTGCTTTGTGTGCTGACACCATCGACAAATGGTGTCTGCTTTTAGAACGAAACTTCTTCATTGCCTAATAACAATAGGGGAGAGATATAAAGGAAATGCGAGAGAAGGAGAGGGGAGAGAAGGAGAGGGGAGAGAAGGAGAGGGGAGAGATATAAAGGAAAGGGGAGAGGGGAGAGATATAAAGGAGAAGGGAGAGAAGGAGAGGGGAGAGAAGGAGAGGGGAGAGATATAAAGGAAAGGCGAGAGAAGGAGAGGGGAGAGATATAAAGGAAAGGCGAGAGAAGGAGAGGGGAGAGAAGGAGAGGGGAGAGAAGGAGAGGGGAGAGATATAAAGGAAAGACGAGAGAAGGAGAGGGGAGAGATATAAAGGAAAGGGGAGAGAAGGAGAGGGGAGAGATATAAAGGAAAGGGGAGAGAAGGAGAGGGGAGAGATATAAAGGAAAGGGGAGAGAAGGAGAGGGGAGATATATAAAGGAAAGGCGAGAGAAAGAGAGGGGAGAGATATAAAGGAAAGGCGAGAGAAGGAGAGGGGAGAGAAGGAGAGGGGAGAGAAGGAGAGGGGAGAGATATAAAGGAAAGGCGAGAGAAGGAGAGGGGAGAGATATAAAGGAAAGGCGAGAGAAGGAGAGGGGAGAGAAGGAGAGGGGAGAGAAGGAGAGGGGAGAGATATAAAGAAAAGGCGAGAGAAGGAGAGGGGAGAGAAGGAGAGTAGAGAGAAGAAGAGGGGAGAGATATAAAGGAAAGGCGAGAGAAGGAGAGGGGAGAGAAGGAGAGGGGAGAGAAGGAGAGGGGAGAGAAGGAGAGGGGAGAGAAGGAGAGGGGAGAGATATAAAGGAAAGACGAGAGAAGGAGAGGGGAGAGATATAAAGGAAAGGTGAGAGAAGGAGAGGGGAGAGATATAAAGGAAAGGCGAGAGAAGGAGAGGGGAGAGATATAAATGAAAGGGGAGAGAAGGAGAGGGGAGAGAAGGAGAGGGGAGAGATATAAAGGAAAGGCGAGAGAAGGAGAGGGGAGAGATATAAAGGAAAGGTGAGAGAAGGAGAGGGGAGAGAAGGAGAGGGGAGAGAAGGAGAGGGGAGAGAAGGAGAGGGGAGAGATATGAAGGAAAGGGGAGAGATATAAAGGAAAGGGGAGAGAAGGAGAGGGGAGATATATAAAGGAAAGGCGAAAGAAGGAGAGGGGAGAGATATAAAGGAAAGGCGAGAGAAGGAGAGGGGATAGAAGGAGAGGGGAGAGAAGGAGAGGGGAGTGATATAAAGGAAAGGTGAGAGAAGGAGAGGGGAGAGATATAAAGGAAAGGCGAGAGAAGGAGAGGGGAGAGAAGGAGAGGGGAGAGATATAAAGGAAAGGCGAGAGAAGGAGAGGGGAGAGATATAAAGGAAAGGGGAGAGAAGGAGGGGAGAGATATAAAGGAAAGGGGAGAGAAGGAGGGGAGAGATATAAAGGAAAGGCGAGAGAAGGAGAGGGGAGAGATATGAAGGAGAGGCGAGAGAAGGAGAGGGGAGAGATATAAAGGAAAGGCAAGAGAAGGAGAGGGGAGAGATATAAAGGAAAGGCGAGAGAAGGAGAGGGGAGAGATATAAAGGAAAGGCGAGAGAAGGAGAGGGGAGAGAAAAGACTAGGAAAACGATTGAGAGAAGGAGAGAAAAAATGGATGACGCCATGCTACACTCAGCCCAAATTATGCCGCATGAAAATTGTGAGCTTTTGCATGCCCATGTTGATATTCTGGCATAAGGAATTGTTGTGGAGGAGGTTGGTAAATAGAGCTCAACGCATCTACCATATTAAGCGATAAATAAAATCTTCGAATATTACAAACATCTGTACCTTTGACTCTAAGGAATGTTACTGTTGTTGTTTTTTCTATAAGCATAAGAAATTGACCTTTAAGACGTGATCACGTGTGTAAAGCTCAACCTTAAATCACACATAGCGTCCTAAGAGACAAAATGATGTGTCTCATCGGCTCGACGACGCAAACCGTATAAACGAAAAAAACAAACAATGTTGAGCAAAACCACTTTTGTGCAAGATTAAATTCGAAGTTTTCCAGGAATACCAATATATCAATAAAATCTAATGAGACATTTATGTTTGAATGATTACGATTCCAACAAAAACTTAAAAGCTAAAAGATGTTCAGTTTTAGAATCTTTCGGGCAGAAAGAGAGATAGATAGATAGATAGATAGATATAGATATATATATAGATAGATAGATAGATAGATAGATAGATAGATAGATAGATAGATAGATAGATAGATAGATAGATAGATAGATAGATAGAGGGACAGACGAACAGACCGGAGCATGAGACCGAAAGAAACAAAATGAAAGACAAGATAGAAAAACAAAAAGGTATAAACTCAGTAAAAAGCTATCGACATTAAAAAAATTGAAATAGAAAAAAAAAAGAGGAAGGGAGGAAGAGAGAAAGATGATGATGAAAGAACGTTACGTGCTTCAAGCAAGGTCTCTTGACAATAGAACTTTAAAAAAGATGATGATATAACACAGCGGACATAAGTCGGTCAAATAATGGAACTTGAGTAAAAGAAGATGAACATGGTCTTTCTGTTGCGCGGCGGGCAGCAGAGTTGGAAGCAGGCGGCGGGAGAATGAGCAAGTGACCTTTCTATCCTGAAACGTGCCATTGAGTTTCATTTTGGTTAGAACCGGTTCTATGCAATTAATATAAGAAAAATGATGTATACTTCTAAGTCACGACCAATAGTTTATTAAATGAAGTGTACAAGTCTCTTTCCAAAACACACGTCTCTATTATTGACTTACTCTTTCAGTCTGTCATCACATGATATAACGTTTTTACTCACTCTACAGTTAATCACTCTTTCATAACCTCGTTCAATCACACCAACAATTAACCGCTGAATCAATCAATTTGTTCATCGAACCTACATATCAGTTATTTACTTTCTTATTCTATCACTTGATCATTTATGCAATCAATTTCTTCCAAAGCTATCACAAATTAATGTACCTGCACCATCGGCTAATGAGGCCCCCACTTTATTGTGAATTGAGAGGATTCCTTAAAGCTAGAAGGTCTGAAGTTAGGGTCAAGCAATGTGCCACATTCTGTGCAGCAGAATTGCATTATTCATGCAGCGAAACAGCATTACCACCATTAAAAATATGGTTGATGGGGTTCGTGCCGTAAAAAGCTATGTATTGGAACTTGCATTTAGTTATAAAAAGAAAAGAAGCAAGGAGAGAGAGATGCGCTTCGTACACTTCACACTCTCATCGTCTCTTCAACAAATATATTATCACGATCTTATCTTTAAAGTGGTTAGAACTGTGCAGCTGTAAATTTATGGTCTTAACACAGTGGTGAGAACTCAGTTTGCGCAGTTCATCGTTCACAGTCTGAACATATACATGAAAACGAAGAAGATTTGGCTTGAGTTATTTTGGCAGCTATATTTCAGGTCACTAACTGTTACTGTGGGCACCAAGTGAGCGATAAGGCTAAGGTAACCGCTGATTGTGATTGTAATTTTTACGTGGCCTCGTCATTGACATGGCGAGGAAGAAAGAAAGACTCGGTAACTTTTGTCTCATCTGCCATGATGTCCCTTACGGGCGTCACACGGCCCTCCTCTTAGTGGCGATAACTTTGTAGAAATACAAAACAGACCTCGCCATAGAAGGTGGAACCGAATGTTGGCTCAAAGAGTCGTGATCTTGCAAAAAGGATGCGGTGATCTTGCAAAAAGGATGCGATTATCTAGTTGATAAAGGACACTCGGTAAGAAGTGTTGGTGAAGAGCAAATCACACATTTCTGGCCACTGGTAGAAGTACTTCCATTTAGTCCCAAGACCCTTCAGCTCGACACTACAAAAATTAGACACGACAGACTGACAGAGTAAAGTTTGATAATGCCAGTCTCCAGCTAGAACTCCGGCCCTGGCTCTTCCTCGGTACATTGTGTTACAATCACAGTAAAGTTACAACATTCACATTTCTTATATGACTAGGTCTCAGTAGCTTCCTTCAGTGATCACTCTTTTTTGTTTTTCGTTCGTATTTGCGAAGTCCGCACCCAAAAAAATGTGAAAGAACAAACACACCAACAACAAAAAAAGGACGCGTTAAATACTCTTGGCTTTTCATACCGTTGTTTCCTTCGCAAGGCTGTATCTTTTGACACACACACACACTACATCATGACACTCCTCTCCTAAAGCTGGACTTGCAGACTCACTAAATCACATACCAATCTCAGTCCTTCATCCAAATGGTAACAATGTAGTACACACAGCACATGACGTTTGTAATACTTGAACTTTTATTGTGCGACTCGTGCATCTCTGAATGTAAAAATAAAAGGTACCCTCCCCAAAATCTTATAGATTACAGACATTACTTCGAGAGCAGAAGCATACTTATGTTACCTCTTTATCCTGATCCCATTAGCTTAGAGGACCTACTAATGCTGACCCCATTAGAATGGGGGTGCTACTTATGCTACCCCCAGTATCTTAGAGGGTTTGCTTCTGCTGACCCGGCACTTTAGGTGGTGGGAGCTATTTATGCTGATCCCTTTATTTTTAGCGGGGACCTACTTATACTGTCCCTAGTAGCTTTGGGAGGGAGTACTTTAGCTGACCTTATTAGCTAAGAGGGTCTACTCTTGCTGACCCAAGTAGTTTAGGGGGCCTCATTATTCTATCCACCAGCAGTTTAGGGAACTACTTATGCTGAGCCCACTAGCCTAGGGGCCCTATTTATGCTGATTCCGGTAACTTGAAGGCTTATTATGTTATGTTTTTTTTTTCTTCTAAGAATTGTAAACATGTTAATATTATACGCTTTTAAAATGTAAATCTTACCGGTATGTTAGGCCCTGATCCAAAATTAGAACATTTAAAGGTATTATATCTATAACTAGATCTAAAATGTAACAAAATTGTTTTACATGTTTAGGATGGTCCTTCACAGTTGAAGATAATTTACTTCCTAGTCCAAACCTCCGCATGACCACGGGGGGGGGGGGGGGGGGGGGGGGGGGGAAACGGTCAGGGTATGAGCCCAGGTCCATCGACAAGTCCGAACGACAGTCAAGCACGCATACCGCACGAACAGGCAGCCATCTATAACAATATCTAGATGTAGATATCTACAACGGAATAGATCTAGATGTAGTTCTTGATCTATGTCTATCTCATAAGTGCACCCCAAGGAACAAATGTATTGAATGCAATTTCTTTACAATATTAAGAAGATGCTGACCAAAAAATATCAATGAAATGAATGAAACAACAACAAAAAAGTATTTACCTGGACTGCTCATTTCCTATCGCCAAAACTAGCAAAAGCTAGATCGAGATCTAGATTTATAGATCTAGATCTATATTCTATAGAATCTAAATCTAGATTATGTGTTGGACAACATAGTTTAAGCTGGAAAACAGACGATCAGAGACTTACAGGTAAACACTGAATAACACATGTCTATGATTATAAACAAAACGTTAATAAAGTTAATTCAACAATGGAACAAAGGGCCCATCCTGTCATTACCACGATCTAGATCTAGTGTTTAGATCTCTAGCTCTAGAAAGTAGAATCTAGTTTAAATCTTGACTTGCAATGAAGAATACTAATATTTTGGTCTTAAAGCGTCATTTAATTGTCTAGTAAGTGACGTCATCCTGATGCAGCAAGGGGTTAGAGATTATTACGCTAAATAAATAGCGTAAATACTTTAAATGTCATCATAGCAACGCAACCGGATAAAAAAAAATATTGGAGAGTTACACTAAGTTACAAGTAAGATTTTATAACGCTCTGTACAGATACATATGCTTAAATCATAGTCTAGACATAAAGAAAATGGCGACAAAATAAAATAAACTGGAAAACCTACACTAACCATACTAGTTTGATGAAGCGTCATTAAACTATTGTATTAGGATAATTAGGTAGCCTATATGATTTCTGAGACGAAACAACTTTTTGCATTTTCGCGCAGATTGTGCTTTGTGATCTGAATGGAGAGTCCATGCAGTATTTCTCTTTTATCCAATGTGCCAAAACTGTGCATTGATCACCAAAAAAAAAAAGCTTTTCTTTTTTTTCAAAAGAAAAATTTGTAGATTTTTGAGTCAAAACTTTCCTAGATCTAGAATCTAAATGTTGTCACCTTATTTTCTAATAAATTACAGACGTTACTTTAAAAGAGAAGATAATTAAGTCTACCTCATAAGCGCATGTTAGTCAAAGACTTAAAGTCTGCTGTGTAGGCCTATTTACTATTTCTCAGCAGACTCAGGCAACCCAATTCCATGCTCTGTTGCTCTTATCTTTCTGTTCAACAAGTTGAAATTATTTTTAGTGTTGAATTGATCGTTCAGAATAGAATACGAAGGAGACCGTGCTCGATTTGATAGCTTACTGCCTTAATAATTGTCTTGTGAATGGTGCTTCTGGTCATTTCAGTGTTAGTCTGAGGCCCTTTTGGAAATATTGGCTCAATTATTTTATTTAAAAAAAATAATAATAAAGTAGCCTACCATTTTCAGAACTTTCGAAATATAGTTCATCCGTTAAAAAGGGAGTCATGTGGCCAGCACAACAAACAACCGCCTTTACTTTTCGCCAACTAATGTTAGGTACCCCTTAGAGCTGGTGCGTACTAAAGCTACCGAAATTTAAAAATCCCAGTCTTCACCTAGATTCGAACTCGGGACTTCTCGATTCGGAAGCCAAGCGCTTTACCCCTCCTAGAATACCAAGACTACACTGTCAAATATTTATTTGTTGTTTTAACCAAAACGAACGTTTGTGAATTATAAGGTAGCATCTTCACGGTGTTCGTGAGGCGCGGTGGCTGAGCGGTAAAGCGCTTGGTCTCCGAACCTCGGGTTCCGGCTTCGAATCCCGTTGAAGACTGGGCTTTTAATTTCGGGATCTTTGAGCGCCCCTGAGTCCACCCAGCTTTAATGGATACCTGACATTAATTGGGGAAAAGTAAAGGCAGTTGGACGTTGTGCTGGACACATTACACCCTCGTTAAGCGTAGGCCACAGAAACAGAGGACCTTTACATCATCTGCCCTATAAACCACAAGGTCTGAAAGAGGAACTTTACTTTTTATCTTTACGGTATCCGCGTGTACAAGGTAGACGTCTAGCGAGAGAAAATCCTTGTTTACACACGCACTATACATAAAATATAGAACTGGAGAACTGAGGCTGTAAAAATGTTTTTGTTTCTGTTTCATAATAGGTTTTATTTATTGTTACTCGTATTTAATGCATCTTTTAGAATAAAATTGTTAATAATAGATTTATGACATAGGCCTTCACATGCTGGTCTTAGACTCTGTTATTTAAGGGGGGGGGGGGGGGGAAGACATAGATGCAGGAGAAGACAAAGAAAAATACAATGTAGGTAGGGGTTTCAGTGACGGTACGCTTATTACGATTTTTTCAAAATTTTCGACTACTAATCAACACTAAATTGTATTTACACGTAACTAAACGGATTTGTAAATAGAGAGACTAAACATTATTTTCCACAGCTCTCAAGTGTGTACCATCTCTGTCTAGTCTCACTGCCACAGAGGACTCACAGACACTGTTGTCTCCTGGCTACCCTTCAGATTATGAAAAGTAAGTGTCGATACACAAAGATTACTAACTCAGTTAAACAGTGGCGTAGGTATGGATTTGGTGTCCCGGGGCTTGACTTCTTTAGGGGCCCCTGCATTTTGACATCATGTCATGAGATGATGGTGTAATATTTAATGTAAAAGCTAATTTCAGATACTCATTTGGGGCCCCCCTTAAATGGGGCCCGGGGGATTTTCAAATTAGTACCACACTCCACCCACATATAGCCTGCATGTAGTGATAAGAAACGCCCTTGTTGAAGAAAGGGGCAGAAGACATAAAAGAAAACCCCCATTGGACAACGGCTATATTTGTATCCATGTGGAAAAATATGCAGGTCGCAAGCGGGTTTGCAGTCATGTGATGCACTACACCTTTCCTGAATCTTTGGAGTCAAAGACATTGCCATTGTTATCATAAAGTGATGCACCAACTGATAATAATAATCATACATGTAAAAAAAAAAAATTTTTAATTGATATAGCGCTGCTAACTAACATAATGTAGGCTCAATGCGCTAGCTATGTATGATAACTCAACAAACATAAACACGAGAGTTAAAATGACAAACTAATCTAAAAGAGTTTTGAACAGATAGAGCTCAATGTTCTCCTGTAATGTAGAGCAGGTTGTTTGTCTATTTCAAGATGAAAACGATTATCTTTTATACACTTATAGGCACACAGTGATATCCGACTTTTTTTTTGGGGGGGGGGGGGGCCGGGAGGTGTCCATTTTTATTTCCGACACGTTTCCCATGCCACATCGCCGCAAGACAATGTGAAGTCTGTGGCACATTGTGGCCAAAAGTTTCTAGGGGCCGAGGATCATATGCGTATAATGCCTTTCGCTGACGAGGCCGCGATGTGCTTATATTTAATCTAGTATAATCATTTAAATATTGTCCTTTTCTTATTTTTATTTCCTTTTTGGTATAATCACTCTCCTTAGTTTGAATGATGGTCAACAAAAAGAGGCAACAAAAAGCCAGAGAGTGAACTTTTTATTGTTGTTGTTGTTGATGGGCCATCATGGGTGTGTGTGGGCAGGGGGAGTGTCAGATAAGGAAAACACATATTTGTAAAATGCTCTTCACCACCCAATTGTTTAGTCTTAGCTATACGCACTAAAAAATATATTTATATTCGGGTATTAGTTCACAATGTCTTTTTTCAAGGAACGAAATCCTCTCAAACTCTAAAGTGACTTTCTATATGTATTGCTTCACTGTAGCGCGCTAGAGTGCTTTTAACATGACATACAGGGAAAGTAGCAGTAAGGTCAAAAACTTTTAATTCAGTTTAGAAATGGTTGGCGGTGAAATAATGTGATATATATATATTTCTTGATTTTAGCAACCAAGCTTGTAAATGGATCATCACAGCTCAAGACGTGACTAAAAAGATTCAGGTCGAGATTGTTTCTTTGGATCTGGCATATTGGTTTGGATCAAATTGTGAAGATTACCTCGAGTTTAGAGACGGTAAAATATTTTCATTGCATCTAAACATAGCATAGGTCCATATCTAATTAGCCTATTGTTCATTAATAATTTTTTTAAAGAAAAGTCTTGCTCACAGAGGTCTACTTCTCTTCAAATATTTCAGGGAATACGGATGATTCCACATTAATTAAAAGAACTTGCACTGAAAAAATTCAAATTAAGACCAAAGGTCCACACTTGATGGTGACATTTATCACAGACCAGCATTTTACAGCTCCGGGATTTGCACTTCAATATTATCAACTCCACGACTGTTTGTTTTTCAACACTTTTCCTGAACTCTTAGATCTAGCCTAATAATTTAGCCCAGTTAACATGAAGTTCTAAAAAATTACTTTGCGCTTATGTAATTGTTATTTTCATCTCTAATCTAAGTACATATTAAAATTTTGATATTTTGAAGATAAATCAAGCTGTGACCCGTTTGCTGCCAGGACATTGTCAGTGGGACAAAATCCACTGTTTTTGGATCTTCCAATGTTTTCACAGACTTTACAAAGGTTTTTTTTTTTCATGGTTCATTCAATCAAAATCTTTTATAATTGTGTTTTTGTTTTTGAACATTAATTTTCAATAATTAAAAACGTATTATTATTATCGGCCTATCTATAGCCGCGAGTATATTATAATTGTGTGTTTGTGTATTATCCGGCTTTCAAATGCAATTTCTTATAATTATAGAGAACTAAATTGCGATTTTCATATCAAATCTGAAACTACTGATGATGTGGCTATCAGCCTTGAACTATTGGATTATAGCAGTATTCTGTGTCACGACGGAAATTTCAGCATTTATGATGGTAAATAGTCGATAATATCTTATCTTACCTTAGGCCTATATAATACAGACGTTACTTCAAAAGAGAAGATGATTACATCCTACGCGTAATGCATGTTAACCAATGACCTAAATTCTGCTAAGGATCACTGGTTTTCCTGGCTAGCTCAGGCAACCCATTCCATTCCATGGGAAGAGGCAGCATTTGTACAAATTTGTCCTAGCATATGGGATGAGGTGTACGTTTCTATCTTTGTGTCTTTCAGAGTATTTTATTAAATTTTGTTTTTGTATTTGAAGATTATGGTTCAGTGTTTTATGCATAATTGCTACTTTACTTTTGAGTCTTCTATCCTGAAGGTTTCTAAATTTAGGGATTTTACTAAAGTTTTTACTAGTCAAATTGTGAATATTCGTTTGTTATGAACCTCACTGCTCTATTTTGTGTCTGTTCCTGTTTCTTAATGTTTTCTTGAGTTGAAGGGTCCCAAACAGAGATGCACATTCTATTATTGGCCTAACCAAGGTTAAATAACATTTTAGCTCTATGTTCTTATTTCATTTATAGAAATTTCTTTTAATAAACCCTAATGCTTTGATTGATTTTTTGATAGTTTCATCAATATGGTCATTCCATGACAATTTTTTTATTTATTATAACACCTAAGTATTTTGCGTATTTAGTCTGTGTTACTGGTTTACCATGAATAAGATAAGTGGAATTAATTTGTTTTATTTTTTTTGTTACTCTTAATAACCGACATTTTTCTGGGTGGAAAGACATGCTCCAATTTGATTCCCATTTCTGTAATTCATCTAATATATATTTCACATGTAATCAAAATGTGGGACCTATTTACTCAAAGGAATAATATAAAATAAATAGTTACAAGTTGCAAGTAAATAAATGCACAATGACTTTTACTAGATGTATCAATGGTTACTAAAATAAGATTGTTTTAATTTAGGGAAAAATAACCAAGCTCCATTGATTCTTGAGTGGTGTTACTCCAATCAACCTTTTCAGCATTTGACTAGCTCAGGGAAAAATGTATTCATTCATTTTAAGCTGTTAAAAACAGAGAGTCTGTGGTATGTCTTCAGAGTCAAAGTGACAATCAAAATCAAATCAGGTTAGTTTGAAAGAACATAGTTGGTCTATTAATATAATATTTTTATAGCCTAGACATTTTTTTTATCAAGATTTATCCAGATGCCAATTTTGAGTGCATCTCTATCAAGGCTCTCTGTCATCTCTTGTATACATTTGATTATATTTCAAGTAATGCTATATTGTCTGCAAAGTTCAGGTCCATCAGTTCATTTGGTTCACACCATGGGATACAGAATGGAGTCTGATTCATGTTTTTGTTTCATGACATAGTCAATGGTTGCCGCAAATAGAAAAATCGTCCTCCAGATAAATCTTGAGAAAACAAAAGTTATGTGTATTGGCTACAGGTCAATAAGTATCCTGTCAACAATGGGCATACAAAACTTGAACAGATAGAGCACCTATTTGGACAGCATTATTGCAATGGAGATGCATATCATGATGTTCTATGTCAGAAAGAGCAGGAGCCATCTTCCTAAAATTATCTGGGCAAACAAATCCATCAGCCTGGAGACAAAGGTCCTCCTCCTCAATACACTCATCATCCCAATTGCCATTTATGTTTGTTAGTCTTGTAAGTCATCCATAAAGGTTGAAAATAAAATAAATGAAACAAAAGTGATGGCTGAGAAGGGTACTAGGCATAACACTCCAAGATGATGACACCAATAGACACATGGGCACTCATCACCTGAGTGAAATGGTGATCGAACATCATATGAGATTTGTGGGACATATCCTTAAAAAAATTATTACCAAAGTCAGCCATAACATTGAAGCTGAAAAGATGAAAGGGAAAGCAAGGCTGTCCAAATATAACATGGCGTCACACCTGCTCAGATGATCTAAAATCTGTGGGAAGAGGCTGCGGAAGTTACCTTTGACCGTTATCTGTGAAGAGAGCTTGCCTTCCTTTGCACCAGAGAAAGAGGACTAAAGTCTAAGTAACTTTAAGGCTAGTTATTCAGCTATGTCTTAGCTGTCATTCCAATGAAGAAAGGAATAGAGGATATTCAGAGACAAGGTCTTTTTTGCATCAGTTTTTGTCAAGATATCTAGATTGCTATAATAAGTCATCATTACCTAAAAGAATAATGTATTTTTTCTCCATCTAAGACCTAAAAGATGATAGTTATTTTTTATTATAGTTAGTTATTTTTTTTTTACATTTATATTTAGATAGCATAAATCATCCAGTCATTTATTCAGACTGATGGTCCCTCTTCTATCTTAATCCCATGCTTAAAATGAAGCATAATATAACCCATTGAGGTATGTTAGTTCTATTGAAATTTCACAACTTTTAGTGGGGTCATGAATATAACCTTTCTAATATGGCATTGTTAGGAAGGTAACCATTAAAGAAACATATTTATTTTGTGATTCAAATAAATAAAAAGCTTGCTAACTTTCGTTTACTTTATTTTCCCCAGCTTCTTGTAGTGATAAATCCATTTCAAACTTGGAGCTTACATCATTGCCTACATACTTTGCATTTCCTTTGGAATATAAACATAAAAGGTACATGAAACAAATTTCATGATTTTTGCAAATACAAAATTATGATGATCATCTCCTTTATTTTATTATTTATAAAATCGTTATTGATGAATTTACTTATCAATACATTTACAGGAATAATTATTTTGAGGATTAACAATATGAAAAAAAACAACAACAGAAAATAAAATGCACAATCTAATTCTAGTAGTCATTAAGACAATGAAAAATTACAAGAATCATAGTGATATGATCAGCTTTGCAGTAAAAATTAATGAACAAAATATAAAAAAAAAAAAACAGGGCTTATATTAAGCACAGTTGTATCAATTAGTTTGGATCAGAAATGTAATTATATTTGTAATAGATAATACAACAATAATAAATATGTGTGATTACAAATATTTTTACCTATTGTTTTTGTTTAGCGCTATTTCATGCTTTAAGTTTTCCCAATCCTATCACTTGTCTGGACCAGCTGAGAAAGGGGTGGGGGTGAAATGTTTGACTATTACCATGATCATCTTTAAAATGAATGTATAAAAAAAATGTTGAATGACCTGAATCCCCTGTGCCAGGGAAGTTCTTATGAAAATAGAATATCTATTGTTAGTTTCAAACTTTAAAGCTGTGACCTAATAAGTATAATGGGGGTTATTTCAACTTACATCAGTCAAGTACAATTTCTTTACCTTGTTCAATACCAAACAAATAATAATTTATTAATGGTAGTTAATTAACTATTTGGTTAATATTTTTTTTACTGATTCTTGTTTTGTCTGGTAAAAGAAATAATTTTGCAAAATTTCAGCTTGATCTGAGATTGGATGTGGGAGCAATAATGTGTACAAACTTTTTACCTTACCTGTAAAAAAATAAAATGGATAGCATAAAAAAACAGCTTTTCTTTTTCTCAGCAAAAAAGTTTGTCCTTTGAGACTCTGGGCTGCTAACATGACACAAAGTATTAGATTACAAGTGGTTTCAAAACACTCTTCCTGTGGAAACAAAGATGTTACAGTTTACAATGGTGGGTAATAAATAAAATGCATATATTAAATCTGGAAAAATTCCAGAATGAGCCAGTTTGTTCATTTTAATATATCCTTTTGAGACAAATTAGTCTTAATGTCTCATTATCACATAATAATATTCTATTTAAGGTTATTATATGTAATATTAGGGAAAAAATCTTGCCATTTTCAGGGACACACACACATAGAAAAAAAAACGAGAATGTTTGGCATATGACAATTTACACTTAAGCCAACATTTCATTTATGTAGTTAATATAGTTCAACCATGTTTACAAAATATATTGAAATGAAATATATAAGAGGATGTAACACTGTCTTTCACTTTCAAACAACAGGAAATTAAGACTAGTCATACTTAACTTTTTTTTTATATTAGATATGGAGTTTCATAAAATAAGTCCCTTAGTATTTTCGGATGAGTGATGGAACATTTACTTCATTATATAGGTCTAAATGTACATCAATAAGCAAGACATTATGTTCTGAATATAATTTAAGTCAATTAATTTCAGTGGCCAACAGACAGCATAATAATTAATTATCTTTGATACCCATACTTGAAGTTTTGTATCTCTTTGGACTGACTGGACTAAAAATAGTTCTTCAACCTGTGTTAAATATCACTTTTCAAAACACAAACTCAAGGAATCAAACCTGTGGCATTTAGATTGTTAAATCATATGCACGTTAACTTAGTGTTTCTTATTACTAAATTATGTTTGCAATTTTTGGGGGGTTTAAAACAATCTGTTTTTTTAACATCCTTATTTTATTGGCCATTTATCTAAAGACATTTGGCAAATATATCTTCAAATTCTTTATAGGTTATGATCAAGCCTTTGGGATCATTGGAACTTTGTGTGAGAAAAAAATATATATAAGTTCTAGCCACAACATGGTTTTACATCCAGTAAGTGAGGACACTACAGAAACAGTTATTATCAAAGCTTCATCTGTTGGTAAGATGATTGCTGTAATTATTAGCATTATATAAATAATTAAGAAACCAGAAAAAAATGTTGGCTTACTTAACATATTCATTTTTGGTAGCACTATTAGGTCATCCTTAATTAACATGAAGATTATTTTTTTTTTTAAATTTCTGTTGTAGGCCTAAATTTAAAAAAAAAAAAGTAATTTTGTAAAAAAAAATAAATAAAGATTATAATTTTACTTTTATCCATCTTATTCTTTAGTATTTTAAAACATTTTTTTTAGTGTCAACTTGCAGTGTCAAGGTAGAGACAAAGAAAGCTATCCATGATGTGATCCAGTATCTACCAGAGTTAGCCAATGCTGTGACCAGTTATCCACAGTAAGTTAAATGATGGTCTAAAGTCAGTTTAAGTAAATTAATTTAAAAATTGTGCTATTATAGTATAAGTTATACCTAGGTCTTGGCAGTAGTTTTTGAGGAGAAAATAAGTAACCTTTTTTGGTTCCTTTCAAAATATTGATCTTAAAAGTTAATAATTGTATAAATTTATTTATATTTGTAACAGAATAGAGAAAAATAGGAATAACATTTTGTATATAGTGTTATATATGTAAAAAAAAAAGAAATGTAACTGGATTAAATATTTAATATATAATAAAGATAGGATAAGTAAAAGGGATGTAATTAAAAGTGTATTCATTTAGATAAGCTCTTTGATCAAAATTATTTTAAAATCTTTTTTTTTTCAATCTATCAGTGATTTGAACTGCACATATTTATTGCAAGCAGAAAGTTCAAGTGATGCTGTGGAAGTTAAACTTTTTGGTCGTTTGGTACACAAGGGCTCTCACAAATGTATTGGAGACACAATCACTTTTTACAATGGTAGGTTATAATAAAGTGGTAGGTTAAGATTTGAACAAATCAAACAAGTGATGATGTTTTTGTTTTATTTTAAAAAATAGTATAAATTATGGGTATATCGAAAACATTTGTATTAAAATTTAAGTAATTTCATTGTGGTATTTTTTTTTACAATATCTCTAGACTTCATATAAATTCATGAGGTATTTTTAATCATTGTAAATATATATATATATATATATATATATATATATATATCAGGGGCAGACTGGGTGTTAAAATCGGCCTGGGCATTACCATATAACCTGGCCCACAAATGACATGTCATATTTAATGTGTATAATATATGTAGATAAAGTTTGATAATGCATCAGATACTGGATGTATGCTTGCGTAAGATTAAATACTGTATTTTATTTATACATGTATGTAGTCTGAAAACTATTAACAGTACAATAGCAGTCTTAATAAGTTTGAAATGAATATAATGTTATATCTCTGCTCCCACATTGAAGCGTATGGTGCGCACCAGGGCACTGTTAAAGATGAGTGAGTCGGTAGAAACAAGATGGTGGACTGTTGATTCCAAGTAGATAGAGAGACAGAATAGAGATAGGTTAGAAGCTTAGAACCGCCTGAGTTGTGGAGGGTAAGGGCCGGTAAGTCCCTTGGTAGATGTACTGCCGTAATTCCGGAGCTGCATTCATATATTATGAGCATGCCACAAGCAAACACTTCACGATAGCGTAGCCAGCCGACCTAAGTTTTAAAGGTTTGCGTTAAAAATGAAAAAAAAAAGATAATTAAAAGTTTCAGAGACGTCGAAATACCGTTATATATATTTCCTTGTGGATGTAGCCCCACCTGCCCTCCCTTAAATCCAGCCCAGATTATTTAAAATATAAATCTCCTTTCATTAAATATCGGATGTAACAGCGCTATATAAAACCAGTTCATTATTATAAGAATTTACGTCTTTAATGACTTCAAACTAAGCAGAAGTTTGTACAAGCCGACCAGCAAAATGATCAGGCCAAACACAACCTCGAAGACATCAAAGCAGTGCTGAAGTCCATGGCGCTTGTACATAACAAAACATTATGGTCTGACATTTTGCAAATGATAATAAGTATAGTGAAAAGTTTTTGATATTCTAGTTGAATTTTAAACAAAATTAATTGTCCAAAAAAAAAAAAAACTTGAACATCTCTTTCTTGCTACTGTCACTTTTTTTAAAAATATATTTTTAATATATATTCAGTGATAATGTTCAGTTTTATCATGGTAGGTTTAAACTACTTGACTGTATATTTTAGATTAAAACTAAACTCTGGCTGGATGTAATGATAGCTTTTTTCTCTTATAAAATATATATATTAAAATCAATGCAGGTTTGGTTTAAAAAACTTTAAGTCAAAGTCTTTTGAGGCTGTTTAATAAGTTTACTCAAATTAGCCTTAAAAAATATGTTAAATGATAATAAGTATCATACAATATTTTATTGTGAGTTTATTTGAAGGCTATCAATATATTGCAAGATTGACTTTATATAAGTTCATTTGATTTTTTATTTTAGGAGACTCCATCTCCTCTCCTCTCATTTCTACATGGTGCGGGGTGCCTTCACAGAATAGAAAATTCACCAGCACAGGACCCAAAATGCTAGTGAATATCAAGACAGATAGCTTTGAAAGTTTTGAGGGAGCAAAAGTTATGTATTATGCTGTGCCTCGTAGGTATCATATGTATGAATAAAGGTTACATTATAACTTGCTTTAACTGACATAGAAGAGAGCACCTGTTTGCAGGCAGCTTTGGAATAAGACAGCTGGAGGTCACTTACATAGGCTGAGGGATACACATTTGAAACCAAAAGAAAATCCTCTGCCAGGGACAGACATAGATGGTGAAAAGAAAATCTAAATCGACCACGAGCGGGCAATAGTTATGCCTGTGCTAAATGTGTCAAAGTATGTAGGTCGCAGCTGGGGCTATGTAGCCAGGGGAAATACTGCATTCCTCATTAATCTTCAGCCTCTAAGATGCCTTATTATTACAATGCATGGAGGGGAGGCTTTGAAATCCATTGGTTAGCTTGTTACCAATATTCCTTGACCAAAACAAGCCAAGACTCTTACAACCTTAGCTCACTATCTGGCCCTCCCCTTTTAAATATCAACATTTTATTTTATAGTTCTTTTTGATATTATAAATACAATCTGAATATGGACATTAATATAATTAATTAAAAGAGTATGGATCTCATCAGTACCTTAAGCCTATACTAAGTTTGTTAACAGCTTTCTATAAATTAAATTATTATATAGTGGCTAATCAATCAGAAGAACAGACAAATACATCTCTTGAGATGCTAATGCAATGCTTTTTATTAAAAGATGTAGTTCCTTGCTCCATATATGTTTGCAGCATACCTATGACACAAGTCAAGACTGTTAATTATCAAGGCTTGAAAATATATTCACTTCATTCATGTCTTTTAAAATGATGATTAAAGCTTTTTTATGTGCCTTGATTTTCAGAAGCTGGTAGTTGTAAACTTGTCACCAACCTTGAGGCTAACAGTTCAGTTCAATATCTGACATCACCTAATGAGCCAATGTACTATCCAATGTAGGTGTTGTAAAGTTATTTGCCTTTAATGATGAAGTTTTAATAAATAGACCAAAAGTTCATATACAAAAAAATAATAGCCAAGTATTTACAATAGAATGTTGAGCTTGAAAAAGAAAGTGGTAGAGCTCTGGCACCTTATTGCTAAAATAAGCTTCTAAATATATGGAGACAATTAGAATATAGATCTTTGAAAGTTATAGTTGAAAACATGTTAAATTTAAAAGAAAAACTCTTTGAGAGATTGTGAAGCCCATGTGAGGGTATTTGAATATGAAGATTAATGAAGAATATTAAATGGATTTTATAAATGTTGATGTTAATCTAAAGTGCTTCGTATGTCAGGCTTACATCTTAAGAGTGGATGACCTGCAGCTCTTTTGCCATCTATTAGATCACAATACAATATGTCCTGTAAATCTGGGCATTTGGTGTGCATGTCCAAGCTAGCCAAGGTGTCTGCTGCTGTGCTGCTGATAACAGTGGATATCGTAGCACTCTGGTTGTTGCAGGACTTCCCCACTGATGATTTTATCATGCCAACTTATTTTCAGAATGGAAGGTATTGAGCTGAATTGGGAGAAATCACAGGATAAGCCCAATAGAGGTAAACATAAAGAAGGGGTCATAGATCACAGATGATCAACAGACAAGAAGCAGAAAAAGGTCAAAAACACTGCTGTGTCTAGTGATTATAAATACCTAACTTATAACCATGCATATGTATCAAGGATTGACTCTAAATCACATGGACAATTACAAAGGGAAAAGATACCTATCCGCAATGTAAAATGCCAGTTATGTAAAATGTCAGATCACCTTTAGAGGCTTATCTGCCATTTTGCTTACATTGTTAATGCAGAAAAATGTGGTAAGGTATAAAAGTATTCATTAGACCCTCCTTTTTTTTTGATGGGTAGCATAGTTGCTTTGTTGTAGGTGAATAAGAAGATGTGCATTGATTGCTCCCTATGTATCAGCAAAAGCTTTTTTATTTTTTAGTTTCCATTATTTATTGTTATGTAGCATTAAAGAATAAATTTAATTGACAGCATCTTTATGATGTGTATTAATTATGCTTTTATAAGAAAAATAAACATATTTGTTGCAATATTTTCAGAAATAGTTACTGTGTGTATGAATTAAAAGCACCAGAAGGTCATGTTGTAGTTCTGAATGTAATTAAATCTAAAATGGAAGAAGACTGCAGCGATAATGTTCAAGTTTATGATGGTAGGTTTACCTGACACTGAATAGCTTTCAAAAAAACTGGGGTAGTATTTTATCAGTTATCTTCCCTTCATTGCATATTCAATAAGTTCTGAATTTTTAAAAAGACAGGTATATTGAGCTCTAGAGGAGAAATAGGTTCTTAAAGTAGGCTATGTACAAACTCCAGTCATCTGTACAAAAGTAATATTCCCTCTGTAAGCATTTGGATTCTGATAATTTACCTGTTTTTGTTTTTTTTTTGCATAATAACCAATTTTCTTTCAATATTGCATTGTAGGCCTTGAGAAGAATGCTGCCAACTATTTAGGCAGATGGTGTGGTGAAGATAAACCTTCATTCCGTAGCACTGGCCAAGATATGCTAATAATCTTCTCTGCAGATGAAGAATTTAACACTGGAGGGTTCAATGCTTCTTATTTTGCTTATAAAGGTAAAAGCAATTTCAATTGTTTGGGCTATAAGTTATACTAGTACAACAATTGTTTTTTATTATTATGGCCAGCCAATATTGATTCAGATTATTTCTATATCAGTATGATCTGTAGTGACAAAATATTATATATTTATTTAATTTTTATGTGAGTTGATATAAGCTTTGTAAAAAAAAAAATTTTTTTTATAGGGAAAAACACCAGCTATAGTAGTGTTGAACATGTATGTCTGTCTTTATTCTATTTTACTTTTATCTAATAATGTATTATTTTTTTAACAGAGAGATCAAGTCAATATTTAACAGCCCTGATTGTGGGTGTGGTGATTTCTGTTATGTTTCTTGTTACAGTCACTGTCATCATCTACATATTTGTCATTAAAAAGAGAAGATGGGTTGGCAAATTATAATTTACTTCGTTGTGCAGCATAATTTGAAAAGCTGATTTTTTTTTTGTCGCTTAATATCCACATTGTAACACATTTTTTTTTTAAAAGCTTTTTTATAGTTCATGCTCAATGCACTATGGTACAATCTCTTTTGTGGACATGTGGGGAAAGGAATATCTTTTTTCATATGCCTGTAGCTAACACAACTCAGCTTGAACTAATGCAGACATATTGGGAGCAATGATACAATTTAGATGAAAATTCTTGGAAATAAAAAAATGGGAAACATTTTTAAAAAAATAAAAAATTATGTGCTAAATGTGATAGTGAAAAGCATGTGTTAAAGCCCTGTGTTTTTAATGACCTGAAGAAAACAAAAAACTAAGTTAAATGGCAAAATGATGTCAAATGTTCAGTTACAACCAAAAATAATGTTTCATTTTTTTGTGCATATATTTATGTGTTCATAAACAATTGTGGGCCATAACATGTGAAACTAAAATCCTGTGTGGAACATGCAGGTAACATTAGTGTGTGTGAAGAACAACTTGGTCTCTAAGCATTAACAATCAGTTTGTTGAGACTTTATATTTTAATCGTATTGATCTTTATAAAATAAGCAGCTTTAAGTGGCAGCATATTCTTTGCAAGCATTTTATAATAATTTTACAGACAGTACAAATATTTAAGTGGCTTTTTTAAAAGAATATCATTTAAATAATATATGTGCCATCCCCCCAATCCCCTTTATTTTCTTCATGTACTCTTATGTGATACTTTTTTCTGTCATTAAATTTTTTTTTAAATGTAGATAAAACATACAAAATGCTTTTATTTACCCTAAAATTTGTGATAATATTTTTTAAAAGATTCATTTTATTGAGATCTAAAGAGCAAGAAAATCTCAGCAAGCTTGTTTAAACTTGCATTTTTTTCTTGTTCTATTTTAAAATACCTCACTTTACAAATGCATGTTTGATCACTTATCATCATTGTACTATTTTTTCTTGGGAAAAGTCAGTAAATTTTGCACTGATCATTTTTTTCTGGGTTACTACATTTATATAGATAAAAAAAAATCAAAATTAGGAAATCAAGATTACCCATTTAAAATAATAGTCATTAAATGTTTTCATTTTTTTAAACATTATCCTACATAAAAATGTCCACCCTTTATATAATTTTTTTTCTAAGAAAAAATATTTTTCATTTGCTTTCAATTCAAGGCAACTCCAGAATTCAATGACCTGTTGGTATCCTGAATTGAATAAGAATGGAATTCAATTCTGTGAAATTACTTAGACCTATATTGCATTTTTAGATGCATCTTATGTCAAATACCGGTATGTAGCAAATTCTACATTTTGTACACAGGATTAAATATTTTGCAAAGGGCTTGCATAATGAATAAAAATTATTTTAAAAACAAAACAGTTTTCTATTACATTTACACCTTTTTTTAAATGAACAAACAAAACCATAAGCGAAGCCTCATAGTTCTTATCAAACTTCACCACTATAACAATCATTCCAATTTACTCTAGATCAGGGGTGGGCAAGCTTTTTCTGCTGAGGGCTGCATTAACAAAATTTGGGGACTGGGGGCTGCATATATATATATAAAACTTGTTATAACTCTTCCATTGAGAGTACATATATATATATATATATATTTGCACTCTCAATTGAGGAATTATAACATGAGTTAGCAATTTCTTGAACTAATTTTATGAATGATTTTTTTTACATTTTGCCATTATCTGTTTACATAAAACCATTTCAACTCAAATATATAGTTGTACCTAATATGAAGTATTTATCTTATTTAACTGTTTACTCTCGTGCATAATGTTCGAAACCATTGAACTAGCTTACTGGTTGTTATCCTTGTGACTGCAGCCAAATTACAGTCAATAAGCATCCACCTGTTCTAGCACTTGATAATTTTCAAACAAAAAAAAAGCTTGTTCACAGATGAATGTGGTTCCAAATAATGTGAAAGTTTAGCAGCAAGATTTTTTAAAGTGCGGATATACAGCTTCTGGCACCCATGAACTCCCGCGAAGGAATTGACTGGAACTTCTTTTTCAGGTCATAATTTGCTAGGAGGTATGTCATCTCGACGTACGTCAGCTTATCTGCATTAAATGGAGAGTTGAGGGTATATAAAACTGTTTCCAAGTTGCTGACGTCTTAAAATTTGCTTTCAAATTCCACAATAAAGGAATACAAATAGCCTAAGACTTGTACTTTTCAACCATTTCATTACAATAGTTTCACCTTTCAGCTAAGGAAAATGATAAAGCCTAATTTCACTTGCTGCCCTCAAGAAATTGAATAGTTTTGTTTGAAAAGAATTAAGATGCACATACATTTCATGTTCAAACACCAAATTGCAATGCTTACAATGATAAACATGAAGCCCGTCTTCATCTCTGCATATTAGAGATATTAGTAACAAGGTCATAGTCAATGTCCTTCAAGGAACCTAACAATTTCTGAGATTCCATATTCTTCTAATACTAGGCTAACGGATACTACTGTGTTACCGAACATCAGAATGTTTTGTTTCCAAATCTCAAAGGCTTTTCGGAACTACCAGTAAGGGTCAGCCTTTGATAATTGGAGGCGCCAAATAAAAAAGAAAAAAATAATTAATTAACCGTGAAAAAACTATAATTAAGCAGCTTATTAAAAACCTAGTGTACTTCAACAACAGCGAGGCCAAGTTTCGCTATTTCTTCTCTAATATTTTAAATACATATATCCTGTGCGGGGATCTCATCAATAGTGGGCCTTACACAGATGTATAGTTTACCTATGCTAATGCGGCCCTGTGCCTATTTTATGAAACTTTACATATGATTGCAAATGATATGATAGATATTCAATGCAGATTTATGTAAACTTTACGTAATGAGTTTATGGTTGGGATATTGCTCTTTATTTTATTACAAAGCCTATTTTTTTTTTTTGCAAAGAACGGTTCCATCAGTTGTTACCCTTACCATCTTGTCGGCCTACAAGCCAACCCAACACAGTTCTTCATAGCACTGAGTAAATGGGCTTGTGCCTTTGACTGAATTTTTTTTCTAAATATTGCCATTTAAAATAATCTTTGAACTTTTTAGAATGACGTATAGAGACTATGTTTCTTTATAATAGCTTCTTCATTATAAGTGATTCAATAATTTCTATAGATGTTTACAATTATTTATTTTAAATATATTTGCATTTGTATATTTGTAATGTGATTTCTTTAGGTGTCCGCGGGCCACATGCCATAATTTGCCCACCCCTGCTCTAGATATATTGAAATTGTATAATCATGTGAAGTATGTACAGAAAAAGTTAGTGCTAATATTTACACTATTAATAAGTGCTAATATTTATTTACACCATTAATAAGCTCAGACAAATTCTTTTTTAATACCTTTTATTTCAACCTTGTAACAGAACAACAAATACTATTCAAAACAATAGTCAATTAATTCAATCGAGATAACATCAAGAAACCAAGCCATAGATAAGAATATACTTTCACTGTCTGGTGACACTGACAACAAATATCAGTGAAGATTACAGAGCTGGTTTTTTTTTCTTCAAAAGTAACAATACATATATTTATTTAATATATATATTTAACACAGGAAATTATAGTTCAAGTTATCAAGTTCATACTAGGTGTCATTTAACATTATTAAACATTGTACAGATTAAGTTTAAAACAATTCAGCATTCATATATTATAATATCACAAAATGATGTTACAACCTGTACCTCTTGCCTTATGCAACCAGTAGTATGCTTACATGTTCAATAATAAAGTATGATAACATGTTTACTTAAATATTTCAGATTAAAAAAAAAATGAATTCAACCATATATATGGTTGAATTCATTTTTTTAGTTTATATTAGTTTAATTGAACTTTTAACTACTGTACACTCTTTACATTTCATTGCCTAATACAGATTGAATTCTAAAAATGACAATGAGAAAATGTATTTCCCAATCTTGTGTTAATTATCATTTTGTCAAAGTTGAGATAAATATATTCATTACACATAATAAGGTATTTATTTATTATAGTGTTAAATTCTTATAGAAGTCCTGGTGGCTTAAAAACATAATTTGTGCACATTGTTAGGAATTTTCTTCTGTTCAATTATTTTTATTACCCGGTATTATTATTATTATGTCAATGGACAAAAAATCAAACACTTTAAAGTCAATACTGATGATGTAATGCTTAGTAAAACAAGAGAACCATTAAAAAAAATACTATAAAAAAAAAAAAAAAAAAGAAGCTTATATTAAGTGTAGTTGTATCAATTAGTTTGGATCAGTCATGTCATTAAATTTGTAATAGATATAGACTAACAATAATACATCTGAGCAATTACAAATATTTTTACCGATTGTTTTTCTTTAGCACTATTTTATGCTTTCCCAATACGCTATGACTGTGTCTGGATCAGTTGGAAAGGGGTGGAGGAAAAAGAAGAGGGTATCTGGGAGATGGCTATATATATATATATATATATATATATACACACATATATAAACCTGAACTCCTCAAGCTAACACACACTAGCCACTCTGCCATGGAAGTACTTATGAAAATAGAAAGTTTTTTTTTTTTTTTGTTATCTTTTAGTAGTTTCAAACTTTTTCTCTCTACAAAGTATAAAGGGGACTAATTCAACTTATACCACCTTATCAGTCAAGTACAATTTCTTTCCCTTGATTAATTTTCATAATTTATTTTTGTTTTGACATGTAAAATCAACCAAAATTTTGTTTGATCAAAGATTGGGTGTGGGAGAAATGATGTGTACAAACTTTTTACCAGACAGAGTGAGTTGATATAAGCTTTGTCAAAAAAAAAAAAAAAAAAAAAATAAAAATATATTGCTCCTAGATGTACAGATTAAGGAAATTCTAAATAAAAAATCATATATGTTAATGCAAATATTGTCAATTCAAAAGGGACATATCCATCTCAGTATTCCATTTTTATAGCATTTCTCTTTGTTCTCATAATAATGCTCCCAGTGTTGCTTTGACCTGACCCTAATGTCATTATCTTGAATAGTTTTCCTTTCTGGAACTTTACAAAGAATGATGTTTCTAAAGAGTTTCTTTATATTGATGTTCCAGATGGTAGTGATATAATATATTGAGCTCAAGACAATCATTTTGTGTTTTTATAACATATATAAAGTTTTGTGAAAATATGAAGAAATATCATACAAATATAATCTTTTTATTAAATTGGATAACAAAATATTTCCTAGATCTAGTCTAATTCCAGAGACAATAGAGTTTAATAGTTAATATCATTTGAAGTACCAATAATAAAATAACTAGTCCAAAATACCATATCAATTCTTAAGGCTATGACTGCAGGTAAGTGAAAATGAATCAATATTTCTTCCCTAGTGCTATTAGAGCATGGAATGGGTTGCCTGAGCTAGCCAGGAAAACCAGTGACTTGGTAGAATTTAAGTCATTGGTCAATTTGCATGACTAAATGCATGATGCCTAGGACGTAATCATCATCTTTTTTGAAGCAACGCCTGTATTATATAAGAAGATAAGATAACCTCTTCTGATATCTTGTGCACAGTTTGCTTAAAAAATGGGAATTTAGTTCATTACAAAACAAAACCGAAGATAGCTTAAACTACAATTTGAAGTAACCATATTTAAAAGGTTACTTAGCTTTATGATAGAAGTATTTACTGTACTGAGCCTAAGTAAGCAAGATAATTTTAAAAATACATTTTTTATCATACTAGGAAAGACAATAATTAAACAAGGCTGCTGCTGAGTTTCCAAGGCACAATTCTATAATCATCAATCTACCTACGATTGTGAACAATTTAAAGAAACAAAAAAAACTTTATTATTTTAATACAGATATCAAATTGTGGTTTCATTACCAATAAGGAAACAGAGCAGAGACAGTAAAAAAAAAAATCATTAATTTAACAAAAAAATAGGCACTGTATATCCACTGATATTTATAAAATAAATGCACCTAATCATTAAGATTTCAAATATGAATATAAGAATCACTGATTTTAAACATTCACTTCAGACCTGCCTACCAAACAAATGTGTAACGATGATGGTCAAAATGCGTATTTTGGCACCAGAATGCGCAACACTTACACGATCCACTATTTTGTCATATATATATATATAATATTAGATCTAGATGTCATGATTAGATCTACAATCTAAATCTAGATCAATATGACAATAGAGATGATATCTAGACTAGATCTATGTCTATATAATGAATATAATCTACTCTAGATCTGGGCTCAAGAGTATTACCGATGCAGTGGATCCGCTACAAACGTAGGTCTACTGCAAACTTTCGTAGGCCTACCTTCATCCTTGATCTATTCTATACTAAGACTAAGAATGTAGTCTAGATCTTGACTAGATGGTAGTAGATGTTATCGATCTAGATCTAGTCAATCTAAATCATACTACAACTAAATTGGATCTAGATTGTAGAGTAATGTAGAGAATCATGACATAACGTAATGACTAGCTAGAAAGCTGCTAGATCTATTCCTGTATAACAAGTTATCTAGATCTAGATTCGATATCTACAATGTCACTCAATGTGTTTTGAATCGATAGCATTTTGATATTTTTTTCTATACAAATGAATACGGGAATTAGGGATTCAACATAATTAATTTCTACTAATGAACTTACACAAAAAAAAAGTCACGTTGGTGTATCAGCTAACTGACGGTACCGATCCGCCACTCCCTCACTCTCGCGTTCTTCATTTCTAGACTAAATCTAATTGCTTTTAAGAACCAATCAACGTATAGATCTGGACACAATGTCACAATGTGTTCCCCCACCCCCCAACAGGACGGCTTAGCGTGACCTCCGTGACCACTCGTAAGCTAGTCAAGAGAGGGAAAAAAAAGGATGTGAAATGCCTAACGCAACGGGTTAAATGCGTATTTGCGTACTGATGGTCATTTTTGGGAGATTTTGCGTAACGGTAGGCAGGTCTTTAAGCACACTTTAAATTACAAATACAATACAAAATGCTAAGACCCAAGCAGAAAATTGGAAAAAGCAATTCAAAATGTACAATATCACAATTTAATGGAATAATACTTGACACAGCACAAAAGGGACATCATTTTAGACTAAAACAAGTATGGCCACATGACTATAAACACAACATCAATAATTCAAATAAATTGAAACATTCAGATTTGACTGGCATACCAAATCAATAATGACTGGCCCCTTGGTAAATAAATTGGCAATGCAGAGGAATGAGATGGCTATAAAAACAAAAAATCACTTCCTAACAAAGGGAAAACAAATGGCTTACAAGTGAATTATGTCAAATTTTATATAGCAATAGCTGTATAGTTGAGAAATTTTCATGTTTTATCAGAAAAATGTATATGGCAATATCTACAGTACTCTTTGAGGGTTTTGTGCCTTACAATTGGTCTCAACCACCCCACATTGTTCACTTTTAAAATATTAAGGTGCTTCTCTTGTTTGGCTATTAAATTATTGACTCTCAGCATGACAAATTCATTTTCTTTTATCTCATAATCAGCAATCAACTCTTGCATTTACTCTCATAGGCCTTCAATCTTTCCTGGTTTAATATTTAACATCCTGCTTCTTTACAACCAGGTACTAGCCCCAGTAGATGCAGCTATTTCAGTTATTTTTTAACATAGAAAACAGCTAATGTCAGGACAAGAATAGTGATAAGCCTTAGTCTGATAAGCATGCAATGTCTTTGGTGAGGGATGTCAAACTTGTCTGGACAGCAGCACACACTATCTGCTTTTCTGGTAATTCGGGGATAGTATGCTCTCAAGTCAAATGTCTTTGAGATATCCTTGTCTATTTCCATTAAAAAAAAACGCTCCCCTGTACATTTGCATGGGCCACAAGGTAAACCAAACACAAACTACTCAAACATCTAACCTTTAGAATGAACATTGGCAACAAAATGTCGAAGAAAAAAAAAGGAATTGATCTAGACACTTTTTACTTCTTGGCTTCTTGCTGATCTGTCTTTTCCTTTTGCTTTACTGTCATTTCTTGTTGCTCTTTTGAGTTTTCATCTTGCTGAGATGTCTTATTTTGTTTGCCTCTTGTCACATTAACCTTATGCCAACCATTGTTAAGAACACCCCTGAGGTTCCAGATGCCCTCCACTGAGTCAGGCTGAACATTGTAAGATATGTCAACAGCTTTGGCTACCAAAGTTGTCTCATCCGCATCTTGGGGTAGAGAGAGGTCCACTTCCCAAAGGGTCCAAGCATATGATGTGTAAGGCGTCTGACCATTTGGCTTGAGATTAGCTTCTGTCCATGTCTTGCCTCCATCTGCAGAAACATCCACTCTGATAATGCCACGACCACCTCCTGAATAAGCATATCCTTTGACAGTAACCTAAGGGACAACAAACAAAAAATGAGATTAATAAATATTTAGAATATTGAATATTTATTCTGTATAGACTCTAAAATTGTAAAAGAAAAATTTAATAAAATGGTAAATAAAAATATATAAGAGGCCATTTGTAAAATTCTAAAAGTCAGAGACAATATAAAAAAAAAAAAAACCTGAATAGAACAGCCAGTGATAATGATACTGAGGCAAAGAACACAATTTTGATTTCAAAGGTGTAAAAGTGGATCTACTAATGTGTTCTTTAGATAAGGATCATTTTTATTTATCAATGCAGAGTTGTGTTAAATAACATTCTGGACTTATGTTCAGTCATTAAAAAGCATGGAGCAGCCATTTGTAGTAAAGGGCTACATTGTTAATCTCAGATTTCAGCTTATTTTTACAAAACCAGTCTACCTCATTGTAAGAACAGCATTATTAGCCAAGGCATTTTAGAGACATAGCTACTAAGTTTAAAACTACAACAGATTATAAAGAGGTAGTCAAGAAAACTCTTTCCTTACTGTCTCAGAGTCTTTCTCTAAGTCTGTCCCCTCCACAGGTTCACAAATAGCAGACGTAACAGGCAGCTCAGTAATTGACACACTCTTATCAAAGTTGACATTATCCCAGTCTATTGAAGGACTAAACCCTTTATAATCATTTCTTTGCCAGTGGGAAGTGCTTTCTTCTGAGCTAAAGTAGATTCTATTCAGCCACTTCACCTGAAATGTAACTAATCAATTTAAGAACAAGAATAAAATAATTAAAACTTTTAAATGCCTTTTTTTATGCTGAAAATTATTATGAATTAAAAAAAACAACAAAAAAACAACTAAAATGTATAGTTTTTCAACCAAGAGTCATTAAAGAGTACTCTTCTTCTAGCCAGCTTTTTGTTGCTGAGCTGTAAGCTCTTTTCCAGACTGTGCCAAAGGTTTCGCACTGGTTATGTTGGGTCATTGTGGTAAGGGTCTGCCTAAGTAAATTAAATTTGGCATTGGTTTTGGGAATATGTTATTAGCATGGCAAAATTTTTAATTTTAATAGCTATATCTTGGAACTTCTTTTTTTTTTGTTAGGTTACATTACATTTTCTGACAATCTGCAGATAAAATAATACTGCCAAAAAAGAAATAGCTGCTACAATCGACAAGAGCAAAAAATTGGAAACTCCAATACCATTTTAAATTTTAGTTCAGTTACGGCATTGAGACATAAAGCCCAAGATATATCAGAATGGAAAGATGTGCTAGAGCAGGCCAGGGCCCTCCATGGACTGTACTCCCACTGGAATGGATGGATATAATATTCATGAGAAATTCTAAGACTAATGAGTGGGAAATATATAAAATCGTTTAACCTTTTAACCTAACAGCCTGTGAGTTTTCTGTAAGAAATTGTTACTATGGCACAAGTTTGGATCTTTATAGGATAAATGGATGAGAGTAAAAAAAAATTTCTTGACCCATTTTTTTAAATATTTTAAACTGATTTTGTTATATAAACTTTGCTGTATATATTATTATATGTATATATAGCTTGTAGAGTATGGACACTCTGAATATCATTGAGATCTATTCATCAATAGACACCTTGAGAAGTAGTTTGACTGTTAATTTATTCTTGTCACTTGTCTGGGTGCAATAAAAATATGTGAACTACACGAAGACGCTTCATATTCCTTGACAATGACAATTTATTGTCTGTCAGTTTAGCAAGTAATCATCACCTTTACATGTCACATTAACAGACACAGTGTAAATTTTGTTTAATTTAGAAAACACTTTTGTAGTTTTTACCTGTCTAGCTCCAACTACCCCAGGGATCATAACTCTTACAGGATAGCCATGATCACGAGGAATTATAGCTCCATTCATTTCATAAGCAATGATGATAACTTCTTTTAAAGATCTGGCAATTTCAATCGGTATTGAAGCACCATAAGGAGATCCATCTGGCTGCTTATCCATGCCTTCAAACACAATGTAATTACTGTTGACTTTGTCAATGTCCACTTTAAATTTCTTCAGTACATCATCCAGACTGGGGCCTGACCACTTGGCATTACTGATGGCAGCAGCCTTCCAGTTAAGGCCTTTTACTGGCTTGACTTTGATCATTTCATTACGCCTGTTGCCAGCACACATGGTTGTGGCAGTAACTGACTTTTTGGGCATCTTCCTCAATTCTTCATACTTGAGGCATGTTTTCTGACCTGGTAGTTCCAACTGCAGGGCATACTTCTCTGTTTTGACACAAGGAACTGGCAGATGATTTCTAACAAAGAAAGCATGGTTAGGTGTGTAGAACATGTCAGTAAGGATCTCTGATGGTGGCTCAGCATTGAAAGGCTTCTCACAGCATGGAATCAAGAGAGGAGAACGCACAGGATCAAGCCTGTAAGGATCATCTCTGTTCCTTTCTTTTTTTGGATCAGGCTCTGTAATATTCCCTATCCTCAAGGTTTCTAAAACTTCATATATCTCCTCATTTTTGTGGGCAGAGTAAACATTCCAGTATGGCTCAATTGATTTTCCAGCTGCCAAAAGAATTTTGTTCCCTCCAGGGTGGCTCTGAAGGTACTGGGTGATGTCATACACACCATTACGGAAAGTGACCCATATTTTAGTTTCAACTGTGTTGTGGGCAGCGACGTCAGCCCTGGAATAAGTAGGCAAGCCTTCTATTATCTGACCAGGTTCATTGGCGCTCTCGGAGGCAGCAAGAACTTTGCCAAAGCCAAAAGTATTAGGTACATAAGTAATTTTCTTGGATGTAATGTGTCTGCATGTATTCTTTCTGTGCAAATGTAGAGCACCTGAAAGTAAATCAATTAAACAGGATATTGATGCAGAATGTACAGGGTATAAAAATTATTAGAAAGATACAATATCTTTCTAATTCTACATTTTTTTTTTCTTTACAAAAATTTCTGCAATACTATAAAATCTTATTCTAGAAAAATTGAGACTAATGATATATTATTCAACTTAATTTGGCTTGATTTAAAGTACAACAGACACATCGAATACTAGTGTCTCATATTCTATTTCATACACCTTGTCACCACCACTAAGTTGTTGTCATACAGTAGGACACCTTATTTTGATATTTTTAGTGTAACTAACAATGTCCATGTTTCTGAGGGTGATTGCTTTTATTTAATTATCCTTGAGCTATCAAGATACTTCATAGCAGTCAGAAAGGGGCAGTCACCATAAGCACTTAATAGAGGATAGTTATTGTAAGGAATAAGTAGAGAGCAGTCATTATAAATAGTTAGTAGAGACTTGTACCAGTCACCATGTTATTACTATATTTGTCAAACATTTTTTTTGTATAAAGGATTGTTACTGACAATACTTGGTTTACTATTGCGTATCATTCATCAATTCACACACAATAAGAAAATGATATTTTAGGCAACTTGTCTAATAAATAATAATGCTAATAAAAACTTCACAGTAAACTAATAAACCAAACTGCACTGTAGATCATAGATCTAGATAGTCTAAATCAGTGGTCTTAAACTAGCACCCTCCGGGAGGCTATTTTGTGAAATTGGGGGGAGGGGGTGTTGGGAGCCAAATGGGCAGTAGAGGGCGCTGGGCATTAAAGAGGTGAAAGAGGAAACAAGAGGTGCACTGAAACAAAATTTAAAGATATCTTCAAATTAGCGCTGGCAAACAAAATATAGACAAATTATAGTTACCTTGCTTCTAATTTCTAACAGAAACAACATTAGAAATTGAGTTCGGGAATCCCCTTTGTCTATGTTTAAATTCTTACTTTGTTGCAGCAATCAGAGGGTATTTATTGTTCTTAGATCTTGTGAGTGTAAATGTTTATGATTTGATAAAAAAACTAGGTAACAGGCTCTTTACGTTATAGTTTATTTTATCTACATATGTTAATATATTTATGTGTAAATGTAAATTTAAAACAAAAACACTAAAGATAAATTGAAATAGAATAATTTAATTTTTTTTAAACATTGAAAACATTGACAAATTCGATCATGACAAAAATTCACAGGTATGGAGATATCATTTTTCCTAAATTTTATTGGATTGCCACCAGATAAAAAGTATTCCGGTGTTCTACTTTGAATGACATTTTCACACTAGGTTATGAAACCAAGACGGCTACACAACAATATAACAAAACTTTCTACTATTCAAACAATATAAAAAAAAATATCGGCAAAGCAGAATATGGTTAGTGTACTATTAGAAAATTGCATCTAGATCTATATCTTTTTTTTTTTTTACCACAAAACAACTTAAGTCTTATGATGTTGTTTTAAAATTTATCAAAACAGAAAAAATAATATAATAATATAATATAATAAATAATAAACTTATCTGTGACAAAAAAAGAATGGAATTAACAAATAAAAATTTACAGACTGTGGACAAGTCTAGTCTTTAAAACTAGATCTAAACTAAATCTAGGCAATATTTATTCATATTTTCACATAAGTAAATAAATAATGTAGATCTATCTAAAACATTAAAATAATTATCTTGTTGTCACTATCCCTTGTCAACTTCCCATTCTATTCTAGAATCTCTAAATTTATCACTCTAGAAATATCTCAAATCTAATCTAGATCAAGATTAGATCTACTCATCTAGGACTAGACTAGATATTGTCTAGTCTATCTAGAAATAGGTCTTGATTATAGAATCTAGACTTTTTTATAATGAAATAAAATTAAATAATATTATTTGTAGTCAATGTACTAGTATATAGGCCTACCAGTATTCAGTATATATACTAATAAATCAATAGATCTAATAGACATAGAATGATAGATAGATCTAGAGTAACTTACGTCTATTGAATACCTTCATATTCAGGTACTTATCGAACACCCCATTCAGGGCCACCGCTACCTATTGTGCAATGTGTACATTGCACGCAGGCGGCCAAAACATTATTCCAAGAATCATTTTTGTTTAAATTTTTGGTTTAATAAAAAAAAATTAAATATTTTATTTAAATTCTACTGATTCCATTATCCTTTGAAAACTGGGGGGGGGGGGGGGGGGGGGGGGGGGGGGGGGGGCGCGCGATATTTGTAGAATAAGAAATTATTTTGGAAACTTAAAGAAGAAGAAAAAGTGGCGCGCGAGGGATACCCACAGATTTTTTCTTAAGCGCAGACTATTTCCTGATCTTGAATTTTCGCAGGTTGCTTGTAATATTTGTTTTGAGTCGAATAGCCCGCCCTGTAAGTAGATCAAGAAATTAGAAAGTCAATTTTAAAACATTGTCACGTTGTACATCGAATTGGGAGGGGGCAACTTCCTGACAAAAAGGTGTTATATAGTGTGTGTGTTTCCTAGGCGGAGGTAAGAAGAGGTTAAGCGATTGATTGGTGGTTATGCATTTAACATGAGGAAATTTGCATACCGGAAGTGCGAATGTAAAATGTCAGACAATCTTGAGACATGAAAGAATATAGACATTTTGTGGTGAGCTGGATTTCGTTTAAATATCAGTACATTTCATTAATATTAGATCTCTAAAATTAAATCTGTGAAAATTGTAATAACTGTTATTTTGATTTTTTGTTCACATAAGAAGTGTGTTCAAGTTATTTAAAGCTTATTTAGTAAAAATATAAAACGCCTTCACTGGTTCACTTGAACTAGCTGTTTGTAGGTGACAAGTCGACCAACTAACAACGAGAGAGGGCGGCGAAAAAAATGTTTTATTTTCAGTGTAATTTATTTGTATATTAGTAAAATTACATTTTCAAAAATTAAAATATCTTAATTAAGTAGGAGACGGTGTGTTATCTTCTAATAAGACCTTTCACCGCTTTTTGCAAGGCACCGTGTGCAAAAATATTGGTCAAAACGTCTTCAAGAAAACATTTTAGTGTGATTCTTCTGGATTTTTATTTTTGTGTGGTCTCAGAATAGTCGAATTTCTTCCGCCAATTACACTTTATATTAGTGACTTCTTTGTGACAAAAAACGTCCATGACAAAGACGTCTTACTTAACACGAAGAATATTTTTTAAAAGATCACGCCCATTACAGACGTATGTGCGCAATATTTAGGCGTACTATTGGCCAGGGCTGCCTCTTTATCATTAGATTTAACATGGCCCTATACTTTTTTTTTTAGGATGAATAGTGCGCTCTGAAAGAAAAAACATCAATATTAACCTTTTTAAAATTCTCTCTTATTACTAAGAGAAAAAGGTCAGAAGACAATTAGCGCTGAGTCCCGCCCGGAATCAAAACCCTTGCCAACTTGAGCAAAAATCTGCCGCATCTTCAATTCTATCTCCATGAAGAAACTTTTACAACGCTTAGATTTATGTAGGCAACACTATTTCGGAAAACAAAAATTGACCATGGGCCTATTATATACTCTTAGGTCTGTGAAACTGACTCATTTTAATGAAATTTCATTCCCTAAATTTGGATTCAATACATAGTGTTAAAAATATAAAAGAAAAATAAAACCTAAACAGTATGTTATAATTAAGACTAAGTTTCTTTTCTTTTTTATTTCATTCTTTACAAAAATGCAAAGTTAAAATTGAAAATAAAACATCTTAGAGGGAATGGCCCATGGGGATACGACAACGATGCGAATATGAAAAGAAAAAGGAATGGTACAAAAATGGATTTAAAATCAAAGAGCGCTTTAGGTACAGTGTCCAGCTCAGTCTTAATGAATTTTTTTTTCTAAAAAAAAAAAAAAAGAAGGGGTGGGTGGCATTCTTTAATTTTGCACACAGGCGGCCACAACCCTCGCAGCAGCCCTGACCCCATTGTATTTTTTAAAATTCTCCTTTATTTCAATGATTATGACGAAACTAGTCCATTCCTATTGTGCATCGTCTATTTCTTTATAGTTAAGTTATATTTAGTCTCATTTTCACCAGAGGATAATTTTTTTACTTATATTCAAAGTGCATTGGTAATATTGGTATAAAAAACGTCACTTTTTTTTACCTCTTGGGAAGAAAGAAGTGAGTCTCGGGTTAAGGGTATTTTTAATGCCAATGATGCTTCAGCTCAAGAAAACCAATATAATATGCTTTCAATTAGGCTGAGAAATATTTGCAACTATTTGTTTAAAGTGTCCTTAGCTACCCAAACATGAAAATTGAGGTTTAAAAAGGGGGTGTTCGATAGTTGCTGTTTTTATATAAGCAATCTCATCTGCGTAAAATATCAAACACCATTTTAATGTTAAAAATAAACATCAAAGGGATATAACCCAAAGAAGACAAAATATTTAAATTATATATTTTTTAAAATAATGTAATGCAAAGTACAGATATAAATTACTCATGTGTTACAATTTGTATCAGCTATTTGTGGTTTACCGTAAATGTGCTATATTTTTGTAAGTAAATAGATTTACATCAATATGCACTAATTGTACCCATTTTAAAAGCTTGATTTTATGACACCTATAGTTTGATGCTATTAACATTATTGCGACGGCAGTAGGGTCATGGAAGTAGAATATATTCAGTAGTGTTTTTTTTTTCTTCTTCAGATGCCCCATTCTATTAACTTCAGAATTATGTGTTATAAACCAATACCTAGCGCATGGCTTGATGTGAAGAGATATTAATAAAACGAAAGAGCAAACGGGGAGGTATAGAATGTAGATGTATGGTATTTTGAAATAAAAATGTCTTTGGCAGGTAAAAAAAAAAGGGGGGGGGGGTAATTAAACAGTCAAGATACAGAAGTCAAGACTTCTGATTTACAAATATGTATATATAGGGCTTACTCTGCTGCTATTTCATTTACTAAAAAATAACTATCTAACTAATATCTAAAATGGCTTCAGCACGACGTTCATGCACGAATAACCCTGACGTTTTCTGCTACTTTTGCGGAGAGTACACACTGTCAGCTGATAGGATGAACATCACAAAATTTGTGAAACATGCCTACCAGGCTTACTTTGAAATCAAGCACACGGTGTGCAAAACATGCGTGGAATACCTCCGGCGGTGGACGAAAGGCGAGAAAACATCACTAAAGTTTGGAATTCCGATGGTATGGAGGGAGCCATTTGACCACGCATCGGATTGTTATTTCTGTGCCATCAATACTGCAGGCATCAACTGAAAAAATCGGCGCAGCCTCCAGTACCCCGACCTTCCATCTGCTCGTCGTCCAGTTCCTCATTGCGAAGAAATACCCGTGCCAACGTTCCGAGAGATTCCAGGCAGCGACGACGAGGCCACCACTTCAGACGAGAAATGTGGTACAGAAGAGGAGTATGAAGCACAATATGGTCCGCAGCCCTTCACACAATGTGAGCTCAATGATCTAGTTCGGGACCTAAGCCTGTCGAAGAATTCCTCCGAGCTGTTGGCTTCCAGGCTCAAAGAGAAAAACCTGCTTCACAAGGACGCGCGTATTACCTTCTTTCGTAGAAGGCATGAGGAGTACATGGACTACTTCTGCCAGGAGGAAAACCTTGTGTACTGCCGAGATGTCGCCGGTCTTCTTGATAAACTGGGCGGTCCTCAATACGATGCGAGAAATTGGCGACTCTTTATTGACAGTTGCAAGCGTTCTTTGAAGTGTGTGCTCCTCCACAATGGGAACCAGTTTGCCTCAATCCCGCTTGCGCACTCCACGACTCTCAAAGAGAAATATGAAGCAGTGAAGTATGTGCTCGAAAAAATCCAATATCAGCAACACCAATGGATCATCTGCGTCGACTTGAAAATGGTGAACTTTTTACTTGGTCAGCAGTCTGGGTTCACGAAGTACCCATGCTATATGTGTATGTGGGACAGTCGAGACAGAGCCCAGCACTATGTAAAGAAAGAGTGGCCGGCGCGAGAGCAGTTAGTACCTGGGGCGAGAAACATCATAAACGAACCTCTTGTTGACCGGGAGAAGATATTGATCCCACCACTACACTTGAAGTTGGGTTTAATGAAACAGTTCACGCGCGCTCTGGACAAGGATGGGAGGTGCTTCAACTACATGTGCCGAGCATTTCCTCAACTAACTATTGAGAAGCTGAAGGCCGGCATTTTCGACGGCCCACAGATACGGCAGCTCATAAACGATGCAGAGTTCTGTAGCTCCATGAACTCACTTGAGTGCGCCGCCTGGGAATCCTTTGTGCAGGTGATGAACAACTTCCTGGGGAACACTAAGGCAGCAAACCACGCAAGGCTCATCAGCACCATGATTGAGGATTTTCAAGAACTCGGGTGTTTGATGAGCATAAAGATGCATTTCTTGTTTTCGCACATGGATAAGTTTCCGGAAAACCTTGGGGCGATGAGCGATGAGCAGGGAGAAAGATTCCATCAGGACATGCACCAAATGGAGGAAAGGTACCAGGGGAGGTGGGATGCAGTCATGCTGGCGGACTACTGCTGGTCGCTGAAGAGAGACAACCCAGCAGCTGCTCACACATGGGAATCTAAGAAACGCAGATTTATGCCCTGAACTTTTTCTTCATATTATGTCAATTATGCTAATAAAATTTGATAAACTAAACAAAAACTGAATTAATTGAATTGTGTTGACTTTAATTATTGAGGAATACCGAAAAAATCGACAGGGGTTTATCGACTGGTGAGCCGCAAAAATTTTGTTTTTTTTACAAAAAACGATTTTTTAAAAGTTTCTGTAGCAAAACATTCTGACCTGATTGAGCGAAACCAAGCTCATTTTCGGACTCAGGGCATCAACATTAGTCTAATTCAGCTGAAAAACCCTGGACGATTTTCCCAAAAATTTTTTTTTGTTGCTCAGTGTTATTGGCCTAACCAAGGCTAAATAACATTTTAGCTTTATGTTCTTATTTGATTTATAGAAATTTCTTTTAATAAACCCTAATGCTTTGATAGTTTCATCAATATGGTCATTCCATGACAATTTTTTATTTATTATAACACCTAAGTATTTTGCATTTTTAGTCTGTGTTACTGGTTTACCATGAATAAGATAAGTGGAATTAATTTGTTTTTTGTTACTCTTAACAACTGACATTTTTCTGGGTGGAAACATGCTCCAATTTGATTCCCATTTCTGTAATTCATCTAATTTTCTTTGTAAAATATCTGTGTCTTGTGTTGTTTTTATTGTTCTATATATTATGCAAATAATCTGACTTTTGTTCCTGAAGTAATGCAATTTTCTTAATATGTTCGATAAGGTAAAATTCTTGAAGGTAGCGGTAAAACGATGTTTGAAAGCATCAACCTGATCCACTTTAACATCAAATATAATGTTAACTATGAGTAATAATAGAATAAAACATGTCTACTTTTAAGAAAAATGGATAAGGAGTTCATAGATACAATCAGTTATTTTCTAGCTCTAATTCTTATGAGATACACAAATTCAAACATAAAAATGCAGGCAACTGAACTTAACTTGTTTGATAAAAGTAAGTTACTCTAGTTTAATCTAGAATATGTCTAGATCATCTTCAAAACTATTAGATCTAGATTCTAGTAGTCTAATAATTTTTTTTCTAATATATTAAATTATTAAATATATAGATCTAAATCTAATCTAGATCTAGGCTGGCTAATCTAGACTAGATATTCAATTTAAATTTAAGCCATATAATATGATTAATTTAAGGGTAATAAAAACTACTAGTCTCTAAGTCTAACTAGTTACTACTACTTACTACTACTAAATCTAGTACTATAGTAGATTCTTATATTAGGCACACTGTATTCGGGAACTAGGTCAAATTTTTATTTTATTTTTTTATTTGGTGACGGTTTAACTTACAAAAAAACTGAAAGCAGATTCTTATTCTGCAACTAAAGAACTATAAAAATAGCTGTGTTTCTTTGAATTACCACTCATAATCAAGATTTTATTTTAAAATAAATTGGGTCACTTCATGCTCCTATAATAAACGCAGTTTTTGTGCTTTCTCCTTTAGCGCACATTGAGCACCATTAAGAAACACCACTGTTATTGCTAATAAATTATATCTGTGTTAATAAAAAATTATTTAGATTGTATTAAAAGAAGTAGATTCACTTCTGCAATATGTATTTATAGTATATTGCCTCTCTCTCTCTCGCTATATATAAGGGGCTCGTTAGCCTTGGTTGGCTACCCATCTAGGAGAAGGAAAACTCTGAATCCAAACCTCCGCTGCCCTGCGGCTATACCCAAACACGGGAAAGGCTTCGGGAGACAATCCTGAGGAAAAATCAGGAGCTGCTGACCCTTAGGCAGACTGTGGCACACCGTTCTACAGCCTGGCAGATCCTGCTGCGCTACTAATCCCAAACTGTACTGGATACTCCGTTCCTTTGGTCACATCAGCTGCGCGGAGAGGGGGGAACTGCTGTGTGGGCGACATCGTTCAGACCATAAACAATGCCCAGGCTTTCATCTCACTTGAAGTGTGCTCTGAGATGAACCATAGTCGTCCTACGACTGAAGGAGACCAATGATAGAGATGATATATATATATATGCCTATATATTGTTTATTTATTTATATATGCTACCTATATATTCTATGTGTAGAAACAGATAGAAATAAATCTATATAAATTGTAGATCTATAAATTAATTATGATATTCTCAACTAGGCTACATGTATTCTCTGTCTCTTTCTTTTAATTCCCATCCAAGGACCCTCTTCTTTTCATAATTTGGATGTTCGTTTTGTTACACCTTAACATCTCCTCCCTCCCATAGATGCTTTTCTTTGTCTTTTCATGGCTCTCTCCCCCTTCCCTCCACTGCCTGTATGATAGGCTGTGACACTACACGTTTAGTGTATACCACTTCTCACCTGGCGTGATCACCTGCAGTGAGCATGGCCTCTGGCTACAAATTAGCAGCTGGCACTTTTTCTTTCATTCATAAATTATATATTATAGATATCTCGATCTAGGTCACGTTAATTCATTGAAAAAATCATAGATTTATTAATCCCAACAATATTTCTTATTACGATTTTGCCTTGTGCACTATAGGAGAATGTGTTAAATTCATTATTATCGTTGAAACACCTCCTTTTTAAGTTTATTTAAAAGCTAACAGTATGAATGTGATTGGAATGTCTTTCTAAAGATGTTTGGAAGCTTATTTTGATATATATCCACCAGCCTGCGATCAAACAGGTTAATAATATAGCCTTCATCCATTATATGGGTATGAATTGCTGGGGGAGGTTAAAACAATAGCTTTACATACTTGGTTACAGAGAATCTAAAAAACTGCCATCTGTTTTGGAAAAGCGGAACAAAAATACTGGAACTTACCTAAAATTGGACATGCACTGTCTTGAAATGTCGTTTTTAGCTCCAAACACAAAAACAAATGAATTATAAGCAAAAAAAGCGACGTGTTTTTTAAAGGAGAATTCGATGAGCTGTGCCTTATATAAGAAGCTACTATAGTACTAGTACTACTACTACTCTTGTCTCTAGACTAGCCTTCTGACACTTCGGTTATGGATGTAGATAGATATTCTAGACTAGTCGTATTACTTTTACTTCTTCTATCTAGATGATCTAAGACTAATCTATATTACATATAATGTCTAGATCTAGTATAAACTTTCAATTAACTTACTCAAGGCCAAGAAGATTCCGGCACTGCCACAACAGGCCAGTGTTACCACACCCCTTTTAGGTCTAGTGGTTCGTTTGTATTTAAATCTGTCTTCGTTATTATCATGACTATCACCTTTACTAGATGTATTTAATTTTAGTGCTGTAACGTAGATATATGATTTAAGTTTGTCACCATATAATTTGCATGCATTACGAGAAATGCAATGATTTAATGCCATGTTTGCGTATGTGAAATGAAAACACCGCGTCACGTACAAGTGACATGTGTTAGCCAGATGCTTTTATGTTTATACTAAGCCAATCAGACTGGAGTAGAATATTGCAGTCGGCAAAAGTGGTTGCCCGTTTTCTTTACAATTACATTGTCATTTTGGTATAGCGAAGCAATTACTAGTGTCATGAAAAAATAGTATTTTACTCCTTTAGTTGTATATTATATTTGAAATATTTGTATAATACTAATATTGAATATATCTAGATTTGCCTATTCTAACTGGCAATAAATAAATTATTGTTGTTAAATTGGAAATGTCAAAGCCGTTATATCTATATTATATTAATCTTGTTGACTCAAAATAAACCATTTTCAATTTTTGTTTTTTAAAAAAAAATTGAAAAGAAAAATCTTGATTGCTGGATTTTTTCATTTTAAAAAGTAAAAGTGGAAAAGCAATAGATCTTGATTATTCTAGATCTAGGTTAATTATAGATCTGAATATTTTTAGTTTACCACTTTCAGACATTGAGACATGTTACGTATTACAAAATTGCGAAGGCGGACTATGTGTGAAAATAATAAATTATAGACTATGGTCAAAAAGGAAAAAAATACAGTGCCGACGCAACGTTAGTTAAAGAATCTAGTTTTTATTTAATATTTTATTAATAATAATTTGAACTTATTAATTATTTATAAAGAGTGAGGCATACCACTTATCTTATCTTATATAATACACTTGAAATGAAACTACGTTTTTGTTTAACACGTTTAGGATGTTCCTTCAGATTATCGGAGTTAATTAGCGAGGCTACTCTACATCTTAGCCCAAACCTCCCGCAGGACGGCGTCGGGCAAGGTTCGAACCCTATTTGCTATTTAAAACAAAGGCGGGTGGGAGGAGGCTATATTGGGTAAACTCAGAAAACATACTATATTGGGTAAACTCAAGAAAACATAAAGAAACTGGAACACACACAAAATAGAGCAGTGAGATTCATAACAAACGAATATTCACAGTTAACTAACTATAATAACACCTTTAGTAAAATCACTAAATTTAGAAAGCCTTTAGGAGAGATTAGACTCAAAAGTAAAGTAGCAATTATACATAAAACACTGAACCATAATCTACAAATACAAAAACAATCTAATAAAATACTCAGAAAGACACAATGATAAAGGCACATTCCTCGTTTCACATGCTAGGACAAATTAGTACAAGTGCTCCTTCTTCCCTAGTGCTATTAGAGCATGGAATCCAGGTTGCCTGGTTAACATGCATGACTAGATGCAGGGCGCGTAGGACGTGATCATCTTCTTTTTTGAAGTAACGTCTGTATAATATAAGATAAGAAAAGATTTTCTTATAATTTTTATGCAAGTTAAGTAAAAGTAAAGTTCCCCTTTCAGACCTTGTGGTCTATAAGGCAGATGATGTAAAGGTCATCTGTTTCTGTGGCCTACGGTTAACAAGGGTGTCATGTGGCCAGCACAACGACCAATCGCCTTTACTTTTCCCTAACTAATGTCAGGTATCCATTAGAGCTGGGTGAACTCAGAGGAGCCCGAAGATCCCGAGATACCACGCCTCCATTTTTATGCAAACGGTTTTGTTATTTTCTAAAATTATTTTATTGAAATATTACTACCAAACTATTTTCTGTTATGAAGGCGCGGCGGCTAAGCGGTAAAGCGCTTGGCTTCCGAACCAGGGACCGAGTTTCGAATCTAATGACATTAGTTGGGGAAAAGTAAAGACGGTTGGTCGTTGTGCTGACTTAACATCAGTGGCGTAGCTAATGGGGGGGGGGGGAATTTGAAGATCCCCCGGGCCCCCACTTGAAGGTGGTTGTCCGAAATTTGTTTGTAAATACATAAATTAATATATTTGATTGACAAATAATGTCAACGGGTGTCTTTTTTTTTCCAACATTTATGGATTAAATTTATAACAAAGACTAAACCTAGATCTAGGTCTATCAGTACGTTGACTTTGTTGACATTTTAAAAATATTTTTTCCCACAGAGATCAAAGTTGTTTTTTTAAAGTTAGTTTTACATTTCTTGGGGGAGCTACCACCTTCTACCAAGCGCGTCCCCAGGTGGCGGATAGGGGAAAGACCCTTAGATATAAGGGTTAGCTGTGAAAACCAAATAAACAGTCGCGGACCAACTGGTTTGCAGTCATGGAGGATGAGGTGGTTTGAATATTTACCAAAAACATCTCAGAAATGCAAGGAAATGATTGCAAAAAGCGAGTATAGGGCGCTCTAGCTCTAAACCCGGGTAGATGAAGCTCGTTAGCTAGGGATAGCACTTCATCTAGGAGAGAAAACTCCGAAAATAAACACCTGCTGCCTTGCAGATGATCTTTAATGATCAAAGGCTATGGGAGCACACCCAGAAAGAAAAGCAGGCTGAAGTCGGAGTCAATGGGCCTCCTGGCGCATAACACATTGACACGCAACCTCATCCGTGTTGGAATTCAGTAACGATTCTATTAGATGTGGCGTCCTGCCTGTGGAATCCCGCCTCGAAGGAGCCCACACAAGCGAGCTGGTGGTTCTTCTATCTCTGCCTGTGGAGTCAGGAACAGGGACAAGAAAGTAAATACTACTGGCCAACACTCCAAGACCAAAAGTCTAAAGATCTTACAATGGAACGCAGAGGGCATCTAAAAGAAAAAAAAACTCTAAAAATATTTCTGCATGAGAAAGAAATTGATGTAGCTTGCATCCAAGAAACTCATTTAAACAGTAATCTACGTTTTTCCATTAGAGGCTACACCTGCATTAAGCAAGATAGAGAAATCAGACCCAAAGGAGGAATCCTCACCCTCATTAAAAATGACATCCCTACCACAGACATAACTATGCCCAACTTCTCAGAATCAGAAATAATGGGAACTAAGCTGAATCTCCCAGATGGAAATATTAATTTATTTAACTGCTACTTCCCACCAGACAAGGAAATAGAAATTGACCACAGACGAGTTCCTGATCAAGAAGAATGTCTTGTCTTAGGGGATATGAACAGTCACTCTCAGAGCTGGGGATACCGAGACCTCAATGCCAGGGGAGAAGAAATCGAAGAATGAATAGCAAGCAGAGAACAGACTTATCCTTAACAAACCTGAAGATAAACCAACCTTTTTCTCAAGAGCCACTCCAGATTTAGCCTTTGCAACTGACAACATATCCAAAAAAGTGCACAAGAGATGTTGCAGATCAGCTAGCCACCAGAGACCACAGGCCCATATTGATTAGTATTGATACCTCCTTCAAAATATCAGAAAACTCCACCATCCCTAGATGGAACTACAAAAAAGCCAACTGGAACCTATTCTCAAAGCTCACAGACCTATACACCACTTTTATAAACTGCAAATCAAATCAGTTAACAAGTCATACTCAGCTTTCTCCAAAGCAATCCTCCTATCAGCTAAGGAATCAATTCCTAGTGGAGCAAAAAAATATATCCCCAACTTGTCTGATCACTTACAACAACTCCACAATGCCGCTATTAAAGCCAGAAACACAGTAGAAAATAACCCTTGTATAGAAAATAACACAAATCTAAAAGCAGCTAACGCAGTTTTCAGGAAAAATTACCTTTCCGCTATGAGGAAAAGTTAGCATGAAAAAACAGAACAACTAAACGTAGATAGAGATGGCCACAAACTCTGGCATATAGCTAAATGTCTTAACCAGGAAGAAAACAGAACAACTCCTATAGTAATAGAAAATGACAACAGACTCCTGAAAGGCCAAGAAGCAGCTAATGAATTCATTAAGTTTTTCCAAAGCGTAGGACAAATACAAATCAATGAAAGTAGAAATAAAGATGTAAACTCAGAAATCCAAGAAAAAAAAAAAAAAAACAATCCAGCTTACTCTTGGGAATGACCACAAATCTTAAAATGAAGGAATTAGATGAAGCCCTAAAAGTCCTCAAACCAAAACAAGCCCCGGGACCAGACAAAATATCTAATGACATGCTTCTTCACTTGGGTCTTCAAGCCAAAAGAAAACTGCTACAAATATTCAATACTAGCTGGAAATGTGGCAGAATTTCAAACATCTGGAAAAAAGCCATTATGATCCCTATACTAAAGCACGGCAAACCAAGAAATAAACTGGATAGTTACCGTCCCATCAGCCTCACTAGCTGTACTTGCAAACTTATGGAAAGAGTGGTAATTAACAGGCTCTCTTGGATCCTTGAGTCAAATAACCTACTCACTGAAGCCCAGGCTGACTTTAGAAAAGGTAGATCAACAGAAGATCAAATCGCCTTCATCGCACAAGAAATAGAAGACGGCTTTCAAGAAAAGAAACCAACAACGATTTAGACTTAGAAAAAGCATTGACAAAGTCTGGGAACAAGGTCTCTTGCTCAAGCTAATCCAGCATCACATATCCCACAGAATGTACAACTGGATTAAGGAATATCTAAATAATAGAAAAGCCTTAGTTTGCATGCAAGGACAAAGAAGCCACACAGTGGGTATAAAAAATGGCGTCTCCCAAGGAGGAGTCCTATCCCCAACACTTTTCCTAATATTCATAAACCATCTAAATCAAAACCTACCAAGAAAAGTTAAAAGCAGCATGTATGCAGATGATGACCTTGCCTTAATTAGCACAGAAGAATATGTAGGAACATCGAAATTTAGATTACAAGATGCTCTCGATATGCTCAATAATTGGTCCAAAGACTGGGGCATGTCCATCAACACAAAAAAGACCACGTATACCATATTCTCACTGTCAACAAAACAACAAACAATAAAATTAACATTAGATAAGGAAGCTTTAGAAAAAAATGACAGCCCTACATATCTTGGAGTCACCTATGACCCGAGACTAACCTGGAAAAGCCAAATAGATAAAACACAGAGTAAAGGCATCCAGAGACTATCACTCTTGAAAAAATTAGCTGGCACAGATTGGGGAGCTAATCACAACATCCTGAAAAAGACCTATACCAGTTACGTAAGACCTATACTAGAATATGGTGCCACAGCATGGGGCTCAGCAGCCCAAACCAACCTAAGAAAAATAGACAAAGTTCAAAATATTGGTCTAAGAATAATGACAGGAGCAATCAAAACAACACCCATAAGAGCTATGGAGGAAACCGCTGCCCCGATCTCTCTGGATGAAAGAAGAGAAATAAAAATCCTTTCCCTATTCACAAAATTGGAAACCTTGGAGAGGCACCCACTCAAAACAAAAATCCACAAAACTGGCACTAAAAAACGTCTCAAAAGGACCAATTTCATACAGGAATATCTAAACCTAAAAGAGAAACACCAACTTGAAAAAATAACTCTGGAATCCACGATACACCATAATGAATCTCCACCCTGGGACGAAAGCTCTCTTCCTACTATAAGAGACCATATTGAAAACATAATAAAAAAAAAGTCTGACTACAGTCCAACAGAGCTCAAGGAAAAAGTTAACTGTTTTCTACAAACCAATTATCCTAGCAATCGGTGGATCAGAGTGTACACGGATGGCTCCTCCCATAAAGCCACCACAAATGGAGGAGCTGGAATACTCATCGAATGGACAGATAGAGAAAAACTAGAAAAATCCATTGCAACTGGAGAGTCCTCTGACAGCCACAGAGCAGAAAGGGAAGCACTAGCACTAGCTGCAACCATGCTAGCAAATCATCTAAGTACCCCACACAGTCGGATTGTCTTTCTCGCTGATGCGAAAACAACCCTCCAAAGCTTGCAAAACTCTGATTCCTCTTATATAAAAAATCTCAGAACAGCACTTACAAAGCTTAACAACAACAGCAAAAAAACTGTTATTCAATGGATACCAGCTCATATACAACTAGAAAGAAATGAGAAGGCTGACACACTCGCCAAGAGTGGGAGAACTAACTCACAAATAAACTCTGCACTCTATCCAGAAGAAATGAAGAAATTAATCGTAAATAAAATAAATGAGAAATGGACGAGCTCTCATCCAAATCACAAGAAAGATGATGTTTACTATAAGCTATCTCGACAAGATCAACGTCTAATCTTTCGACTTAGGACCGGACACAACAGAATGCGACAACACATGTACCGGAAGCTCAAAATTGGAACCAGTGAGGTCTGCCCCATGTGGAGTGTCACCAGAGAATGCCGACCACGTCCTCCAAAACTGCTCTCTTTACCAAGAGGCCCGTACAAGACACTGACCCCAAAACACCCCAATAGAAAGAAAACTATATGGAGAGCTCCCTGATTTGGAAACCACCGCGCAGTTCATCTCATGTATTGGTCTAGACATCTGAACACTCCAACATAACAATGAGAATGAAGAAGAAGAAAAAAACAGTTTTACATTTTAAAATGCAAATATTTAATAGATTTGTTGCTGATTTATTTTCATTTTCAAAGAGATCAAACATGTGCTTGCAGGAAGAACTAAGAATATTTCCCTTTGTTGCCAAGAATAAAACTGTATGATATACAGCGAATTCCAGGTATCTTGTTACCTTTACTAATAATAGATTTAAATGGCGAGTATTTTAAGGTTACGCTAATTAACCTTGAAGCAAAATTTACAGAATCGGGTATAACAGATCCAATAGTTATATTTAATAATGCTAGAGTAGTCTATTATTCGGGTTTGGCTTCTATAATTTCAGAATTTAACTTCTTACTCGAGTTATTACCACTCAATTAATCTTTCCTCAATCCAATGGAAACATGCTTTTCTATAAAAAAAAACAACAACAACAACAAACAAACCGTTCTTATAGAGTGATAAAAGAGTGAATTGCAAGGGTGGGAAAATGAATAAAAAACAAAACAAAATGTATATCTTTTCGTCAGAGGAAATTTCACAATCATGGCATTTTTTTTAATTTGTGAAATTAAAAAAATGTTATTCTTTCTATGGGAACTTCCCCCATGCCGAGTTGACCAGAGTGGGGCTGCAAAACAGCGTTAACCTAAGATAGTGCAGCCACAATGAGTGGCCATCTGTCTAGCCTGCGTCTGTTGGACATAAATCCAAAAGCAACATTTCTGAACTGTGATAATCACTCTCTCAACATGGCAGCTTTTCATTCTGCTGAGATAGATCCAACAATTGCCACCTTTTTTGGAACTGTACATGAATTGTTCAACTTGTTTTCCCCACATTAACCCCAGAGATGGGCCAAACTGAAAGAAGCTGAAGCCGGGATTAAAAAAAAAGAGTAATACAAGACAATAAGCTACGTCGGCAGTTTCCTTGCATCTCGACAAAATCATCATACTGTTGGAGAACCTTTTTGAATCAACAATTGAAAGAATGGACACTAGAAGCAGTGCACAGAATCTGTTCTGTTGTCACAGATAGATATTAACATTAACATACTATAGACATTAATTAATAACAATGATAATTATAACGGAGACTGTGATTATCAAACAGGGGCGTAACTAGGGATTTGGGGGCCCGGGGGGATTGACCTCTTTGGGGGGCCCCTTGCATTTTGACTTTTGACATTCGACATATGACATGAGATAATGTACGCAAAAATATATAAGCCTAAAATCAAATTGGTTCAGTATATCAGTAAACTTAACAAAAAATAACCATTAAGACTCTTTTAATGAATAATACCGTTGTTTATTAGTTGAATAATGCACAAGTGACAAATCTCAATTGATATCGCTTCACGTCGTGCATTATGTGCAGCAAAAAAAAAAAATCTATAACATCATCTACATCGATACTTTCTAGTATTTGTGACTTCACTGACATTAAAGCCATGATAAGCCTTTCTTGCGTCATTGTGCTCCTGAAATAGTTTTTGATTATTTTGAGCTTTGAGAATGATCTCTCACATGACGTAATGGAAGTGGCCTAAGTTAGCGGTATTCGGAGGAGGTTGCAAGGTTTGAGCACACGTAATTACCATATGAAGCCTGTTTCCTCAATATGTCTATTGGTGATTGTATTACTGGTTTGTTTATGAAAAGTGCTCGTGCATCAATGACATCATTGAAAAAGCGATTTGCCATTTATTTCATTATACAAACAGGAAAAGTAGCACAGTTTGTTATAAGCTTGTCTTGGTTCAAGAAGAAACCCAAAGGTATCCATTTTCTTTCCAGCCTTTGGAATCTGCCCTTGATCTCCATATGAAATCTGTCCAGCACTTCTGTCGCAACACGTTTGAAATGCAGTTCTATTGACAGTCCTACATTAGAACTCAACTTACCATTAAGTCTTTTCTTTCTTCTGGTTGTTTTGATTACAGGGAATCCATAGTATTCACTACCTTCTTTAGCTTTTTCGATGGATTTGTTTTTTGTCAGTTTCTCATCATTTTGCAGAAAGCATGAAAGGGTACTAATTTCTTCAGCAGCTTTCCGTATATAAAGTCCAGACTTTTGTAGTTTCTTCTGAACTATATTAATTGGGCGCAGGAGCTTTGACCAGAATTCCAGATAGGTAAAAAATTCTTAATTTTCCACTGCATGAAGAAGATTCTGTGCTAATATTATATGATATTACGTCATTGTTGGTTGTTTATGTTTTGTGCGAAAGCAAAAGTATTCAAAGCATACAAAAGTGGGAAAGATCCATATCTCGTTATGTTCGAGTATAGAAATACTCCGATAAGCGGACTGCCGTATTCACCATCACAACTGCTGACGAGTAGAAGACTCAAGGAATCATTCTAACTGATCCTAAACTATTGAAACCATCAGTAGCAGAGACATTACTCAACGATCGACAGATAAATAGCAAAGTGAAATACGATGCAAAAGCAAGACTACCTAAAGATTATTCTGTCGGAGAGTTCGTCTAGGACAAACATGGTAGAAACCAGTTGTCATAAAAAAAACATTCATCACCCAGATCTTACATCATAAAGACAAACGATGGAAAAACATACAGATGAAATCAACGCTTTTTGAATAAGTGTTTCGATGAAGACATCTCTGGGTACTATGATACCGATGAAGACAAAGAACTGCAAACTGTTGGAACAAACGAAACAGACAGTTATAGACTAACCTCTAGAGAACTTGTGCCAGACAACCAGAAGTGGACGAATTGTTAAAGTTCCTGGAGATATCAGTCTTAAGAACTTTCAAAGGAAGGATGTGATAATAATTTCAAAAGGAAGGATGTGCTAGTATTATATGATATTATGTCATTGTTTATTGTTAATGTTTTGTGCGAAAGCAAAAGGATTAGATGGAAATAAAAAAAGAGAGTTTCCATTGGATTGAGGAAAGATGAATAGAGGGGTAATAACTCGAGTGTGAAGTTTAATTCTGAAATTATAGACGCCAAACCCGAATAATAGACTACTCTAGCATTATTAAATATAACTATTGGATCTGTTATACCCGATTCTGTAAATTTTGCTTCAAGGTTAATTAGCGTAACCTTAAAATACTCGCCATTTAAATCTATTAAAAAAAAAAAAGACACCCGTTGACACTATTTGTCAATCAAATATATTAATTTATGTATTTACAAATAAATTTCGGACACCCATTGGGGGGGGGGGGTGATCTAAAAATTCTCCCCTACCCCCTTAGTTACGCCACTGCCCTAGCTACGCCACTGTGTACGAAATTTTATGCGGATATGTACAACAATGATCAATGAAAGTGTCAGTCAGTCAGTGGTAACTTAGAAATATATTTTAGATTATGATCTTCGCAGTCTATGACATTGCCATACAGATCTACTGCGATAATTTATTATATTATTGATATCTACTTAGGTCCTAGAAAGACTATATCAGGACCAGCCAGAACATTGGGGATTCGACACTAGGTGTTAAAGATTAATTTACTGAAACAAACAGCAACATTTATCGTTACTCCACAAACACCTGTTCAGATGTTCAAAATGATTGGACAGTGTTAAAAACGAAAGTAGTCTTACTTCTAGGCTCATGTCTGTGCCGCATAAACTTAATCATGAAAATTTGTTTTATAGATAATTTTATTTTAGTAAAATTAATTTTGAGTCTAAGTATTTAAAGTGACATTTTAAAAAAGTAAAGCACATAACAAAATTCTTGATTAGTATTTCAATGACACTTTGAAGTGATTTGCATTCTTGCAAATTCTTACAAATATTGACCAATCAGAGTGCACCATTTAATCGCTAGATTGGAAACGCTCGGGATATTGTTATGACTATCGAAAGTTAGCATATGTCGATCGGTAAGTTAATGAAAGCGTTTGAGAATGTAAAATACTACTAAATAGAGTCCAGCTATTTAATAAATGCTTGTATGCAAAGAAATGTGCTTGAATGTTTAGTGCACGTCCATTTCAAAGGCTTGTAGATTAATTTCCGTGGACTGCCGAAAGATAATTTCCCACATTTTATTATTCAAAATGGCGGGGCATAACTTTCTCATCGTTACTGTTAGGCTGTTACATATTCATAACCTCCTAATCTCTATTACGAGGGTTTTTGCATTTGACCCAGTTAATAAAAAGGCACACAAATTAAATAATAAATCTAGAATGATACCTTAATAGGTTTAGTGAATATTTTCCCTTAAGCTTTAAAAAACCAGTCACTTAGTCGTCTAAGAGTAAGAGTTGTAAGACTGACTTAGTTTAGTCTTAGACTAGACTAACTTCACTGTGACTGTCTAAAGTGACTAAAAGTAAAAGCTAAAGACAAAAGATTAAGACTAAGTCTCATTAATCTACTACTTAGACTTAGTCTTATTAAGTCACTTATTAATAAATAATACTTATACTAATGTCTAATAGTTAAATAATACACTCACTAATGATTAATCATATATATGCGCAATATATGTCACTACTAGTCACTACAGTCTACACCTATTACTAAATTAGTAAATATATAGAGTAACTTACATCTATCGAACACCTTCGTTTTAAGGTACTTATCAAACACCCCATTGTATTTTTTTAAACGCTCCTTTATTTCGATGATTATGACGAAACTAGTCCAATGCAATTGTGCATCGTCCATTTCTTTATAGTTAAGTTATATTTAGTTTCATTTTCACCCAAGGATCATTTTTTTACTTATATTCAAAGTGCATTGGTAATATTGGTATAAAAATTTCACTTTTTTTGAACTCTTGGGAAGAGTGAAGTGAGTCTCGGGTTAAGGGTATTTTTTAATGCTAATGATGCTTCAGCTCAACAAACCTATATAATAAGCTTCTAATTAGGCTGAGAAATATTTGCAACTATTTTTTTTGAAGTGTCCTTTGCTACCTAAACATGAAAATTGAGGGTTAAAAAGGAGGTGTTCAATAATAGCTGTTTTTATATAAGCAATCTCAGCTTCGTAAGATATCAAACACCATTTTAATGTTAAAAATAAACATCAAAGGGATATAACCCAAAGAAGACAAAATATTTAAATTATATATTTTTTAATTATTTTTTTAAATAATGTAATGCAAAGTACATATATAAATTACCCATGTGTTGCAATTTGTATCAGCTTTTTGTGGTTTACTGTAAATGTTCTATATTTTTGTAAGTAAATAGATTTACATCGATATGCACTAATTGTACCCATTTTAAAAGCTTGATTTTATGACACATATAGGTTGATGCTATTATTATCATTGTGATTCCACGGGCACAATGAATTTAAAATATAAAACAGGAACAATGAATTTAGAATATATCCAGTTGTGTTTTTTTTTTCAGATGCCCCATTCTATTAACTTCTGAATTATGTGTTATAAACAAATGCCTATAGCGCATGTGCTTGATGTGCAGAGATATTAATAAAATGAAAGGGCTAAAGGGGTGGTATAGAATGTAGATATGGTATTTTGAAATAAAAATATCTTTGGTAGGTAAAAAAAAAAGGGGAGGGGGAGAGAAACAGTCAAGACACTGTATCAAGAGATCATCAATAATTGATCGACCATTAAAATGTGACGTCAGCCTCAAATACATAGTTAGTTGTGCTTCTCGATCTAGATGTGTGGCGCAGGGTCTATAAAATTATATATATATATATATATATATATATATATATATATATATATTACCATAAAGTATGATAAAGCTCATAATGTGCTACAAAGACACTCCTTTGAAACATCACAAATATACAAAATAATAACAATAACATATTTAACCACTCTCTTATTCTGCCTACACCTCCTTACCCGTGCTTTCTTCTTACGTAATTCCACTCTCCAACATTCACACTTTTTCAGTGCAAAGTAACAACGTAAATTTCAAGACTCAATCCAAACGCAGCCACCAGACTAACACACAACAAAAAAAAAATGGTCAGTGATAGCCCAACACACAGGTGTAAACCAGGCCACCAACACAGCCCCAAAACATTGTTCATGTTGTAGTAAGAACAATGTTGAGGGGAAAGGGGAGGAGCCATCATTCGAGTACCTACGGTCAAGCCGCTAATTAGGTCACAAACACTAGGCGTGATAGATATATAGATATGTTGTTTGTGTGTGTGTGACAAATACTAATCGTGCTCTAAAATACGGTGTTTTTTTTTTTGGTCAACCTGGTGGTTTAGGGAGGGCGGATCTATCTACTCTACATCTATAGGTAACACAGCTACCATAGCTTTTCAGCACCCCCCCCTTTCCCCGCCCAGATCGAAAAATATCTAGCACTGACTTTTGGGCTGTTACATACACTGAGCGTGCTAGATTTGCAGCTAGTTACGTAGGGCTGCGTACCATATGTTTTGTTTTTAGGTCAACCAAGTCGGTCCAAGCAAACTGTTGTGTCCTGCAATGACTTGGGGAGGGCGGGATTATCTATTGGCTACCAAAGCTTATTAGGCTCTCCCTCAAAAAAATAATATATGGATTTAATTTATTAATGGCCTAATGTCTCAAAATAGCTTAGACCTAAATAAGTACTACGGTAATGCGTTACTGGGCTTAGCATTGTCAGTTTCTATAAGCAGAGCTGATCAGTGATAGATTCCTTCGATGTGGACCATGTGAAAATGACTAAAATCTGTCTGTCTTGACATGGCGTAAAAAGAAAATGATATAAATAAAAAAAAAAAAAAGATTATAACACTTTTGAAACACCATACTTTTCACAAAATTTAAAGATTATAACACTTTTAAAAGACCATACTTCTCGTGTGTTCGATAAGTTCTTAATATGTTAGATAAGATAAGATAAAGGTAAAACAGTGTTCGATAATTTAAGCTTTTGAAATTATCAAGCTGACCCACTTTAACATCAAATATAAGTTTAACTTTGAGTAGTAATAGAATAAAACATGTCTACTATTTAAGAAAAATGGATGAGGAGTTCATAGATACTATCAGTTTTTTTCTAGGTCTAATTTTTACGGAGATACACAAATTAAAACATAAAAAATGTCGGCGAATAAGCTTAACTTGTTCGATAAACGTAAGTTACTCTATATTATAGTAATTATTTAATTATTACTTTATTAGTAGAGGGCTAGAGCCCATTCGCCCATAGCCAGTCCACCCTTGGATAGTAATCTAATAGTAGTAATAGTAATAGATCTGTCTAGAGTCCAGGGCCGGTCCTAGGCCACTGCAACCTATGCGGCCGCAGTGGACCCCAAACTTTCATAGGCCCCTCGATAATTTAGGTGTAAATTATTAATTTAAATCATTTTAACTTATTATTAAAGGGTTCCTGGAATTCCCTGAAATCGTATTGTATTGTAAATTGTATCCCTGAAACTTATTATCCTTATCACAACACAGAATGGGCCCTGTGCAATCCGTTTGGCATAGGGCCCCGCAATCTGTAGGACCGGACCTGCTAAAGTCTAGATAGTAGTATCTCTACTCAATATTAGTCTATATCTAGATGACATCTCTATAGATCTAAGATTCTAGACTACATCTGAAAATCTAGATCTGAAAATTAATATAAATGGATCCCCTGAGTTCACCTAGCTCTAATGGGTACTTGACTTTAGTTTTGGGGAAGATCAAAGGCGGTTAGTTGTTGTTCTGGCCACATGACACCTGACTTAACATTGAGCCACAGAAACAGATGACTTTTACATCATTTGCCTAGTAGATTGCAAGGTCTGAAAAGAGAACATATAATCTAGTTGTATTTCTTAAAGAGAGCAATGCCCATGAGATAACAAATCTTAAACTGTGAACACAGTAAATTACTTGTGTATTTAACTCTTCAAAGTAATGACGCTGACAGTGACCAGTCTCCCAGGCGGTGCTAACGTAATGCAGCTGACAGCGTTTGATCACTTTTTCCCTGTTTACTTCTTTTTCTTTTCTAATCCACGTTTTTAATCCCTTAAATGGTCTAAGGAAATGCTAGAGCGGCCATTTTAAAAGTTTTTTTCTTCTGATACTTAGTGGATCTATGCTGATTTTATTGTTTTAAATATTTTTTATTGTAAGTGACTTGTGAATTTTTCGTTTGTTTACATCATGGCTGACAAGCCTTCTTGTTCTTCGTCTGGCTCTAGGCCTGCTCGCCATTTTACTGCTGATCAGGCACTAAACATCTTCTTAGATATGGATGATAGTGACTTGAGTGACTTAGAAAGTTATCCTGGAAGCTCTGAAAGCGATTTTTCAGCCTTCAAGCGAGTCTGATAGTGAATTAGATATGCCTAGATCTAGTAATAGTAGTAAACAAAAGGGTTCGTCGCCCCAGCCAGGCCCTAGTAGATCTAGTAAGCAACCTCGCATTGCTACAGCTGATGTACTACATGTAGAACAAACTAAATGGGAAGAAGTAGATCTAGATCTGCATCCAGCACCATCTACTCATAATAATTTTAGGAATAAATCCTGCTACTGGCCTAGATGAAAATTCTACCCCACTTCATTTTTTTGGTACTCTAATGACATCTGATATTACTGATGATTTTATTAGATCTGTCAACAATTATGCTGAACACAAGATTGTAAAAAATAGCCCTGCATTGTCCAGATCAAGGTTCAACAGAGACAATTGGCATAATTTCACAGAGAACCAATGGCTCAAATTTTTAGCGTCATTAGCAACATGGGCATTGACCGTCAATTCGAGACTACTTCTCAACCGCTGACAACCTCTACACTGGCTTTTATCACAAGATGTTTCAAAGGGAGAGATTTGAAACAATTTACTCTTCAATGCTCCATGTGGGAGAGCCAGGTGCTGAAGACAAAAACAAAATTGAACCATTTGTAAATAGCCTTTTTGAAAGATTTCAGTTTGCGTTCACTCCAAATCAGTCTGTCTCCATAGATGAGATGATTATTGGATGGAAGGGAAGATGGAGGTACAAAATGTTCAATGCTGCTAAACCATACAAGTACCATATTAAAAGTTTTGGTTTAGTAGACAGTGGTACTGGCTATGTATTAAACCTCCTTACATAATATGGAGCAAATACATCATACGATCCTGAAGCTGATCCGAATGGTGAAATGGCAATCAAAATATTTGACACCCTCTTGAAACATTAGGGTAAAGGTTACCATATTTATGCAGATAGATGGTACACAACAAGGGCTTTGATTGACCATCTTCTGGATCAAGGACAATACTTTACAGGGACAGTACAAAACAACCATGTTGGCTTCCCCAAAGCTCTGAAAACCATAGTGCTCAAACACATGCAAAGCAAATACTGGATGCTCCAGGATAAAATCTTGTGTCTAACCTGGAAGGACAAAAAAGCTAAAAAGCCAGTCATCCTTGCTTCAACAAGTGCTACAGCAGATGATGTCACAGTGCAAAGGGGCAAAGTAAAACCAGGAGCCATCCATGCTTATAACTACAACATGAATGGCTGTGATCGTGCTGATCAGATGATTGGCTACTATGGCATCCACACTCGTAGAAAAAAAAAATGGTGGAAAAAGTTTTTTTACGGGTCTTTAGAGATAACCACAGTGGTGCATTACAAGACCACCAACAATGAAGAAACATGAGATGACTCTGTAAAGCTTCAAGCAACGAGTCATCGACGAGCTGTGCGGCAAAGCCTCCGCAATGATGCCTGATCCAACCAGAACAATTTTCACAAAACCTGGACGTCCGCGATTGTCTAATCCAATTGAACGCCTAGATGGAGCCAAACACTGTATTGCTTACACTGAACAAGACAGAAGATGTAAGGTATGCAGCACGCTTAAACAAGTAAAACGCTGCAACTTTATTTGCAAAGGCTGTGAAGGTCATCCTCATCTCCATCCAAAACACTGTTTTGAGAAATGGCACACCAAAGTTAATTTTTAATCTGGTGTACACGTTACTTGTAAATAGTTTGATTTTGTGTACAAAATGTATTTATAGCTTCAAGTTTCATTTTTTGTTATTTTCGTAGTTTTGTTTTGGAATGAGACTATGATTAAAAGGATCACTAAAAGTGTAAATATTGATCAAGTTTGACAGTGTTATGTTTTTTGAGTAGATAATTGGATAGAGTTTAATATTTCATACTATAATAATGAATAAGGACTGTTGCAATATTCTTTATTACTTGGGTAAGTCAATTTTTACAAATTAAAATTAAAAAAAAATAATTTTCATCTCTGAAATTACCTAATTTTTTTTTTCCAGTGACTATCTATAACACTAAAAGATAAATTATATTGTACATTCAATTTCCAACAAAATTTTATATAACATGTCTATGATTTAACAAACAGAAAAAAACAGTATGACGTTTATAAATAGGCATATATGTGATAAAAATTGTGGGGAAAAAAATTATGTTTTTTTAAGAGTTAATCACTTTTCGGTTCTTACAAAAATCATTGCCTTTTAAAATTTTAATATCAACAGAATTTAATTTGAAAGATACAGAGATATACATTACTTAATATGTTAAATTAGTATTGTAACCACTAAAACCAATCTGGAAGTCTTCCCACATCTCTAAAAAAAACTAAAATGCTACTGTATAGGTCTAAAACATTGAGAACAACTGAAGCAACAAGGCATGTTTTACTGAGGCCATAAGTTCCATTAGGAACACAAAGGACAAGTGATGATGATGGTATGTTTAGGGAATGATTACTTGCCTAAACTGACAGTCAATAATGGTCATTGATATAGAGTATGAATTGCCTTTATGTAACTAACCCAATATACTTTTTTCATCTAATCAAATGATTAGTTGAACTGGTTCTCTTCGTATTGATATTTATATTGATCTCTATGATGTTGAAAGGTTTGACCTCCAGGTATACAAACACCATATTATCCTGTTACAAGTTTACCTTGAGTGTGGCTTTGAGTGAGAGACATAACAATTCAATAACAGGGTGTGTGTGCAGTTCTCTACCTGGAGATGTTTTACAGGCATCAAGACATGGCCTATAGGGCAGATGATGTAAAGGTCATTTGTTTTTGTTCTATAAGACCACTAGGTCTGAAAGGGGAACTTTTTTTTTTTACTACTCAAGGTGACACTAAATGGGTAACACTCACAACAATTTTATACCAAAAAGCATTTTTGTGTATTGAATAGTCTACATTATAAAAAATGATACAAAAATGTCAACGCACCTTTGAAATTTAATATATAATGTCAGATTAGCTTCAAATGAAAATAATGATGATTGTTGTTTCCAAAAAAAAAATCACAATCAGTGCTGAAGTCAATTGCAACGTATCAGTACGATTGCATATATATATATATATGTTCTTTTAATTGTGTAATAGTGACAAATAGTCTCATATTGTTTTCTTTCTTTCACTGTCTCCCCACACAGCAACTCCAATGAAGAAAGTAACTCATTGTAACACAACTAATTCTGTTAATAAACTACAAGACTTATAAAAATATTGTAAGTCTACATGTCCCTAACACAATAATACTCATAACAGCTCGAACAAACTTTGATAATGACAACAAATTGGTACAATCTGTCATAACTGGTCCCCCCTGCAAGTTTTTACAGTTAGACAATACACACAGCTGAATGTCTGTCACCAATTTCTTTGAAATTACAGGTGTGAACTAATTCATTATATATTTACCTCTTTTCAGTAGATCAAAAAATATCTTAAGTAACATCCATCCATGACAACTATGACCTTGTCTTTTTAAATAAATGTTTAGACAGGAACAAAACATTTTAATATTCTTTAATAACTAAATATTTATTTTTCCAGGTTTTTTTATGACGTACTTACAATGAGCACTGATCGAGAAGATCAACAGAAAAAGGTAAGACTTATGAAGTTATACTAAATTATAAAATATAAAAAGACTTCTAACAGTAACATTATTTTTGTGACTCTTTGTATGGAGAGTTTATGTTGCAGGTATACGAATGACCACATTGCAGTGTCTTATTTTCTGAGTGTTGTCATGTGATTTAGAAATCTTAACTTTATGTATTTTTCAATGAACATTAATATTTTAGAAATCATCAAAGTTGGTAGATTTCGATACTGACAATTTGTCTTGCTTATTACTGCATGCCATCTGTCCCATGATATACCTTTGGGACATTAAACTAAATAAGAAAGTCAAATGTTGGCTTTCTTATTTAATGCTATCTTTTCTTGCACATTTCTTGTCAGTAACTTATGAAAGTATAATATGAGTCTGGTTATTCGCACCAGCCACTTATTTGAACAGAATCCTTTAGTACTCAAGCTTTCTTGTCACATAAAATGTTTAATTGAACCAGCCAGTTTTTAAGACCCAAATGACAGTCCCGAAGTGATTTGATAACTAATACATGAAATAAGAATCTTAGAACATATAGGGGTGAAAAAAACAACAACTTTTATTCTCTGTTTACCATTTTATTTCTTTTGTTTGTTTCATTTTTTCTTCTAGACCAACCCAGAATGAATGTTTTTTAAGACCTTAAATTACTCTGAATTTTGAAACATTTTCAAATGTTTTAAGTACTTAAAAACATGCCTCATAAAAACAAATTGTTAGTTGTTTCTTTCTTAAGTGGCATCATATTGGTCTCTGGGTTCATACTTTGCCTTCTCCCATCCCCTGTGGTCCTGGGGCAAGTTTGGGCTAGGAAGATTATCTTCAAATCTGAAAGAACATCTGCATCATGTAAAACAAAAATTAACAAAACTTAAGGATTGCTGAAAGTTTGCCTTTTTGTTGTACTACCATTCTTAAGAATAAAAATGGCTTCACATTGGTCAAACTATGGTTACTGTTGAGAGTAGGATTTAGATGTATGCCATGTATGACTCACACTAGAGGACTATTTTTGAGTTAGTATATTGTTAAGAACTTCTTACTAAATGTACATCATTTTATGTAAGAATAAGATGTTGTGTTCATGTATTTGTATAATTTCTCACAGTTGATAAATCTTAAAATTTTAATGCATGCATTTTTAGCGGCCCTCGTAAGGGGAAAACCCACTATTAGGTTTGTGCAAAATGTCTGTATGTCACACTCAGATCTCAAAAACTAGAATAAAAATGAAAATATTATTTCCCCATGCGATGCAGTTTGAAAAGTTTAGGTGCAACGGCTACTTTTGGTTTTCTAAATACAAACCGTTTAGTTTATAAAATTAATTATGCGATTTTTTCATAAAAATACACCAATTGTAAATAATTGCATAAATGTAAGGGAGGTAATGTTACAATATGTTAACAAAGAAAGACAATTTTTTTGAGTATTTTCAATATCACTATGTCAAATATATTTATAAAATGTACAAAAAATGTTCATAACAAATATAAATTTTAGTTAAAGATGTTTTTTCTGTCAATTAGCTGCTAAAATTAAAAGAAAACATTTATGTTTGTTTAGAAAGGCTAAGAATGCACTTTGTATGTAAATATTTTTTTAAATGGACTTTTTAGACAGCGACTTTCGCGCGGTAGCGTGACAAGCAGCGGCAAGACATGGTACTAATCAGTTCCCTAAAAATTTTTAAAATAGTGTTTAGTGCCCCCATCAGATTAAAAGACTCTTATTTTTGTGTGTTTTGTCTGTTGGTTGGTCTGTTTGTCACATTTAGATTTAAAAAAAAACAACAACATTAAAAGCTATTGAAAATCTGATTTAACCTTTAATGTTCCTTTCGAAATATTGCAATAGTTTGAAGTATCTATAATAGATTGTTCCAAATGTTTTTGTGAAAAACTAATTAATGCCAGCAAATTTTTGTTTGCTCTTCCAACTTATATTTAAATTCCGTGCTTAAACACTGTAAAAACACAAAATCAATCATATGTTGTTCCGTTTTTTTTAAGTAAATATAGCATATAAATGCTAAATGAAAATCTCTATACTGACTTATATTTCATTAACTATGAAGTTGTTCCGGAAATTTTTTTTTATATCAAATGATTATTTGAAATAGCATCATTGACATACATTACCCTTATATTCTTGGACAATAAGTCACTATAGTCTAATTATTGATATCCAATTGTTCTGTACTTTCAACTTAAAACTAATGTATGTTAAATGACTTTTTTTTTCAAAAATATTGACAATAGGTTGTTCAGGATTTTAAAATAAAGTAATTTACTAGAGACGATTATGAAAAACACTTTTTTGACTAATTTATCATTGAATTTTCATACTGAAAAATATATTTTTTTTTTATCTGTAAAGAATGTTCCGGATTTGGTTTTGAAAAAGAAATCAAACTATATTACTTAAATTTTCTTTTAAATCGTCGCCAAAATTGTTCTGAATTTTAAATGAAAAGTCTACTTACACAAATAACTGTTTGAAATCTCTCTTCTAATAAATTAAACAAATAATTTTCTTCTCATTTACGAACATCGGTTGTTCTGAATTTTATGAAAAACATTCTAACTCTATTTATGTAAAATCGCACTTCTGTCATATATTACATTAAATTTTCTAGCTAAAATGTTTTAAAATCTTATTATCGTTATTATTATGTTCTTATTTTTAAGGGAAATAACTTCCTAACACCAAAGTATGATATGAAAATCTCTCCGCAAGGCTATGGTACATCTAATTTTCATACGAGACCATTCCAAAAAAATTAATTAACGGTATTAGATTTATCTAGAATTCTCTTTTTCTCTCACTAGAAAAACAACATCCGGAACAATGTATTATAGATACTTAAAACTATTGCTATGTTTTGGAAGGAAAATTAAAGGTTAATCAAATATTCAATAGCATTTAGTTTTTTTTTTTTCGATATTAACATAACAGACAGACAAAATGCGGCTTTAATCCTAACATATATATATCTTTAAATGAATTTTATAGAACTCGGTGCATTATAGACTATAAACCCTCGTTAAATCTCGTGTTAATAAAAACATTTTTTTGTTACTAGCCCATTTTGACGTAATGTATTTTTTTTTCCTTTGACATCATATGAATGAGTTGTGTAAATGAAATGCTTAAAAAACTCACTAGGTGCACCAATGTCTATGAACCCTCGATAACTGGCTGGTATTGATGAAGACATTTTTTAGTCTGACTAGGCCGTGTGACGTAGTGGATTTTTTTCCTTTGACGTCATATGGAATGAGACATTATTACTTTTGACCATCAAAATAAAATTACGTCTTGAATATTCCTTGGGAATAGGCGGATCGGACAGGGATCCGACTCCGACGGTGGCCGCCTCTTAGTTTGGAATTACAATGTATTATACAATTGAACCAATTGTTATGCTCCGATTTCTTTTACGGTGTTTATTCTTGAAACTACAGCAAAGACAAGTCTAACTATTTGAACATTTTAAGAATTATAGCTTTATATAGCGCTACTTTCATGCTTATAGCATAGCTATGGTCCAATCTCATTTGTGGACCAGTGGGGGAGGCCTTTAGGCGCTCAGTAAACACAACTCTGCTCGAGTCGGGTGTCGAACCTCGAGCCCCCTTCCTAGGTAGCCAAGCCAAATTCAAGCTTACTTAACCTCTCGACCACGCTTCAACGTACATTGGTACAGTACAGTTCTTCGGTCTCCAACTTTCTCTCTCTCTCTCTCTCTCTCAAACAAAATCCCAGACTTTAGATATTTTTTTTTTGGTCTAGTATATTCAATTAACAGAAGGGCACGTAACAAATCACAAAACTTTGATACTTGCCCAGTCGTTCTCATTTAGATACGATGTAACATTCTTATTGTTCTTGTTTCACACGCACCCGACCCACGACAAGAAATATCTCTACCTAGCTGAACTAAAGCAAACTTATTAGGTACGCTCATTAAATTTACAAATTTCACAACAATGAACATCCTCTCTCTGACCTAAATACTTGCCATGTTTTCACAGTACTCACACCAATACATTTTTTCTTCTTTATCATAATATGCTAGTTTGACTTGATCAGATCTCTTCGGTGGGAACAGGTTTATTTGTTCGCGTTACTTGTTTGGTTTGTTTTCTGTTTAAGTTTTGCATTGTTCTCGTTCTTCCCAACGTTTTAGGACATGTGCCGTCACAAAATCAGTTTGAATGGAATACTTCGATTGGAATACGTTTGGAAGAGCAATTTACTCTACACAACTTAAAGCTGGTTGGCTTTGGGCTCACGAAGCTGGTGCCCACATGTGTAATCATCATGATCCGATGCACATTTAGCTACCTGGGTTTTTATTTAACAAACAGATGTGACGTCCACTTTCTGTTGGGCTACTTACTTTACTTGATAGGTTTTTATTCATTGACTGGTTATTTTGGTTAGTATCATTATATTATCAACTTGTAACCAGCTTGTAGCTGTAAAAATATTTTACATGTTTCGGATGTTCCTTCAGAGTTGAAGATAGTTTACTTCCTAGTCCAAACCTCCCGCAGGACGACAGGGGATGGGAGCGGGCAGGGACCATCGATAAATCCGAACGACAGTCCAGCGTGCAAACCGCACGACCAGGCAGCTATTGTTATCGTCTGTTGTCAACAGCTTTTTCCTGTCACAGAAGACTGGAATTACAGTTGTCACTCTTGTCGGCCTTAATTTGGAATCTTTCTAGTGCTGTAGTCTTTACTTCAGCTGACCTTAGCAATCGTTTGTTGGTCGCCAAATGTGCGAGTTCATTTGATTCTTGATCAAACAACCAAGACAACACGTCTTTTAAAGCTTCAAAGTGTATGATGGCTTGTGCATGTGTATCGTATGTAATAGACAGCGCTTTCTTCAGCCTCCACCTCTCTCTTGACTCATTCAATGAACACAAACTAATTGTTCTTGCTAACAAGCATCTCGCACTGGACCACCAGTATTAGGTTACTCCCAATGACATTCGAAGTAAACAAACATCCCTATCTATCTGGCTTAATTAATTAACTTGCGCTTTCTGAAGTTTCCAAAAGTGTCATTTTTTCCCTTTGTGAGGTTCAGTCAGTAGATTCTAAAATCCCCACTAGTCTAAGCGACAATGATTTGAAAAGATTTCCTTCAACGTGGTTTTGTTGTAGAACTAAAGAACACTTGTCGGCCAAATTGTCTTTTTTTTTTTAAAGAAATATTTGTATTACAAACTAGTCAAATGTTTCATCCCATATAGATTTAAAAATACATTTTACACGATCTCTTCAGCAATTCCTTAAGCAAATTCCTTAGGCAAAGGTTGCTGCATTTTTTCTGCAATTTGTGCCACTTTTTGATCTAAAAGACTACATTATAAGCTGTAATAAAAATCCGATTTAACCCTCGCTTTCATTGTGGTTGAAACAAGTGTAACGACAACATTGTGTCTTTTAAATGTGCACTCTAATGCTAATGTCCTGCAAGTTTAGTCTGCAGATTGGTTGCCAATACCTACATAGCAGGTTGAAAACAAGATTGGAGCTGTTTTTTTTTTGTTTTTTCGCACGTTCTTTTCTCAAAAAAACAAAATACATTTTTGTGAGTATTCAATTTTTATCTTCAACGCTTTTCAATCTGTGGTATGTCTACTACCACGGTTGGTACTTCAAGCTATACGGTACTCGTGTGGTCAGTTATTTCCACATTCGAGAAATGATGTGATATCATTCCCTTGTTAGTTTAGCATGTCATATCTGGCAGCTCGATAGTCATTTGTTCAGCATATTTTATGGTTTGTTTCTAGGAAGGTAGGTAGGTGTGTTATCGAAATGTGTGTATATTTAACTAAAAGCATACTTCCTTCAAGATACACACATTTGTCAACAGGAAAGTGCCAACATCTAGACAAGAATCACAAAGCTGCGGCTCGAACAGCGAATTTCCGGTGATACAGAAGGTCGAAAGAGACACCAAAGAAAAAATGACTGCCGGACTGAATCGCAAGTAGCATATATTGAACACTTTTTGCAGTGAGTTTTTACAATACCTCTATTCAAGTCCCACTTTCCTCCGAGTGGGTGGGTGGACACGGATCTCGAAAACGGCTCTAACGATTTTTGTAGAAATTTGACCGTTGAATGTATATCATTGGAAACGCGTTGTTAGCTCGTTGGCCATACTTAGGAGTATAAAATGTTAAAATTTTTAAAAATCTAACATTAATCTGTTTTTAAGAGCAAAATAAACGCTCTTTATATTGAAACAAAAATGTTTTTCTTGTTTATAACGTTGAAAGCGACTATCATCAGCAGTCTATGTGGTTATCTTTAATGTCAAACAAGTGTATAAAGCCATTTTTACTCAGTGACGTTATCGTACCAAGCACACACATAGTCTCGTTTTGTGTGTGTGTGTGTGTGTTTCTCTGAATGAATGACGAATTTTTGAAGCGACAAAAAACCAGCTATTCTCACAAGAAAACCAACATACTGTCTTGAGATCTATGCTTTGTTTTCCACATTTTGCACTAAACATGCCAGAAAGAGTGCCTAACAAATGATCATTTATTTTGCATCTGAACAATATTTGCCTGTTAAAATTCATTTATTGAGCGAGAATCTGATTTCAAATAATTGCGTTTATGACTTTTCAGTCGTTTTCCATTTTTAAACCTTCCATTTTTCTAAATATTTTAACGATTATAATGAGTATTTGGAGAACAGGATAAACTAATGACAGTGGTATTTCAGTTGACTGGTCCTTAACCAGTGGTAGGCCTACATTGTTCCAACAAGTTTGAAACGCGGACATTTGAGTAAACGTAATATGCAAAACATATTCACTGGCCTATTGTTTGCGATTAAATTATACAAAAGTTCCATTTGTTGACTGTTATTGTGTGCTCTAAATGTAAATGAGAGTGGGATCATGACTTCCCACATGTTAAGCAGCTATTAGATCAACACGCTTTCTTGGGTGGACAAAAACATGTTTCGATTAGAAACTAAAACTAGAACATTTCTTGCGCGGGCTGTTTATTGAATCACTGCGCCCTTTTGTAAAGCTTACCTTGTTACTCTTCATGTTTAGCAGGAATGAAGGAGGTGGCTTAACAAATTTTTGACGGATTGCTGCCTGGTCGTGTGGTATGCGCTCTTGACTGCCCACTCGATTGTACGGGTTCGTACCCTGCCCGTTAGGATGTAATAATCTTTAATTCTGAAGGAATATTTGAATCTAGAATGTCTATTCTAAACATTTTTTTTGTTCACGTTGCTTAAAAACTATATCACCTTTACAGAAACTATATCACCTTTACAGAAACTATATCACCTTTTACAGAAACTATATCACCTTTACAGAAACATTATCACCTTTACAGAAACATTATCACCTTTACAGAAACTATATCACCATTACAGAAACTATATCACCATTACAGAAACTATATCACCATTATAGAAACTATATCACCATTACAGAAACTATATCACCATTACAGAAACTATATCACCATTACAGAAACTATATCACCATTACAGAAACTATAACACCATTATAGAAACTATATCACCTTTACATAAACTATATCACCTTTCATAGAAACTATATCACCATTACAGAAACTATATCACCATTATAGAAACTATATCACCTTTACAGAAACTAATCACCTTTATAGAAAATATATCACCTTTATAGAACACTCTCTCTCTCTCTCTCTCTCTCTCTCTCTCTCTCTCTCTCTCTATATATATATATATATATATATATATATATATATATATATATATATATATATATATATATATATATATATATACCAGGCATATATAACAGCATACGGATGGTCTTACGAAAGAGACCGGATGATGAAGTCCCCGACGAGTTATATGCCAATGTTAACCAGCGCTGGTCAAGTAGTTTACCACTATCCTAATGTTAATCCCTCCTCTACCTAACACCGCCAGCCTTTGGATTGGCTCCTAACAGCTATTGTTACCGTCTTATGACACAAAATGTGTTGTCTGGCTTGTTGGTTATTATCATATAGATAGCATACATTCAGTTCTTTACAATAATATCAAACACCTGTCCAGTAATAATGGACCCATAGATTTGTTTATAGAATATCGGAATTATTTTTTACAATAAATAGTACCGCGTCCCGAACACATTTCAAAACAAGGTTACAAAGACAGTTTGTGTGGAAACACAAACTCAAAATCGGCATCCGAAGTGGTCCACCCAGGCAGGTAAAAAGGCAGGTTTTAATATTTTCAGAAAGAATATCAGAATGAAATTCTATCGAAGGCAAATGACAAAGAAGAATGAAGAAAGAAGGTTGACAGATCTTGTGTGGTGCTCCAATGGTCCAGCTGACCAAGGGATAGGCGAAGTTGGATGTGAACCTGGCCTAACTGATGTCTTATAATGATTATCTAATTGGTTTGTAAAGGGTCAATCTCTTATTCAAAGCCTCAAGGAAAAAACATTTCCGTAAAAAAAAAATAACAAAAATAATTCCTTTAGCTGTGGAAGAGCTCGCAATAATATGAAAAACTACTTATTAGTTGTTGTTTTATATTATATTCCACTTATATGCATACTAAATAGATTTTTTCTCTTTACAAATAAAAGAAATTTTTGTGTGTGTAAATGTTGTAGTATGTGGCATATATATATTGTAACTCTAATGTAGGCACTCAACGAATGGCAGGAGGTAACAATAAACTAGGTATTTATTTACAGTACAAACAGGCATGGACTTCAGCCATCAAATCCCAGAATGTCCTATCTCAAGTGACACCAGTCCTTTCCTACCTAAATACCTATACAGACCACCGACACACTTCCCAGTGCCGCCCCATGTCCTCAACATAGTTCATAGATAGCACAAAGGACGTTCTCTCGAGTCAAGACAGCTTAGACTTCCATCACTTTAGCCGGATCCACAACAGTCCTTCCTCCCTGTCTAAACATACTACTTGTGTTGAAAGGCGCTCTGATGCGCACCATCAGTGTGGCGAGGGAGCGGAGTTACAACAATATATATATATATATATATAGTATGTAGTATGACAGAACTTACTTAACTTTGTAATACAAACTTTTTTTGACAAAAATCTAAAACCGTTTGCAAAAATGTGTTAAAATATATTACATTGCCATTTTCCTTACTAAATAGCCTCTAGTGTTTGCTACTATTAATAGTAAATAGTTGTAAAAATGGTGTATTTTTATGAAAAAAATGCTTGCATACTTGATTTTAAAAATGAGATTTTTCGTTTGCAGAAAAGAAAAAAAGTAACCGTTTCATCAGAACTTTGAATGGTCTAAAATATTATGGTGTCGGATTTTCCCTATCTTTTCTAGTTCACAAGATCTAAATGGGACGGACAGACAAACCACACAAAACTAATATGATCTTTTCCTATTTCCGGGGTCGCTAATAAATAAAACCTAAATATAAATCGCACAACGCGAAATTACGGTAGACATATTTACAAATGTGTTCAAATGGATGACATCATCTTTTGCCACCTTGAAACATTTTTCTTTTTGTGTTATTATTCAATGACAAGATTCATTAACTTGAACTTCTCCATAACATTGCTCTTCATCTCGGCCCCTCAGCATAACGGATATTTGCATTGCGCATAACTAGATTTCGTAACCACGGGTGCTATGCTCGCGACGCTGGCGGACCATTGCCGACCAAACCTAATTGATTTGCAAACGAGAAAGAGAGAAAAACTCGCGCTCTTGTTAGCGTACGAGTGTTTCCTATGGGCGGCTGTCTGCATTTACATAAACATGAGAAGGGAGGGCAAAGCGAGGGATAACATTATGGTAATAGGACCGCGAGAGGCAGCTGCTTTGAAAAGTAGTTTGTTGATGTATTTTTCTTGTTTGTTCTCTGTGTGTGCAGGCATCAGAACTTAGATAGTGGCGTCTATGTTTATGTTGCCAAGCTTTTTGGAACACGCGGAGAATTCTGTCGCTATTCTTTTTGAAACTATTCGCTACTTCACCGGCTTGCATAATATATGTAGATATTTTGAAGAGGGGGGAATCAAATGATGTCGACCTGTCTGCGTGTCAACGGATTCCGATATTTGATGAATCCCGCATAGTCTCGTATGTAGAGTCTTAGCCCTGTGTCTTTGAAATATAGATCTAGACTCGTGTGTAGGAAGTGCGAGTTTTAATAGCGCTGGACACTTTGGTCCAATCTTGCAAGAGATGTATTGAACCTGCGCTATGGTTTACAACGTTCTTATCTGTGACTGTGTTTGAAAACAAGTCACAAACTTTGTGGAACATACGCAAAGAACTCTGTCAAGTTACTTTCTTAATGCTCAGACCTTGAGTTTGGGTGGGAGTCTCTTTATAGTCTTGTGATCTTTGAAATGGTGAGTAGCCTATGTGACTAAAGCCAAGTGTTACGGTCGACTCTCATGTCAATCTAGATCTTTAGGAATTGTTTGACTAGTGAGTACCGGACTAGCAATTAGAATTAAAGATACTTGTGTAGCATAAGCTGAACAATAGCATATATATATATATATATATATATATATGTAGACCAGGACTAACCAAGAATTGTTTCCCATTATTCTATCTACCATGAGCTAAGCTACACTAAGCCTGAACTACACTTGAATGCTTATGTTGGCCTCTCCTGTCAATCCTCATGGTATGGCAAATGTTTGTCACCCTGCAGCACCCCCACCCCTTCTACAACATTGAATGGATGTAACATTTTTAACAATTAAAAATGGTAGTAAGATAAATATTAATTACTAGAATGTCTGTTAATGTTAGTTCAGTTTAAAATTACCTATTATATTTATCATATGAAAGTCTTGGTGTGGAGTCAATGATGCTAGCACCACTTTTTGCAGTGCTGATTAATACAGGTTCAGCCAGGCTCAAAATGATCTGACATCTTTAATGCAATCTTCAGTTCTCTAGCTAGGCTGTACTGTATAATAAATAAGATCTGCACATCAAGATGTATCATGGTTCTCTGCCCACCCTCATCCTCCCCTTCCTTTGCAGCAGGAGCAATAATGTGTGGGATCTGTCTCTTACAAGCTTTAGTAAAATAAAATAGTAAAGTTTCCCTTTCAGACCTTGTGATCTAAAGGACAAATGATATCAAGGTCATCTGTTTCTGTTGCCTAATGTTAACAAAGGTGTCATGTGGCCAGTACAATGACCAACCGTCTTTACTTTTCCCCAACTAATGTCAGGTACCCATTAGTGCTGGGTAGACTCAGAGGCACCATAAAAATCCCAGTCTTCATCAGGATTTGAACACTGGACCCATGTTTCAGAAACCTAGTGCTTTACCACTCAGCCACTGCACCTCTACAAGCTTTAGTGGAAGTCAACATTTAAAACATTCAGTGGCCATTCTTTTATGTGGCCATACAATGTGTAAATATTTCTTTCTCTTGTTGGTTTATATCTAGACTCTACCTTGTTGAGATTGAATGTCATTATCTTTGATTATGGAAAGTGTGGGTCAGACAATGGATTGGGACAACTCTAGCATTTCTTACTTTCTTGCTTCACTTGACAAAATAAAGTGTTCATTTCATTCACTACACAGTTAAAATAAAGTTGTCCTTGCCTTATGATATTTATAATTTAATTCAAATCCATTTTATCAGATGATAAACATATGCCCTCCCTCCCCCAGTCTCTCTTGTTTTTTTTGTTCTAATTAGTCTAGATTTGAAAGCTTCTCCCATCCCATAAAAAAGCCCAGCATTATAAAGCTTCAGATATTCATCTTGCCAGACAAATAGGTTATTAGCAAGTCAAATTGTCCCCCTCCTCCCAACCACCTTCCCTAGTAGTCCTAACATTTTAATTCAATTTTCTCTCATGTAAATGATTTGTTTCTAACCCTAGCCTCAGGTACAATGTTTTATTCATGCTTTGTGGCCAGCAGAGCTGGAGATGATGGTGCATTCTTTTTTTTTTTGCTTTTTAATGTGTAGCAAGATGAAACCAATGAAATGAAAATAGTTAATACAAAGTAAGGCAAATAAATATTGTACAATAGCTAGTTGGTAATCACTTCAGAGAGATATTGTACACTAGCTAGTTGGTAAAAACTTCACAGAGATTTTAGATATAATGGATACACTTTTTGAAATACCATTTATTGTAATGTGTTATTTTTAGGGACCACTCAATGTTAGGAATTACCATGATCTCTCATAGTATCCTCTGTGAATATTCTCCAGCAGTTCTTTGTTTTTACACTCCAAGGACACTGATTTTTACCATCTCACTCACTTCCCTTCTACTTTGAGCCTAATTCTTGGATTTATTACTATTGCTCTTTTTTTGTGTGTGTGTTGGTGACTGATCTGTTTATGATGCTTTCTGTAACACTTGTTGAGTTGCTCAAAGTAAAAGTTGAAGGACATCACTTGACAGTTGCAGATTACTGAGCAGAAATGGTTAATTGGATCATTCGTGGTTGTTAAATTGAAAAAAAAATTGACCATCTTATTGTTAGGTAAATATCCTATCTGAGGGGATAAACTAATGCTGCCCTCTCCCTCCAGCAGAATGACACATTCATGAAGCCCTGTCCTAATTGGAAGGTTTCTCCTGCCTCTTTGCCCCTCCCCTATTTCTAATACCTTTTCTCTTAATACTTCTCACATATTAATAAAAAAAAAAAAAGTATAGCCTTGCATCTTATATTTTAGTCATCAGTCGTAGGTTCAACCATATATTTTGTATGGAAATTTATTAATTATTTGTGAAAAAACAACAACAACCTATTGACACAATCATTTATTGCTTTTGATATTAAAAAAACTATTGTAAGTATTACTTAGACTTAATGGCACATGAGAAATATATAATATCAAAACTAAATTATATTAATAAAAATTCTTAACTTGTTTATTTTTAATTAGAACATTATTTGAATCCTTTTTCATATACATATCTATTATATAAAGCAGAATGTTTGGCATATGTGTATATATATGTATTTATGTATGTATGTCCCTCATAGAAATAAAAACCGCTTGACCAATCTTGGTAAAACTTGGCAGAAATGTTCCTTGGGTACCATCTTAGACCGTAGTGTATGTATTGTAGCCCTAAAACAAACTTAAGACCCTCTAAAAAAAAAAAAAAAAAAAGACCAACTCTATTACAGCTATAGCTATCTAGGCCATGTTTACAATGTTGACATGAGAAAAGATCGAAAGGATTTAGATCTAGATCTAATTTTAAGAAATACACTTTGCGCAGATAGTTTTTTACTTTGACACATGAAAATACTAAAGAAGGTCCATTGATTTCATTATATAATAAAATTAACCTTCAAATTTGTGTTTCAAAACCATTTTTTACATTAATTCGTTATTTATATCTGCGAATTTAGATATTCCAATTCACAATCTTTCATTAGACATTTCCAAATGGTTACACATTAATACATCTCTCTATTGAATCTATTCCTAGGCCTAGGTCTAAAACTCTTATTGAACTCTAAGATGATAAAACTTCTTTTCGCAAAGATAGTTGATAGTTTTATGCTTTAACACATGAACATACTAATTATAGTCCATTCATTTCATATTTCAATCAAATTAACATTCAAATTTGTTTTTCTAAAGCATTTTTAATACAGTCGTTCGTTGTTCTCTAAAGCTGCGTAGCCGTGTTGAGATAGGCCTATATTCATTCGTGAAAAAAAGTCACGCATGCGCAGAGCAAAGCCTTCATGCAGCACAGAATGAACTCTATAAAAGCCAATTTTTAACTCTAGATTAGTCGAGATCTAGATCTATGTCTAACTCAAGATCTACTTTATACTTTAACACATGAACATACAAAATTAAGTCTATTCATTTCAAATTTTAATTTAAAAAAAAAAAAAAAAAAATATATGTAGGCCTACAAGCAAATGTTTTAATTTGAAAAAATGGATTTAAGTAGATTAGCTATTTTGATTTGATGGCTTCATTCATGCTATTTTTACATTTACACATTCGCTTTATTTATTACATTATTATTTCGTTTAAATGTTTTAAAAACACTCTCAGTGACTATATCGACTGTAATATGCAAATAAAGACCTGCGGGTCGCGGGTAAAATATGTCTATTATATTATGAAAAACTGTAAATAAAACATATCTAAAGTTTTCACAGTCTGCCTCATCAGTTGCTTATTATCTTAGTTTGTTATTAGATTTGTCAAGGCATGTATTATTCTCTCAGTTGATTTTTTTTTATATCATAGGGTTGATTTACAAGAACATTTCAAGAGGTTTTTCAGAGCTCACAATCCTACCCTTTTTTTTTTTTTTTATATTAGGCATCTGAAATATTTGTAGTGAATTTAATTGGTCTTATTTGTTTATTCACTAACTGAACAATTATTTATTGCTCCTCATCATCATTTGTATTTAAAGAAACTTTTTCTTTATTTAATTATTAATTGTAAGTTACTATTAGAAATGGATATGCACACATTTTCTGAAGCTTTATCACTGTTTAAAAAAAACAAAACTTTTTGATATTCCAAGACATATCAGTTTTACAGAGCAATATACTTGACATGGGTTTCATCCCATCATTGACATTTGAATAAAATATGAGCTGGCTTATCCATAATTTTCCTCTTCTTTAAATGGAGATGTGAACTCATTTTAATATTCATGTTTGGCCAGCAATGTTTCAGTCACTTGATCTTCTTTGAATGGAATAGCAATAATGTGTTGATGATTAATGATTTGTGTTTATGAACAGAATCCTTGTGTATCATGTGCCTCAATGTCTGGACATATAAGTGTGTACTTAATAATGTTACTTATTCACATACAATTAGTTTCTTTACATGCTGAGATAATAATGTTTTATAACATCTCACTGAAAACTCTAGTGCTGTAGAATTGTGAAAGTTATAGAAAACAGTGATGCAAGTCAAAGAATTGTGCAGAACTAGTTTAGTGTAACTGTTATTGTCACAACAAAAGCTTTTTTTTTTTTTGGTGGGGGGGGCTCATAATTTAATTTGGTTCAAGTAATTAGACATATGATAGAATTATAGCCATTTATTAAGATATGAGACTGGTAGAACTGAAGACACCATAGCTAACTTGTTTTTTTGTTACTTTAAAAACAAATGACAAAGTATGCTTTAATCAAATCAATAGAATAATTTGTTGGTTTGCTTACTGTGCCAGATTGAATATTGTAAAGATTGGGAGAATACATTGAAACATTTAAATCATTATTTTTTTAATTAAAAATGTTAATCACTTGTATATTATATTCTTATACAATTGATGTATTACATATTCTTGTAGAAGTTCATGTACACAAACTATATTCTTGTAGACATTTAGAAAAGACAACTAGATTGTTTGGCACCAAGGTGTTTTATCATGACCACACATTCCTCTTTTGATTTAGCATTCTCTTTCTACTTCTAGACATAAATGATATTTCAGAATGTACCCTAGTTTGGCATCCATGGGCTTTACAAGTTTTTATAAACGAATGGCAACTGTGCGTAGACATAGGTGTAGAGTTTTTAGTTTACACAATTTAATTTACTCATTAACATAGCACAATGGAAACTGTGGACATACCGGTAGGTCTTTATACCTACTATAGTTTGCTGAGTGGTTGTGAAATGTACATTGGAAAGCTTTAAGAATATCTCATTATAAACCTCAAGAAAGGAAAGAGTACAGATGCAGCAGAGAATCTTAAAAATTATAGTAATCAGTTGTGACAAGTCACACTTGTATAACTTTGTTTTTACTTATTTTGCATGAAAATACTGTAATGTCGTTGATGTCCACCAACACATTCAGCTTGTTTCAGCTAATAAATAAGGCATTGTAATTGGAAGATTAAGGATTATTTCATGTAGCCATATGCATATCCAGCTACATGTTTTGTCACATCACATCACGCAGACTTGTTCTGCATGGGTCTATTTAAGTTCTCTTTTCACTATCTGTCTTTAAATGTAGCATTTCTCTCAGGTTCAAATTGTTAAAATATTTTTGTCTTAATCTAAGTAAGAATTCCCCAGATGTTTTTTTTTTCTTTTTTTTTCTTCAAAATCCAGTTGCTGTTCAATATTCTCCTCTTTTCCATATAGGAATTGCATTTGTTAGATATATACTTGTGTTGATGTTTTCTAATGTGTAACTAACGGCTTTGTTTTCAGAACATGAATAGTCACACCAATGCTAGTGGTGTCCACCAGCTAACCCAACAACCATTTCCAATCAGTTTATCTGGATCTACAGGAACAGGACTGATTGTACAAAACCAGTTTGGACAACAGGCAGTGGTAAGTTCACTTTAGTCCCCAGGGTGTAGTGCTTTTTCGTCATGTTCAAATTAGTCTTGAAATCATTTGGAACAATGTCTGATGTAGAGTTAACTCTGATTTTAAACTTGCTTATAGCAACCATTAGATTGTTAGTTCTTCTTTGTAATTGTCCAAAGAACTATTTATATCAACCATTAGAGTATTAGATAGACTTTGTTAGTTCTTCTTTGTAATTCTCCTAAGAGTTTAGTCCAAGATTCTTAGAACTCTAGGCATATGGAAGCTCCCCTCCAATTGGCCTGTCTGAACTACTCTTCTGTTTTGGGAGGGATCACAGGCTGCATTAGTAAGTCTCATTCCTTTCATCTCATCTCTACTTGGGGTCATGTCTGGGGCTTAGGCCACCAACCAATGTCCTCCAGGTATCTTGTTCTTGGGGTGTCCATCTTCTCCCAGGTCCATGAATTCCCTTGTTTGCTGTTTAGTGTTTCTGTAGCTAGTGGTTTTTCAAAAGGGTAGGGTAGCTCTACGTCCAACCCTTCTCCTTTCTCAGCTGGGCTTGGGACCATCCTTGGCAGAGTTATTATGTCTGTAGTATCCAAATGAACTAAAACCAAAAATAAGGAGTTGTTATAAAAAATAAAGCTTGATATTACTAAATCTTAGCTTAGTAAATTATGTAAATGTCTCACATCACAGTAGTACATCCTATAATTTTAAAACATGTTTTAAAGGTGTTTGATAAAGATACGGATGTTTTAAACTTCATCTCTCTCTCTCTTAAGCTAGTTGACCTGAACCAAGTGTTTCACTTGATTGATTTGAAAATATTTTGTGCATGACTGATTTCTATTTTTAATTTTTAAGATTCCAGTGTCAACAGCAATGCCCACTGCAGGTCTGACCTTGACCACTGAAGCTTTGCAACAAATTTTATTGCATACACAGTTTCAGAAGAACTTGGCTGGCAACAGTCAACAACAGCAGATGGCTCAGATTTTAAATCTCAGTGCTGACAATCAGGTCTGTAATTCCCCCCTCCTCCTTCCCACATATAGTATAAATGTTATCAGGTTAACTTATGTTGATAAACTATAACTCTAGGATCAGTTTGAAAAGAAAGAGGTAGCAGCAGAAAGGTTTCAACTCATTAACTTAGCTAATGGTCCTAAAAAAAAGGGATTTTGATAAACTAGTTCAACATACTCGCTGTCTTGACACTGCACTTGCATATGTGTTGTTTTTTTGGTATGTTAATTTATTAGTAATTAGACATCTCTGATTTCTTTGACCTAGGAATGTAGAGTGATGCTGTCAGTCTCAATGATAAGGCTATATCTATGCTAAAGTTGTATTTATTTTATGTGTTCGAATCACAGACCTCTACCACTGGAACTGTAGCACCCTTACGACCCAGCAGTCCAACTACAATGTCTACCACACCTTCGCTGTTTGTCACTCCAACATCTCAACCAGCTTTACAGCAAAGCTTGGCCACCTCAGCGATTGCCTCCTCCATAGCACAGGTATTTCCAGGAGCTCAGACTGTGTCCATGTTGCAGAATGGTCAGCTTCAGCAGTTTTTAGTGGTCAGCCCTACTCAGTTGAGCCAGCTTGCTGGTACACAGTTATTAATACCGAATCAGGTAGACTAGGAATATTTAAGGCATTTTTTTTTTACTATATAAACTATAAATGTTTCCTTAGATTTGGTGTTAATGTTTTAGCATATTATAATTACATAATTGCATTCTAAAATGACATTTCTTTTAAATTAATTATTTTTTTGACAATATTTTTTTAAAAAGTTACGATCTGTTATAAGTAATCAAAACTGAAAAAATACCATATTTTTCAATTTTTTTTTTAACTTTTAGAATAGTCTGCCCTTATTGTCAGCCAATAGTTTGATGTTGAACCAGCGTTTGACTTCAATTAATGCTGCTCAGTTGCAACAACAACAGAAACTACAGCAACAACACAATCAAGATTCACCTATGCAATCACCAGAACAGAGCTCTTCCCCTCCAGCCTCACCACAGGAAAGTCCACGAGAAGGAAATTCACCAGCCTCATTTGTCTTGACTGTTCAGCAAACACCTGAATCTGTAAAATCATTTTTCAGCATTCATTATTAGATTGAAAATGATGTTTAGGTTTTGAATGGCTTCAGAATGTTATTTTTCTTAAAGAGCCATACTTTTTTTTTCTTTTTTATTCTAATTTGTCTGGCCAAACCCAACTCTGTTTTTGCCTTATGGGTCTTAGTTACCTCTTTAAGAAAACACATTTTGCAATTCTCAGTAACATAACTTTAATGTAATGGTTGTCTTTAATTGTTGTAATTGTCTGGAGCTCACATTATATTCCATGCGTACATGCTAAGATTGGAGGAGTGCATGCTACCTATATTGGGATAGTCAGTCTCTGGCATAATGCTCACTAAGCTGTAATTAACCAGAATATGATGGCATGCTATGAATAGAATAAGCTACAAATAAAACCAGATCTAGTGTTATGGAAAATTTTTTATTTTTAAATAACCATTTAACTTAAAAAGGTGAATTTCAGTGTATAATATCTTTAATTGTCAAACACTCAAAAAGCAAATGGGCTATTAAAATAATGATTGCTTTCATAATTAGATCGAATTGATTAAACATTAATTCCTTTGCATACAATATTTTAGAGGATGACTGATACTAATAGAATTCACTTAAAATGCTTGCACTGGTAGACTAAGCTTAGATTTATATTATCTTAATTTGCATTGTCATTTGGGGAGTATATATCAATATGTAGTTATAGATTCCAATGGTAAATCACTCTATTGGAGTTAAAGTTTCAGATTGTTTGTAATATCATGAGGTCATAATTACAGATCTTTTAGAAATATTTAGGAAACTAATTGTATTATTTGAATGTTTTGTTGCCAGGAAGAGACCATGAATATTGACCTTGAAGAACTAGAAACATTTGCAAAGACTTTTAAAAGAAGAAGAATAGAACTCGGTGAGTTGAAGCTTGTACATTTTACAAACTTACACCAGTGTTTTGTTGGTACTAAAAAAAACAATTTGATGTGCTTTGAATGTTGGCCTGAAACATTGTTCTTTGTACACTGATCCGCTTAAAATAGTCCTGCTGGACTGATGTAGTCAGATTACAAATGAATTTAGTTACAAATGAAAGAAATTAATTTTTTTATTATAATATTTTTGATTTAGGTTTTACTCAGGGTGATGTTGGCCTGGCCATGGGCAAACTTTATGGCAATGACTTTAGTCAGACTACCATCTCAAGATTTGAAGCCTTGAACTTAAGCTTCAAGAATATGTGTAAACTGAAACCTTTGTTACAGAAATGGCTGGAGGTGAGCTCAGCAGCATATACATTCGGTTGATTTCAAACAATTAGTACTGTTCTTTGAGCCCTTTTCCTATCAGATATAAACTTACCATTATATCTCTTATAAACTTGTATATTTTGTTTGCTCATCAAGTCATCTTACTGGTTTTGTTTTGTTTCAGGATGCTGATGCAATGTCCAGAAGTCCTACCCCACTCTCACCTGGTGGTGGTTCAGGTGAAGGTGTAGGGAGGCGAAGAAAAAAAAGAACCAGTATTGACACTGTGATAAGGGTGGCCTTAGAGAAAAGTTTCCTGGGGAACTCAAAACCAACCTCTGACGATATCTCTCTCATTGCAGATTCACTTAATATGGAAAAAGAGGTTAGCCATTTTTGTGTGTGATAAACACTCAGTTAAAGGAATAATTTTATCAGAGTTGTGATACTTAATCATACCATTAGATATATCAATTTACTTTATATTATGCATTAAATAATTATTATACAGATTAACATTTGCTAAGAAAACATTTGTTTTATATATGTAGGTAATTCGAGTTTGGTTTTGCAATAGAAGACAGAAAGAAAAACGTATTAATCCTCCTAGCTCAAGCTATAATCAAAGCCACATTCAGTTACTGCATTCCACCGGAGACTCCTCAGAAACCAAAACAGATGCAAGTACTACCAACATCTTGCTAACCTCTAGCTCCCAAGAGCAAATCAATCAGCTCCTAAAACAGCATGAGCAGCACCAAGAGAAGCAGAGGTACCAAAGACATTTAGATTTAAAACTCTCTGAACAGGAGTCTACATCACCCCAACAGCAGTTAACTTCAGACAACGTTATCATAACACCTATTTACTCCTCCAGTGATACACTGACTTCCAGTCCCTCCACAGCCTCTACCATCTCTGGTGGTAGCTTGCTTTTTTCACCCTCCATCCTGGACACCAGTGCTACCAACACTATCCTTTCATTGAACCAGAAGGTGTTTACACTTCCAACCAACAATTCCAATGGCATCTCATCTCTACAGACAAACTCACAGCCTTTGACTCTCCACCACTCAGGAACCACACTTGTGAACAGTGATTCCAACAGCTCATCTTTTCAAATGTTCTCCAACCATGGGGATACATAGTTTGTTTTTATACCAGCACTTTGTTGACTAATTGGATATAGCTCTGCTTGAGCAATAGTTCAACCTGTGTACAATCCATTTTTTAAGTATTATGGCTCTTAGAAGAGGGACATTTCAAATCAGTGTATACTTTGGTAAATAAACTTGTATTTAATATAGATCTTATCTCTCAACTAAATCTCTTGACAACTTGTTGGCTGTACAGTATTTACATTATGGGTAAATGAAATTTCTCAAGTTGTAGAATTCATTTGGAGATAATTACTATACAAAGACAATGTTGGATTCACTTTATTTTATTCATTTCTCTACAAGAGACATTTTTTGTTATGTTTTCTTTTTTGTCTATTACTGGCAGTTCTCACAAAGTTTATGTTGTGTTAAAAAAACACAAAAAAACACTAACAGTTCAGTTGTAGGTCTACACTACTGACATTTTAGTTGATTTTGTTTGTTTTAATTTGTGGTCATTTTGATTTTAATGAAATTGAATGTACTGAATTGATTTTACATTCAAGCTGTACATTGTTTTAAACAAATTACATTTAGTGTAAGGTTTCTTGACTAGAGCAATTTGTTTAGCGCAAATCAATTCTACTCCATGTGAAGCTCAAAAAATATTTGGGTAATGAAAACTCTTAGTCATTTTATTTTCCAAGAATAGGGACTTACTATTTGTCTAGTTATTTTGTTTGAGTTGATAAAACTTAAAAGAGAAACAAATAGGGCCTATGCAGGCAATTTTGTAAGTATTTCACTTTGGCCAGGCCAGATGATGTCATGGTTGTGCTGTGTTCTACCTCAATACTTTTTTTTCTATTTTTAAAATATGGCATATCATCTTCTGAATCTGTTTTAGGCTATAGCAGGGCAACTTGTATTTCTATCTACACATTTGTAAAAAAAAATGATATTTGTAAAGAACAATACTTGGTAATTTTGTTAATAATTTAGAGCTCACTAACATTGTTATAATCTCCTTTTATCTACTGGGGGCTTGTAAGTTATAACATGTGGTTCTGGCTTAGTAACAATGCACAATCATCATATTAGAATGGAAAGCAAATTACTTCTCCTTCAATGTTCATACACATAACATGCATTTGTAATGAGTATAAAAAGTACATTTCACTTTGAGGTTTCTCTAGTAGAGGAAGGAGAGTAATTAATGATGAATAAATAAGACATTTACCTGCACTTCCCCAAACTCAAATCTCACCAGAAAATGCAAGTTGCCCTAGAGCATAAACTTTGCAGACACATGTTCTAAAACTTAGGTACACCATTCACACTATTCTGATACTCAAATATTTAGTTTAAAACAGTGCAATTTTAATTCATTGTCTCATTCTGACAACACTAGAAATTATGATGCATTATTACATATATTCCCTGTTCAACAACTCATAATTGTACATAAAGCTTGACTTTTTTTCCCATTTGTGTCCTCATTTGACAGATTTGAAAGCAAGACAATTTTGTGTGTAATAAGTATTCTAACAAATCTAATCCTAGTGCCATCTAACCCATTATTGTATATATCATGAGAGTGTTGAATGATTGTCTTGTGAAGTGGAAGTATTGCAATCCAAATGTTACACACCATTTGTTTGTTCTCTGTTCATTTTTTCAAAATGTTTTTGTAAGCAGTTCATGTGATATACCACAACTAGCAATACAATTAGGAGGTAGGAATTGAAATTAAATTGTCTGAACTAATTGAATTCAAAATTGCATTGGTTTGCTTTTATTGTTAATTTTCTAGCAGTTTTCATGGCAACTAGGGTTAAGAAACTAGATATAGTAACTAATAGTATATGTGTAAGATTAAGACAGTGATAGGCAAATACTTCAACATTGTAGTCACAGTTAACTTATATTTTTATTTATCTAAATGCTAACTCCGAAAAACTTTTTTTGAAAAGAGCATTTTATGAAGAGCATAAAGTCAGTGGCCTATCTGGCAAACAGTTTTTAATTTCACACAGCTAGATAATCCTTTTTTTCATCAGCGGAACAAATGAAAATATTAAAATACTGGTATATTGTGGGAGTAATATATTTATAGTATATTTATTTTGTATATGACAAACATTTTGAACTATTTAATAAAATAACAAAAAGATGTTTCCAAAATTCTTAATTTTATTGACCAAATGAGAAATTTTGTCCACTAGAGCAGCAAACAAAAATTGTAAATGGTTTTAGTTGTTAGAAGTAAGAGAGCTTGGTTGAAATACTGATACAGTCAAATACAGTTACACAGACTCAATAAAATACACAGTCAACATTGGTGTACAAAAGAACAAAAAGTTTCAGTAAAGCAACTCTTGTTTGGACCTAAGTGACTAGAAATGTGATGGATACAAATATAGTAGGAAGTTCATTTCAATGGCATTATTTAATTGAACAACTTCAATATTTGTAAAAATTAATGAAAAAAATTGAAAAAAAAAACACAAAAAAAAACAACAGCTTCCACTGAGACAGGCTTGCTATGGTACTAAGTCTTACTTAGAGCAGAATTCCAACCCAAGACTTACATAACCATTCAGTTGATAATAGGATGGAATCTAAGCTAATGAATACAACACATCAACACCGGTTCCTATATTGATGAAGTCCATACACTAACAAGCATACAGGTTTTGAAAAAGTCAAACTCAATAATTATGAATTCAATCAAGATATATTTTTTATTTCTTTAAATACCACTGAATAGTTAAAGCTGGTTATAATTATATAGATAACTGACCTGAATGGAATGCCTACCTTAATTTTTTTTTCCAAAACTTATCCAAATAATTCAAGGTTTAACACAGACACCAATGATACAATCAATCATTGAAGTTGCATGTTGAATGATAAGAAAAAACAACAACAAAAAGCCTTAAAATGTTTCTTTTACTATACAAACATCTCATTCATTGGATAATATTTCATTTCTTATTTAAAATAAAGCTACATACATTTTGGAAAGGCTTTTAAATAGGGTCACTGGATGGCAGATAAAATGTGTGATTTGAACACTAATTAACACACATTGTATCTAATGTAAACACAGTCACTAGACACATAAGCTAATTATGAAATAAGCAAGGACATTATAGTGACCTAGAAATAGTCTACTCTTGGAGGGACAAGAATTTTGCTTGCTGACATAACATTTTTTTTTTAACTTTAAAAATGATACTACAATTCTCTAAGTAGGGCTAGAACATACAACCTTGCTACCTACACGTTTTGTTCTCCAGCATTCCATTCATTCATCAATACAAAGCTATTATATTAGAGTCAGTCCACCAAAAGTTTGTTTATTTCAAATGATAAATCAAATCTAACATTGTCCAGCAGTCTAACATATCAATGTTGAAATGGACAACTTGAATGCAGTCAAAAGATACTGATGGATCACAACATACACTAAATAAGTGATGGTAAATGTTTAGGACATCAATAAAATCACAACTACCACCTAGTTTTGACCAAAATTTCATTTCATGCTATAAATTGCTTGGCAACTGAAAGAGGCCATACTAAAGCCAACTGTATGCATAATCTACAACTATAAAAATGGAAACAAAAGCAACAAAATACTGCAGATGTGTCTGTGACTAAAGTCTATCTAGTAAGTTTAATAAGTCATTCTCTTGTAGTCTAAAACTGATTTGTAATTAATTATTGTGGATTTCCATGTTAAATTTTTTATTCTAAACAATGTCAAGGATGTTTTCTTGAAATCCAAATATTTAAGACAAATTGGTTCATGCTACGAGCAAATGTACTTTGGAATTGTATTGTATACCTTCAAAATTACAAAGCTATCAACACTTCCTAATATCTGTACATCAAATAGCTAGCCATCTCTGATTAAAGGACATGTTTCTTGGTTTCAGAACCAGTATTCCCATACAATGTTAAATGTGCACACTTTATTTTTAAATCTATGAAATCTAAAAGGCTTTAACATTTTTTCATTAACTGGGTCAATGTTAAGGCTACCACTAACAAACTGAGCCAATGTTAAAACTACCACTAACAAACTGAGTCAATGTTAAAACTACCACTAACAAACTGAGCCAATGTTAAGGCTACCACTAACAAACTGAGCCAATGTTAAAACTACCACTAACAAACTGAGCCAATGTTAAAACTACCACAAACAAACTGAGCCAATGTTAAGACTACCACTAACAAACTGAGCCAATGTTAAGGCTACCACTAACAAACTGAGCCAATGTTAAGACTACCACAAACTGAGCCAATGTTAAAACTACCACTAACAAACTGATCCAATGTTAAGACTACCACAAACTGAGCCAATGTTAAGACTACCATAAACTGAGCCAATGTTAAGGCTACCACTAACAAACTGATCCAATGTTAAGACTACCACAAACAAACTGATCCAATGTTAAGACTACCACTAACAAACTGAGCCAATGTTAAGACTACCACTAACAAACTGAGCCAATATTAAGACTAACCCCAACAACAAAGATATGAAATCCAGAACCAAGCATTTTCATCCAATTTTTTAAAAAGTAGATATATTCAATCTGCTTTCCAATTTTAAACAACTCTGTCTGAGACACTCTATTATTTAAAAAACTCTGACACATTCTATTATTTTCACCAAAGTCAAAAAAAAACACAAACAACATTTAATAGTAAAAAAAAATAATATAAATTTGCATTGTAAAAATCTATATACTAGAAATGATCCAACTAATTCCAGAGAGTATTGACTTTGAACACAACCAACTGGTCCTACAAGTGAAACTGATCAGTCTTGATGGATTGATCAATCAGTTAAAACTGATATAAAACTAGTCACTGACCTGTACAATGAGCTTAAATGGTACACAACCTTTAAGTGCATGCTCTCATCACTGTTGCACTATGTCAACCCCATGCTAAATGATTGATATGTCCAAGTAGTTGACATGCAAATAAAACAAACATAAAAAAATAGCATTACAAGTATTAAATATAAAAAATAAGTTCCAAAAATGAGTATTTGGTCCAAAGCAGTGGACTACCGTTTTGAAATAGTCATTTCCCTTCCTTCTCATCTATAAGTATAAGTACCAGTCAAAAAAAAAAGTAAAGTAAGCTTTAAAATATTTATTGCAATTTCATAGTTGGCAGAAACTACCAACTATATTACACAGGGTAATAAAAAAAAACATCTCTGAACATAGATTTATAAAACTTGGAATCAATGAATCGAGGTAAAACATTTTATGACCATTTCAAAAGTTTATCTCTAGGTGGGTCTGATGTAGAAATCTTGTCACAACATTCATATCAACAAGTGATGACAAGAAATACAAAACTAAAAAAAAAAATTTGAGATCACAAAAAAAAATGTTCAAAAAGAAAGATGATCTTCATACACACGCAATTATTTTCATTATGTTTAATGTATAATAAATTGAATTGTGACAAAATGATGTGAATTCAAAGCCATTCATGAAAGCTTGAAATCGACTGTGACGTTATGCCACACATGGTAATAAATAAACAGATTGTAATGGTGGAAATGTCAGAACAAAAATGTGAAAGACACTGAGACATTATTTACACCCAAATAAATGATGAGCCGTGTTGGGAGAGCTGACATGGGATTCTTCATATTCATTTATTAAAAGGATTCTCAACCTTTACACAGATGAATAAACAGTGGGACATGTAGCACACTAAATAAGTAATGCACATTTAACATTCTTCATGTTGACCAGATAGAGAGATGATCACAACAGATGGCCATGACTGACCACTAGAGAGATGACCATAGGTTACCACCAACGCTGAGTAAAACCACAGATTAAACATAAAGCCAAACCAAATTTTACATATATAGCCATCCTATAAATGCTCTGCAGATACGGTACATAGCCACATGTAATACATTTATCCATGCAGACATTGCAATGGCTATTACTATGAAGGTGGGAGGTTATCCATGTCAATAAAGGGAGGCAATAAATTTCAATACAATATTCTAGAGTCAAAATATAATAATTATAAATTGTACAAACAAAGGAATGTGGTTTTAAAAAAAGTACTCCAAAATAAATATAAACAAAGTGTATTAGAGGTTTAGTTACATGAGAGTTAAATGTATCAATCAGACTGATGTTTAGCTAATTGTGTCTGTTAAAGATTGAACCAATTTCAGTTGTTTGCCTTAATAATTCAATACTTTTATGAAGCTAAAAACGCAATGCTATATGAAAAAGTGGAAAAGCATTTAATTCTGAAACTTTCTGGCAATGGGAAACAAAAATATAGGTCAGTGCATAAATTACTTTTGAAGATGCTCTCTTTATAGATATGAAGCAAAATTTTTTTTAACCTGTTTCTAGATATGCGAGCATTGCAGCTGGACATTTAACTACTGATCCTAATTCAATTCAATAAAAGAAAAAGAGTGATTGCCTTGAAACATTAATAAAGAAAATAGTTTTAGATTGATCTATGTAGAAAAAAAGCATTTCATTCTGGAACTTTCTAGCTATATAAAAAAGAAAAATTGGCCTATGCCTTAAACTGTATTAATTGTGAAAAGATTCTCATTTAAAGACATAAAGCAGAAAAAAAACACGCTTATTCTTAGCCAGCAATTCACAGGCTAAATGCTATTGATATGAACCTGTTTCTAAACAAAGAGATGTGGGAGTATTTCAAGACCTGAGGCTTGACATCTGGACATGCAACTACTGATCCTCCATTTGAAATATAAAACAAATTGAAAAAAACAACAACCTTGGGTGTTTGCTTTGAAACATTAATAATGAATAAATGTTTTATATCTTCTTTATCATGACTATGCTCTATAGATGGCTATGATCAGAGACATTAAATAAGGGCTAGACCAAAAGTTAAAGATTTATTAAGTGAACAAAGGAATGTTGGCCATTTAGGAATGCAAAATGTTTAAAAAAGTGGAAAATTAAGAGAAAAAAAAGCAACAGACACAAATGTCAAATCAACCAAATAAAAACAACACTGGTTTAAGTAGTAAGGCAGCAACACAAGAAACTCTTCTGAACTCACTGACATATACACATGAGCACTGATTTAGTTTTATTCTAGAAACTTCAAGTCGGTCCACATTTTTATTTGGAATTATAAGGAAAAAAAATCAGCGTATCTATTTACAACGATAAAATTATAACAGTTCTGATTCAATACAATTGTTATTTTGATCAAATTCTCACAACAGCCTCTCTGTAGCATTTTTTATTTCAACAAATGAACATTTAAAATAGAAGTACAACCTTAGGGTAATGAATACAATGATTTTATAGAGTGGAAAGATTAAGATGATGGGCAGTGGTAAGCTTTAACAGTAAGACTTTTAAAAAAAAGTTAACGCCAAAATAGTTTCCACCCAGACAGTAGTTTCCTTATTCTTTGATATCTCTTACAACACCAAGAACTGTTTAGAAAACTGAAAGCAATAACCTGCAGGAATATATTTTCTTATCTACTTGTAAGTCAATGTACATACAGGCTACTGGTACAGTTTTATAGGCCCTGGGGAAATGTAGTTGGTACTTTTTTTTATTATAGCTTTTATATAGCGCTGCTTTCATGCTTATAGCATGCTCAGAGGGCTTTTGGTCCAATCTCATTTGTGGACCAGTGGGGGGGAAGGGGTATCTAGGAGTTGGTTTTCCTTGCTGTCATTAGGCGCTCAGTAAACACAACTCTGCCCGAGTCGGGTGTCGAACCTCGAGCCCCCTTTTAGGTAGCCAAGCCAAGCCAAGTTCAAGCACACTTGGCCTCTCGACCACGCTTCCCACGAATTTCATGAAATCATCATCTCAAAGAGATTGAAGTATGTAGTTTTTAGACAATATTTCTTTCTAAAGCCTCATCTGACAAAACCAGATTTCAAATCAAGTTACTCAATAAGGCATTCAAATACTCAGACACAACGACATTCACATCAGTGATTCTTCAACTTTGGAGATTCATGAATCACATATAGTTCATTTGTTAAGTCACAGAGCACAACTGAAAACTGTGCCTTTTATAAGTTATATATATTAGATATGAATAAAATAACACCAGGTAGACAATATGAATCACAAAGCAAGAGGGTCACATAAAGCCAAGGGAGGAAGTTAGTTGCTGATCACTGGAACCTTTAGTTGTCCACACAACAACTACTTTACACTGAGTGTAACATCTACACCAAAAGGACCAAAGCACTAAATGCAATGCAAGTTTGAATACAACTGACATAAAAGAAGAAAGGTCCAGCTAAGATTGGGCTATATAATAAATTGTTTGACATGCGTGCATGGAGAAACTAGCCAGGTAAGCAAGCACTTGGTCAACAAGCTGTTCCAGTTTCCTCTTCCAGCCAAGCTACAATTTTCCCTTCCCAACCAGGCAATATGTCATCATCATTAGACAACTGTGGACAAAACAGTTTTCAGAAGTGAAAATAAATAGAAAAACAACCAAAATACAAATTGTGTATCTATCAGAAGATGTAGAGATTAGTAACATTTGTACTTTCTAAAGGAAAACACATTCATGAAGTCAATTGGTTGAAAGTTAACAAGAAACTAAACTATAACCAAAAAATCCCAAAGAGAAAAATAAAAAAGGTAATGTTGAAAGTGATTTAGTAATTTGTCTAAATTCTTCAAAGCTACTGCTGTTGCTTGTATTCCTATCTTTAGGTTCTGTAAACAATGAGCCGAGTAAAACAATGAAAACTTTCTCTATGATAGTTGAATACAAAATCAAATTCTATACAAGTTCCTGAAGCAACAAGCAGAGATGAAAGAAATAAAATATCTAAGAGCGAGGGACTACAAATGCAATGTCTTGGCTTTGCATGGCCTGGTCTAAATTATAAAACTGACACTTCAAATTAAAAAATATTTACAACTCAAATGGTTACACCACTAAAGGGTTTTCTACTTTTCACAATGGTCTGGGGTTAATTCAATTTGAAGAATCCCAAGATGTTGTGGCTTAAAAGGGTTAGGAACAATGGATATCTTATACTGAGGGACTACAAGAAATTTAATTTAACAGCCTGAAGAAGCTCATGCCAAAATTACCACTGGCTACTAACCTCTTCTTTAACAGACCCATACTCTGGATCCAATGCTTTGAAGAAGTAATGGTACAAATTGGAATCTGGTATCACACATTTTAAGTCTCTCAATCGGATTTCTCCCAACCTGAGAACAGAGAGAAAATAAGAACTAAACCTAACAGTTATTTATGAAATACAAAACAAAACAACTGAAAATGGGATCAAATCTTAACACAAATTTATTTTAAGAAATAAAACAGCTCAAGAGTCACATATCAAAATGGGAAGATGCTAAAGGGAGGCTACACTGCCCTAAACTCAAAGTAAAGAGAAAAACAGAGTTGTGCTAACAAACTCCCCAAATGAAACTTTCTGATGACAATTTGACACCAAAGTGTAGAGTGGACTTAGTGAATACATTATGAAGTATATTTGTGCTGATGCTGGAGGCAGAGAAAAATGGTTAAAGATTTTAAATGTTGATTACTCTTAATTGGTAAAAACTAATTTAAAATATGGTTTTAAAGTTTAAATGTTACACATTTAATTTGTTAGTAGCTGTTTTAAATATTAATCTAAGTGAAAAATAAGACATTTAGTTAAGGAAGATTATTACATTATTTTCTACTAATGTGTGTAAAAAGTCTCTGGTATTATTACAAATATAAAAAAAAATTCAGATCAATAAACAATCTTAAGAAGCATAATGAATTTGTATGTTAAGAACGTTTCTGCATACAGACAGGTCTGATAGAAAAATACATTAACACCAACTGTTTCATAAATAAAAACAAAATGCTTGCTACTGTTTCATAATTATATGAGGAATATAAACTTTGATGTAATCCATTATCAAAAGATTCAATAACTTATAAGTACAGATGCAGATTAATTAAAGTGCTAAAGCTAGGACATGACCTAGGACTTACTTTTTCCTAATCAAGCAGGTAAAAGGTTTGTCAGAGTTGGAAATGTAGTAGATGACATTAGTTGGAAGTGACTCAGTTGGGCTTGGGGATGTACCTTTAGCACGGCTACCTGAAACAGTTAATTCTATTGGAAGGGAGGAGAATGAGTGATTCAAATGGTGATGATAATGACACAAATACATTAATTTGTTTATAGTCAAAGTACAGAAGAAAGAGTGTAATTGAGAATTGATAAGAGTGACACTGACATTTGTTAATATTAATGTGTTTACGGTCACAGCACAAGTACAGTACATTAACAGACTCCTGTAGAACATCTGCTGTTGAAAATACTGCTAACTACTTCAGACTCCACTGGCTTCCTATGAGAATCAGAAGTAACTTTTGTAAGACCCGATTTGGTCGTCATTAGAATCATGAACTTTCATTTTACATCCAGGAATCTAGTTTTTTCCACTGTTTCATTAAGAAAATACAACCGTTTCTATTTACAGCCAGAGGGTATGGATTTCACTCCCTTTTAATCTTAGATAAACTCCACGACTCATTACTTCTAAGAAGAACACTAAATCCCAACTAGTGTATGATAAAATGTATTTTGTTTTGACTATTGAATTTGAAAAATATTTTATTCTTGCAAAGAAGGTTATTAGGTTCCTGTAATGCATTAAGTTGTATTAGAGCCTTATAAGAAAAGCTTTATTCCAACAAAAATTGACCACACTGATGGAGAAGTAGCACACAATAAACAGTCAAATGTTCAACTGACCATGAATACATTAACAATTAGAAATACTGATATATAAATACATGCCTGAACAGATTTCACAGATATCAGAGTTTATTTCAATAACATTTTTTTGTACTAACAGCAATAAATACAATGAAAAGATTATTAAAGAAAAAAAAAAAGGTTAGCATATAATTTTGCAGAAGGTTATGAAGGGAGCTTGTATTGCACAAACTTGGAGGTATTTCCTAACACATGCTTTTAGAAAATTATAAAAAGTGTCAAGCATTTAAAATTCCTTGCTTAGCCAGCCACCTATCAAAAATCTTTTTGTGTGCATTCTCTTTTTAAAAACTGAATAGTTCAAAGGTCACTTTTGTGGAAGATATTTCCAAAAATATTCAAGCAGGGTGAAAAAGACAATGAAATCCAATGTTCAAGGGTCAAGGTTGTTTTGTTGAGGAAGGTAGATAAATAACAAAGGCTCCCAGTCAGAGACACTAAAAATGATACATCTTGTTAAAAAAGTTAGTGTCAAACAGCACATCAAAGTTCATGTTCCATCACTTCAACAAATGTAATTATGATAAAAAGCAATTGAAAAAAGAAGTCAGCAATAAGTAAAGTAACTACAAGATAATACAGAGATAAAATCTTGGCTTAAGTAAAGTAGTTGAAAGTTAGACTAAAGTAAAGTTTTGACTCCAAGCATGAAACAAAATAAACTGACCATTCAAGACAGGAATTTGTGACTTCCCTCCTCTTCCAGGACTGCCTTTACTTGGGAGGCTGGCAGGATTGAATTGTTTGCTGAGCTGACCTCTGGTCACACTCTGCTGGACAACCTGCAAGTGTCCATTGATTCTTATTTCATCAACTTATTTATACAAAACTAAATATAAAAAAAAACAAAGGGCTCTGTAAATTGCTAATTGAAACAATAGTTCCATTTGGTATCATTTTCTAAGTGTTTGAGGGTGTGACTTGAAAGATTTGTAAATCACATTGACAAAAATAAAAGAGGAAAATATAAAAAAAGTTTGTATATAGTTTTTAAAGGAGAAAAACTAAAGCTGACATAATATGGTTAGCTGATATAATAATGTTTCAAATGCTTCACTGATATAATTATTTTAAATGCTTCACTGCTATAATAATGTATCAAATGCTTCACTGATATAATTATTTTAAATGCTTCACTGATATAATAATGTTTCAAATGCTTCACTGATATAATTATTTTAAATGCTTCACTGATATAATAATGTTTCAAATGCTTCACTGATATGTATCAAATGCTTAGCTGATATAATTATGTTTCAAATGCTTCACTGATATAATAATGTTTCAAATGCTTCTTTTCCATGCAACTACCATACCCCTCCTCCTCTCCAAACAGGAGAGCCCCGACCTGGAGAGCTGGAGGTGACCCGATGTTGTGGAGTCCTTGGTGTCACTCGCAAAGGTTCTCTGGCTATGACTTTCTTTGCTCTTGGGGAACCGGCTGGTTTTGACAATGGTGATTTGACTTTGCCTGGATTCTGTGGATTTCAGACATATTTGTGCATTTTATTACATAAAGAAATTTGACTTCTGAGTGTTTACATCAAAAGATATTTCAAAATAAGAACAAAAAACAGTACACATCAATATATTAGAAGAGTGAAAGCTTAGCCATCACTTCTCTGTGTGTCTACTGCATTGCACAAATAGCTTTAATAATCTCAGTTCAAATCCTGATGTAGACTAATAATTTCAAATTTGAAATTTAAAGTAAGCTGAGTTGTGTTAGCTGAGCACCTAAAGACAGCACTGAAATCTTCAAGATAACCCTACTTCACATTTTTCAAAGAGAATGAACCTGAATGCACTTAGCATGCCATACAAGCATGAAGTGATGCAATAAAAACCTGAGAACTGACCACAAGAAAAGTAGAGCTTTGTTTTCATCCTATTTGCAGAGAAAGAAATATTATAAAGTGAAACTCTAGCATGACACTTTGATGAAGGATCTCAGGGCAGTGGACAGTAGCTGCAAATATTGCTAGAGACCATTGACCAATTTCTCTTGAGACAGCTTGCAGCCCAATGTGCAAACAGAATAGGTGGATCTAAGTTTAAGTAAGTCTTTAGAATCTGAACTAATAAGGCTTGTCTTTGAGTCCAAGGATTAATGAGGAATGCAATATTTCCCATGTCTACACAGCCCCAGCTATGACCTACATGTTTAAACATTTTAAGTAATAGAAAGAACTAGTTGACAAATGTTCATAAGAAGTGGAAAATTTTACTTTGACCACAGAAACACTATCAAGGTGTTCTACTTGGTGTCAAAGAGAAATTTATAAACAATTTTTAATCAGCCTATGAATAAATATCAAAGATTTTTCCCTATAAGACCATTAACATCTAAACACAGTGTAACTATTTACCAATGAGAGCCCTACTGGTACACCAGTCATTGAGCCATTGATGTGGACCTTGTCTAGCAGTCTGGACAGGCCATTCTCCAGAGAGTCCATCAGAGCATTCCCAGGATCTTCAAAAGATATCTGTGTTCTAGCCTGTTTGAAATTATCTCTAAGTATCTCCAGTTCTGCTAACTAGAAAAATAGAACATATGCAAATAAAAAGCACTGAGAATCAACTAATAACAATAATAATAATATGGCAATGTCTTCAATCCTAAAAATTAAGGACAAGTGCAGTGTTTCACATGGCCACAGACCCAGTTGTGATCTGCATTTTTTCCACAGCAGATGCTGGCAAAGTTGTTGTCCGCCAGGGGTCTATTTAAGTTTTCTTTACATCTTCTGGGCCAGTCTTCTACAAGGGTTTTTCTTTGGGCACCAAATATTTGTCCCACAGGCTTTGTTAGTGTTCTCTAAATGTCTCTTTCAGAGGTCATCTGATGCCAGCTATTTTCCTCTATGCCAATGAGGGCAAAATGGCACTTGTGTTGATCTTTATAAGCTCTCAGGACACCTCTGTTATGCCATCCTCCTTAAGCTCTCCAAAAAGATTGCCTTTGGCATACGAGTTAAATGTCCAACCCAGTGCAGCTATTGAATGGTAAGTAATGCTTCTATACTGTCCACACCAGCCTTTAGCAGAACATGTTTAATTTTAAGGTATTGCCAGTAATGTCCATTATGGAGTGAAGGCACCTATGACTGAAGTGTTCGAGCCTTACATGCCTTCTATAGAGAACCCACTCAAAAAGTAGTGAGAACCACTGATTTTTGTAGGCAGGTGGAGCAATTTATTCCTCTATACTCTCATTTGAAGGCAAGTAGATATACATTAAAAACTACTTAGGTAAGTGTGGGAAAGTTTAAGAAAAAAAGATAAAGCAATATGGAGAAATGTCTTGACAAAATAATGGAAATCTATAAATTACATAAAAAAACAAAAAAAGGAAGACTGGGAAATAGGAACAAAAAAAAACAAAAAAAACCAATGTTGAAGATCATTGTTGCTAACTTATAATCCAACTTACTTTGTGCTATGAGAGAAAGAGCTTAGAAATTTGACTGAGTGCTTTTTAAATGACATAGCTATCAGCACATCCATTGTCTGTAAACCTGACAGGAAACTGTGCAGTTCATAGAATCATTTGTACACTTAAAATAAAATCACAATACTTGACAGATGCTGTCTGCTTTCTCTTTGATGTCATCCTCAATAGATCTCCATTCACGAAAGTGTTTATCATGGGTTTCAATATTTGACCACAGATTAAAAAAAAACTCTTAGATTTTGTCAATGAAAAATCCAGACCCAAAAAAAAATGCTTTCATTGGTAAAACTAAACACCAAGAAAACTTGACCCTTATTTCGGCACTTTTCTCTAGCATAGCAAAGCTAAACGAAGATTAAATATGGAATCATTTCTCTAACAATATTTCTAAATCTACACAAACTCACATCAGATCTGTCTACAACTTTGTGATCAAGCCTCTCCATGTGTTTGTTTTGTTCATTCTGTATAGTGGCTGCATGATCTCGTTTCAACAACTCCTTCTGTGGACAAACAAAATGTGAAGTGGAAACATCATTTCTTACACAATAAACACTTGACAAAATGACATGGATGAAAGACTTACCAAAACTTGATGACAAAGTGCAAAGAACTGCTCTGGCAATCTAAGAATGACTGTTAGATGAGTAAAGTCACCATAAAACCAAAAACCTAGGGGAGGCTAGTATTCAGATGTGTGTTGGACTGCACAGAACAAGTTAAACTTTCATGAACGCAAGGACTTGAGAGGACATTCTTGAGTTCAAACAGAGTTGATGGGGATACAAAGTGGAGAAAAATGAACCTCAAACAAGAACTCTAAACAATTGTGGAAAGGAATAAGTGATATAAACTCTACCTGACAACTCAAAGACGTGCTATTTAATTATGAAAAAGAATTCCCTTAAATGAGCAAAAAGAATGAACTTTATCCATGCTTGAATGAAGAATTTATCATATATTTTAAAATATCAAGTTATTCATTTCATGTTCCACAATAAGCTTACCCTTAAATCACTGATCAACTTGTCTTTCTCCTCAACCTGTCTCACGTAGCTTTTCTGATGCACAAACAAAAAATGAATAAAACTTATTTAGCAAGATAATAGTGAGAGTAAAAATAAAAGTTTCCAAGAATTCTCTTCAGTTGGACTTAATTATCTTCTCCTTTCAACTAACTTGGGCTTGGTAATACACACTAGGAAGGACTTTTAATTTGTGTACATTCAAAAAAGACAGTAAACATGCTACATTCAAATAGCAAAATATTTTGTTCTAACCAGCAAGTCTCAATGAATTAAAAGTTAGCTATCTTTAGTCATAAAATGAATTTGGTTGATATTATTAGTTAAAAGTAAACATATTTAAAGGAGTAAAAAGTAAAGTATCCATTTCAGACTTAGTGTCCCATGGGACATGATAGCTGACAGTTAACAAGGGTGTCATGTGACCAGCACAATGACCAACCATCTTTACTTTCTCCAACTAAAGCAGATACCCATTAGAATTGGGTGGATTATTTCAGGAGTGTCCTAAAAATCCAGAAATTAAAAAAATAAATCCCATTTTTTCTGAGATTCGAACCTGGGAATCCTTGGTTCAGAAGCTAAGTGCTTTACCACTCATCCACCATCCCCTATTTTAAGTAGTAAGCTAGAACAATATCAGCACTATTCAAGAAAGACAATTTAAGAAAACGACCAAATATCTATTACATACCTTGACATCGGACAAAATCTGTTCCCGCTCACTCAACTGCTTCTTCAATGTTTCCTTTTTACCAAAGAATTGTTAATACCCAAAATTAGCATCAAGAATAAAATGTCAAAAAAGTTAAACTGAGACTAATACCAATTACTTAAGATTATTAGCTGGTCTACACATTTTCATTTCATTGATGAATCGACAAGAAGACTTTTTTTTTTTCCAAATCACTGCTAAATAAATAAAACAATAAAAAAAGGTGACAAATACTGACTGTCTCCAATGCCAGTGTTTCTTTAGCCAACTCTAATGTCATGAGCTCAGACTTCACAGACGACAGCTGATTCTCTTGTTCTGCAAGTCTCTGTTGTAAGGCAGCCTAAAGAATAACATGATTTAGACAAGTTATAATATTTTACCAATAGTGTTTACAAAGACATCATAGTAGCTGACAGATACAACAGTCTTATACAGTTAACAATTGAAAGAGGTTCTATCCAAGGCAAAAGACAGAAGGGAATGGAGAAAGACTATTGAGATCATGTGTGGTGCCCCAATGTTTCAACAGACGAAGGAATAGTGAAAGAATATGAGCTTATTGCTCATATTTTCCTTTAAGAGCATTGATGTTTAGTTTACAATTTGAATATCTAATTTATTCCTAATAATGGAGAATTTTACTTAGTTGGTCTACCACACTACTCTGCTCTTGGGTTGTGATATAAAATAAAAGGGAGGTAAACATTGGCATGAATAAAATGGAATGAGTACCTTTGTGCCATAGAGTTCTCTACATTCATTTTTTATTTTGTTGTTCTCTACCCTCAATGCTTCCGCTATCTCTTCATTGTGTAACACTCTGGCCTTCAGGATAGTCTGAATTTATACAAACACAAGTTTTCAGACGTTTTTTTACTATGCAGTAATGTGAAAGTTCATGACATCAAGATTTTATTATATTTGTCACAAAACTCCAGTGCAAAGCTCTCAGCTCCTTGGATGACAAAAGTGGTCATCAACAAACCATGATGGAGGAACTATATACATATATATATATATTATATGTAGACTTTGTACACTGCATATTGTTATTAGAGCATATGCTTACTCTTCACAATGACACACAGGAAAGCAAAGAATATAAGAAGACAAAAAAAAAAGACCCTAAAGAATGATGCTAGTTCTGCATTTTTTATTTTAGCTCTTAGCAAAATTCATCTGACTTAAATGAATGGTGACTGCAAAAGAACCTACAGCTCAGCAGCCTAAAGCTGGATAGAAGAAGAAATGTATGGTGTATAATAACCTAAATACTAGAGAACTTTTAAAAAAAATTACAGTATAACAATAGTAAGAGGGTTATAATAAATAATTAAATAACAAAAAAATATAACTTAAAAGTAATAATAAATAAAAAAGAATATAAGTTAGTGAGATAGGAATATAGCCATAATATGCTCATAAAGAATCAGCCAAAAACTGTTTCCTTTCATTGAATGACTAAATAATCAAAATGTGTAGCAATTCAATGAACTCCCAATAATTACATAGCAGCTTACTAAACATTCAACACACAATTGACAACAAATTTTGTGATATCAGCATAAGATCAAAGTTTATCATTGATTTCTAATTGCACAAGAGCTGAGAAAGTCAAATTTGAAACTTACAATGGTTTCCATAATATTTGAGCTCTGAGCCACACCAGACACAAGAGGTTCACTGGGGGTATTCTCTCCATTAAGAAGCTGGAAAATACAAAGACATCTCAATTCTAGTCAACAAAACTTAGGATGTGACCTTAGCTAAATACCAACTAAAATAGTTAGTTCTTTCCTGCCAGATCAACAAAAAAGATTTTTGTTTGGTAGTGTGTATTGGCTGATGATACTTCCATGCATCTTATGTTCTGTGATGTGTTACAGAACTCACCAGGTCATGGAGCTGGAACAGCATTTGCTGAGTGTCCTTGATAGAGTCCACAATCTCAGTGTAACCAGAGTCCACCATGGCATCACTTTCACAGGAAGTTACCATTACTGCACCTGCTGCCACGAATAAAAAAAGGGCATCTATGGGTTTGCATGTCACTGATCAATTAATATGTTTCAAGTATATTTTGTCAGGAAAATTATAAAATTGTTTCCATGTAGTGAGTTTAATGAACTTAAAAAAAAAGTTAGTAATTCTTTTCTCAGCAATATACATCAACTGTTAAATTTCCAGAGAAATTGTTAGAGCTGCTTTTGAGATCAGCGTCCAGGTTCCGCCCTCCATGAAGTTTTGACTTGAATAGAAGTATTGTAAAAATAAGTACAGCAGCATAGAAACCATTTAAATAATAAGCAAAAAAATTGGTATACTGGTCTGTTAGCCTTAATTCTCAGATACTCTGATTAACCCTTTTAAAAACTGATGAAAATTTAGCTTCTGTAAAAAATCTATCCAGTTCCAATTTAATGAATTCTCATGGAATGCTAGTTAAAAAAGTTTTTACTAAGAAGTATTGGCTCAAAGTCTTTGTAGCTTTATACCTTTGTTACTTCCAGCTACTGCCAACAATCCTTCCATTGAGGACGATGGCTCAGTGAGATACAGACTAGCTCTAGGGCTGGCATTGTGACTAGAGACAGGGCTACTGCTTGCACTGGCACCTTCCAGCTCAGCACGACAATCAATCTTCAGACCTGACTCCCCTTCACCAACCAACCGCTGATCAGTGTGGCGGTGGTGAGAATGCTGGTGGTGATAGTGTTGCTGGCTCTGGGAAAGGTTAGACGAGGATGTAGACTTTTTCTGTGAGCTCCCATAGTTCTGTGAGTGATCTGAGTCGCTGCACATCATGTCAGAACTATCTTCCCTTTGTCTGAAATTACAACATACAAGAGAATAACTCCCTGGGAAAGAAGCAGAACCCCATGTTATTTAACATGACTCTGGATTTCAATAATGAACTACCAGCTTAGTCATAATAGCTTAAACAGTTAAGATATGCACAGCAAAATATGATAACGTTTTATTGATCAGAACAAGAAAAGTATTTGAGATTTTTGAAAGTGGATTTGCTTTTTAACCTTCTTCTCCTGTATCTGTGTCCTGCTCTGGAAGCATTCCTCCTGGCCTCAGTAAGTGTAGCCGCAGCACCCTATAACATAGACAAAACATTGTCAAGGAAAAGTATTGTTGTGTTCATACGAATCATAAAGTATTGTACTAATGAAGTCACAGTAGCTAAGACCTACTTAGATAACAATGATTCAAATGACAGAATCAGAAAAATGGTTTGAATGTTGTGACAAGTCCCAAAAAGTCATTGTAGATTGGGAGCACCTGAGATGATGCCTTGATTGGGCTACCCAGGCCTAAACCAGATATTAAAAACTCGTGCAGCACAGGCCATTGATTAATATTTTGCACGGTTTAAGCCAAAGTTTGAATCACAGAGCCCTCGCTGCAGAGAGGACAAGCCTTTTCATACATTTGTGACACAGTCACATACTATTGGACTTTCAATCTATACAGTTTGATGATGATGGGATGACTTACTTGTTCTATGCTTTGCATAGTTACAGGTCATAACATACTATGACATAAAAAAGTGACAGATCTACGCATGAGAGCTTTGAAAACATAATGTAACTTGCTATAATAAGCGTTAAATTATTAGATTCGAAGGTAAAGGTTTTGCAGTATATTAAATGCTAAAGACTCTCAGTGCTAATGGAGAGCCTATGAACATGTTGAAGCTAATTGTGCAGAACTAGAATGTTATTAAGGCTCACCTGTGCTATCCCAGCAATCCCTGTGTTTTGTTTGTTGGCTTGCGATGAGTGTCTGACACTGTTAGGTTTGTAATGGGCAGCCAAAGCCAGGACTAGCCTCATTATAGCTTTAAGATTGCCTTCAACAATGTCTGTAAGAAACATGTTTAGTAAAGAGAAATTTTAAAATGCCTTAGTAGGTCATGAAATAATTAATCTACATTAAACAAAATAAATAAAAGTTGGCATCCATTTCCATTTTGAACATCTTGAAAACATGTTTTTTTTTCTCCACATTTCTTAGTAATTTGGGCTGTAAGCTTTAAATGAATAAGACATTTATTTTTATATTTATACAGGTATTTATTTCGGAGTTACTGGATCAAAGTGGGTTTGGTGGCCACCTGGTGACTGGCTTCTGAACAGAGAGATCTTGGGTTCAAATCTCTCTGAAGACTGGGTTTTTAAATTTTGGGATTTATAGGACACCCCTGAGTCCAACCAACTCTGATGGCTATCTGACATTAGTTAAGGAAAGTAAAGTAAAGGCGCTTGGTCCATGTGTTGGCCACATGAGACTCTCCTTAACTGTTGGCCTTAAAAACAGATGGCAAGGTTTGAAAACAGTAACTTTTTTTCTTTTTTTCTACTGGATGAAGAAAATGAAAAAAAGCTGATGACTTTTTTAATACTAAAGTGATTTAATGTTGAATAGGTTTTTAGTATTACTAGTGCAGTGAAAAGATGTTACAATAATTAGAGCCTTAATATGTTTAACATGAAAGAAATCACAATCAATTTATTTTGGAAGACTCCTTAACTAATTTCCATTTTTGATAGAATAATCAGAACCAAATGGTAACAATTAGTTAATTAAATAATAAATAAAGATAAACAACTCAATTGTGAAAGAAATTTTTTTTATTTTTTTTGGTTCTGTAAAAATAAGAAATTTTGGATATAAAAAAATACAAACAATCTTGAAAAAAGGTTTTTCATTTTTGCATTTAGATTTTTGTAATAATATTATTTTGAAACAGCTGCACGGATAAGTTCAAAGGTGAAGAATAAAACTTGAGACTCATCTGATCTGAAACATGATGTAGCTGTGGCTCTGATTGACTTGTGGCAGAATGGCATAAACCATATGACTTACTATCAAGGGGGCTAGAGTATGAAACCGGACCTGAGCTAATTTGTGTTTATTGAGCACTTAAAGGTAGCATGGAAACCTTCTTCAAGATACTCCTCCACCCCAAACGTCTACAAAAGAGATTGGACCAAAGTGCACTGAGCTTGTTATAAGCATGAAAAATGTGCTACCCAAAAGCAGTTAAAAAAAAATTCCAAGTCATAGGTCAGTGACTAAAGCTACTCCCCCCCCCCCCCCTTTCATTATTTTGTCTCAATAAAACAATCTTGTTCTCTGCTGAGCATACCTCTAGTTGTGATATGATGCATTTTAATCTTGTGTGCAGACATGAACAGCAAAACTTTATCCACATTCTCCTTCATCTGAGAGTAGGTTGATGGTGCAGTATGAGCTCCTTCAATCTCTTCGTTAGCTGCAGGAAACATGGGACACAATTAGAATGGAATCATTAGCGGAGTAGAAAGTAAACAAACATGTTTGCGTCTGAGGTTTAAAAACTTAGAACTTTAAATACGACAGCAGCTTTTTACCCATTATGCAGGATATTTTTTTTACAAGCAACTTTAAAACCTTTTTCTTATTTGTTCCAACATTCACACAGGATTCAAATCTCTAACAAATTGATGTTTTTATTTTAGTCTCCTAGTTCCAGTGTCTGGTATGGCGCTGAGAGATTGGGCTTAGGAACTGTTGGGTTCAGGACACCCCTGAACAGTGGCAAATATGACATATGAACCAAAGAACAGCAACTGATAATCATTTGGAAAGCAAAGGCAGCCATTGGGAAAGATGACCATTACATCATCTGAAATATGGGTTACAAGGTCTGAAAGGGTTACTTTACATTGACTTTTTCAAGCCTATGGTATGTACTAATTGGAGCCCAAATGGCTTTGTTATGGAGTGTGTGTATGTGTTTATATAGTAACAGTGGAAAGAGGATAAAGATTGGTTGAGACTGATGCAACATAGATGGCATTGCCATCACTTGGACTTAGTTAGGACAGACAACTCCAGAACATAAGACTGAAAGGTTGTGTTATTGTAGTGGGTTTATGTTAAAGAATATTATTACTAAAGTCTATTACAGTTATTTCATCTCATTTCAACTTGATTTTGTCTATACTATAATAAAAGTTCCATTTAATTTTCTTCACAAAAGGAAGGTATTCAAGTTTTTTAAAAGTTTTATTAGTTAAGTTAAGATACATTACTTCACAATGGTTTAGTTGTCTACCAGCAGTTTGGTGCTACAGGTCAACGACCAGTAATAACAACTCTCAGAGTACATTTAAAGGATTGGTGAACAGGAAGTCTTTAAGTCAGTTCAATGAATCCACAAATATTTTTTCATACATCAGTTGCATCTTACCCACCAACTGTCAAGACTGGTCAATACTGAGTTTTATTTAATGGATAGTGTTCATTTCATACTTGAACTACATCAGTTACAAACTATTTTTTAAATAAATTCTGTTGTGCTCAAGTAAATAGGGTACATTTACACTGAACATAATAAGGCACAATTTCCTTATCAACACATATAATTGCAGTGTATGCAATTGATTCTTGATAGTTACAGCACCAACGTGTATTAGATTGCTGAAAAAATCGGATAGCCAAAAAGGCGAGACATGTGTGTCATAACACATATGCAGCTGATTATGAAGTGTTCAACAGATTATGAAGAGTCAGACTATCAACAGTCAACAGTATAATTAATTTTGTTTGTGTGTGAATATGAGGGGATAAGTGAACATAACTAAAAAATAACTCAGTAAAATAGATAACTATGTATTATCATTATCAGTGTTAGAGGTCAAATTCAATCATCAAACATCAACTTGTCATTAATTTTTGTTTCAAAAAGCTAATTAATCCTTTAAAAATTAAAATAACAACAATCGATAGATCTGTTTACTTGAGTCCACAAGTTCCAAATCTCATTGGTCCATACAACCAGCTACAATTATCTAAGTGTTAGTGGGAGCAGCCAAGACTAGCTTAATTAATCATTAGGCATTGATGTGTGAAGAGTGTTATCAGGCACCATGGTTAAAATGAATGCCTCCAAGTTTTTAGAATTAGAAATTGTGACAGTCAAAAGTAAGTACTCATAAGGAGCACCTAACCAATGAAATCAGCTGGCACAAATACACACTGACACACAAAACATTCATCCTCTGAGTGTTAATAGTACAAAAAATTGGCTTAAGTCACTGACCTATGACTTGGATTAAGTCAATCAGAGCCACACCATCTCTGACATCATTTCTGAGATCCTCTACAAGATGGGCTCCAGGCTTCTTCTTCAGCTGTGAGTTTACCCAAGCCACATAGGCTGTCAGCTGTTTCTGAAACAAAACAAGACAGGAAGTAGGAAAAATAGTTGGGTAGCAAAAATACACATAGAATCATTATGTAGGTGAACCAAAAAACGTATTCACACAGATGAACCAATGAACAGTAACACAGATGAACTGAAGAACAGTAACATAACAACACATAACCAAAGAACTGTAACACAGAACTACAAAGTAACACAGATTCACACAGATGAACCAAAGAATGGTAACAAAGATTCACATAGAACAGTAACACAGATGAACCAAAAGAAAATAACACAGATGCCCACTTATGCACCAAATAGCAGTAACACAGAACTACATATATAAACCAAAGAACAGTGACACAGATCTACATAGTAACACAGATTCACACAAAGGAATCAAAGAGAGGTAACAGATTCACACAGATGAACTAAAGAACAGTAACACATAGTTGAAAAAAGAACAGTGACACAGACGCACCAACGATCAGCAACACAGAACTACACAGATGAACCAAAGAACAGTAACAGAACTACACAGATGAACCAAAGAACAGTAACAGAACTACACAGATGAACCAAAGAACAGTAACAGAGCTACACATGTAACTAGCTAACAAATGTACAAGTGTATATATACATAAAAGTTTACGCAAACAAATGGTAGAAAAAAAAACAATTTAAAGTTGACACCCCCCTTCCATGTTAAACCACTAAGACTGAACTGTCAGAACTTACTCTGAGTGCGGCCATTTTATTCCCCTAAGTCATAACAACAAACAGTTGCTGATTAGCTAAAAGAAACAAAATTTAGCTGGTACTAGCTAAAAGTAACTCAATCTAGGCTGGTACACTATAAATGTGGTCCCTATCAACAAGAGGCATACACAAAATGTTCATAGAGCATCGGACAGTCAAATGAATACTTTTTAGAAGTTAGAAAACATGGATGAGTTAAAGAGAAGTGACAGAAAAGTTTTTGAGTTAGGATCTGGGTTCAAGTCCTGTCTGAGATTTACTAGTGTCTTGATTTTATACCAACAAATACCCCCCCCCCCCCCACTTTTTTCCCTCTCTAACACAGACTTGGCAACAAACATCACATCGGGGGGGAGGTGTGTCAATAACAACTTGTGGACAGCAGTAGAGAAAAAGGGGGGGGGGGGCAATGAGAGAGATGCCGAGGGTCTCCAGGCTAATCCACAAAGTTGTCATCACCAGTTTGTGTTGTCTGGCTTGAGAGTTGACTCACACACAAATAGTGACTTCACCGGATTACGTTATTAGACAGAGCGTCCCGTGCGACCACACGCCGTGCAGTGGCATTATTTCTGACTTAGACCTTGAAATGACCTTGAAATGAATAGAAGTAAGGCATATATTAAACACAGCTACGGCCTCAAACAGATCGCGACAAGTTTGTGGGTTGAGCATGTCAAATATATCTGCATGTAGGCTTGAATCTATTGGCCTACACCTATACATAACAGGTGTCACACCTTCAAGGGTTATCCATTAATAAAGTTCACTTGAAAAACTATTTTAGTTGTTTTTTTCCCTAGGTCCATGAAATCTCTGTGTATGTGTGACTGTGTTTAATAAGAGAGAGAAATCTTTCAGTGATATAAGAATTTTATATATAACATCTAATTTTCTTTCACAATAGTATTTTTGAGACGAGATTTGCGATATATGTACGCTTATATCAAACTGGTTTTCGCAGGGTGAAAACCAGCAACCAATGTTGCAAGGCAGGCACTTGACTCGAACCCACGAGGAAAGTGGGCAGACCCAAGCAAACCTGGAAGAGGTCAGTCATCAGTGAAGCTGAGGGTACTGGAATGACGTGGGAGCAGATGAAGAAAGCTGCTCAGAACCGAGTTCGGTGAAGAGGTGTGGTTGCGGCCCTATGCTTCCTTGGGAGTGCACAGGATTAAGTCAGTAAGTATATCAAACTACACGCGACCTATTGAGCAAAAAAAAAAAAAGAATGTAACCAAATACACGCGTCGGGACTAAAGATACAATGTGTGCGACTGACGAGATAGAACTTTACACTATAAACACTAAAGACAAAAATGATTCCAATTACCCGGAATATCCCATTGTATCTGATGTAGTACCTCGACCAGGCACTTGTCATTGTCAGCTAATCCATATCCAGATCCAGGAATATTAAATTTTAATCCAAAAAGGAAAACTGACCGCTAACTAAGGATCACGTGTCTAGTACGTATCACAGAGGCTCATCATTGTTAGCTAATCTCCACATCCACAATCTATGAATATTTTAGTCCGGTGTCCAATACGACAATAATATCCATTAGTCAGACATCAATGCACATCACTAGTGACTCTTCAAACAAAGCTCAATCACACAACTGTCTTCTAATGACCTCTTCTAGATAATGATTTGAATTAAAAACGTGGTATTTTACACAGACCACTTTAGGAGAACTTAAATTAAAATCCTGTCGATAAACAGATTTCTCAGCATCAGATGTGGCAAAATAGGCAGGTCGCAACTGGGTCAACATAGCCACGTGATCAAAACAGTACCTTACTATTATCTTAACAGACGAAAAAGAAGTGTTGTATAAGCCATCAGCCACACAGTGGTGTTAGAATGAAATAGTTGCATTGAGTAATCATCGCTAACTAATCCAAAACAGAAAGAGACCCAAATGAAGTAGTTCCATCCAGTTTTTCATAACTTCAACAAATAGAACGTAATCTTCTTTGTAAAAACTTGGCAGACGATCTCAGTCAAGCAGAACTGCACACATGGCACGCCAATCATCAGCTAGATCCAGGTATGTCTTGATTCACACAATAATAAGCAATGGCAAGAATCTGTCAGACACACAGAGAGGCTAATTAAAGACGATGTAGAGACTATTAGGCCTCGAGAGAACAGACTTAATGCTACACGTCTCAGACAGGTTGTGGGGAGGAGGGGGGGTGTATGTAGACTGGTACATCGAAGCGAGCTATAATTTGATGTACCTAAAAGCATATCCTCTATTCAGGTCATAAGGTGACATTGCAAATAACCAAATTGCCGCTTCAGTTGAATACCAGCTAATAAAATTATACAACAATTTACGTTAGGATAGATGCAGGTTTCATTAGTCAAAGAATAAAACTCTAATTTACAAAAGGAGAAAAAAATAGAACTGCTATCTTGCAGGTTTCATTAGTCAAAGAATAAAAACTATAATTTATGATAGTAGAAAAAATAGAACAGAACTGCTATCTAAAATAACAACAAATAGAAAAGAATTGTAGTCCATAAAAATTACGTTAAAACAGTTGAGCAAGTAGACAAGAAGACTGCAATAATTTGTCAAAAAGAACAGAACTATAGGCTACAATAGCTGAGCCAATAGAACAGATCTCTATGTTAACATAACTCTCTATTTTAGCCGCATAAGATGAATGGGATCCTATTGTTTACTGAAAACAAAGGCTCGATACTCTTGCTGCTCAATTACACAATGAGGTGCAGTAAAACAATATCTTCATTTGTCTTTTAACCGGATGACACCTAGATCCAATTACATTAAGTATGACACCTGTGTCTATGAGAGAATGACTCATATATTTACCACAAGTTTTAGGTTTGTCTTTAACCACTAGCAGAGTGATGGGATGCTAAATTAAAGCAGGCATTAGGCCTCCGACAGTAAACAGAAAAAGAAAACAAGACTGCAAACATAAACCTAGAAGAAAGCCAGTACAGTATCTTTAGTTTTAAAACACCAACCTGTATAATTAATGACAAACTATTACAGTTAATTAATAGATCAGCATTCATCACGACCTGTCAAAGAAAAATGTGTACATCCCTAAATATAGATCTATAACCTCGCGTAACGACCGCGTAGTTAGAAATGAAAACCTAGTAAGTATTGAGCACTACCATCAAATAGCAACAAAACACAAAGTCCAGTGTTTTATAAGAGTCACCATCTGCTCCAGGTACACACCCACGGGGGGACACACTCACAGCATGCACGCGATGTCACGACATTAACTTACTCCCCCATCCCTACACACACACACACCAGGTGCGAGAGGTCACAAGGTGAGCAAGCTTTACCCAGTGGGTGTTTTATTTTAAACAATAGACCGATATCCTACAGGAACATAGATCCCAGAAACAGAATGCACAACACTGTCCCACTGTCCAAAGATGTCGAGGATCACCTGACGCAGAAGTGCGTCCCAAGACACATGTTCAGGACACCGGTGAGTGTGACGGCGCATGTAACCATGGAACTGGAATGTCGATCGTTTGCTGGAAGCCAAGCGTGGCCCTGTTTCCTCACACGGGAGATCAATACTGACCTACTTCAAATGACAAGCTTTGAAGTTGATTCAAGCAAGTTTGCTTTGAATAATGCCAGGGATGCTCAACACGCGTGTAGACAAGAAGCATTCCCATATACTTTTTTTTTTTTGTTTTTAAAATTCAGCTAATTCAAATTATTGGGGAACAGAAAAAAATAAAAAAAGGGGGTGGGGTGGCAGGAGTTAAACATGTAACAGGCTTTTATGCACATTTAAAGAAATGCTCTTTCTTTGAAGTTAGAAAGTTCTCTGTTTAAAAAAAAACACAAAAACTTTGTTAATTCTGACAAGAAAATACTTTGTAAGAAACTGACCAAGATGTCTTCAGTTGCTTTTGATGGTCGTGTGTTCATCATCAGTCCCCCCCCCCCCCGACTTGCAATGTGGAGGTCATGTGACGGTTTGTGTAACCAAATCTCTCAACTCTTTCTGGTCAGTCCTTAGCAGAATATCAAAAGAGTGCCGGCTTATTCTTGTCCAAAAATTATTTGTTTCTTCATGCTCTTCCTATTGTACCGTGAAGGTTGACTTTTGACAATGTTGTCTTTAAAAATATGTATCCATCCTTTTAACCAGCCAAAGTATTGACTTGTAAAAATACATCTTCATTTTCTTCTCCTAACATCTGACACCCAGCAATTTTCTGTAGCATTTACTCTCTAAGGCTTGGGTTCTTCAGCGTCCAACTTTCACATCCATATAGGGGTACTTGTGTTTTGGAAAACATCAGAAACCTTCCAGCCCTAAACATTGAAAATACACTTTTAATTCACACCCAGCAACTGGCATCTGATCTAAGAGATCTAACCCTCCAACAAACATACAAGTGAAAAGGTAATAAAGAAAACAAGAAGGAACAGGGAGACTATGGGGGGGGGGGGGGGTCAGCGGAGCAAACATATTTCATATTTACATGAAGACTAGACCATTGAAATGTTTTATGCAAGATCTAGATCTAAAGACAAAAGTGCTCATGATAAAAATTCATATCATTAAGTTCTTTAAACCAAGCGAAATTCTGTGAAGCCTGTAAAAAAACAAAACGATAAATTCCTTGTCATCTCTTTTTTTTTTTTGTCCTGGTACAAGTCAATGAAAAAAATCCTTAAATTGGGACATTTTAACCTTCAGTTTGGGTCAACTAATTTTTGTTCCCAAAATCTTTATTGTTTATGCTGTAAAATAAGTGTGATAGTTACAAATAAGCAAACTTATTTACTTTTGTCTCATTTATGTCCCAATTTTTGCAAGAGATCATATGAAATGGATTTATATTTGACAAGTGATTGCCTATATTTCTTAGCTAAAAAAAAATAGTTCTATTGAACAATAGTAGTAACTGGAGCAGGACTAATGAAAGAGCTTAATTGAAATTTAAATACAATTAATCTTTCTTGTGGAAGACAATACAACAAAAATGGTTTAATGTGTCTCAGAAATAAAGAAACAAGAAAAATTATTTACAGCCTGGTAACTCTGGAGGGGGACAATAACACATAATGATAGTTGTTTTTTTTCCCTAGAAATCAAAGAGGCACCATTTGGACCACTAACATTCCAAGATCACTTACCAGAGTAAAATTTTAGTCACCTCGGCAACCAAATCCATTGAAAATATTATTATGTCAGAGATTAATTGTTATGAAAATAAATAAAATATATGATAAAAAGGAGTTTCCTGAAATATTAAATTCTTGTATGTATAAATATTTACAAAAGAAGAAAAGATATAAAAACAACTTTATGATGGTGATCTATTTATTGGAAAAATTGCTTTCCCAATCACCAAATAGTAATTTCTTGCAAAGTACCTGAGTACTTTTTAGCTTCATGGTAATATTAAATTCCTACCTGCCATTCCACTAATATTTGTGCATCTTCACAGGCTCTTGCTGGTGAGCCAGAAGGGTAGCGAGACTTTCTTGCATTTTTAACACTAGGCAACATAGTTGGGATTGGTTTGGTACTCTTGTCACTTCCAGTAGATTATCACTTCAATGTATTTACTTGCTTACAAGGTGCTTCACATTTTGAGGTAACAGAATCCACTTACTTTTCAACTGGAATAATTCAGAGTTTATGCTGCAACAAAATGTACAAACAAAATTAATTTTAGCTGTCAAAGTTTATATGAAAATGCCATTTAAAACAACTAAAAAAAAATAAATATATATATATATATAAAATTAGAAATATATATTATCTATATTTGATAAGATTTTCAAAAGCAGGCATAAGTTTTCCCTAGATTTAGGCTTTTCCCACTTAATACAGGAATTCATTCTTACCACTATATTATACTTTAGTATTAGTCAATTAGAGAATTTAGTATCATTTTTTTCAAAAAATAAATTAAAAAATTTTAAAGGTGGGTTTTGTTGTTCATAGCTCGCTAAATTTAATTTCAAGCATTTTACTTTCTCCAACTAAAAAAAAAACATAATTATTTATGAATATTTAAAAAGTAATATCTTTGTAATATTTTTCATTTGTTTTTAAAAAACTAAATATATGTGTTTCATATTAAAAAATAAAGCAATCAAGGTATTTAAAATAAACTTGCAATAAATTAAAATCTCTTACAGAAATCTCTTTACATTTGAAAAGTTTCATTCTGTTTGTCTAATATTTTTCAGGAGGAAAACTTGCAGCTTAGTTTAGAAAGCAAAAAAAAAAAATGAGCTTTTAATCCTGTATCTTTTAAAAGGGGTAGTGTTACTAGAACTAACCTAACTTTTTTATTATATAACATAACATATTTTATTGGAAAATGAATTAACTAGAAAAGTGTAATAAATAAAATAAATTATTTAAGAAAATATTTCTTTCAATAAGCTTAAACTGAGTACGGAAATACAACATATGATTTTAAACAAAATCATTAAAAAATGGATATGCTGAAAGATGTAACCTTAAAATTCTATAGTTAATACATATTGAAAAATCACAAACCTAAACACTATTAGTCACTTCAACTTTAATAAAAGATGAAAAAATGCACTAAAAATGTTATTTTTAAAAATATTTTGGTTCCGTGACATATACTAATAAGCGGAACCACTTATATGATGTTGTCATTTTAAAAAAAATGTCATGGTCCTGAATCCAATTTACAACCAATCATTCTTACATGCGAAAAAAAAAATGAAGAGAGAAATACAAAGTTTTATAACAATAGTGAAACCAATATATTGTATTTCAAGTTACTTGATGAGAGTAACACTGCACTGACAGGGTTAAGGATATATTTATTGTCTAAGCTTATAAACACTAAGATAGAGACTTTTTTTGCAATCAACTTTGTAAGAAATTTTAATTTATTGCAAAACAAATGTGTATCATCAAAGTTAAAAACATCTATCAAAAATATCAGTCATTTCAAGTTTTAACGCTATAAAAAGATTTTTTTATATTCCCTTTTTTAAAATTAGTATATTGTTAAGGAGAAGTCTACTTTTTAGAATATATTTATAATATAAATTATATTAATAATTAAATTACATATTTTTATTATGGTTAAATATTTAATTAAATTATGATTATCTACTTTCTTATTAAAGTATTATTCATTAGACTCATTATTTTACTAGATCTAAATAACATATTGTTATAACCCTATTGGAGACACAATAGGGCTAACTGTGTACGATCAGCTGATACATGTGACACAGGCCAGTAATACAGTTTAGCATGCTATGTCGATGGACAAGGGCCAGTACTAGTATGAACTTTGCATGTGAATATAACCCGTGTTATGGTCATGTGATCAGAAACCTTGTGGACCAGAGACAGAGTGCGTAAGGCAGTGCAGTTCAAGATAGGACAGCAAGGGAACTAGGACTGTTAGTCTGCCATGAAGTCGGTCCTGGTGGAGTCCTTGTTTGAAACATATGAGTACAGGAAGAGATGAGACAGTAGAGTTTAGTATGGTGATGTACACTTTAGCATTTGTAGCAGTTTATTGTGTTGCCGTTGGTGTCATTGGCTGTTTTATTTACTAATTATTAAAGTACCAGATTATTTGGAACTCTTGTTGTCAAGTTCTTGTGTTAGACGTGTTGTATGTTGAGCAGTGTTTACAGAAGTGCTGATTAGGAGATAGAGAGAATCGTAACAATATATTATAAATATATAGATCTAGAATCTATATTGTTATTGTTACAGTAGTTACGCCGAGATGGTCAATTGTAGTCAAACTGAAATTCCATTTGATTGGACCAATAAAAATTATCCTACCTAATATTAATTTAATAATGAGTAATAGTCTAGGTTTACTCTACTCTAGAATATTCGGAAAGATAGTAGATTGATATTGATAATCTAAATCTAGATTAGATCTAGAATAATCTAGATCTGTAGATCTACCATCTATATAATTATAGATCTAGATTTCAATTGTAGATTATTTAATTTTTCAATTTACTACTAGAGCAATTAGAGTTGACTAGAGTCTAGAAGAAGCCTAGATCATATGATGGCAGATCTAATCAAGACTTCTAGTCACTCTGTACAAACTAGAATAAACTATTGTATTAGGATCTAGAATCTAGACTTACTTAAATCTAGATCTAGAACTACATCTATTAAATTTTAAATCTATACAAAGCTGTCGATCCATAGGGCCGAGATGGATTGTGGGTGTAGTGGTGTGTAATTTGCATAATTACTACAAGTGTAATGCAATATTTAAATATCCCTGATTCAGTGATTGGCATATGTTGAAACATTTTGTCATTTGTACTTAACTTATTAAATATTGTTCTTGTTGAACAATTGTTGGTTATTGGCAATACTACTGTAATACTAGATCTAGTAATATAATAATATATTTATTATATTAGATCATCAGATCTAGAGTCTTATCTTCTTATATTTATACAGACGTTACTTTAAAAAAGAAGATGATTATGTTCTATTAGTCATGCATATTAACCAATGACTTAAATTCTGCTTAGTCACTGGTTTCCCAGGATAGCTCAGGCAACCCATTCCATGCTCTAATAGCACTTGGGAAGAAAGAGCATTTGTACAAATTTGTCCTAGCATAGGGAATGAGGAATGTGCCTTTATGTTTGTGTCTTTCAGAGTATTTTATTAAATTTTGTTTTTGTATTTGAAGATTATGGTTCAGTGTTTTATGTAAAATTTCTACTTTACTTTTAAGTCTTCTATCCTGAAGGCTTTCTAAATTTAGTGATTTTACTATAGGTGTTACTCTAGTCAAATGTGAATATTCATTTGTTATGAATCTCACTGCTCTATTTTGTGTCTGTTCCAGTTTCTTAATATTTTCTTGAGTTGAATGAGGAGTCCCAAACATAGGATGCATATATTCTATTATTGGTCTAACAAAAGTTAAATAACATTTTAGCTTTATGTTTTTATTTGATTTATAGAAATTTCTTTTAATAAACCCTAATGCTTCGTTTGATTTTTTTTTATAGCTTCATCAATATGGTGCTTCCATGACAGTTTTTCATTTATTATAACTCATAACCTAACCCTATAACCTAAATATAGTAATCTATGACATATTTTGAATTTACTATTATAATTTTAGTATTTAGTCTCAGAGTTAGACTTTAGTTATTTACTAATTTTAGTTTAGACTAGATCTAGAATCACTAGAATCTAGTATTCTAGTGACTAGATTCTATTCTATCTAGAGTGAGTAGATGTAATTTTAAATTTATTATAAAAATTGCTGAGTTAAAAATTCATTTTTTTTTATCGCGTTAAAAGTGGTTATCAATTTGTTTATAAAGTTGTAAATTACTCCTTGATTTACAAAGCAAATCGAAACATAAATGAAATGAAAATCTTACACAAACAACTAATTATTATTGTATCGTCCATATTGTAAATATATTAGAGAGTAAAATCAAATGTAACTTGAAAAGAGAAGAGCAGATTAAATTTATGAATGCGCAGCCAAACTAGTAAATTTTAATTTCTTTGTAAGCTTACATATGACAGACCTATATATATATTACATAAAGCAACTCGCTACCGTGTTGACAATTATGGTGCGCATCAGAGCACAGTTCAACATGAGTAGAAAAAGACATGTTGATTCTACAGGAAGGAGTGTTATAGATCCGGCTGAATGGATCTGCAGGTTATGGGAGTCTGAACTGTCTTTGGCTAAGCTCCATCCTGCGTGATACCAGTGAACTGTTTGGAGGACCTGGAGCAACAATGGGAAGTGTGTCAGTGGTCGGTTCTAGTGTTAAGTAGGACTTGCTGAAGTCCATGTCTAACTATTTGTATAAAGTATTGTAAGTAAATACATCGTCTATTATTACATCCTTCCTTTCGTTGAGCCCTTAAATTGCCTTAGATTTACTACAATAGGCCTGTGTTAATACCCCCAGATGTTAATGTTTTGACAAAGTTCACCACCATAGTTTGCTTAAAAAAATTAAAATATTTTGGCATTAATGGTCTACTGCATCAGTGGATTAAAGATTTTCTGATAGGGAGAGAACAAACTGTAATAATAAATGGTTCTAAATCAACGCCGATAACAGTAAACTCAGGTTACCTCAAGGAATAGTCTTGGGTACACTACTATTTTTAATTTACATAAATGATTTACTAAATTGCATTACTTCAGGAACAAAAGTCAGATTATTTACAGACGATTGCATAATATATAGAACAATAAAAACAACACAAGACAGATAATTTACAAAGAGAATTAGATGAATTACTGAAATGGGAATCAAATTGGAGCATGTCTTTCCACCCAGAAAAATGTCAGTTATTAACAAAAAAAAACTAAAACAAATTAGTTCCACTTATCTTATTCATGGCAAACCAGTAACACAGACTAAAAACGCAAAATACCTAGGTGTTATAATAAATGAAAAACTGTCATGGAATCCACATATTGATGAAACTATAAAAAAAAAATCAAACAAAGCATTAGGGTTTATTAAAAGAAATTTCTATAAATCAAATAAGAACAAAAAATTAAAATGTTATTTACTCTTGGTTAGGCCAATAATAGAATATGCATCCTCTGTTTGGGACCCCTCAACTCAAGAAAACATTAAGAAACTGGAACAGACACAAAATAGAGCAGTGAGATTCATAACAAACGAATATTCACATTTGACTAGAGTAACACCTTTAGTAAAATCACTAAATTTAGAAAGCCTTAAGGATAGAAGACTTAAAAGTAAAGTAGCAATTATACATAAAACACTGAACCATAATCTTCAAATACAAAAACAAAATCTAATAAAATACCCAGAAAGACACAAAGATAAAGGCACATTCCTCATCGCATATGCTGGGACAAATTTGTACAAATGCTCCTTCTTTCTTAGTACTATTAAAGCATGGAATGGGTTGCCTGAGCTAGCCAGGAAAACCAGTGACAGCAGAATTTATGTCATTGGTTAATATGCATGACTAAATGCATGACGCGTAGGACGTAATCATCTTCTTTTTTGAAGTAACGTCTGTATTATATAAGATAAGATAAGATAATAGCAGCAACATACTAGAAAACACGAAAAAAAACACCTTAAAATAAACTCGTAATTTCATTGTATCAGGGTCGGCCTCAGGCATAGGCAAACTAGGCAGCCGTCAGAACACGTGATGTTGACACCGTCATGCAGCTCTTGATCGAATGATTCAACCATAGGCCAGCGGGCATTGTAGAATAAACAATTATTTATTGGTACTGTTATTACATAAAACTCTTCTGCTCTATTTTAGATCTAGATCTTTCTAGACATAGAATCTAGACGTAATCTATATTAATTTACGTAAAAATATAAGCAAAGCTTAGATAATCTATCAATAAACTTGAAGCAACTTTAAATTGAATAAACAACTTTTTTTCTTGAATAATTCCAGTGATATAGATCTAAGCCTTTAAACCTAGACTTAGAAGACGACGCGGACAATTTTCCTGAAAACTTTTTTTTTTAAACTCTTGAATCTATAGACCCTAATGTCTTACAATCGGAAATTCCCGAACACGATAGTCCATTCAAAACCGATGTTGGCTCTAAACTCTAGATTTAAGTCTATAAGTACTCAAGCCGAATTCACATGTATTAATTTTTTATTTTGAAAAATGATAACGTCAAACTATAGAGTTTTCCCCATGTGGCCAACGAGCGAGTAATTCTTTTCTCAGCGATATACACCAACTGTATAATTTTTTGGAAAATCGTTAAAGGCTTTTTTAAGATCAGCTGTCTGGATTTTCGGACAGAGGTTTCTGCTGAATCCATGTTCCTGGATCCAGGTACCATGAAGGAGTGACTCGATTAGAGGTATTGTAAAAGAAAAGTTATTGACAAGACAATGAACTCAAAGTCATATATATACATATATATTTTACTTATCAAATGTGTGAAAGGAAAAGTATTACAAATATTTAAAAAATCTAAACAATAACTTTTGGTGGACAAAGATCAGGGATTTTCAACAATGCAGGCTGTGTGATATTAGTAGCAATGTCAACAAAGAAACTGGCAGACACGACACCTTTATCTGGAATACAGGAAAACATAATTATTGAGTCAACTTTCACTAAAGGTATTGGCCTCATATTACAGATATCAAATATTAATGATCACATTTATAAATACTCTTGGGTAACTGAAACTTTTTAGTTAATCAACAAACTAGTTTAACTTGTTGTAGAACTTGTAAAAAGTTTCTTTCAAACTCATAAAACAAACAACAAATAATAGAATAAAATAAAAATCACAAGAATGGACTGCAAGTTCCAACTCAACGTATTTAGATATGATGCTCTGAAACCAAGGGAAGAGAGAACTGGGTGTCGAATGTGTGTCATATGACGTGCATGTGGGCCTACCAAAAACGTCTGATAATGGAATGAAGGAGGAACGTTGCGTTATTTATTTCTTCACTTTAGTAGACCAACAGGCAATATGAAACCTCGATGAATACACAAAGGTATGATACGATCTAAACCTTATTTAAATAAATAGAATACTTTATTATATGCTTTTGAAACTATTTGACGTTACGCTATTTTTGCAGCATTACACTTGAAAAGTAAGCATCGTGAAAAGTTCTTTCAATCTTCGTTAGCCGTTGGCCACAGAAACGGAAGCCTTAACATCATTTACCGTATAGATCGCAAAGTCTGAAATAGTAACTTTACCTTACTACTTCACTTTTTAAAAGCATAAAGCCATTTTGTATCATCCCATGACTTTTGTCGCAGGGGTGCTGTGACAGTTGGCTTAATCGAATCTCTACACTTTTCCAGGTCAGCAGCTGCTCTTAGCAGAATATCAAGAGAGAGGCCGGTCCATTCTTTTATGTTGCCCAGCCAGCTTTTCTTTGGACGACCCTTTCTACTGTGCCTTACAATATAAACCAACCATGTCGTCTCTTCTATACAAATTTCCTTTTTTTAAAAAAAATTCAGTAAGAACTAAACTGTCGAACCAATTTATGTTGCAAGTAATCAATAGGCTTACAAAAAGTGCCCGCATTAAGTCCAGTGTCCCCTTCATCCAACTAAAATATCAGAAGTCAGTCTTGTTTAATGTGTGACTACGTGATACGGTATGCAGTTGTCACGCTGGTTTCAAGTTGCAACACAGTACGCTGCAGTTTTTCTTAGGTCTGGGCTAGGAGTTAACAATCTTCTTTTCTGTTGAAACAGAGTAGTAGACAGAGGAGTTTGATGTGATAGTCTAATATTGAAACCATCACATTATCACTAGTGTGGCTTAGCAAGACAAGCACAATATCCCTAATAAGCCCTAATATGTTAATATTGTGTGCATAGTTTTTATCTAAATCATTTTTTTTTAAAGTCACTTTCCCATTCTCTCTCTTCCTGATCTCAGAACTCATTCTCAAGACAAACATTTGATTGCCTACTACATACCATCCACAAATCGAGTTAGGAATGGGTAGTTGGGTGCATTGGGTACGTTGGTAAAAGCTACTTTCAATACCCCATTGTTGTATGGAAACTGCCAGACTGTACCAGTCAGCTGATTGGAACCAAGACCTACTGTAATGTTTGCCAACTGTACAGCGTTAGCTGAAAGGAGAAATAACATCTTTTTACTAGCCAACGTGAACATTTTTTAAAACTGATCTCTTTCTTAATAATAATAATAATAATAATAGTAATAATAATAGTTTGTATAACACAAACATTTAGTTTAAAAATACAAATATATTTTGTAACATTATTTTAGAAAAACAACAAAACCTTTTGTATGAATGTTATAAAAATATACAGGAAAATCGCCTCTCGTATTAATAATCTCATTTATATATTACTATTAATGGTGAATTTTGGTAAAAATTGTGTATTTTTTTAATGAATAAAATACTTGCATATTTAATTTGAAAAAAATAAAAGGTTCGCTTTCAGAAAAGAAAAAAAAATTCCTTGCTCCAGAACTGTGTAAGATCTAAAATATCACGATTTCGGATTTTAAATATATTTTAAAAAATAGTTTTTGCGATCTAAACGTGACGGACGGACGAACAGACAGATCACATAAAATTAATAGCGGCTATTACTCTTCTTAGGCCGCCAATAATAATAGTAAATTACCTGGCAGACATTGTGGGTACGGGTCCTTAGGTAAATCTGATGACTGACAGGTGCCATTTTCAGTTATGTAAGTTTTTTCCTGTACACAATAGAAAGAACTTAAAGTAGATAAGAACAATAAGAAGAACACACACTCACACACACATACACACATACATACACAAATACAATAACAAACAAAAATGCTAACGGCAATCCCCAAACTCCAAAAGCACAGTTAAGGAAGATTTTGATTTTAACCCCCCCCCCCTTCAAAATTTACGATAAACCCCCTCTTCAATATAAAAAAGTAAATTACATATTCAAAATTTTGAAGGGGTTTTTGAGTTTAACCCCCCCCCCCCTTTCAGAAGGATTTGAAGAAAAAAAATACCTCCTCAATATAAAAAAAAGCTACTTACGCACTCAAAATGTTATGAGTGTAGCTAAATTTGTTTTGACTCAGTTTTGAGTTTAAACCCCTCCTTCAGCGGGGTTTGAAAGTAAAAAAAATACCTCTTTAATATCAAAAACAAAGAAAAATTATACACTCTAAATTCTATGAGCGTAGCTAAAGGAGTTTTGAGTTTAAATCCCCCCGCCAGCGGGGTTTGAAGCTAAAAAATACATCTTCAATGTAAAAAAAAAAGCAAATTATGCACTCAAAATGGTATGAGCGTTGCCAAAAGGGGTTTTGAGTTTAAACCCTCCTTCAGAGGGGTTTGATGCTAAAAAATACCGCTTCAATATAAAAAAAAACAAATTACACACTAAAAATATTTGAGCGTAGCTAAGCTAATTGGGGATTTTGAGTTTAAACCCCTCTCCTACAGATGGCTTTTTTCTAAAGCTTAAAACCCCTCCAGATAGTTTTGAGTTTAAAATTCCCTTACAGAGCGTTTTGAGGTGAAAAATCTTTATCTTAAATATTATTCTAAAGCAAACTACAATTTTCAAATTCTATGACGGTAGCTAAATTGGGGTGTGAATTAAAAAAAAAAAAACAACTCCAGAGATTTTTTAATATACAACACCCAAAAGATAATTTTGACGATAAAACTTCCCTTTTCGATATACAATCTAAAACAAACTATAGTCACCTAATACCAAGAGCGTATTCAAGAGAGGTTACACATTTCTATCCGTAGCGGGGCTCCATTAATAAATTGCAGTCAATAGTCATCTGCCGAAATTGAAAAGCACTAAATGTGGCTCTACAAAGATGGCTAAGACAGATTTTAGGAGTCAGTAATAGAGATCGGGTCTAAATCAAGGAAATGCTATGCCGAACTGGGAGTCGACCCCTTAGTAAGATTGTGACAAAGCGTCCCATGAGGTTTGCGGGACATGTTCTCCAACAAAATGAATTACGCATAGTAAGAGTAGCGAGAGGGTCTAAGTCAGTAAGAATAGCACATTAGGTTTTTGAAATAAAACTTTTTAATAGCAGGAAAATGCACTGTAGATATCTCAGAATATACATTTTGTTGGCTTTCAATACCAGAAATAGTGCTTGGCGGCGGGGCTTTGCCCCGCGCTGGGGGAGCTACTAGCGCTCCTCCAGACCCCCTTGCCGGCTATGGCGGGGAGTCATCAATTTTTGCACTAACTTCAGGAAGAACCTATTTTAGGACACAATAAACGTCTTTCGAAAGAATGAAGGGTCAGAATGTAATAAAGATAACTCCCCCCAAACCCCACCCCACCCGAAAAAAAAAATCCTGGCTACGCCCAATATATATATATATAGATACACATAATACCTGTTAGACTTGTTAAAGTTTTGTCCAAAAAAAAACAACAACATAAAACAATGAAACCTTTCACATTTCTATTCTTCCATATTTCCAAGTGTATGTCAGTCAAATGGTAAAATTTAACTCTAAACTGATTGTCGTCTGTTATTGAATTGCCTTATTAACAATTACCTAAAGTCCTAATGGTACGAAGATGTTCACGCTGATTTAAAGGCAAACATACTTACACTCTGAAGGTCATTGACTACAGTTGTGTTGCCAAGAGCAACAGCCATGATCTTAACTTTGTAGTCGATGTTCACAAGGGAAATGACCTGAAAAACAGCAGAAGACATGTAGACTGTTTACCAGGGTCAGTGTGCGTTGGTTCAACATTTACAGCGTTTCGCTTTTTAATGATAAATAATACAAGCAAAATATATAATAAAAAAACAACAACAAACAAAGTGTATATCAGGGAAAAAACTGTACATTTATGGCCATATCTTTCAGCACAATAAGATTTAATTCCCTTAATTAATATCAAGCTAAATGAATTAATTACAAATAATTAATTGACTAATTGTTAATTCTTTTTAGTTGATTCATGTTTTGTTAGGTACAATAAATAATTAAAGCTTCAACTTGATCTGAGAAAGTGTGTGGGAGAAATAACGTGTTCAACATTTGCACCAGACAGACAGACATAGTGAGTTGATATAAGCGTTGTAACTACTTACATCTTTTTCAATATTGTAACTGTAGAAAGACACCTGGTCAGGTGAGCAGACTTTTGTAGGATCTTGGTCTGCTGAGACCAGCGATAGAACTAAGAAGCAAATAATCTTTGAAATCATTGTGACATTTAAGTCTACTCAAGTACGTGAATTGAATGCGATCAGCAGTTTTTATTTGGAACCTTTTTATAACTCTCTTATCTAAATATTGTCAGTTTAACAGACCTTTCTTTTCCCGTGACACTTGTTATCATGTGAGTTCTTAGTTCGGCCCACATTCCATCTCCCCAAGTTCCTTTCCTGTAACTGTCAATGGTTACAATATGTAACTTTAGTTTAAAAAGTAAAAGCTAGAAAATGTATACAAAAGTACGAACACTTTCAAACTATAAACATATAATTAAATCACGTGTCATGAAACAGTTGACATCTGCGGTTTTACCTTGAAGTTGGTAAACCTGGTTTTATATAAATTTTCTTCGTATACATATAGAAGAACAGAACTAATACATTACGGGATAGACGATAATAGAGTTCTTAAATCTGTTTGAAGATGTAACCATATGTCATTTTGCTGTCACTTGCATTTTATCTAGAGGAAAGATGGCAGCAGATAGTCCCTGGAAGAGACACCTGGAGTTCTAAGACACACATGTGAGACTAAAAGAAGGGCCCTTGTCGAAGACAGACACAGACGACAAAAAGAAGACTTGGAAAGACCCCCCCCCCCCCAAAGACTTTGTCTGCATTAAATGTGGCAAAATATGCAGGTTGCAATTGGAGCTCAGTCGTCATGTGAAATACTGCACCCATTCTTTATTGTCGGATTCGAAGACAATGTCTTATACTTATTTATGAATCAGTAAAGTAAAGAAAAGTTCCCCTTTCAAACCTTGCGATTTGTAGGTCAGATGACGTTAAGGTCATCTGTTTCTTTGGCCAACAGTTAACGAGCAAGGTATCATGTGGCCAGCACAACGACGACCAACTGCCTTAACTTTCTCCAACTAAAGTCAGGTACCCTTTAGAGTTGAGTGGACTTAGGGGCGCCCTAAAAATCCCGAATTCAAAATCCCAGTCTTCACAGAGATTCGAGGACAGAACACCAGGTTCGGAAGCCAAGCGCTTAACGAACCAGACACCGCCCCCCCAGCCTCTTAATTAATAATGAAACTAACTTCTTTAAATTAGGCTTAAATATAGTAATGAAATCTTATCTGGAGTGTGTTAACATAATAGTAGGATCAGTACACATGTATATTGCCTGGCTACTGGAAACAGATTTAGTGTGCTTTGAATGAAAAAATTCACTAGTCTTAAGTCAGATTGTCGTATCGATAATTTCCGGGTTCGAACCCTATCCGCTGCGGAAAGGTTTGGACTAGGATGTAAGAATAATAATATTCCATTGTGAAGGAACATCCGGCACATTTAAAACAAATACACAAACCAATTCAGCCAATTAGTTTCAGTGGTAGTATGGCGAGATTATGATGTTACTTTTTTGTTGCTAATTTGGTATGAAAGAGCTTTGCATATATCCCCATGCATGAATATGAACTGTCTACTTGTTTTTGAATGAGATAGTTTTCCTTGTATGAGAGAGAGAAATCGTTAGTCTGTTGTTATCTTGTGGTGGAACAAGACGTTAATTCGTTAGCAGTACAAGTGTAAGTGTGTGAGATATTGGATATTAAACTTATTGTTCTTCTTGAGCTGAAAGTTGAGAGAAGTGCTGTTGTTTTGTAAGCAACGTTTAGACATTATTTAATAGTAATAACGTTTGTCGGCTTTGTGGATCTTTGGAGGTCGAAATGGTAGAGGTTGTAAGTTTTTGTCTTCACACCTCTAGAGGAGCCAGGAGAAGAACCTGACAAGTAGCAAGATGAACAAGTTTCTGTCACGCATATCCTTATCTCGCTCGTATACAGCGTGTACAGTTGCACAATAGGATTTCCCTTGAACCTTCATCTTGTCTAACATAAAGCGCTTCCCTAGCGCTATTAGAGCATGGAATGGGTTGCCTGAACTAGCCAGAAAACCAGTGATTTGGCGGAGTTTATGTCATTGGTTAATATGCATGACTAAATACATGACGCGTAGGACGTAATCATCTTCTTTTTTGAAGTAACGTCTGTATCATATAAGATAAGATATATATATATATATATATATATATATATATATATATATACAAACACGCACACATACACATATTTGTTTTATTTTATTGTGCAACGAACGTGTGTTCAGCGCCCTAAATGACAATTCTCTCCAAGTGAACAAACTTAGTCTCATCATCTAGTCACCTCTAGACATTGTCAATATTTCTCAACAATCTGCGTTAATCCACTCTGGCTTAAGAATGGTCAATGTCTATCAATACATTGTCATAGATTAAACAAATAAGAAGTTGGGGGTGTTGAGTCTCTTGAGCCCTCCCTTTCAAGATACCCCTGGTCAGTGTCTGTTTGGCTTGTAGTCCAGCCTCCTAATTGAGACTTAACGGCCAATAGTATAAAAGGTGTGGCTTGTGGTCCAGATCCTTGATTGACAACCTATCTCATAATAAACAAACTCATACCAGATTAACCTCATAGAGATTTGGCTTGTAGTCCTGCCCCTAATAAAAATTCTTCTCCAAGTAAACAAACTCAGTTCCCTCATAAAATGTGACCTCTAGACAGTGTCAACACGTTGACATTTGGCCTAATGTGGTCAGCTGTCTATCTGTGAACTCAATATTATGGACTAACCAAATAAAAGGAGGTGGGGGTTGCTCATCTCTACCTCTGGAGATATACCCCCACATCTAGACAGATTATCAGCATGACGTAGTTAATATGTGCATGTTTACTAGACCACTCAAATGTCAAGACAATCTTTTAAAATGTGCCAGACATCGCTGCTACGTATGTAATGCGCATTTATATTTTGGAGTTATATTTTTATTTAGATTAACACGCCTTGTCTTTGTACTAAAAAATATTTGGAGCATATTCATAGTTTATAGTTTTAAAAACACATTCTTTCATTTGAAACAAAAACGTTAATGTATTTCAGAACTGACATTATTGAATCATGTCCACTTTATGAATACTGGTATATTTTCTTATTAACATGGAGATTTAGTTTAAACTTCTTGTTGGACATCGTTTATCAGCGTCGACTACCTTTATATTGTTTGCCTTTCGCCTGAGTTGTTTCGATATTTAAGTGTTACCTCCGTTTGGCGTATCTGGAAAACACTCAGCGCGGAGGCGCATAACAATATTAATAGAAATACAGGTGTAGCTTTTACTATCCGGTATTGATATCCGACCGGAGCCGGATAGTACCGGATAGTAAAAAAAGTGCGACAGTCCAGCGCGCAAACCGCACGACCAGGCAGCCATCTTGGAGCTTGAGGCTTTTAGTGCTAAAACAAAGGATAAACAAACATGACATAGAACACTTAAAAGCAAATAACAACATAATATGTAACAGCAGCATTAAGGTACAAAGGTTATTGAGATAAAAAGTAAAATAAGTAAAGTTCCCCTTTCAGACCTTGTGGTCTATAGGGCAGATGATGTAAAGGTCATCTGTTCTTGTGGCCTACGATTAACAAGGGCGCCATGTGGCCAGCACAACGACCAACCGCCTTTACTTTTCCCCAGCTAACGCCAGGACTGGGTGGACTCAGAGGCGCCAGAAGATCACAAATTAAAAATCCCAGTCTTCACCAGGATTTAAATCCCGGTCCCCGGTTCAGAAACCAAGCACTTTACCGCTCAGCCGCCGCGCCTCCCACATTGAGATAAAATGTGAAGAAAATAATGCGATACATAGATAAGCTCCGAGGGCTCGAACCACAGACTTCCCAATGGGGCCCATCACCTAACTGCGATCAGGTACCAGTCTGACCTCTAAAATGACCATCTGTGTCACCCCTCTCGTAAAAAATCCTTTTCAATTTATTAGCGTTGATTGGTCATGCATCGCTAAATCGATACCCAGTGTTACGTGATTGACTCCCCCCCCCCCCCCTTAATAAAATAGCAATAAAATAAGTCGACATTTATTATTGTGTATAGATTTCCTCAGAACTGTTGGTAATTTAACAAGTGAAACATACATGGAGCTTGAAGCTGTCAGTGCGGAGATTTGGATCTTTGTTCACGCAGTTTAAATGTGTTGTCTCTTTGTAATAGGATGCATTTGGAAATGATCAGTTTTACTAGTCAGTGAGATACTTAAAACAGAGAACAACACCTGTCTACACTACGCTGGACTAGGCTGACAACATGCAGAGTCAGCGGTATAGCATAAACACAGACTATGACGAACACAGAAGCTATATCATCACGACACTACTACGTAGTTTACATTCTAATTAGTGAGTTTATTCAAGTTAAAGTGAACATAAATGTAGGTGTTACATGTATGAATATTATGTTGATTATGTTTGTGTTTTCATTTTGATGACAATATTTCACACTTTGTAAATTGTTCAGATACATTTTAATGTGCAACAACTATAGAAATAATTAGATGACATAGAAAACCATTTTTCTTGCAGTCAGCATAGCATGCATGAGATGAACACTTAGGGAGTCAGATTTCAATATCAAGTTCTACATTTCTCGTCAAACAATAACTTTAGGTGGACAAGGGCTTGGGACCTTCAATCTCTCAGGCTGGGTGAGGTTAGCAACAGCGTCAACAGTAAAACTAGAGTACAAAACACCTTTCTCTGGAAGATATGCCAATACAAAACATGGATTAATGCCAATACAAAACATGGATTAATGCCAATACAAAACATGGATTACGTTCTTTGTGAACACACCAGACACCTAGAGATCTATGGCGGCCATCGAAATGACGTCATTAACATTTCTCCTATATGACTTAGAGCACGTCTTACTGTACATGGGGGGGGGGGGGGGGGGGGGCAGTAGTAAAGTAGTGGGTACAACACTGCTAGTTCATCTTGGAATTACAAATGCAACACATGTATTTTATTACATACTAGCATTACACATCGGTTACGCCCATTGATTTTTTCCCAAGCTATATATTGTTCATTTTGGCTGGATACCCCTTTTTTTTAAAATTCCAATAAATGTTCCGCATTTTAATAAATTCGAGTATCTGTTATATTATCTTTCTCTCTCTCTCTCTCTCTCTATATATATATATTATTATAACCCAGCCCAGCACACCACCATCCAAGATAGTGCAGAAAGTGCGCACTATAAGTGACTAGACTAGGAAGGATGTTGACATTAGAGAAGAGTGTACAATTTCCCCCAAGTCTAGAGCTGCTATAAAGATGCTGTACTCAAGGCAGATGTCCTATTTGTTCGTCATGTCTCCATGTAAATAAACACATATGTCTCGTTGAGTTGCCTCCCTTCAGTTATTACACTATATATAGATATCTTTCCTTCGCTTGCTCCTGCTCTCCTACGCTCGCTCTCTTTTTCTCTCTTCCTTTTTTTTTTCTCTCTTTCTGGAACATTTTTTTTTTGTTAGAATGTCACTCCTTAACTGTTTTATTTTTTAGCATACTCGAAAAAAAAAACATCCAATGGATCGAGCCCATGCCCACAGACTTTCAGCTATTGTATTCTAAATATAGCCCTCTTGTGGTTAGCTTGACCTTTTGCTTTGCTTTCTTCCATTAAAAGGCTGGCGCAATGTTTGGTAGTAGACACCGCACCACCTCTTCTTAGACCATCACTGACATGCATACAGAAAAAAAACGCATTTTCTGAAGGCCTCAAATGAGCCCCCCCCCCCCCCCCCCCCATGGCACCCCTTCACATTTTTTTTTGACATTGTATTTAAAAAAAAATCAATTTGGTTTTATCAACGTCCCAAAACAATTTTTTTTTTAGTGTATGAATTTTAAAACACACAATTCTCTATAATAACATCAGCTCTTATCCCCGAAAACACATTTAATAATCCAACAGGTCTGTGAGTAATCCCTCACAGTCGCACTGACAATTCCATGGGATCTAAATTCTAGATGTAGGTCTTGAGGAAATGTAGATGATGATGTAGAGAAGAAGCGGTGTCACAGAGTCAAGTCTTATCTTCACAAGCACACGCGCACAATCATCTCTCTTTTTCATACTTTTAAGCTTTTTACTTTTTTGACCGTGTCTATCAAAGTCGTTTCTTACCAAGCACGTGAGAGGTAAAGTAAAAATGAGCACGAAATTTCATGCGAATCCGTTTGGCAGCTAAGATCTCTTGATCAATAAACGATCAGTCAGTCCTATTTTACGTTTAGAGTATAGAAATGGTTTGATTATAGTTAAAATCGATACAATTCTTATGCATAGTTACTTAGGCCTATAGTTATATATGCTATATAGGCCATAGATAGTTATTTCCATTAAAAAAAGGTTAACTGTCTTTCCAACGCCATAGTTATAGATAGTTATATTTTTATGTACAATTGAATTTACTAGTGTATGTAGGCCTACTGAACAGCCAAAACTAGTCATTAGTATAGATTTATGGTGAGCATTATACAGGCCTCGTATTCAGACTGAGGCCTCAAAGTAATTAAGAAAAAACGCTTAAGAGCTTAAATAAGAATCGTTCACCTTTGGACAGACAGAAACATCTAGCAACAAAAGGAATCAATTCACTTTACACACTAGAAATAAATAGAGGCCATTAACTTAGCCAAAAGTGTCTAGTCGTCTTGGAACCAATAATGGCAACGCCTTTGAACATGGAAGATGTAGCATTTTGACTGTATTATGACAGTCTAAACAAAAACTTTATACAAATCTGATCATTGCGAGACACATGAGACGTTATACAATCCTTTTATGATTTGGTTATGTTATGGCACGATTAGGAATTAGTTATATGTTTCGTAAATAGGGGGAATTTTTGACTTAATGACAATGACGCGACTAGTTAAAACGAGGCTAGGTTTTGGGGAGACATAGCGAAATGTAAACAGAATAATTCTGAAGGCTTTAGAGAGGTCGTTTTATGGACGTAGAGATTTAGCTTGACGACATTCGACAGTTCCCTCGTTCGACATTCACTACCAGCGTCGACTTACTTCTAGTGTTGGCCTTTCGCCTGTGTTACTGGATGTCGTTAATGGAGTGTTACCTCCGTTTTGCTTATCGGCATAAGACACAGCTCGGAGGCGCCTAACAGTTATCGTTACAACGCTAAAAGTTTTTTTTTTTTTATGGATTGAGTGCTACTTACCGTCAACAAATCTTGATATGATTGGAACATTAGGTGCATTGGGGTCGTTGGTAAAACCAATCTTGACCACTCCATTATTGTAAGGGAACGTCCAGCCTGTAGCGTTCAGCGTGTTAGAGCCAAAGCCAATGTAAATATTCGCAACGGGTACGGCGTTAGCTGAATACAGAGTAAAAGACAGATAGAGATACATAACAATAAACTAGCAAAATATGAAAAAAACATAACTTATCTACAACTATATCTCAATAATGTAGAAGTTAATTTCGTTTTTTGATATTAAACTAAATAATTAATTACCAATACATATATGACAAATTGGTTAGTTTTTAAAAATTGATTCATGTTTTGTTAGATACGATAAATAATTGTTTAAAGTTTTAACTTCATCCAAGAATAAATGGGTGTGTGGGAGAATTGAATTCTCTCACACACAGTCTCTATCTCTTCTCAGACCATCACACAGCCTCTCTCACGCACATAGTCTCTATCTCTTCTCAGACCATCACACAGTCTCTCTCAACACATAGTCTCTATCTCTTCTCAGACCATCACACAGCCTCTCTCACACACATAGTCTCTATCTCTTCTCAGACCATCACAGTTTCTCTCTCTCTCACCTATTTACAGTATCTCTCTCTCTCTGTCATACCAACACATTTTCTCTCTCTCACAAACACTGTCGCTCTCTCTCACAAACGGCCTCTCTCTTTCTTACACACACACACGGTCTCTCTCTCTCACACAAACACTGTCGCTCTCTCTCACACTCACACACACTGTGGTTCTCTCTTTCTCTCACACACGGTGTCTCTCTCTCTCACACACAAACAATGTCGCTCTCTCTCACACACACACAAACATTGTCGCTCTCTCACACACACACACACAAACACTGTCGCTCTCTCACAAAAGGTCTCTCTCTCTCTCTCTCTCTTTCTCTCACACACGGTCTCTCTCTCTCTCTTTCTCTCACACACGGTCTCCTCTCTCTCACAAACACTGTCGCTCTCTCTCACACACGGTCTCTCTCTCTCTTTCTCTCTCCCAAACACTGTCGCTTTCTCTCACACACGGTCTCTCTCTCTTTCTCTCACACAAGGTCTCCTCTCTCTTTCTCTCTCACAAACACTGTCGCTCTCTCTCACACACGGTCTCTCTCTCTTTCTCTCACACACGGTCCCTCTCTCTTTCTCTCACACACGGTCTAGTCTCTCTCACAAACACTGTCGCTCTCTCTCACACACGGTCTCTCTCTCTCTCACACACACGGTCCCTCTCTCTTTCTCCCACACACGGTCTCTCTCTCTCACACACACAAACACTGTCGCTCATTCTCACACATGGTTTCTCTCTCTCACACGGTCTCTCTCTTTCTCTCATACACGGTCTCTCTCTCTCACACACACACAAACACTGTCGCTCATTCTCACACATGGTTTCTCTCTCTCTTACACGCGCTCTTTCTCTCACACACGGTCTCTCTCTCTCTCTCACACACAAACACTGTCGCTCTCTCTCACACACGGTTTCTCGCTCTCTCACACGTCTCTCTCTCACTCTTACAAACACACAATCTTTTTGACACATACACAAAATCTCTCTCTAACACACAAATACACATTCTCTTTTCACAACGACACACCCTCTCTGTCTCTCATAAACACACGGTTTCTCTTTCTTTTTCACAAACGCTCAATCTCTCTCTCTATATATATTTTTTAAAGAGAAATGCGGTATTAATACTATATTTACTCTCTAATCTCAACCTAAAACTTATTGTTTTCATGTAGAAGGTAAAAAGATACAGGGAGAGATCCCAGAAGTGAATGAAATAATGGTCTAAAATATTTTTAGGTAATGTGACCAAGATTTAGTTCTAAATACTTACCAGGCAGACATTGAGGATACGGGTCTCTTGGAACTAAATCTGAAGATTGGCAGCTACCAGTCGCATCAGTTGCATAGGATTTACCCTGTGATGATATATCTTAAAATATATGCCAGTGCGGGGTGTTTAACAAAAAGATACATTCTGATTTGAATAATTCATGACGCGAACATCATTCATGGCGAATATACAGACCAATGATCGCTACTTATCTTATAAAATACAGACGTGACTTCAAAAAAGATAAGTACGTCCTACGCGCTATGTGTCTAGTCATAGATGTTAAGTTTAATGTTAACCAATGACCTAAATTCTGCCAAGTCATTGGTTTTCTTAGCTGGCTTAGGCAACCTATTCCATGCTCTAATAGCACTAGGGAAGAAGGAGCATTTGTACAAATTTGTGCTAGCATATGACGCAATATGGCAGCATTCATCTTTGTTTTTCCGAGTATGTATTATGTTTTGTTTTTGTATGTGAAGATTATGGTTCAGTGTTTTATGCATAATTGCTACTTTACTTTTGAGTCTTCTCTCCTGAAGGCTTTCTAAATTTAGCGATTTTACTAAAGTTGTTACTCTAGACTCTGGTCAAATATGAATATTCGTTCGTTATGAATCTCACTGCTCTATTTTGTGTCTGTTCCAGTTTCTTAATGTTTTTTTTTAGTTGAGGGGGTCCCAAACAGAGGATGCATATTCTATTATAGGCCGAACCAAGGTTAAATAACACACACACAAAACATACAGAATTAAGATAGGTATCGAAGTAGACAGCCTCCAATGCAATAATTTATCGTTTGTTACGATACGAAACAAAGTCAAGCCCTTTCGTTATGATTCCCAACCTCGAATTTCCAATCCAGTGGTCGTTTTATAGAATATTATTTGCATTTGCTTTCGCTTTTAGTAAGATTTGAATGTTACAATTATTGCTCTAATAAATATTATCAGAGGCTTTCTACATGAAACTGTTTGTCATCAAATTTAAACAAAAAGCATGAGACTTCAATGTTTAAAAAAATGTTTGAACCAAATAGGTTCTTACTTAATATATGTCGATCTATAACCAATATTTAGAAACATATTAAAATGGCATTTTTTAAAGAGATACAGTGTAGGTCTATGAATGCCTTATTGGATTTTGTTTATATATTAAAAAACAAACAAACAAGAAAAACTGTTTCAGTCATTGAATACGAAATTAATTTTGTGTAATAAAATACCTATTGTCCTACTGCTAACTTAATCACTTAAAAATATCTGACTTACATTAGCCAGGTCGTTGACCACACTTGTGTTGCCTGTTACTGCTGCCATGAGCTTCTGCTTGTAGTCTAGTGTAACAAAGGATAAGACCTGTAACAAGTGAGAACAACAACACAGACACATGAAGACTTAGTTGACCATGTAACAGGGGGCTGGCTATATTAGGGGATTAGCACGAGTCATTGAAAACAAAGTTATCTCCTCTTTGTTGAGTTTTCGGTTTTCACGTTCCAGCATAAATTACAGCAACATGGAAAAAAGGAGAGGAAGCGGTGCGGAGAAATGTGGGTACGAAATAAGGTAACATAAAGAAAAAAGAAAAGGAATAAATTTTGAAATAAATGAGTAAACTAAACATTGTCAAGCACGTTATATATATATATTTATATAGTGTTGTTGCTAACATAATAATACAAATTAATTAATGCTACAAGCGAGGGGCTTAAAAATTTGATTATGCAATTTTAAAAAGTGCAAATAAATTATCCTCTACTTTTTAAAATACATAACAAATCAACTCTTCCTATAAACTGTACGCCATATACACCGAAATAGCTATTTATCTATCATTCTCCGCCATAGACGCAGATCTCAACTAGGTGAAGTATACATCTGAATACATCTTGAACTTCTTTGATGGAGTTGACACGAAAGAGGGCAGGAAATAAACAAAGAATCTCGTTTTGAAATCAGCACTACTCACATCCGTCTGAATATCGTAGTTATAGAAAGAGACTTGGTCTGGAAGACAGATTGTTGTTGGATCAGTCACAGCAAGCACCAGCGGTACAAACATGACAAATATTTTTGATATCATTTTGCAGTTGATGTTAGTTTTGGATGAAGAACAGAATGTGATGATAGCTTGTGAGTTTGTTCTATGACCCGAAGACGAGTTTTATTGTGTGAGATCTTATCTTAATCAACTCAACAGACACCAGTGTTCTCAGGACACTTTCTGACCTAGACTACAGTAGAGGAAATAACATTAACAATAAACTTAGGGTCGAGTTCTTTGAGGTCAATATAGAATGATTTAGAGTTGTCTCTTCGAAAGGCTATTGCTCTCAAGTTTCTCAACAAATATTGGGTCACAATTAGTATGTTTTTCACTAAGAGTATGTTTCCTATTCAGAGTCACAATATTTGCGAAAAAATAAATAAATCAAAGGTGGTTATTTGAATAAGTTCATGTTGGCCCATACAATTGTTGGAACAGTCAAACATATAGATTAAATTCAGTGCCGCATTTGCGTTCTTTTTTTAAAACTTGAGTTGAGTGACTTATTTGTAACTGGTTTATTGTATGTAAATAAATAGATTTGATTTTCTTGCAGCATTTGTTTCACGCTAAAACAGGACGGTATTCGAACAACCTATTTGATAATAAGGTCCACAAGACTTCAATGGGAACACTGCATATCCAGGGGGGGGGGGGGGCGGTAGGGGCGATCGCCCCCCACTCAACCGTTCCCCAATAAGCTTTCAAGTGGGGGGGGGGGTGCGGTCCAATTTTTTGTAGAAATCTCAACTTGCAAACAAATTAATTATCTATATGATTAAAACTTGTTATTGGTGTTTTAACCGATCTTTATATTATGTCGTTCCCCTGTTGGCCAATAGGATGGGGGGAGAATACCTCTACTGCCCCTTCCCACCTAAACCCTTTGAGTGGGGGGGGCGGTCCTACTTTTATGTGAAAATCATAGTTTGTGAGCAAAATTAGTTGAATTAAAATATAATTTATATATTATATCGCTCCCCTTCTGGTATCTTGGCCGATTCAGTAGGTTAAGGGGGGGGGAGAGATTGCATCTACTGCCCTCCCCACTCTAGCCCTCTGAGTTGGGGGGCAGTTCTATTTTTTATGGAAAAAATCATAGTTTGTGAACAAAATTAGTTGAATATCTATATATACTATAAGCTACGTATTGCTATGTGAACCCATTTGTATATTATGTCGCACCACACTCTAATCTCAAATTTTATCATTAGTAAATATAAAATGAAAAAGGGTTGCACCAGGTAGGAGGGGCGATACGTGCAATCGCCTTCCGCCCATCGGGCAAACCAATACTTTTTTCTTTTTGTATTATAGTTAAGAAATTACAAAATTAAAAACAAATCTGTCACTAATATAATTTATATATGCTATAAATTAAATTCTTCTATGGAGTCGCCCCACTTCTATTCTTTAATGCCAAATGCAATCATTAGCAGAAATTATAAAAAGAAGCGAGGATTAATCGTTTTCACTCTACCGCCCCTCCCCTTTCCAGACGAAAACATGATGTTTTAAAACAGAAGTCAAATATGGCGACAGTGGTTATGTAATTTCACATGAATTTATCATAATTTTTTAAAGAAAGACTCTGAACCCAAATATTCTTTTCCTAGTCGCCTTTTTCCAACCTGAAAAAGTCATTTTTTTAATAGGATGAATAATGAACTGTAGATGTCAGGAGAATGCGTTTCAGCAGTGAAAAATGCAAGAAAAGGAGAACTTTACTTAACTATTCACAGATATCACTAAATATTTTGGGCTTTGTCCGCTTAGACGCTATTTCCCCCCACACCCTTTCTCGGATCAAGTTGAAACGTTTAACAATTATTTATATATTTATAGTACTTAAAAAATATGAATAATTTAAATATAAACCAATAAGTAAATTAATAATTGGTAATTACAAGGTTATATCAACTCACTCTGTGTGTCTGTCTGGTCAAACGTTTGTGCACGTTATTTCTCCCACACCCAAATCTCGGATCAAGCTGAAATTTTTTCACAATTATTTCTTTTACCCGACAACACAAGAATCAATTTAAAAAATTAACGAATTAGTTAACTAACTATTGTTAATTAATTATTTTGTTTGGTATCTCGAACAAAGGAAAGAAATTGTACTTGTCTGAAGTGGTGGTATAAACTGAATAGTCCCTTTTATAGATCGTCGTCTGAGGCTTAGTGAACACAAACATGAAATAGAAACAATTGATAACAATCTTCCATGTTTGTACGCTATTCGCTAGCTGAATGGTTACCGTGTTCGCTTCAGAAGCTTGAGAAGGCTTTAGCCACGAGTTCTAATTCAGCCTATTCAAGCCGTTCACTTTTTTTAAAATAAGTACATTTAAAAAACGGTCATCCAGATAGCCCGTTCTTTCTCACCCTTCCCTTTCCAACTGTTCGAGACAAGTGATAGGATCATAGTATATTGGGAAAGCTAAAAGAATGAAATTGCGCTAAACAAAAACAATCGGTAAAATATTTCTAATTGCACAGATTTATTATTGTTTGTCTAGATCTATAACCAATTTAATTATTTGACTGATCCAAACGAATTGATACACTTAAGATAGGCTTTTTTTTTAAAAAAGTATTTTTTTTTTGTATTTTGCTTGTTAATTATTTGTTTTGATATGGCAATAGCTTCTACATTATAGAGATATATAGTTGTAAGAGCAGAGTTCTTCCCTGTAAGTAACACTTTAAAAAAAAAGTATTTTTTATATTGTGCTTGTTTAGTTCTACTTGCCTCAAATTACATTTTTAGCTATCGAGTAAATTTACGAAAAAAAATTGAGAAAGAGAGGAGGAGAGTGAGAGAGAGGGAGAAATTATATTAGATTATAATACACACACAAATATAGAACTACACACCCACACAAATAATAGTTTTATTCAATGATTTACTTCTAATCCCGTGGAACGTAAGAGCAGACACCAAGATTTGGTCTAGATAGGATACAGACAAAGGAGAAAAGCTGCACTTCAAATGTTCAAACTATCAAATATATATATACATTTGTTTTGTGCAAAAGATCTTATCTTTAAGTTTGTTTACGGTTTAGTATCTGGTACAGAAATGACAATTCTCTTGATCTGCTTTTATTTTCTGTTAACATGTGTGAGCAGGTCAGGCAGGCGCGAGTGGGAGAGACCTTTTCTCTTCTGCTCAACATTAAAATTTACCAACAGTAGACAGATGTTAGCGCTACTGGGTGGGCTCAATCTGTGCACCTCGGTATGGTGACCAAGGGGCTAGAGTCGCCTAAGTAACCAGACAACTAGCTATAACTAACCTAAACTAAAGGAAAGCAAGATAACGAAACTTTAGTTAGGATAAATAAACAAACGAAACTTTATTTACATATGCAAAAATAAATCAATAATAAAATATAATATATACACTAACTTGACTAATCACCACTACTGAACCCATCAACTAACTAAAACCCTCTAAATCTACAACACTACAAACACTAACAAACAAACCAACTATCTAACTCAATCACTACAATTACTAGCCTAAACCTAGATCTTCACAAACTCACTACAATAAACTAGTCTAGATCTACAATATCCTACTACTACAACCAACCCATAACTATGACTCAGGAGTATAACCAAAACAAGAACATCTTAGCCTTAGTACCTTACTTAAGAACAGAAACAGACTATAACAGTATAACTAAGCCACTAAGTCTTGACTAAGGCAATATTAAACTAGATCTAGTATAGAAACAAAATAAATCTACAACAGCAGCTTAGAAGAGCAGTGTAATTGCAGCAGCTAAAAGCAGTTTAAAACAGCTGTAACAATAGCCTGTAATACATAAAATCATATATTCTGTTAGATCTAAAAAAGCAGGACTGGTGGATGCCGCCATCTTTAAATCACATGCTTAAAACATAAACTGCCAACTAGAAAATAAAACTAAAAATATATCTAGCATATTTACACACAGTGTGCCATAGATCTAGTAAAAGAAAATATAAAATAGTTATACACTTACAGGCCGTCCCAGGTACAGAAATATAAAATAATTACACGACAGACCACAAATATCTGCGGCTGTCACACAGACATACTATACTGAACACTGGTCAACTGTACACTGAACTGTTTTAAGGCAGCATGTAGTACATTACTTTTTTTACACCCCACCCTAACCTACACAAAAAGCGGAAGTACAAATAATAAATTTGGCACTAGCCTATAAAAAATAGAATACACAAAAACATAGCTCTGGGAGCGCAAGCTCACATTCATCCTGCCTTAATTTTTTTGCGTCCTCGCAAAACAAAATACTAACAAATTACTAAAAATATAATACACACATAGTGTTCATACCTTCCATCAATTGGAAAAAAATAAATTACACAAAATATTAGAGCTTCAATAATATGACCAAAAAGTACTTAATAATAATGCATCATATTATATATAAGTATAGCAGCATAAAAAAATAAATTACTAATACAAGAATCCATAAGGTGAGGAAACAAACTTCATTTCCTCCTCCCTTACATATCTGTATGCACTGCCGTCTTGGGCTTCTGCCATGTGTCATCCTGAGGCGTATATTGGCACTGCAGTAATTATGTAACATGAAGGTTCATACTGCATGAACTGTCTGCCCTGTCCTCTGACTCTACGTTCGACTAGCACTCGGCATCCAATGTTCAGAAGATCATTTCTTTTCCTCTGCAACCCAGGAACCTCATGGGAAAGCAAGGTGGACTCCGGTTGAACCGGATGTAACTGTAGTAAAGGATTTGTTTCCCTACCTCCTTCTGCATGATGACTAGAAGTGTCAGGTGAGGCAACTTCTGTATGAATCGACATCATTTCTGTTACTGCGGGCTGGCTTCTGCGAACAAAAGAATCAGGTGCAGCGTTGGATCGCTTAGGATTCTGTGGCACCTCAGCCGACAATTCTGTTGGCTTGGGGGCAGGTATAAGTTGTACTGCCTGTGGTTGTTCCACTGAGGCAACCTGAACGTGACTAACTGCTGCAATGACATTAGGGCAAGCCCGGGTAAAGTGGTCCCGGCTGCCACAATTCGAGCAGTTGCTTCTAGAAGGGTGTTGTTGGTGAGCCCGGTTCCCTGGCTTCTTTCGCTGACCATGGTACCTGTTCCTCAGCTTGCAATTCCTAGCAAGATGACCAGGTTTGCCACATGTGTAGCATTTCCTGTTCTTCATCAAAGGCCTCCTCTGGCTAAGGGTGCGCTTTGGCTGTTAGGCAATCTGTCTCACACTAACACTAATTTTATCAGGTTGATGGTGGTTGCAGTGGGGACAGTTAGAGTTCTGTGGCCCCGAAAGTTGTAGGCGCACAATCTGGGTTTCAAGCTCCTCCACTTGCTTGGAGAGAGCAGCTAGCTGGCCTTCAATCTTTATCTCACTGCATGTGAGATTGACTTGCGGTGCGACATCCTCGTCCTGCGCCCACCTAATGGCCATGTCTCTTAATGCCAGGAATTCAGTTTCTGGCCTATCAAGTAGTCTCTCTCGCAGGTCTCTCCTTAGGGTTCCTTCACTGAGGTTTTCTACGAACTGGTCCCTCAGGATAGACTCGCTGAAAGGAGTTTCCGATAGAGCTCTCTGCCTGTCAGTGAGTGCTTCGAATGCCTGAAGGAGACGGTGTGAGTAGGTGCGGACAGACTCATTCGGGTGCTGGCTTTTTCTGAACAGCTGCCCAATGAGGCAGTTGATGCTCCGCCTTTCTCCATAAGTGGAGCGTAGAATTTGTATCAGGGCATCTGGACATGCCCTTGTCATCTGAGGGTGACACCTAAGTTCGGCCTTCACTGCCTCAACTAGATGTGAAATCAGGAACTCACACTTCTCATCTGGCTGCTGTATTTGCTGGGATTTCCAGGCTCTCTCTATGTCTTGAAGGAACCCTTCGACTTCCCTGGCTGGGCCATCGCCATGGAAGCGTCGAATGTTCCACTCCGTTCTTGGCACCACAATCACTGTCTGAGATGACTGCATTCTTGCTGCTGCTGCTGCCTCGCTGTTCATCTACGTAACTACTCAACAAAATAAAGCCTACTAACATCTCTAACAAACGCTCAAGAAAAACTAAACTTCCACTATCACTACTTCCTAACTTAACTCGTACAAAAACCTAATCTATCCTAATCCCCCCAAAAAAATATGTGTGTCTGGTCACTCAAGCACAGATCCCACTTCTGACACATGCAATGACCTTAGTGACAAGTCGTATCAGAGCTGTAAGCATTTTCTTGACCTACTAGATCTGCTTTGTCCACTAGGTTTTCCCACTTGCCGGACACTCATCAAAGTCATTGTTTGAAGGTTGAATAAAGTGTTGATAGAACTGTGACTATCATCCAACTATGTTTGGTTAGTATCACTAATTCTTAATCACTTAATCAATGTACTGCTTTAATTACGCTTTGTAAGTTTTGAAACGTTCAATTTAAACTTCTGGTTCACGACTGTTTACACCACAGACCTATATATTTGTTATATCTAGGCTGGACATGGAGATCTTTTAACACTAGAAAAAAATGTGAAAAATTTTCAAAAAAGCTAAAACAAGGCGTTGTTTTGTAAAGTAGTTATAAGAAGTAAAGTTTTTTTTCAACCCTAACCTATGTAACATAAATTAAAGTTTAGATGTAGATCTAGTAAATGAACATCGAAAATAAAAGTACTCTCGTCTCATAATTATTATTTTGCAATTTTTAGATACAAAAGATAAATGTAATCAATCTATTTAAATGTACATATGATGATACAAATCAACTGTCCTTTGATTATTTTGATCTAGGATTTTGGAAACATTATATCACTGGAAATTAACAGGAAATGGCTTTGTTTCATATATTTGCTTGAATCTATAGTTCTGTGATTAAAAGCTGATTCTAATTAAAATCCGAGAAAATGGTATTGCATTATTTCTAAACTTTGAAAACTAAAGATCATTACTTTTCTAAGACAGAGAAGATTGATTTTCCTTGATTCGGGGCAACTTCCCTTACAGCTTGAAAAAGAGTAACGTACATAACAAACTCTATATATAGGTCTGTGATCTGATCAATATCGGATAAGAATTTGTTTCCGTTTTCCAGTCTAGGTATAATATATAAAGGTCTGTGGTTTACACTTACGAAACATTCGTTTTAAATATTATTAAATATACACATTTGTTTTAGAAGTAAAAAAAAAAAAATTAAATTTGGCTACAGATTTAGAAAACCTTTCTCTTGAACAGACTCTACGTCTTCGGGTATTTCCGCATGTTGACCCACTTTATGAAAGAATTTATATAAACTACTGTTCAGGAACACCCTAAAGGCCTACCATTAGTGAATGTTATTAAGTTGAGTAGATTTACACATTCATTTCACTAGGAGTGTTTCCTGTGAGGGAGCAAGGGGCGGGGTAAATAAGTTTCTACTCTTAAAAAAATCTAACATTCATTAGTTTGTAAAACAAAAGAGCTTATTTTGTTGTAGGAAGGAGGTACTGTCATTTACAAAAAAAATATTTCTTTCAAATTTACTTTGTTTTCATGTGTGAGAAATCATCTAAAGTTAAAATATTCTTTACTATCATTGGTTAATGTTTTATTTGGTTTTGGGGGTCAATTTGCATAAGCTCGTTAAAAAAAAAGACAAAGAAAATGTCAAACTCTCCACATTACTCTACCATTCAATTGAAGAATTCTGTTTCTCTGTCTCTTGATTTGATGTTGTCCGTTTGTCAAAACTCTCAGAAAATTGTAAAAATCTTTAGGATCTGACAAAGCAAGACAAACTAGCAATGAACTGTGTGCACATTGTCTGCTAGAAGTGTTTAAAAAATTTCACCAACTTATCATCGCAATTGAAGTAATTCAAGAGTTATCGAGTATTAAATCGTATTCAAATCCAAGCCAATGGCTACTTACAGGTTTTCGGACATCCTACAATATTTAAAACAATTTTTGAAAATAAATTAAAAATAAATTATTAACTTACGAATAATACTTGAGAAAAACAATTTCATTAACGCTATAGCAACTAATAAAAAGAATAATAAACAAGTAAAAAATCATTATAACAGTATAAAGTTGTCCTTAAAAACACAACATTTAAAGCGTTTCAGGATCTAGACAACAATTGATTGCTTCCAATCACAACAGAAGTTGTTATCTTATCTTATCTTATATAATACAGACGTTACTACAAAAAAGAAGATGATTACTTCCTACGCGTCATGCATTTAGTCATGCATATTAACCAATGACTTAAATTCTGCCAAGTCACTGGTTTTTCTGGCTAGCTCAGGCAACCCATTCCATGCTCTAATAGCACTAGGGCAGAGAGAAGAAGGAGTATTTGTACAAATTTGTCCTAGCATAGGGGACGAGAAATGTGCCTTTATCTTTGTGTTTTTCAGAGTATTTTATTAAGTTTTGTTTTTGTATTTGAAGATTATGGTTCAGTGTTTTATGTATAATTGCTACTTTACTTTTGAGTCTTCTGTCCTGAAGGCTTTCTAAATTTAGTGATTTTACTAATGGTGTTACTCGGCAAAGTGGTAAATTCTGATAGGTAATCTAAATATAGCTCAGAGGTGATACTTGAAAACGTAAGTTTAATATTCGGTATCTCTAGATTGTTCACATATATTCTGGTTCTAAACTTTGATTGAAAAAAAAATTAAAAGTTGGAAACAAAAATGTTTAGAAGTCAATTGTAAAGTATGATTAATGTAGAATTATTTAAATTATATAGATTTTTTATATCTGAAGTGTTTTAATGAATTATTAAATATATTTAATGCATATATCACCACATCTAGAGTGTCATTACATCTACATTCAGGTGTACTACAAAATGCAGATAGACATTTGCATTAGAGTCCCAAAGCTTTTGTTCACATTCAATATTGGATGTATGAACAAGAGTGGAGATGCCTGGGATGTAAGTATTACATTATTAGATTTGTAAGCTCAACAAAGCCTCAATAATGTAATGATAGGTATTATAATATCACCGTGACTTTGTTGACAATTTATCAATACCAAATGATATAAAAAAAACAACAACAAATAATTGAATCTTTTAATGTTGAAAACAAATACATATAGAATAACTAGTTATATTTGTGGATGAATAAATGCGTAGATCAATATAATAATAAACATTACAACATAAGATTTCGTTTTAAGCAATAACTTTTGGTGGACAAGGATCTGGAATCTTTAACAGGGCAGGCTGGGTGATGTTGGCGGTGACGTCAACATAGAAACTAGCAGACAGCAGAACACCTTTGTCTGGAATGGACCGGAAAGAAAATTAGTTGAAAGTATTCTAAAACTTAAGTAAAAAAACCCTGTGAAGACCAGAAACGAATATGAGAATCACACTAATCACACTAAAAAAGACGGTATTAGTTTTGTGCGAAATGTCTGTCCGTCGGTCCGTCCGTCAAGTTTAGATCTCGTAAACTAGAAAAGATATTGAAAATCCGACATCACAATATTTTAGACCATTCAAAGTTCTGATGCAACGGCTACTTTTTTTTTCTGAAAGCGAAAAATCTTATTTTTAAAATCAGTTATGCAAGCAGTTTTTTTAAAGAGAAAAAGCTAATTAGTATGCATTATAAAATTGATCTAACTTAAAAAGAATAGTAATCTTGTAAACTTCTTTACCTGAACATTTTTTTTATTGCGGATTTTTTTTTTTTTTTTTGAGAATTCGAATGAGAGATTGAGCCTTTTCAAAACAATTAGATCAATTATAAGACATCAGTTAGGCCAGGGGAGTCGCGGTGGCTGAGCGGTAAAGCGCTTGGCTTCCGAACCGGGGGTCCTGGGTTCAAATCCTGGTGAAGACTGGGATTTTCAACTTTGAAATCTTTGGGAGCCTCTGAGTCCACTCAGCTCTAATGGGTACTTGACATTAGTTGGGGAAAAGTAAAGGCGGTTGGTCGTTGTGCTGGCTTCATGACACCCTCCTTTACCGTAGGCCACAAAAACAGATGAACTTTACATCATCTGCCACAAGGTCTAAAAGGGGAACTAATTAGGCCAGGTTCACATCTAAATTTACGTTCACTTTCATCTATTCTTTGATCCGCGGGACTGTTGGGGCACTACATAAGATCTGTTAACCTTCTTTCTCCATTCTTCTCTCTCATTTGTCTTTGAAATAATTTCATTTGGATGTTCTTTCAGAAAATATTGAAGCCTGCCTGGGTGGACCACGTCGGGGGCCGATTTTGAGTTTGTGTTTCCACACAATTGATTCAAGTGTTGTTTTCCATCATGAGATCGTATGCAAAATTTAATGATGATTGGATGAGTAGAAAAGGTCAAAACATTGATCGCATAAATCTAAACATTGATCGCATAAATTTAAACATCAAAGAAAGAGACAAAGCGAGTAAATATAAGCGCTGTAATCTTGTTTATAAATGTTACTATATGGTCTTATTGAATTGTATTTCATTATTCATTTGCCAAGTTCAGAAAATAGAATGCACGTCTGGGCCCTTTTCTAAAACTTCGAGATCCACAGCGAAAAGTTTCAAACTTCTAGTGTTGGATAGTTGAAAACAAAGTTGACTATTTCGGTGTCCATGTTTATGTCAACATTCGTTTCTGCCTGCCTTCTCTTCGAATAGATGTCAGCACAGATTTGTTTCCATGCGTATCTATGTGTAAACATTGGTTTCAAAATGTGCCGTTTCTATGTGTAAACATTTGTTTTAATTTGCTGTTTCTATGTGTAAACATATGCTTTAATGTGCCGTTTCTACGTGTAAACATTGGTTTTAAAATGTGCCGTTTCTATGTGTAAATATGTTAAAAAATATACCGTTTTTATGTGTAGACATTTGTCGGTTTGCTGTATTTAGGTGTAAGCCTTTATGCGTTTTTGCCGTATAAGTGTGTAAACATTTATTCCCATGGGATGTATGCTAGTGAAGTTATGCTGTAACTTCTAAAGACTTAGTGTAGAACTTTATTTCATCCATTTTAAAGTCATTTTTGTTTCTTTCATCAGTCTGGACTTACCATCCACAAATCTTGACAAGAAAGGGAAAGTTATTGAGTTTGGTTCATTCGGAAAGGCGGCCTTGACAACTCCATTGACAGCTCCAACACTATAAGGAAACTGCCAGAGTGTAGCATTCAGCTGATTGGTTCCAAACCCAACATAGATGTTACCAAACGAGACAGCATTAGCTGAAAAACACAACAAATAAACACACTTTTTGTTAGTGATGGCTGTTGTAGAAAGAAACATGCTAAATAAGAATGTTTCTTTCTTTTTTTTTCAGATATAACAAAAAAAAAAGATTTTGCGTAAGAAGCGTAACAAAATTGTCATATATCTCAACAAAAGCAGGGACGGCCTTAGGTATTGAAGGGCCCTAGGCGAAATGAATTTGGTGGCTCAAAATGAAATATAACATCGATGCAAACCGAAAAAATAAAATTAAACTGAAAAAAATAAAATAACGCAGTTTATTAAAAACCTACCTGCATGATCTGGATGCGCCATAGATGAGCGGTGTAGAGCGCTTTGCTAGACTAGTAGACATAGAGCCATAAAGCTCTGATATGTTTGAGATTTGAAAGATACTTAAAGCTAGACTAGTAGACATAGAGCCTAGTTTGTCAATGCCTAAGGCCGTCCCTGACAAAAGAATGGGGGATGTACCTAGTGACACCATGCAAAAATATCCAGCTAAGACATGCAAACATGACTCGTATGCGTAAATATAAACCGGATGTTTTTTTTTTCTTTAGATTGGCCTAGTATAGCAGCAGGTGAGTTAGACAAAGAAATTTGGTTTGTTTGATTCTTATTACTAATTTGTCTTAGCAAATATACTAAATTGCGGTACGTGACGTTTTGGCGACGCAGTTTTGGCGACGCCCGTTTTGGCCCGAGACGTTTTGGCGCGAGCCTTTTTGGCGCAGGGGACGTTTTGGCGCGAGATATAATATGACGATAATTTAATTAGCACGTATCTTTTATAACAATGTTTATTTCTCTCTACCATAATATTGTATGTTTATTAAAGAAAATGATGTGAAACACAAACACACATTTACATGTAGTAAATCAGCGTTTCTCAACCTTTTATGCTCGGCGACCCCTTTTTACAATCCGTCTATCTGCCGCGACCCCCCCCCCCCCCATACACACATACATAAGCAGTAGAAGAATAGACATTAATAATCTATATTTTCGATGGTCTTAGGCGACCCCTGGCAAATCGTGTATCGACCCCCAAGGGGTCGCGACCCACAGGTTGAGAACCCCTGTTAAGTAAATGATAAGTCACATTGTTTAATGGACTTGTTATAGCTCACATAAAAAAAGGTTTTAGGAGAAAATATAAAAATAATTACTCAAATAACATGTATAATGTACGAAAGCTACTAATATTTTTCGCTTAAATATGTGTTTAAAAATTTATAACAAACAGATTTTTTCACTATTTTATACCGAGACAAACAAAATATATATTCTACCCCCCCCCCCCCCCCGGTCCCACGAAAAAAAAAGTCGTAATAACTTAATAATTTTGACTATTTCATGCATGTATACTGTGAAGTATGGATGGCAGTCTGGTGTTGTGTAATATTAGAGATTTAACAATAATTAAATATTAAACTTAAATGCCAAAAATAGCGGAGACCAATATGTCTTTTTCTGTACGTACAAACATATGTCTGAACACAAACACTCATGCAAAACATAGATAGGAAAAAATCTTTTGAAAGAAATAATACAATAAACGTACATAATGTATTTCGCGCCATAAAGTCCCTAGCGCCAAAACGGCGGCGCCAAAACGACCTTCGCGCCAAAACGGTGTCGCCAAACATTAAACTAATGACTCACCGGACAGGCATTGTGGGTAGGGATTTTTAGGCGTTAAATCTGAAGATTGGCAGCTACCTTTGTCATCAATTACATAAGATTTACCCTGAGGAAGATTTAATAGTTTTTTTTTTATGTAGCTTACAAATTTATACAACACTATTGCACACACACACACACACACACAATCAAATGAGATAATGTAAAGTAATAAAAGATGAGCAAAAATACAATTATGATACAAATGTTCTAGCGAAGATTTTTTTTTTTTTTGCAGAGCGTTATTAACATATGTCTGATTTCCATTACAAAGATTAAAAACCTTTTTTTTTTTTTAAAAAATAAACAATCTATAGTAGAACACAGAATCCACATATAGCGCTATCTCATTCATTGGACACTAACGGCTAGTTTCTGTTTAGATCTACTCAACACTTTGTCTCGATGAAGCACGGAGTTCATCTTTATATATAGATCCAACAAATCACTCATTTGGCCTAGTACGAACTTTGCCAGGAACAAGAACTGATTTGTTCTTTTGATTATTCAACTACATCTTTTCACCCAAAATACAATGTTATTCCTTCTTTTTTTAATATATATTCTAGTTTTAACTGACTCTTCATCCAATGCCATTGTATATTACTTACGCTGGTCACGTGTGTCCCGTGTGAGGGACAACCCTATGCATAGGAAATAGTTTTCTTTTTTTTTTTTTTGTGTGAGCTGAGGCGTAACAGAATTCCCCCTTCCCCCAAATAATAAAAAAAAATTGCTTAAAAGACCAGCGTATGCGCTAATGTGACAGCTGGATGTTGCGAATTCGACGGGATACACATTTCAGACCAAACGAAAATCCACTGCCGAGGACAGACGTGGAAATGAGAAATTGAACAGGCAAGACAACATTGCATTGCATCGAATGTGGCAAAATAAGTAGGTCACATCTAGAACTTCGTAGCCATGTCAAACATTAAACTCCTCGGGATTCCCCTTTCATCTTCGTGCTCGAAGACAAGCTTTATTATTATTATTATTATTCGAATATGTAGAATATACCCACGTGCATATTATACGTCATCTTTGCTTTCATAAATTATTAGTATTTAAACAGAAGCTTACAACAGTGCTTCCCTTAACGGAACACTTCGCACATTCTGAGTATTTAGCGGAACACTTTGTTTATTTTTTTAGATAGATTAATTCACGTGGTGACCTACTAGTTGATATTTCCAGTAGTTCGTGGAACACCTATTCCAGGCCTCGTGGAACACCTATTCCAGGCCTCGTGGAACACCTATTCCAGGCCTCGTGGAACACCTATTCCAGGCCTCGAGGAACACCTATCCAGGCCTCGTGGAACACCTATCCAGGCCTCGTGGAACACCTATTCCAGGACTTGCGGAACACAGTTTGGGAAACACTGGCTTACAACACTTTCTAAGGTAGCGCCAACATCTGGTTTAGATGTAAACTTACCGTTAGTAAGGAGTACGTAATTAGTTCACGTGACCTTACATAGAGATACACGATACGGCATGATACATGATGATACATGATGACTTACGTTGACAATGTCATTGACTGTAGTTAAGTTGCCTGTAATAACGCCCATGAGGTTCTGCTTGTAGTCTATAGTAACATAAGATGTGACCTGAGCAAACAAAAGGTCGTACAGTAAGGTCAATGGAAGAAATAAGTCAAATATAAATAAAAAAATACTTACAAAAAAAAAACATAGCTTATTTTTTTGTGAGATTTTATCCATTATATTGAATCAACCATGTCATTAATTTTTAATACATCTAACAATAATAAATATGTGTGATTGAAAATATTTTATTCACTGTTTTTGTTTGGCGCATTTTTCTTGCTCATGGCATCACTCAGTGCGCTATGGTCCAGTCAATTTTCATGTTGATCAGTGAAAGGAAGGTTTCCTGCTGCTTTTTCGAAAGCTATTTTACAAAAAGGTTGCTCGAGTCTGAATTCGAGGTCTAGAGCCTCCACGATGGAAGGCTGACTCGTTAGTCACTGAGCTGATCAAGTGCTTGCACAAATAGCAGATTTTCTAGTCTAAAAAGTGTACAGTTTAAAAGTTTTAGCGAACAACCTAATTCTTAACATAAGGGTCATGTCCCCTCAGCTTATTATATTTCTACATATAAAAATTAATTAATTCCAACGTATTAGTTATGAACTAATTAAATATTCTTTCTATTGTTTCCTTTGTTGCCGTCGAATATAAATAATTGTACAAAGTTTCAAACTGATCCGAAAGTGGGGATGTGAGAAATAACGTGAACAAGATTCCACCCAGACAAAAAGGAGCTTTGGGTAAAAAGCTTGTTCGTTCGGAATGCTTCCCACTCACGCATGCTGACAAAATTATACCTAACGGCCAATGACGTGAGGAGATAATCCTAGAACAATAAAAACGAAACCCGCAGAGATAGAAGTACAACTACTCACATCTGTCTGAATGTTGTAACCATAGAACGACACTTGATCAGGGGAGCAAACCGTGGTGGGATCTTCTGCTGCTAAGGCTAGAGGTAACAGCACGACAAAAAGAAGTGTCACAATCATACTGTAGAGTGGACAGGTCCTACGGAATATTTGTAAATGTAAATAGTTAAATTTTATATTGGTCAGAATAGATCTGCGTTTTTATTGATATTGACTGACCTTGGAACTGAGCTCCACAATCTTCACAAGCTCTTATCTTCAGTCTAAATTTAGCGAGCAGACAATTGGCTCTCATGACATTTATCTGCCAGTTCTTTATATAAAAGGAAAACCCAACAGAACTATGTCAGGTCAGTTCACAAGCGCATATAAGCGCAATAACAAGAAAAAATAAATAGTACTTAAAAAAACGAACCTTCTATTAAGTTTAATTGTATAAAATTAGTTTGGAACTTAGGATCAGTCCTGTAATTCAATTTTAAATGATGTAGATAACAACAATAAATCTATGCAATTAGCAATATTTTTACCGTCGCTGTTGTTTAGCGCTTTGTCATGCTTTGATGATATCACTTGCCCGGACCAGTTGGAAAAATGAAACGGGGGGAGGGGAGGGGCGGTGGGAGGAGGAGAAGGGAGTATCTGTGTAAATGTGATCGCTTTTTAAATGTTTAAAGTTGTCCACTTAAATTTGAACTCTGGGCTCAAGCCTCCTCAATGGGACTGATTCAAACACACCTGTCAAGTACGGTTTCTTTGCAAACGAAATAATTAATTACCAATAGTTTATAAATTTTTTTTTGTGTGTTTTGTTAGGTGCAAGAAATAATTGTGCAAAATTTCAACTTGATTGAAGATTGTGGTACACACTTCTAACTATCTTTATTAATCGGTAATTAATTATTTTGTTTGATATCGAACAAGGGAAAAAATTGTACTTGATAGATGTGGTAGTATAAGTTGAATAAGCCCTCTTTATACTATAAAGTTTGAGGCTAACAATAGATAACTGTTAAACCTTCCATTTTCATAAGTGATTAGCTGGTACAGTAGTTAGCTGGTACAGTGGTTAGCGTGTTGTTTTGAAGTGGTTTGAGACCTCGAGTTCGAATTTACGTCTTTCAAATTTTTAAAAATATAAATGCATTCAAAGATCGCTCACGGTAACATTATAAGATATGTTAAGACAAGATAAAATTTATTGGCCCAATCAAATAGAAATTCAGTTTGACTACAATTGACCATCTCAGCGTAACAATACAAAATATAGATGCAAATACGAACAACATTCACACACGAAACACATACACACTCACAACCAGCACTTTATGAATTAGACTTCTATGTACTTCTCGATGACGACAGATGATACAGATACAACCCTTCTTCCCCCCCCCCCCCCCTCCTTTCGCGACCGGCCCAAACAAGTAATACGATCATAGCATATTGAGAAATCTAAAAGCATGACATTACGCTAAACAAAAACAATGGGTAAAACTATATCTAATGGCACAGCTGTATTAGTGTAAGTCTAGATCTATTACAAACTGAACTACAGGACTGATCCAATGGATCAAAATCCGCTGAATATATTTCGTATCAAAAGTATTTTTGATATTTTCTTGTTAACTTTCTAACGTCGTCACATTAAGTCTATTGCGACACTTTAAGAGCAACTGCTCTCCATAGATCAAAATGTAGCGACCTCGGCCATGAAAAAAGACATTGATTAAGATCTCAGATTGAGATTGTAAAAGTGTTTTCATTTTAATTCAGACTTTAAAGCGCGTCGTTTCCGTTTTAACATTTTTTAAAATTTTTTTAAAGATTTCCAATTTATTGTTAAGTAACAAGATTTCTTGGAAGCAATCACACACGTATACATACACAGTGCCTATACCCACACACATAGTATGAGAGAGACAATGAGATAAAGAGAAAGAGAGAGACAATGAGATAAAGAGAGAGACTATGAGATAAAGAAAGATAGAGACTATGAGATAAAGAGAGAGACAATGAGATAAAGAGAGAGAGACTACGAGATAAAGAGAGAGAGAAATGAGATAAAGAGAGAGACTATGAGATAAAAAGAGACTATGTGAGAGAAAGAGAATATCCTTAATTTATAAACGTTTTCAAAATTTAAAAAAAGTTTTTCGATCTTTCCCTTTCTTCAGACATAAATATGTTCATGCCAGGTAGCTAGCTGGTTTGTAGCTCAATATAGAGAGGACAACTAAAACGATGTAGGCGTATTATATTTTTAATGCAGAACTTGAAATCAACATGGACAGGCTTCTTTTAAAACAAAACTAAAAATAATTTTAATTTACAAATAGACACAGATACGCAGAAAGAAAATAATAATAAAAAAACCCCAACTAAACAAGTTATAACTCACTAAAACAAAATATACGTCCACACTTCTCTCGCATGTCTCTCACCGCGTCAACTTTCACTTTATTAACTGGAACTACGACAGATCACCTCGAATATATTCAGCCTACACAACCAAACCGTTCGCCCACTTTTTCTCATGGTTACATCAGTAACTCGGACACACAACTCATGACAAGTGGTTGACATAGAAGCCACGTGAAAAAAAAAAAAAAAAATCTTGATCAACTATCTATCTTTAAAATAGAAAGAAGCTAAAAAGATATATTTCAGACAATGACCCTTGGTGGACAAAGGTCAGGGATGTTTAACAGTTCAGGTTTGGTGATGGTGGTAGTCACATTAAAAAAGAAGGTCGACACTGTGATACTGTGACCTGGAATAGATAAACATTATGATAGTTCAGTGAAGTCTTTGTCTTTTCTTGTGTTAATATATTCTAAATTATCTGTCTGTCTATCTATCTATCTATCTATCTATCTATCTATCTATCTATCTATCTATCTATCTATCTATCTATCTATCTATCTATCTATCTATCTATCTAATCTATCTATCTAATCTATCTATCTATCTATCTAATCTATCTATCTATCTATCTATCTATCTATCTATCTATCTATCTATCTATCTATCTATCTATCTATCTATCTATCTTTTTATAAAATCACACTATTTAAAAAACAAATTACAGGCTGACATATTACAGATATGTTACGTATGAAATAGGACTATGGTAATACAAGACTTCATGGTACTTGTCCTGGCCATCTATTGAAAGGATTATTTAAGGATGTCACTAAAATGAAAGCTGTATAATAAGGCTTTGTCTTTGGTTCCAATGAGTGAGGATGCGTGCAGTATTTTTCATGACCACGCAAACCCAGTTTCGACCTGCATATTTTGTCACATCTAATGCAGACAAATCTTATATTATATAATACAGACGTTACTTCAAAAAAGAAGATGTGCGTCATGCATTTATTCATGCATATTAACCAATGACCTAAATTCTGCTAAGTCACTGGTTTTCCTGGCTAGCTCAGGCAACCCATTCCATGCTCTAATAGTACTAAGAAAGAAGGAGCAGTTGTACAAATTTGTCCCAGCATATGCGATGAGGAGTGTGCCTTTATCTTTGTGTCTTTCTGAGTATTTTATTAGATTTTGTTTTTGTATTTGAAGATTATGGTTCAGTGTTTTATGTATAATTACTACTTTACTTTTAAGTCTTCTATCCTGAAGGCTTTCTAAATTTAGTGATTTTACTAAAGGTGTTACTCTAGTCAAATGTGAATATGTGAATCTCACTGCTCTATTTTGTGTCTGTTCCAGTTTCTTAATGTTTTCTTGAGTTGAGGGGTCCCAAACAGAGGATGCATATTCTATTATTGGTCTAACCAAGTTTAAATAACATTTTAATTTTTTGTTCTTATTTGATTTATAGAAATTTTTTTAATAAACCCTAATGCTTTGTTTGATTTTTTGATAGTTTCATCAATATGGGGATTCCTTGACAGTTTTTTATTTATTATAACACCTAGGTATTTTGCGTTTTTAGTCTGTGTTATTGGTTTATCATGAATAAGATCAGTGGAATTAGTTTGTTTTAGTTTTTTTTTGTTAATAACTGACATTTTTCTGGATGGAAAGACATGCTCCAATTTGATTCCCATTTCTGTAATTCATCTAGTTCTCTTTGTAAAAATTCTGTATCATGTGTTGTTTTCATTTATCTATACAGTGCTTTTTTTGTAAAAACAAAATAGGTGCCGGTACTCAGAGATTGATTGCCTAACTTTCAACTACTAATAAATTAATAATATACGCAAAAAATACAAGAAAAGTAATATTTTTTTCCCACATTCAAAAAGGTGCCGGTACGCCGTACCAGAGCGTACCGTTACAAAAAAGCCCGTGTTATATATATTATGCAATCGTCTGCGAATAATCTAACTTTTGTTCCTGAACTGATGTAATTTGATAAATCATTTATGTAAATTAAAAATATCTGTGGACCTAAGACTGTTCCTTAGGATACACCCGAGTTTACTGCTATTGGTATTGATTTAGAGCCATATATTATTACAGTTTGTTCTCTCCCTGTCAGAAAAGCTTTAATCCACTGATGCAATGGACCAAATCCGTTGTCTGCTGGGGATAAATATAAAGCTGTAGTGACTAACCATCTGAGTATCTTGTTAAAACTGGATGTCTTAGCTCGTTGGGCTGATTGCTAAAAGCCACCTTCAAAACGCCTCTGTCAATGGGGTACTGCCAAGTCTGAAGTGGTAATGATGAAGTGTCCAAACCTATGTAAATATCTCCTAATTTGACAGCAGTGGCTACCAACAAAGAAAAAAATAAAGATATAAAAGTACGTAATAACAGTCAAGGCATTAATTATTTTGTCAAAGTGAAGTCTGCCTATTTTGATGACCAATCACTTACCAGGCAGGCATTGTGGGAAGACACTGTTCGCAAGTAAAGGTGACAAGAAGCAGCTTCCGGTAGCGTCAGTTATATAGGAAGTTTTCTTTGTAGAATATAGGCAATAAATAATCAACATACAAACATCCCAAATAATATCACTACACATACATCTTATCTTATCTTATATAATACAGACGTTACTTCAAAAAAGAAGATGATTACGTCCTACGCGTCATGCATTTATTCATGCATATTAACCAATGACTTAAATTCTGCCAAGTCACTGGTTTTTCTGGCTAGCTCAGGCAACCCATTCCATGCTCTAATAGGTCTAGGGAAGAAGGAGTATTTGTACAAATTTGTCCTAGCATATGGGACGAGGAATGTGCCTTTATTTTTGTGTCTTTCAGAGTATTTTATTAAATTTTGTTTTTGTATTTGAAGACTATGGTTCAGTGTTTTATGTATAATTGCTACTTTACTTTTGAGTCTTCTGTCCTGAAGGCTTTCTAAATTTAGTGATTTTACTAATGGTGTTACTCTCGTCAAATGTGAATATTCATTTATGAATCTCACTGCTCTATTTTGTGTTTGTTCCAGTTTCTTAATGTTTTCTTGAGTTGATGGGTCCCAAACGGAGGATGCATATTCTATTATTGGCCTAACCAAGGTTAAATAACATTTTAGTTTTATGTTCTTATTTGATTTATAGAAATTTCTTTTAATAAACCCTAATGCTTTGTTGGATTTTTTTAATAGTTTCATCAATATGTGGATTCCATGACAGTTTTTTATTTATTATAACACCTAGGTATTTTGCTTTTTTAGTCTGTGTTACTGGTTTGCCATGAATAAGATAAGTGGAATTAATTTGTTTTAGTTTTTTTTGTTACTCTTAACAACTGACATTTTTCTGGGTGGAAAGACATGCTCCACTTTGATTCCCATTTCTGTAATTCATCTAATTCTCTTTGTAAAATATCTGTGTCTTGTGTTGTTTTTATTGTTCTATATATTAATTATGCAATCATCTGCAAATAATCTGACTTTTGTTCCTGAACTAATGCAATTTGGTAAATCATTTATGTAAATTAAAAATAGTAGTGGACCCAAGACTGTTCCTTGAGATACACCTGAGTTTACTGTTATTGGTGTTGATTTAGAGCCATTTATTATTACAGTTTGTTCTCTCCCTATCAGAAAATCTTTAATCCACTGATGCAGTGGACCATTAATGCCGAACTATTTTAGTTTTTTAAGCAAACTATGGTGGTGAACTTTGTCAAAAAGCCTTGGGAAAATCTAGTAAGATAGCATCTATTTGTTCACTATTATCTAAACCTTTTGAAAAATCATCAATTAGTCCTATAAGTTGTGTTTCACATGATCTATATTTCCTAAAGCCATGTTGGTATGGGGTGAGAACATTATGTTTGTCTAAGTGGTTTACGATGTTGCTACATATTATGTGTTCTAGGATTTTACATGTGATGCTGGTAAGTGATACTGGTCTGTAGTTTCCTGGATCAAATTTTTCTCCTTTTTTAAATAGGGGGGTGACATTAGCTTCTTTCCAGTCCTTTGGTACTTTGCCCTGGTTAAGCGATGCCTGAAAGAGTATTTTGAACATTGGGGCTAGCTCATTGCTTAGTTCTTTGAGTAATCTAGCTGGAATACCATCAGGTCCAGACGCTTTATTTGGTTTGGTGTTAGATAATAGTTTTTGAATTCCATTTTCTTGTACTACTAAATCTTCCTATGTTGTCTTCTTGGTTCAAATTAAGAAATATCAAATGATATCAACATACAAACATTAGACGATATCATCAAAAATACATATGAGCATATCAGACGAATAGATTTAATCCTATCAACACTTGCAAAACTAGTAATATTAACCATAGATCGAATCATATCACACTAATCATATCGACAAATAGTCATTTAACAATATCAACAACAAGCAGGGTTTATCTCCCTTTCTGTTATATAAAACAAAATTAATTAGTACTAAATGATTAACTAACTAGTTAATTTTTCAAATTGATTCGTGTATTGTCTTCGTCTATGAATATTTTTAGTTGATCCAAGAATGGAAAGTGGGAGGAAAAAAGTGTTGAAATGTAATCAGGGGACTAAATCCATATATATATATATCCTTATCTCCAATTAAATAACATTAATTTTTTTTATTTCGAAATCAAACAAAATAATTAATCACCAACAATTAATTAACAAATAGTTCAATTACTTGTTGATTCAAATCTTGTCAGGTTTAATGGATAATAAAAAAAAAAAGTAAAGTTCCCCTTTCAGACCTTGTGGTCTATAGGGCAGATGATGTAAAGGTCATCTGTTTCTGTGGCCTACGGTTAACGAGGGTGTCATGTAGCCAGCACAACGACCAACGCCATTACTTTTCCCCAACTAATGTCAGGTACCCATTAGAGCTGGGTGGACTCAGAAGCGCCCGAAGATCAGAAATTAAAAATCACAGTCTTCACCAGGATTTGAACCCCGGTCTCCGGTTCGGAAGCCAAGCCCTTTACCGCTCAGCCACAGCCCCTATGGATAATAGCTTGATCCGAAAATGGGAAATGGGAGAAAAAACATTTTCAAACCTTTTACCAGACAGACAGACAGACAGACAGACAGACAGACACAGAGACCGAGTTGATATAAGCTTTGTAAATCATATCGAAACATATACATATAGAATGGACCAAAACTAGGGTTACGGTTAATCCTTTGAAGTTAAACAATTTTCTTGCACAATATAACTACATAGTACACATTTAATAATAAACATTTCATTTCTCAGTTGTCTAAAGTGACCACCTTCAACTTTATGCAATGTTAAGCTTTGTCCAGAACGCCCTGACCACACAGCATGACACACATTCCGATCAATTTCAACGAATGCATCAAAAAATGTAATCTTTCAGTTCATGAACTGTGTGGGTCTCCACTAAAAAGTTGTAAGTTGAAACCGCAGCTCTCAAGTAGAGAAAATTTCTAGTCGGTTTCTTTTATTTGTGATGAGACTCATTACTTGTATACAATTTTCAACTTTCTGTGAACCCCTTAAGGTCGTCTGGCCGACCCCTAGGGGTCCGTGACCACAGTTTTAGAACCACTGATCTAGCACAATCACTTTATAAAGAATAAGAAAACAATTCCTTAATTAACTTACATTAGCTAAATCTTCAACAATACTGGCGTTCCCTGTAAAGCTGGCGATTATCTTTTTGGTAAAGTCCATGACTGCCAAAGATGTTGCCTGTTAAAAACACATGAGAACAATTTTTTTATTTATTCTGTTTAAAACTGATGGTCCTCCTGATAAAGGTCATGCTGATAAAAAAGACTTTCTGTACGAAATAAGTAGAAAATTAACAAGAAATATTTTCCAAGTTTCTATTACTGAAATGTCTACTTGAAAAAGTTCTTATAATCCATTTCTTCAAGTCAATAATTCAAATATTCTTGGGATATTCAGTTTTTAATAAAGTTATAGTGCAGGGTGGAGTCGCTGTAGCTAAGTGGTACAGAGCTTCGCTTCAGAACCGAAGGTCCCTAGGTTCGAATCCTGGTGAAGACTGGGATTTTAAATTTCGGGATCTTTGGATCTAGGCCTACAGATCTCTAGGTATGAAAGAGGAACTTTACTTATTTTATAGTGCAGTGTAAGACATCTTTTACCGTTCCTCTTGACATAAAATGTTTCAAAGAAATTCAAACCTTCAATGGCTCGCTGTTTCACTCTCCAGATATATAGGGGGGGGGGGGGGAGGTAATTTAATCAGAATGAATTTTCTTTTGTAAGAAAAAATGTTTACTTTGAAGAAAGTTTACACCTGAAAACAACAACAACAAACAACAACAACAAACAACAACAACAAACAACAAACAACACTACGATTGTGTTTTCATGTTCATATTGCCCAAATATTTTAGTTCCAAGTGAATAGAAATATGTCAGCACTATTTGAAATACAAGTCAACGTTGCAATACACTCCACACAATAGATAAGTCACTAAACACTATGAAGCTTAGTATCTATTATATTTTTATTTCATGTTTACTATTCCTAATTTCATCTTGCAAACTAGTCGTCAGGTCAAAAAAAAAAAAGGTGGCCAGCACAACCTTGATGGGCGGACACGATTCTAGAAAACGGCCATACTGGGGAAAAAATTTTGTTTGACAGTTATAATTTTTCAATAATAAAAAGAATTTAAATTTGGCTACAAGTCTAGACATTCTTTATCTTGAATAGATATGCGTCAGCTCGTTATCCCCCTTGTAGGCTTTAGTCATTAAATAATTTCAGAAATAATTAGACTTTCAGGAACTTCTTGCGCACCATCTTCCGGATATAGACCTAGCATTACAACTTTATAAACTCTGAGTAGGCTTTTTTTATTTTTCATTTTTTAAAATTGGAATTATTCATCAGATATTTAGAGCAAAATAATCGCTCTTACAAGGTTGGTATAAAGGAGGAGGAGTTTTTTTTTAAAGAAAAAAATATTTTTATATATTTTAATTTTGTTCTTATTCAATTTATTCTTATTTAATTTTTCCTTATTGGTGCAAGACACTATTTCAGACAAGGATGTAAATAAATAGTTGGGGAGGTAAGACGTTAGCAATGTTGTATATCCAACTAGGCAACAAGTTCATGGGAAACAACAAGAGTCAATAATGTATTTCAAATGACTTTCCAGAAATACTAGATTTGAAAGTACGTTTTAAAAACTGCGCTATCACTTGATGAATTGTACAAAGTAAACAAAGAACAGATATGTAGTACTTACATCTGTTTCTACGGTGTACGTGTATGCTTGTATTTGATCTGGGAGGCAAACCTTGGTAGGATCAGACTCTGCGAGGACCAGGGCCATCCACGAGGCTAAATATATCAATAACATTGGACGTTTTCATTAAACGCACACACAAACTTGATTTTTTTCTTTCAGAAATATTGTTTTATATTTTCTTCACTGACATATATATATAGAGTTCTACTTAGATCTTGCTTCTTTATTTATTACTTTAAAACACACATAAACACACACAACTATTTATGCTTATCTTTAACGTGTGTTTGTAGAGGCCTATATAGCTGAATTTTGATTTGTTCCTGGGGAGAGGTCATTTTGTCAAACTTTGTTCGTCCACGTTCTCTCACTCAGACCAGCAGAAAACTCATAAGTCTCATTTGAACCTTTCAATATAAATAAAGCTTCTGTTAATGACCTATATGGCATTTGTGTAATGCGTGTAACTTAACATGCTTTTATAGGAACAACCGCTACGAGGATGTTGTGACGCATATACACTGACCTACAGCATTAATTAACTCTCCCGATACATTTCTCTGTTAAGTTTGAAAAGTCACCAACCTCAAAACAATACTTTTAAGTCTATACCTGATCTTGGGGTAATCGTTTGGAAGCCGAATGCTCTAACAACTCAGCCATCACGTCTCGATGACATTAAGAAGAACGTAAGTACATCGAGTACATAAGTACATCAGAGTGGAGTTCACTGTTCTGTGGTCCATAAGATAGTAGGGAAGAAATGGCTATCAACTGTTTTCATTTTTAAAAAAACGCACACTGTGACCCAAAAATTATTCTATCTCTTGACATTCAAATTTAGAGGAAGTTCATGACAGTTCCAACAGACTTTCATAGCTACCACAAACTACATTCAGTCGTCAGGACGTCGACATTGCTAAAATGCTCATTTACTTTAAGAAAGTAATCACTATATATGTGCCCCAGAGATTCCTACACTCCATGGACTTATCTTTTCAGGCTGGGCCCCAGAGATCCCTACACACCATTGACTTATATTTTCAGGCTGGGCCCCAGAGATCCCTACACTCCATGGACATATCTTTTCTGGCTGGGTTCCAGAGATCCCTACACTCAATGGACTTATCTTTTCAGGCTGGACCACAGAGATCCCTACACTCAATGAACTTATCTTTTCAGGCTGGACCCCAGAGATCCTTACAGTCCATGGACTTCTCTTCAGACAGTGCCCCAGTTTTTCCTTTAAAACCTTCGACCTGATAGCTTTTTTCAGTACAATGATTAACAGTTTGGAACTTGCTCACTATTCAAGCCGAAGCACACTACTGACTACTATTGAAAAGTGCTGCTTAGAACTGAAATAAGTTCAGCTTTTTGTGTTGTCAGTCTGGTACACATGGTGTCCACGTTTTCATATCCCCTTCCCATTCCTGGAGCAAGTTAAAGTTTTGCAGTTGTTCATAGTCAATGAAAATTGATCAATCAATCAAAAGCAATTAGTAAATCCACCAGTGGTAAGTAACTATTTGTGTTATATGTGCAAAAAAAAATGAGTTAAACCCTACGGTACTGAGAGATATGGAAGGGATTTTTGTGGTTTTTCTTCCTTTAGATAAGCTTTGTTATTAAAAAAAGAATCAATATATATTATTCTCTTCATGGCTCAATCTTGCCTGATACCACCAAAAGTCACGGAAAGATAGCTCTTTTATTTCTGCAAGTCGGACTAGAGTTACCCCACCAACTTTTGCGCAGGAAAAAAAAGAGGAGGGGGGGGGGGAGAACAAGTACTCTTCTCTGTATTCACCCGTCACTAAATAGCAGGGCCGGACTTAAACTTTGTGGGGCCCTATGCGAAACGGATTGCGCAGGGCCAAGTTTGTGTAGGGATACGGATAATGAGTGAAAATTAAGAGTTTGTATTAGAAAATAAATTTGTCTTTGCATTTTATTCAATCTTAACTACGTACAAAATTACTTTACGAGCCTTGTGTTAAGGGAAGTCATACCGTCTATCATAAAAATTCTGTTTTCTACATAGATCTCGGTCAGTAGCAAGAATAACAAATGTTTAAATCTATCATCGGCAATTGTTGGCCTCAAGTAATTTTTCATTTATTTGAGGCGCGAGAAGCTTCTTTCAGTAGATTCCACAATTACGTATATTGCATAATGCCGTCTTTTTTTTTTACTGCGCGTAGGATTGGCGTTTTCCATATTGAATGACACCCCAAAAATTTTTTTTTCTATATTTCAGGAGCTTCATTTGAGTTTTTTAAAGATGTTAATAATTTCAGGAGATTTCCAGGACTTTTTCGTATATTTTGCAATTTCAGGAGATTTTCAGGAGCTCCTGGTAAAACAGGAGGCCGCGGAAAATCTGTTATAAGTTATAAAATGATTTAATTTAATAATTTACACATAGAATTATAGTGGGGCCTATGAAAGTGTGGGGCCCACTGCGGTTGCATAGATTGCAGTGGCCTAAGGCCGGCCCCGCAAAATAGCCTTATGCTACGCCTCGGGTCGACTATTTTAAATATTTTTTTTAGCTCTAAATTGTCTTTTTTTTTTGTCTGCTATGGTCTCAAAGTGTCTTGAGTTCACTCATATATATATATATGGCCTCCTTCAGTCGCGAGGCGAGTACGGATCATCTCATGGAAATGAGACGAATGCCTGGGCATTAATTGTGGTTAAAACGATGTCGCCCCACACATCAGTTCCCCCCTCTGAGCTGATGTATCCAAAGGAGCGGCAAGTAAGGATACAGTTTGGGTTCAGCGGCGTCGCAGGCACTGCCAGGGTTTAGCACTGAGTAGTGCAAACTGCCTAAGAGTCGCCTGGTCCTGATTTTTCTTCAGGGTTGACTCTTTAAGCTGCAAGGCAGCAGAGGTTTGACTTCAGAGTTTTCCTTCTCCTAGGTCGGTAGCCAGCAATGGCTATCGAGACCCTCCTCCCCAAAGCTTACTGGTTTAGGTGCCAGTTACTCGCCTTCGCCACTCCTAACATTTGTGAAAACAGCACCGCCGGACTCAATATCTGAGCAGCCACACGTCAAAGACAGGAGTTGGACTGGTTATCAGAGGCTATTTGAAACGCATGCCATTATGAAACATTGTATAGGTAGTTGAGTAAGTAAATCCCATTGCCACTTCCGGCTATGACAACCTCCTACACATATAACGTGAGATAACATGATGAGTCATTATCTGACTCTTTAAATAAAAATAACGAACAGTATTGTAACATTAGTCCTCCTGGGGCCAGAAGCAAGATCCAGATATGCTGGGTTTGTATTGGATGGTCATAAACTGTCCATGACTTATGCTCATTTAACATATTTTGTTATATTTATATAATCCACACAATGACACACACACACATACATGCAGAGAGAGAGAGAGAGAGAGAGAGAGAGAGAGAGAGAGAGAGACTGAACAAAACGTCTGGGATTTGACGCATATGTTGACCGTGACCTAGTTATGAAATGATATCAAGGAAATACCAATGAGTCAACTCTTTTAGTTTAGATTCCCATGCAGCATTCATTTGGTGCTGACTTCAAACTTTTTCTTTTATAAAGCACTTTAGCACTACTTCATCAATGGACTACATTTGAACGTAAAAAATATGACTTAACAGAGACACTTTTCATTTTATTGGACTACACAAGTTCATCAGGCTGAATACAAGTTACGTTAGCCTGTCGCATAATAATTCATATTGAGGCAGGCCATGTATACGTAGCGCATGAAGGGAAACACTCCTTCCTTGCAGAAATAGCCACTAACATCGTCGTCGTTGACATAGAATACAGCCACTCCAGCCAGTTTAGATTGAATCAACAGAGAAACCTGATCAAGAAAGACAAAATACAATATGGTATTCAAATGTTCATAGAATCTCGTAATAATTTGATGTTGTTATACTGTGTCCCCAAAGTACAAGGCGGATCAGAACGGATTTTGGTAAAGAAATTGAGCGGCTTAAACGGGCTTAGGTACCTAACAAAGGAGCTCAAACTTTGATGTACGCCAGGATTTTTGAAACTTTAAAATGTGACTCGAACAGAGTTGTCTTAACTGAGCGCCCCCAAAAGCAGACGAAAACCTTCTCCTTGATACCCGGGTCCCGTACATGTCCCCGAAGACGAGTCCTACGAAAGATATAATGATATATCTAGTAATAATACCGACAATGATAATAATAATAAAAGTAAAGTTCCCCTTTAAGACCCTGGATCTATAAGGCAGATGCTGTAAAGGTAATCTTTTCTGAGGCCGTGCGGCTAACGAGGGTGTCACGTGGCCAGCACAACGACCAACCGCCTTTACTTCTTCCCGACTAATGTCAGGTACCCATTAGAGCTGGGTGGACTCAGAGGCGGCGCCCAAAGATTCCGAAATGAAAATTCCCAGTCTTCGCCAGGATTCGAACCCGGGACCCCACGATAAAGATAATGTTTTATACTTTTGTTATCGTCAGCCCATCATGCAAAAAATGTGTGGGCCCCTTGCTCTGCTGAGGCGCCTCCTCCGTTCAAAACGTTCAAAATATTAGGTGCTCGAGTATCATTCGACTAGATCTACAAATGTGCATATCACTCATTAGGGCCGGCCTTACGACATGCGGGGCCTGATACAATGGATGCTTTCGAGGCCTCTCTTCTAAACTTTCTTTTAAACTAACAACTATTATTATAAATAGATCATTATATCAACATTTATTATACAACATGCATAGAAACTTTAAGAAGCAACTCAAACGCATCAGGCGCCAGTGAGTTAATTAAAGTTACGTCAGTCGTATGATACATTCAATATGTTAATCCTTTAAGTCCACAGCTGATATTGATATGCTATATGTAAATTGCTGGCCCCTGCCAGGCGAGCAATAGTTTAATTCGGCCTATAGCTGGCCCTGATGCTCACGTGGGAACAGAGAAGTCAATCGCTGTAATTCTCAACCAGTATAACAGTCTTAGTGGTTCGGCTCAAACTTTGTGACCAAAAAGTCAGACAAGGATGAGCCTTATTGTTAAGCTCTGGCTACTACAGCACAGCACGATTCGCGGGAATGTTTCTTGGATAAAATACAAAGAAAACGTACTAGCGCGTGCTCAACAAAAGTAGGAAATGAAGATCTCTAATAGCTAAAGGGTCAAGGTTTTAATTTGCATCTGTAACGATGCGATTGTATTCATTTATATATTTTTTAAGGGATTCTGGTGTCTTTGTTACATTATGATCACTCAAATAACAGCCTAACGACCATTGTACCAACATACAAAGTAGGAACTCCAACAGAATTTGAAATCCCTATAATATAAAACGCACTTTATAAATAAACAATACATTTAATATTTACAACATTTACAATAGTCACAGAGTCCTTAAACAGTGAATACATCTCTTTATAGTCTCTACAATCTCTACAGTCTCTTTCTCTTGCTGGGAACTATCAAAGCTAGTTTTGGCACTTATGACAACTTCTTCATGTCGTCTACATTTTAAACTAATTTGTAAACAATTGACAACTACGCAATTACTCCATGTTCTAGAAATACACCAGCGACAAACAAAACATGTTTTATTTTTTAAAACATATGACCTTGACGTGTATGTCACGTGACAACACCTAAGGTACTACTACCTTTAGCTCGAGACTAAGACGATTCTCATAACCAAGCCAGAACTGAGAGTGGTTCATAAAAGGAACCTGCTCCGTAGTGTCAAAAGAAAAGGTCACGCTTGTATTCTGCCGGAAGTAGCACACCTGAAAATAAAGAGTTGGACGTTAACTCTTTCCCTTTGAAACAAACTTAGAGGGGGGGGGGGGGTCACTCATTTTCTAATTGCTTGTTTTGATTCCTTTCAATTGTTTAGAATCGTGTCTTCTTCATTTGAGTATCACAAAGAAGGTTTCAAACAGCCATCACAAAGAAGGTTTCAAACAGCCATCACAAAGAAGGTTTCAAACAGCCATCACAAAGAAGGTTTCAAACAGCCATCACAAAGAAGGTTTCAAACAGCCATCACAAAGAAGGTTTCAAACAGCCATCACAAAGAAGGTTTCAAACAGCCATCACAAAGAAGGTTTCAAACAGCCATCACAAAGAAGGTTTCAAACAGCCATCACAAAGAAGGTTTCAAACAGCCATCACAAAGAAGGTTTCAAACAGCCATCACAAAGAAGGTTTCAAACAGCCATCACAAAGAAGGTTTCAAACAGCCATCACAAAGAAGGTTTCAAACAGCCATCACAAAGAAGGTTTCAAACAGCCATCACAAAGAAGGTTTCAAACAGCCATCACAAAGAAGGTTTCAAACAGCCATCACAAAGAAGGTTTCAAACAGCCATCACAAAGAAGGTTTCAAACAGCCATCACAAAGAAGGTTTCAAACAGCCATCACAAAGAAGGTTTCAAACAGCCATCACAAAGAAGGTTTCAAACAGCCATCACAAAGAAGGTTTCAAACAGCCATCACAAAGAAGGTTTCAAACAGCCATCACAGAAACAAAGAAACACAAATACTCTTTTGTTCCGTTGGCAAGTGAACTGTTGAACACAAAATGTAACTCTCTGTTTGTATATTTCGCACGTAATGTTGAAGAGAAACTGGGATATGAACGTATATCTTGTGTGCTATTGTATAAATTGTTTGCTATAATCCTGTATTGTTTTTTTTTGTTTGTAATACACGATTGTAAAACCGATTTCCTGTAATAAAGATATTAAAAATTATAATAATAATAAATTATTGCAGAACTTCCAACACCAATCTGTTTGCTAAGCTATGCAGGTAAAAGAAAAAGATGATTTCTATATTCTGAGGATGAGAAGCAGATGTACAAAATATCCATAACAACAACCCTACTTCCATAGTAAATGAACTTACACTCCCTCCATACTAAATAGACTTTAACCCCCTCCATACTAAATAGACTTCAGAAGGAGGAAAGCGTGGCCTTCTGACGTTATTATTTGCATTATTTGTAGCTGTTTATAAGTGTTCGACGAACTGATTATTTGTCAGTGGTCGCCTAAGTCCATCGTAAATTCGTGTTTTTAATGTATTTATCATCAACTTTTTGTGTGCGTTGTTGCTACCAAGCCTATTTGTACCATAGTTGGTATACATTGATGAGTTTCATTTGGGAAAACAAAACAAAAGGACATTACTCGTATTATCTAATGTCTTACGAATTATGAAATGATATTGAACATTTATTTAATTAAATAAAAAGTGAGGATGACATATTGAAGAAAAGATATTTTACCAGACGATTAAAAAATAAAGTTAGTGAGTGTAACATCATTGTTTAAAGGTAGACATGTTTTTTCCATTGATAATTACGACTTTGTTACGAGTTTGATGCGCTCAACGTGTTCACACTGATCTGACGTCGGTGATAAGATGCAAAGTTCTACATTTTTTTATTATTTTTATCTTCGATAATTTTTTTTTTAACCAGAAAGCAAAAATGCAGAAAATAGCCGATCTGGTAGACATTTTTGTCACCTTGAATAATTAAATGTTTCATTGTAAGTATCAAATACATTATGCCTCGATTTTGTTCGAAAATATCCGTTCGTCCAATTGAAATTTCAACTTTGGGAAATAAAACTGGATGAAATTAAAACATATCTTGCCAACTTTATCTGCTTTCTATGAGCAAAAAGAGCAATGAATCCGACAGACCGACTACAATGGTAATTTATGGCAAAGAACATTTGCAAAAGCGTGCAACCTTCCAAATGTGTATGACATCATGTGAACACTTTCTAAAAGTCAAAGTAGAAGATGTTCCGGAGACAGAAAGAGTTTAATGAGCTCATCAAAAGCAATGCAGCTCAAAATGTTTGCTTTTCAATGTCCGTGACACAATTCTAGACCAAGTGTTTGCAGACATATTCCATTTTGAGATTGTGTTGCGCCTTCTTCGTCCATTTCTAACAGTAGCCTTATATCTTTGCGGAGCAGGGTTTCCCAGCCTACTAGTTATCAAGTCTAAATAGAGAAGTAGACTTGATGCTGAAGATGACATTCATTGTGCTCTTTCAAAGACTCTCACAAGAATCCAACCTTCGCACTAACGTTGGCTTATTTACAAATGTGTAGCAATGTAGTTGACCTATTTAATATCATCCCACATGTTTCGCTATACTTTCGAATAGTTAGACAAGTCTGTGCACATGAATATGGTGAATACGTAATAGGAAAGTTAATAAAGCCAACTTATAAAGATATTTTTTGTTAGAAATTTAATTATAAACACATTTATATTACACTAATTACAATTTCATAAGCTTTTGACATTTTCAAATTCAAACAATGAAAATGCATGACTGATAAATCAGATATATCCATTACGATGACGATATTATAACATTATCAAATTTCCATTTACCTATACCTATTATCAAAAAAAAAAATTACGGCTGGGGGTCGCTGCCTAGTGGGGAATCGTATTATGGAGTTGCAGTACTAAAAAGGTTGAGAACCGCTGCTCTAATTGATGATTGATTTACAGACAATGATGAAGGAGGTGGGAGCTTGTGAATGGCCGATCTCTCAATGTCTTTAAAAGAAATATGTTGATCACAAGCCTAGAGAGCTTTTAGCTCGTTTTAATCACTTTTGCTACTAACAAATGACACAAAATACTGCCTCTTCAGTTTCGTTAAGACATTTAAATTATTTACATACAAATCGCATTCTTTCTCCACGTGCAAATGTTATAAAATAGATAGAATAATCACTTCCTGTCTATATATTGCCTCCCATAATCCTTTCTTGTTACTATTAATAGTAAATAGTTGTTGCACCTAAACCTTCCCAGCTGCAAGATTTATCCTTTATCAAGCTATCATGGAGTCAGAATTTCAATATCATTTTTATTCCAGATCTAAACGTGAAGGGCCAAGGTATGTCACGGAGAGACAGACCATATAAAACTAATAGCTGGTTCATCTACTTTCAAAGTTCGCTAATAACACTATAGTCATTTAAACTTGTTGTAATACACATTTTAAAGTGACCTACCTTTCTAGCACTTATTATAGTAGCGCCCGTATCATTGTTTAATTGAGAATCCGTCAAGTTATAAAGAATTCCGTAGAAGGGGATCCCAAGATACAGTTTTCTACGTGTGTCGTTATTAGAGAGCCAGTGACGTAGAGAGCTAACCTGGGGATCAAACATATTATCTATCTATCTATCTATTATCTATCTATCTATCTATCTATCTAACTATCTATCTATCTATCTATCTATCTATCTATCTATCTATCTATTATCTATCTATCTATCTATCTATCTATCTATCTATCTATCTATCTATCTATCTATCTATCTATCTATCTGTTATCTATCTATCTATCTATCTATCTATCTATCTATCTATCTATTATCTATCTATCTATTATCTATCTATCTATCTATTATCTATCTATCTATCTATCTATTATCTATCTATCTATCTATTATCTATCTATATATCTATCTATCTATCTATTATTTATCTATCTTTCTATCTATCTATCATCTATCTATCTATATATCTATTATCTATCTATCTATCTATCTATCTATCTATCTATCTATCTATCTATCTATCTATCTATTATCTATCTATCTATCTATTCATCTATCTATTTGTCTGTTTATTCATGTTTCGTTTAGCACGCTATACTTCCAGAGCTTATTCCAATGCCTTATCGCTTTCTTTGTCCTTATGTCTCTCCACATAGCGCGGTCTAGGTCTAGGTCTTAATATTGATTGTCAGCTGCTCTGAGGTCCCCTTTTATAACATTCAAATATCGTAGGTGAGGTCGACTAGTTTTTCTTATCCCGTAGTAAGTTGTCATAAAGGGGTACGTTTATCCTCCATTCAGAGGACATGACCAAGCCAGAGAGAGAGAGAGAGAGAGAGAGAGAGAGAGAGAGAGAGAGAGAGAGAGAGAGAGAGAGAGAGAGAGAGAGAGAGAAGAAGCAAGAAAGAGGATGTTACCACACTATTTCTTGATCCCGTTAGTGGGGCATTATGTGTAGGATAATCAACAGAGAGCGCCATGTCCATAGCGGCCAGTATCGTGTAGTCCATATATCTGTAGAAAATATGACAGTCGTTTTTCTTCATGCTTTTACCCTTAGCAATCTCTTAAGGGTCTAGACCAGGGGTTCTAAAAATGTGGGTCGCGACCCCTCGGGGGTCGAATGACGATTTTCCAGGGTCACCTAACTTCACCGGAAAAATAGATTTTTTTAGCTAAAAAACTTGACATTGAATATAGTTTTTCATGAGTAGCTACAATTTTTTGGTCTATTAGTCATTTGAGAATAGATGTTGCAAATTGAATCAGAATCATTCCAAACTTTGAAATTCCCACGGCATAAGTATTTTTATCAGTTTAATTACTGTCCATCAAAATGGTGTGAAGAAACGCAACGTTGTAACATAGAGGAATGATATGTATATATAATGGGCGTAACCAGGATTTTATTTCGGGGGGGGGGGGGGGTTTGGGGGGGATTTTCTCTACCCCCCCTTGCGAATTTTTTTTTATTTATGTCTGTGTGTGTGTGTACATCATCTTTATTACATTCTGACCATTCTTTCGGAAGACGTTTATTGTGCCCTAGAATAGATTCTTCCAAGAGTTAGTGGAAAAATTGTAGATTCCCTGCCATAGACAGCAAGGGGGTCTGAGGGAGCGCAAGGAGCTCCCCCATCGCGGGGCGTAGCCCCGCCGCCAAGCACTATTTCTGGTATTGAAAGGCAACAAAATGCATATTCTGCGGTATCTACAGTGCATTTTCCTGCTATTAAAAAAAGTTTTATTTCCAAAAACTAATGTGCTCTTCTTACTTATTAGACCTTTCCGCGCCGTTCAGCGCATTTGCCGTCAAGCTGTTTCCATAAAAATCTGTCACTGGTAATGTCTGAAGCCTCTTCCCCTGCTCTGAGGACCTCCATGAATGTGTGGCGTCAAGTTGTACTAGGATAACATCGCAACTCTTATTATGCTTAGTTCATTTTGTCGGAGAACATGTCCAACACACCTCATGCGACGCTCTGTCACAATCTTACTAAGGGGTCGACTCCCACTTCGGCGAAGGATTTCCTTGATTTAGACACGATCTCTAGAACTGACTCCTAAAATATATATATATAGCCATCTTTGTTGAGCCACATTTAGTGTTTTTCAATTTCGGCAGATGACTATTCATTGCACTTTATTAATGGAGCCCCGCCACTGGTAGAAATGTGTAACCTATCTTGAATACGCTCTTGGAATTAAGTGACTGTAGTTTGCTTTAGATTTTTTATATTGAAAAGGGAAGTTTTATCGTCAAAATCATCTGTTGGGGGTTTTAAACTAGAAAATCTCTGGAGTTGTTGTTTTTTTTTAATTTAAAACCCCATTTAGCTGCGGTAATAGAGTTTAGTAACTGTAGTTTGCATTAGAATAATATTGAAGATAGACGTTTTCCACCTCAAAACACTCTGTAGGGGAATTTTAAACTAAAAACCATCTGGAGGGGGTTTTAAACTTAAAAAAAAAACATCTGTAGGAAAGGGTTTAAACCTAAAAACCCCAATAGGATTGGCTAAGCTCAAATAATTTTAGTTTGTAATTTGCTTTTTTATATTGAAGAAGTATTTTTTGGCATCTTACCCCTCTGAAGGGGGGTTTAAACTCAAAACCCCTTTTGGCAACGCTCATAGCATTTTGAGTGCTTAATTTGCTTTTTTTCTTACACTGAAGATGTGTTTTTTAGCTTCAAACCCCGCTGGCGGGGGGTTTAAACTCGAAACCCATTTGGCTACGCTCATAGAATTTTGTGTGTGTAATTTGCTTTTTTTTTATTGAAGAGGGGGTTTATTGTAAATTTTGGAGGGGGTGTTTAAAATCAAAATCTTCCTTAACTGTGCTCTTGAAATTTGGGGATTTTCGTATGCATTTTTAAAATTTGTTTTTTAGAAGAGGGGGATTTAACTGCCCTGGTAGGTTTTTTTTAAAACTCAAGCCCCCCTGGTAGGAGGTTTTAAACTCGAACCCCCCTGGTAGGGGGTTTTAAACTCGAACCACCAGGTAGGGGGTTTTAAACTCGACCAACTCTGGTAGGGGTTTTAAACTCAACCCCCCCCCCCCCCCCGGGTAGGGAATTTTAAACTCAAAACACTTTGGTTGTGCTGGGGTATGTGATGGTTTAGTAGTAAAATCTCACCTAAAATAAACAAAATCAAAGCAAAAAATCAGTCACTAAATTCCGATCCCCCCCCCCCCCCCCCCCCGCATTTCATTTCATATTTCATTTCGGGGGGTGGGGGAGGAATTGGGGGTATTGTGTATAGTTATTTGTGTTAACCATCACGCATTGTTTTTTTCTTGGGCAAACGCACGCAATAGTGTTGGGTGGTGCACCCCAAATATATATGTGGCTCCTCATGTGGCTGGTGAGACCTATGTGAGCCCGGAATGTTCGGCTGCACACTGGAGTTGGAGCTATTGCCTTTGGCCTTGCTTTTTTTTCTGTGATGCTTTTCTTCTGCCGGCGCTGTTCTCTTGTCGTTTGCATTTTGTGCGCTGAAAAGAAAAGTCAACCTAAATCGATCACCGTCGGACAACGGTTAGGCCTGTGTCGGTTAAGGCAAAATATGTAGGTCGCAGCTGGGACTGCGTAGCCACGTCAAATACTGCAGACCTCATCAACCTTCGGACTCAAAGACAAGCTTTATTATCAGAGGGACTTTTTTATAAAGCTTAAATGCAAAGATCTATGTGATGATTTAGGTAGCAAAGCCGCATAGCCAATAGATCGTTGGTTCTACAGAGTGCTTTCTATCCAGGAAGACAATTAATGATTTTATTGAAATTAGTTAGCTTATTTAGTGAATCGTAAATTTACCACCAACGTTGTTTGTAAACATGTGTATCAGGTTCAGTGCCACGATTCCAGAGTCAAGTGTCTATTTCTTGTTTATCAAAGGAATTATAAAGTTGTGTAAAATTTTGAAAATTTCATCCAGCCTTAAGATGTAACAGGTAAAGTGCTTGGGTTCTGAACCGTAGGTTCTGGGTTCGAATCCTTGTGAAGACTGGGATTTTTAATTTCGGAATATTTGGGTGCCTATGAGTCAAACCAGCTTCAATGGGGTACCTAACATTAGTTGGGGAAAAGAAAAAGTAGTTGGTCGTTGTGCTGGCCACATGACACCCTCGTTAACCATAGGCTACAGAAACAGAAGACATTTACGTCATCTGCCTAACAGAACACACGTTCTGAAATGGGAACTTTTAAAGATGTAACAGGTAAAGAAAAACGTGATTGAAAAGTATTTGGCGTAATTTATAGTTGTACAATTTGCTTTCTATATTTATCACACAATCATACGATAGATTAGTTTTACATTTGAGGTGACATGCACAGAGTAGGCTAAAGAATAGCCTTCGTTAGAAGCACTCTGAACCCTTTTGTAAGATATTCTAGCTTTTTAATTAGAAACAAGTCTATACCAGTTGCTGGCCAGTTTGGCGTGGGACATCTGTTAACTTACTTGTTCTCAACTTGTAACTGACATACCTGTGAAAGAAATTAATCGATGCGGACTCTTTGAGCATGTTCTGTTGGGCAGTTAAAATGTGTGACAGCGTCAATCTAGGTAGTGACCTGTTCGTGGCATCTGTCGCAATCCATTTTCTCAAGTTCTAAGCAGCGTTCGATGGTGTTGGTATGCAATCCCAATATGCAATGCAATAAGGTAATAAATAAACAAAGTATTAGAGGAAGATAAGTTACGAAGAGTGGTGTATTGAATATAATAGTGTAGAAATATGACACTGTTTTGCCTTGTTGGCTATTGGTATAATTTGTTTTTTCGGTATTTATTTGAAATTACTGACACTAGTCAGCTTTTCATCTTCAATACTAATGTCCCTCTTAATGTCCTGTTGGCTATTGGTCATAATTTAATATTTTTCGGCATTTATTTGCATACCATATGGTGCAGACGTTTTTTCTGTGCGTAGCACCAAGTCGGCTAGTTCTTTTGTCCCTACTAGACCATTTCGTACGCGAGGCGCAAGTTGGTAGTTCTTCTTCCTTCAATGCCTGCAGTACCTTCATACTACCGAGAGCATCTTCCATTATCCTTTCAAGGGAGATAAGAAAAGAGTTAGTGAAAGTAAGCAGATTTGTCTCACTCCAACTATGGTCGACAATTTTTGGTTTCCCGGACCTGTCGAGATGAGATCAGCAAGTCTGGGACAGTCAAACAGAATATGAGGCACGGTTTCCTCTTCTTCCCCGCAACGGGTGTACCGTGAATCGAACTTTGGTCATAGTCGTGAGAAATATGAGCCAACAGGACAGTATTATGTTAGAAACGAACGAGTAGGCTATTCATTCTCTGTCGCTGCCTGGGTCGAGTTTTGCTAAAGAGAAACAAAATTCATTGCAGTCCCTTTATCACTGTCCACTGAGGAATTTTCTGGTGATGTTACAGGTCTGCAGTAGTACGCCCCTCCCTGACAGGAAATTGAAGGTATCAGTGAAGTCAGTTGTCATTATCCCCTCGGTTGATATAACAATGAAGTATATTGTTATTTTAGATAACTTCTATAAACGCCTAATCTCCAAGCCTAAGTTCCATATTTTCTTTGTTTTTCCATTTCAGCTTTTCTTAAATTATGAGACAGAGGTAAGGCAATGTCAATAATGATAACTATTTTTCTTTTTTTAAAATAAATAAACAGCAGATCAGGGCGATTAAAATCTACCGTTTTGTCGGTCAAAATAGGCCTATCCCAGAATATTATTATTATTACAATAATTATTATTATTAATTTGCTTTTCAAATCTTATTGAATATTTGAAAGGCTCTTGAACATTCTTGACACGAGCCTTTTTTTTCTTATTACATCCTGCAAATCGTAATGCTCACATTTATTTCCCTCTTCAATAAAACTTCCCGCAATTCAAGAATTACATTTTCGGCATAATGTATTCTGTATAATATATGTTACGCTTCATTGAAACGGCCCGTTTTAAAACGCCCTCCCAAACAATATTCAATTCTGGCATGTGTAGTCTATATTATTTTTGCCCCCCCCCTTTTTTTTTTCGTCACGTCCATGCCCCCTTCTTATAAAACATTGAGTTTTATCATCAGTTCAGTCTTAGTGACACGACCCACTTTATAACGCCCCCCCCCCCACACACACTTCTTTAAACATATACTTTTTTTGCCGGTGAATTTGATTTTCCGTATCGCTTATCTTTCCCTAATCTTAGAAAATATTCTTCGATTTTTCAGCTTGTTATTAAAATGTTTGAAAGGCTCTGCGATACTTTTCGGCCAAAGCCGTTCTTGAATATTGGATCCTTCGCATTGTAATCCCACACAATAGTTTTGCAACCCCCCCCCCCCCCCCCCCCCACTTTAACGCTCCCCTAAAATAATTTCGGTCCTTGATTAGTAGCATATTATGTTAAATTAGAGCGGCCCGCTTATATCGACCCCACCCACCCCAAAAAAAAAAAAAAAGCAACCTTCTGGCCTGAGAGTTCTAACATCATTTTTCTCATTTCTAGGAACTATGTAACCATTGAAGAAATATGGGGCCAATATATTTCTCTTTACATTTGTTTAGATGTTCTTAATAGCTCAGAATATTAGACAGAAATCTACGTTCTTTTTTTGTTTCCCAAAGTCGACTGTGTACAAAACGTTCCAATCCCTCACCGTAAGGAGTGATGCCAGCGAAACACGGTCAACGTCTATGGTATCATACAAGTTTAGAAATTTCAGTGACAGCCCATCGAAGTTGTTGTTTCGAGCGAAATCTAAGAGAGTTTTAATGAAAGTCCTGGAATAGTCCAAACAGTAGGTGTCCTATGTTAAGACAATTCAAAAGAAGCAATGACATTAACAATATATGTCAATATTCTGGTTTCGTTTGTTTGTCTGAAATGTTTCCGATGCTCTAGATTGTTACATTTTAGACCAAAACTCCCGCATGACGGCGGATGGTGGCAGCGGGCAGGGTTTGAACTTGGACCCATCAAGATGACAGTCCAGAGCGCCTACCAGCCATTCGATAAATGGTCGTGCCATCGCTGTTGATATTTCCATTCAAACCTTACGATCTAGGTTGTAAAGGTCATCTGTTTCTGTGCCCAAGGTTAATGAAGGTTTCCGTTTATCCAACTAACGTTAGGTACCCATTTAGAGCTGGATGGATTAATAGTAGCCCTAAAGATCACGATTACAAATCCCAGTTTTGACCAGGATTCGAACCCGGGACTCATCTATTCGGAAGTTAAACTTTACTATTTAGCTACCGCGCCTCCCACTTTTAATAAATAGCTAGATATTTTGGTGTTGTAATGTTATGTAGTTTAAAAGGTAAATGATAGTTTTTTAGCGCTAAGAAAGTGGTGTGTTTGTGTGTGTGTGTGTGTGTGTGTTTTTTCGGAAGTGATCTTTCTGAAATCTTTTTATCGTCTCCTTTTTTTCCCATATCGCTTTCCCTTCTTTTTCTTACCATATTTAATTGCTTAACAACTTAAACCGGATCTTCAACACAAAAAGTGATCAAAGCGCAGAATATCATATAGACTGGCCGATTAAAGAGTTTTATGAAACGAAAATTTGTGACTTGCAATTTTGTGTACTTTATTATACAGCATTTATGAGCAGTATAAAAGTTAAGTATTCATATATATTTCATCCACACACCTATATATATATATATATATATATAAATAAGGAGGCCGTGTAGTTTTGTTTAATCTCTAAGAATGAAGATCATGCAATTTTTCATAATTCGGAAATCCGAATACATGTTTTCAAGTTACATGAAGTTACTTCCTTCGGCCAGTCTTTATAGCACAACAACCTTCTCTTGCAGATAATAAAATAATGGAAATCAAAATATGGATGTGAGGTAGGTGCGACACAATTGGTAACACTTCTGTTTACTAAAGCTCTATATATCATCACGGCAGATACGGGCATGGTAGAATGTGATCCTATTTGAAGTGCTTTCAATTTTCCTTGTGATGTCCTTATAATCCAATGATTTTAAATGCAATTAACACCAACTAGAGAACAAATCTACATCCAGCAATACACATATCTATTAAATACCTACTTTAGATAGTTTAAATAAGCAAAGAATGTCTTATTTTGGGGGGGGGGGGGGGTTGCATACGCAAAGTGATACTCAGTAAGAGGAAAAATACAATATTATTATTATTTCCCCTGAATCCCATAGATGAAACACTGGGCTATAGAAGAGAATAAAATGTTTAAAGGAATTCAATGACTAATAAAGTGATCTTTCTAAATTGTTAATAAAATATGTGGTTTTGCGGCACGAATTTATTTGCCAACTTTCAGTTTGATGGGATGTCGAAATGTTGCCAAAATAAACGATTCAATTTTTTACCATGATGAAAGAGACTGTAACAAAACTGTCCTAAGGGCTCAGACAGTTAATATAGTCAAAGTTGATATGCATTGAACATTTTACCGATGAGATCCGTAGCGGCTTGCAATAAACTGAAACTTTAAAAAAGGTATTTGCACAGAAGCCACTAGTTTCATTTTCGGGACAAGTTTCAGGTCAACTCGAAAACGCTGGAATGATCTGTAAAATAAATCAATTTAGAAAATCAAATAAAGAGAAAAAAAAGAATCCAATCATCAAGTCAGTCAAGACAAGGAATTGCCTCCATATAAAATATATGGGAGATTTTTGAAGATACTTTAGAACCATGCCATGCCGTTAGGAGGACATCTTAATGCCATAAAGTTGTCTCATGAAACTAAATTGGTTGAGGGAGGACATCTTAATGCCATAAAGTTGTCTCATGCAACTAACAATTGATTGAGGGAGGAAATCTTAATGCCATGAAGTTGTCTCATGAAACTAACAATTGATTGAGGGAGGAAATCTTAATGCCATGAAGTTGTCTCATGAAACTAACAATTGGTTGAGGGAGAACCTCTTAATGCCATAAAGTTGTCTCAAGAAACTAACAATTGGTTGAGGAAGGACATCTTAATGCCATGAAGTTGTCTCATGAAACTAACAATTGGTTGAGGAAGGACATCTTAAGAATAATAATAATTTATTTATTTATAAAGCGCTGTTAACAAACAAAATGTAGGCTCAAGGCGCTGTAACAACATTACAAACAAAAACACTAAAGCTAAAATAACAGTTAATCTTAAAAAGTTTTAAACAGATAGGTCTTAATGTTCTTCTTAAAAGTGGTGTAGCATGTTGTCTGTCTGAGATCAATGGGGAGTGAGTTCCAAACCTTTGGTCCGTGAACTGAAAAAGCCGCAGATCGTAGCTTTTGAGGGAGAAACGTGGCACTACTAAAAGCGTTGAGTCCATTGAGCGCAGGGCTCTCTGGGGGACATATGGAGTAATCAGTTCGCTATGGTACAAGGGCATCTCGTTGTTATATATACACTGATGACAAAGTGTGGCAACCATGTAATCGATTCTCGCTTTCATGGGAAGCCAATGGAGCGTGCGCAAGAGCGTAGTAGCAGAATCTTGTCTTTTTTTTTTAAGGACTATTCGAGCGGCGTTGTTCTGTATACGTTGCAGCTTGGCTATTTTGTCATCAGGTATACCTGCTAGCACGGCGTTGCAGTAGTCAAGGCGGGAGAGTATGAATGCCACAGCTAGCGTTTTTGTTGACTCCGTTGTTAAATATGGTCGGATCTGGCCTAATCTGCGCAGCTGCAGATAAAGACCTTTGCAGAGCTGACTTATGTGTGAGTCGAAAGATAGTGTTGAGTCGAAGAAAACTCCAAAATTCCGCACTACATGGACAAAATGAACATGGCAGTTCGTGATAAAGAGAGAATCTGTGCTTTCAACTTTTGAGACATTGTTCCTAGTGCCAATATTAATTATTTCTGTCTTGTCTTCGTTCATCTTGAGTTTATTTTCAACCATCCAATCGCTCACGGTACCATCGGTACCACTGATTTTCTCTGCCAGATGCGACACCTCTAAGGGTACTGATGAATCGTATAACTGTGAGTCATCGGCAATGAAATGGTATAAGATGCCGGTTGGCCTTATGACACCGCTGAGTGGATATGTATACATAGTGAACAGTACTGGGCCTAGAACTGATCCTTGGCGTACTCCGTACTTCAAAAGTAAGCTTGTTGATTCCGTCCCGCTAACAACGACACTTTGGGTGCGTTCCGTCAGGTAAGATCCAAGCCACTTTAGGACGACTCCTGCTAAAGCAAAAGTTGCAGAGAATCTGGCCATCATAATTTCATGGTCTAGCGTATCAAAGGCTGCGGACAAGTCCAGCATGGAAAGAATTGAGATGTGGCCTTTGTCGGAATTGTGAAGTAAGTCATTTAGTACCCTGACCACTGCTGTCTCTGTGCTACGGCACTTCCTGTATGCAGATTGAAATTCTTCCAAGAGACAGTACTGTTCAAGATGAGAAAGAATTTGCGCTAACACGATGCGCTCCAGAAGCTTTGACAAGAAGGGAAGATTTGATACAGGGCGATATTTTTTAGACATTCCGGGTCAAGACTGGATTTCTTTAATAAGGGCCTGACAAGTGCATGCTTAAATTGCTGTGGTACAATGCCTGAAGTCAGCGAAGAGTTCACAATGGCATTAAGATGCCATCTTAATGCCATGAAGTTGTCTCATGAAACTAACAGTTGGTTGAGGGAGGACTTCTTAATGCCATGAAGTTGTCTCATGAAACTAACAATTGGTTGAGGGAGGACATCTTAATGCCATGAAGTTGTCTCATGAAACTAGCAATTGGTTGAGGGAGGACATCTTAATGCCATAAAGTTGTCTCTTGAAACCAACAATTGGTTGAGGGAGGACATCTTAATGCCATAAAGTTGCCTCATGAAACTAACAATTGGTTGAGGGAGGACATCTTAATGCCATGAAGTTGTCTCATGAAGCTAACAATTGGTTGAGGGAGGACATCTTAATGCCATAAAGTTGTCTCTTGAAACCAACAATTGGTTGAGGGAGGACATCTTAATGCCATAAAGTTGCCTCATGAAACTAACAATTGGTTGAGGGAGGACATCTTAATGCCATGAAGTTGTCTCATGAAGCTAACAATTGGTTGAGGGAGGACATCTTAATGCCATGAAGTTGTCTCAGGCAATGGCCGAGGCCTCTCAACATTATTGACAAACTTCTACTCTTATCACTCAAATACTCAACATTTTGAGTCAGTGGCTGGCCAGGTGGGAGCGGAGGCTTATTCCTTTGCTATTCTACCAAAAAAAAAAGGATCAGGCTCTAGAATAATACAATAATATGTCAGAAAACAACTTTCTAATTCCCCGTAGTTTTATTTCTTTCTCTCTACCTTCCCTATCTCTCTCTCTCTCTCTGTATATTATATATTATAGCCTATATATAGTCTGGTTTTTTAGCCCCCCTCCCCCCGCGTCTACCCAACTCTAAGCAGGAAAATAATCTTGTCACGATCAAGCAAACGACTAAACTGTCTCAATGTCTCCCCTTTGAACTAAACTGTCTCAATGTCTCCCCTTTGAACTAAACTGTCTCAATGTCTTCCCTTTGAACTAAACTGTCTCAATGTCTCCCCTTTTAACTAAACTGTCTCAATGTCTCTCCTCTTAACTAAACTGTCTCAATGTCTCCCCTTTTAACCGAACTTTTATTACAACTGCGTTAGGAGAAATAATACTTTGTAGACGCAAGGGAAATGACTTTTTGAGGCTTAGAACTAGCCTTGCGTCTGGGTAGCTAATTGTGTAAAGAGTTTTTTAGTTCTATAGGGCGTCTTAAGCAAACGTTTGAAAAACAAGTGTATGGTTTTGAGAGTCACAGTCTGAGTTTCTACTTTGAATGCCTCACGTGGTGTTAAAAGCTAGACCAAAAGGCAGCCTCACGGAGCTGTCGCTTTGCTGGTACTCGAAGAAATAAAGGTGTAAGCTCTTGCAGTGCAGTCCACTAATGGGGTCAGTGTTGAGACGACCTTTGTCATCATACAGACGGTACATGCACATGTAGTTTACGCACATGTCTGTGGGAGAGACAGAACTGCCTTTTTATGAATAAAATCAGTCTATCAGTCAATCAATCAATCAATCTATCTATCTATCAATCTATCTATCTATCTATCTATCTATCTATCTATCTATCTATCTATCTATCTATCTATCTATCTATCTATCTATCTATCTATCTATCTATCTATCTATCTATCCGTTGTCTTTGTGTCTGTCTCTCTGTCTATCTATTTATCTATGCATCTGTCTATGTATCTATCTATGTATTTATGTATCTATGTATGTATCTATTCATCTGTGTATCTATCTTATCTATGTATCTCTGTAAATTCTAGATTGTTTACCTTTTATACCGCCCAGAACCAATGTTGCCACCAATAAAACTGTGATCTGAGCTAAGAAATAGAAATTCATGTTGACATTTTTTGAAACGAAATAAAATCTGGGTTAGAGCACATATAAACATGAGATTCCTAGTGAGCACAGTTCAATACATCATGAGAAATCAATACAATAAAATCCGATTACATGCACGTTATGGAGTGCATAAAATAAACAAGACTCTCCTTTTTTTTTTAAGATTCCCTTTATTGCAATGGTGGCTCTAGGTCTAATAATACTGCAGATTAAGGATGATTGCAGTGTTTCACAGGTCTACACAAACCTAGTTGCGACCAGCAAAGAGGAAATAATTATTCCACAATTTTAGGGATATTATTATCTAGATTGCGAACGCAGGTATGGACAGTATAGAGGGACTTTTATGATCTGAGCAGAGAGCGTCTCCCGCATGGTATGCCAAAAGCTGTCTTTTTGGGTGAGCTGAATGGTGGTCAACGTAACAGAGGCGCCCCACGGAAACGCTTTAAAGACCAGCTTATGCGCCAACTTGCTTTAACTGACATAGAAGAGAACACCAGGTTTAGAACGAGACAGCTAGAGGTCACTTACAAAGCCCGCGGGATACACATTTGAGACTAAAAGAAAATCCGCTGCCGAGGACAGACGTAGACGGCGAAAAGAAAATCTAAATCGACCACCGGCAGACAATGGTTATGCCTGCACTAGATGTGGCAAAATATGTAGATCGCAGCTGGGGCTGCGTAGCCACGGGAAATACTGCATTCCTCATAAATCTTCTGACTCGAAGACAGAACCTAATCTAGATGTGTGCCCTTTCATTTGATTAACTAAAACAGTTAATTGAGAAATGACTTCCGTCATCTTCTTTCGGAGTCCTTGTAATGTAAGGTACATAACTTCAATAACTACTGTGCATGTATTCTTATTAGAATTATCCCCCTTTTGGAATACTTTTGTGATTGATCTATGTGGAGTGCCGTATAAATTTGTTTAATTAAAATCTACTTCCTAGTCCAAACCTCCGCAGGACGACGGGTAGCTGGCAGGGTATGAACCTGGGACTATTGATACGACCAAACGACAGTCCAGCGCGACACCGCACAACAATGCAGTCATTGTTCTAAATCAGTGGTTCCCAAACTTTTTTGTCTCATAGACCCCTTGCCATGTTTTTCTGCTTTTCGGTAGACCCCCTGCTTAACTTATATTGCTTTTTTTTGCAATTTATTTTAAAACTAATTTCTAATTTTAGTGAATTGAAGAGTGAAAATGCAATTTAAAACTACATATTCAGTATTAAATAATAACTAATTTGTATTGATTAGCAGGATAAATATTTAAAGGATTTACCAAGGTACAAATCATATATTAGTGTATAAAATAATTACATTAAATAAATGTAAAAATTAAAGTCACGATCTGCTTAAATGAAATCTATTATTGTAGACCCCCGTGGACATCTCAAAGACCCCCCAATTTATTTTTTCACTTTCGTAGACCCCTTGGAAGTCTTCGTAGACCCTTGGGGGTCTATATAGACCACTTTGGGAATCACTGCACTAAATAGTAGCTCTAGTCCAACAAACAGTTAAACAAACCAACACAAAACGCTGAAGTGCCAGAGAAACTGGAAACGATATTTCCAGAACTGTATTATTCTTATGTTGATTGTAAATGACTCTCCCTTATCCTCCCCCGCCTCCCGAACTATTGACATCTTTTAACAACTAATTACGTTCATGACTTTCACGTGACCAGTGTGTGATACAAGAAATAAAAAAAAAACAATAAAAAAGTTTATTTTTTACACAGACATTTTTTTTACAAAGTTTATATCATCCACTCTGTCTGTCTGTCTGTCTGTCTGTCTGGTACACATTTTGAACATGTTATTTCTCCCACTTCCCATTCTCGGATCAAGTTGAAGCTTTGCACAAATATTCTTTGTTCCTAACGAAAAAAATGAAACAATAATGAAATTTACCAATTTGGTAATTAAGATTAAATATTTGTAATTTATTAATTTTGTTTGGTAGCGAAAAAGGAAACAAATATTACAGAATTGTGATGTATGACAGTAAATGTGGAGTTCTTCCCATTAGATAAACCCTTTTAAAGTATAACAATTTTTTTTTTGCCTTGTTTAATTACTCAACTATTTTTTCTTAGGTACTTTAAACATTGTTGGTCATTAATTTGCTAATTAAAAATAAAACTTTCCACAAACAGTATGAGATTAAATTTCAAATAAAATTCTTTGAACTCTACCAAGCTCGCCTTGATTGGAACCCAACCAGCCATAATAGCTAAGGACTAAGATTTAATAATCTTCAATTCTTAAGGAAAGTCTGTTTAACACAGGGGTGGCCAACCTTTTGCTTAGGTACGCCAATTGTTTTCACTTCTCATTCAGATGCGCCACTGAAAATTTTACAAGTACAAATCCTTTCTTGCAATAAAAGATCTTGGTGTAATAAAGCATTAATATCTCAGAAGAGGACAATCTAAAATTCTTTTGAACAAGATTACAGTTCCAGTAACTCCTCCAGTCATTGACTGCTCAGTATAATTTAATTAAATTTATTACTTTGCTACCTGCAATATGACTGACCATCTGGTTTTTCCTTAGACTCTTAGAGTGACTTAAGGCCAGTAATTTCTTTAAAAATTTTGAAATTAGCATCAGTTTTTTATAGACAGAAAGCTTAAATAGGTAACACAAAAAATGTATAATATAACAAAAAAAAAAAAGAAAGAACAGGCAGAATTGTAATATAATAAATATGTAAAAATTACATTAAACCAACGTGTTCTGTGTTTTTAGGTCTAATAGTTTAATAAATATTTTGGGCGTCGTAATAGCTAGTCAATTAAATTCCTGTTCAATATATTTTTTTCTAGAAATCAGCTATTCTTTTTTTTGAGAACAGGCATACTTCTTCTTGATTTTTTTCGGGGTGAAATGCGCCACTTGTAATTGGACAATGCGCCACGTTTGACCCAATACCCATAGGTTGGCCACCCCTGGTCTAACACTTGATCACCAAGGTGAGAAGGGGGGGGGGGATAATAGCCCGAATTCTCGTTGACAAATGTTCTCTCTAACATGTCTGACAAGGTGAATGGAACTCTAAAGACCAGCAAAAGGAAAATACTTGTGTAAATAAAGAGAACTAAATGTCTCAAATATTTCAAAAGATTACAGAACATTTCCATAAGCGCTGCTAAGTGTCTTTAGATGTGCCACACTTTCACTTTTATACAAATAAACATACAGTCATGAATTCTAGAACGTCGCGAATGTATTTGACTCCCGACTCATAATATTGACACAATCCATAATGTTGACACAATCCATAATATTGACACAATCTATTGTTGCTATCTTTTACATTTTTTAAGTGGATTTTTTTTTTCATTTGAAAGTTTTAGGCAATGAAATCCCAGAATTCACAACTGCATTCCAGAATGGCTAAGGTGACTCAACAGACACACACACATACACATTCCACTCTGTAGTCCTTGAGAACACCATCTTTATATCACGTTACTACCATAGGTGTATCGAGGGCCGTAATAAGGGAGGGCAGGCAATGCTACTGTCCACGGGAACACAATCAATTTTTTTTTTTAATTCGACGGGTCTGGATAACCTGCCACGGAGCTTTCATGTACTTAAATCCGGCCCTGGGTGTATACGCTAGAGCGGTATTCCTAACAGACTCTTTGTCTCGTAGACCCTTTGACATGTTTTCTGGTTTTCGGTAGACCCCCTGCTTAGCTTATATTGCATATTTGCAATTAAAACCCCCCACTAATTTCTAAGTCGAAGAATGAAAAATTAATTTAAAGCTGCAGTTTAAGTTATATAGATCTTTCTTTTTTATTGTTAAAAATTCAAATTTAAACCACTTAAAATAACAATTAATATTTATTACTGGAATCATCAAACACACTGGACATTTTTTATAGTATGTGCGCATGTTTGATCATCCGTTGCTACGCATATTATGTTTTTTTTTTACAGGAATTTGTTGTTCTGTGAAGTAGTCTTCAAACATTAAATATTAATTCATTAAATAGCCTTAAGCATGATTGTAAAATTTTTCGCAAAGAGCAGTTTCTCGTGTATTTCTTGATCTTTCACGGTCTGGCTCAAATATTGAGTCCGCGGAACTGTTTTCACTAACAGAAGGGGAGAAGGCGAGTAACTGGCGCCTAAACCAGTAAGCTTTGGGGAGGAGGGGCTCATTAGCTATGGCTGGCTACCCACCTAGAAGAATGAAAACTCTGAATTCAAACCTCTGCTGCCTTGCAGCTATATCCAATCACGGAAAAGGCTTCGGGAGTCAACCCTGAGGAAAAATCAGAAGCCGGCTAGTAAAATCAATGCTTTTTTTCTGATAGCGTTTTCCATATTCGGCTATAAGTAAAGAGATAATGATGGTGAAAGAGATATCTTACGACGCTCACAAACCATCATCTTCTCTTTATGATGTTGAAGAGAGATTTTGTGCGTCTATTCGGAACTTTATCTTTGAGTGTTCGAAAGTTTTTCAAACCATTATCTTTTTATCAGGGTGGCATCGTCTCAAATGATCCTCCAGCATAATTCGTATCATATTGTCAAAAAAAGCACCTAGGCTAATGCTTGTATGACAAGAAATAAATCAATCCGAATTTTGAATAATCAATTATGTACAGTCTACATTTCTTTTTGTTAAACATGTGAAAAAATAAGGTCAAGACCTGCTTATATGAAATCCATTATCGTAAACCCCCGTGGACATCTCATAGACCCCCAATTTATTTTTTCTCTTTCGTAGACCCTTTGGAAGTCTTCCCCTGGGGATGTATATTGACCACTTTGGGAATCACTGCGATAGAGTTAAAAGTACTTTTGAGTGCAAAATGTTTGTACAATGTGACCAAACCAGCTCAGCTCTCGTCTCATTACACTATTGAGAAGTTCCCACTTTTTCTCCAGCCAGAGGGTTGACTAAGTACAGACTCTGTTCTCTTTTCCTTGTATCTGATAGCCAGCATTTTCTTGTAGCATTTACTCTCAAAGGCTTGATCTCTTCATTCAGTTTCAGCATTCACAACTGTCAGGTTCTTGTTTTATTGTACTTATCAAACTATTATTAGATATTTCAAATGTGAATATTTATTTAAAATAAATATTATTTCAATGTGTGTTATTGTTATTATTTTCTGAACTTGTAATATTTTGGCCCAAGTTCAGCCTGACAAGCACACCATACACATACAGATGTATATAAATTAATTAACTAAGTGAATGATGATAAATAACAATAAAAATTTATTCCAGTGATATATTTACAAATGAACTGATGTATGATGAATGATAATAACAGTATCAATATCAATAGATATATGTGTAATAATATGTAATCTAAAATGATCCAGTTATTCTTTTTGATCATTATTTGAACAATATCTTTACCTTAATATATTCATTACAAGTTGTTCAAATAGACTTCCAACACAACAACTGGTAATCCACATAGATCTAGCCTCTAGATCCGATACTGTTCACTGACGACAATTCTAAAAGTTTATAGTTCATACTATAACATCAGGTCTGACCAAGGCATCCCGCAGTCTGGAATCTTGAACCTCAGACTCATGAAAAACCAACTTGAACACCAGACGACCAACTGAGATTAGTGAGATGAAGACCTCAGTCCTGTAGACTGTAGACCTAAAGTTGTACTCTCAATATAGAAAATTGACACTGGATAAACAAGTCTTGACACCAAGACTTTACACTGAGTCTAACACATAGACTTGACACCAAGCTAAGATCACTACTTAGACTTGACGCTAAAACTTGAAATAAGAGTCTTGAACTGAGACTACGACCAAAACTTAGACTTGTCGCTAAAACCCTATAGAAGATAAAAGAAAGGATTCTTCTAATCATCTAGATCTAGTCTAATTGTAGACTTACAAATACGAACGAATTCAAATAGAAAAACTATACAATGAAAAATAAAACTCATCCTAAACAGGGGTCAAGATAATCCAACAAGAAAATGTCCAAGGCACATGTTAAGGCTATCCAGTAACAATAACCAAGGAGAAATTCAAGAGCTCTCAAGACACGTCTATCTGTACCAACGTACAAAACAATGGAGAGACTGTACTAGACGATAAATGACGCAAACCACACACACCTAACTTTACGTCACTAGAAGTTGTGACAAGCAACAAAAGCTAAGTCCCCAAGTCTACAAAGTAAAATATTAATAGTGTAATGACGTCATCAATATAGTGATCAACGCCGCACTAGCAATTAGAGAATAATTCTACTATACAGTTACATAGATAATTGCGACAACAACCATATAGGATTTAGATAGATAGATCGATTTCCTTTACACGCAGAAATCTTGTTATAATGTTTGAGAACTGATCAGAACACAGCTTACTAAAATACCATTACAAATGAAATTTATGTGTAGTCAGATTCATTTCACTGATAAATCTTAACCGGTTACTTAAAAAAATATTGGTGTATATATATACATATATAGTTATATATATATACATTTATTTGTTACTATAAACAAATATGGTATGGTGGATACTATACCCCTCCCCCCACCTATCACCATTATTCCCCCATGTTCGAAAAGATTTTGTAATAAAATTGTTTTTTTCCCCTGTTGATTTTCAATCCCCCCCCCCCTTTTTCCACGATGTCATTAAGATGTCTGAAAATGTAGACCTTGAGAGGGGGTAGGGAGTGGGGTGATAAAAAGAAAACACTTTTTAAATTCTCTTGTGTTGGCGTGATGGGGTAGGATTGGAAACCTTTCTTGACTTTAGTCATTGGGAAATAGGAGTTGACCCCTGGACCTAACTTATCTTTCCATTTCGATTTGATGAAGTTAAACTTTCCTCACGAGCTTGCAGCAATGATGTCTTCAGATTAGAAGAGACACGATTTGTACAAAGCTTATATCAACTCACTTTTTTTGTTGTTGGTCTGTCTGTCTGGTAAAAGTTTGAACAGGTTTTGGTTTTCTCCCACTGCCCAGTCTCGGATCAAGCTGAAACTTTGCACACAATTATTCATTGTACCTGACAAGACATGAATTAATAAAAAAAAAACAACAACCAATAAGTTAATTAATTATTGATGATTAATTATTTTGTTTGATATTAAAATAAGGGAAATAAATGATACTTAATGAGAAATGTGGATTTATATATGGATTTTTCTGGTAAAAGGTTTGAACATGTTGTTTCTTCTATTTCCTATTCTCTGATCTAATTGAAATTTTCATTAATTATTCATAGCCGATAACAATACACGTGTCAATCCAAAAATTAACCAATAAGTTAATCATTTAGTACCAAATCAATTCAATAATTTTGTTTTATAAAGCAGAAAGGGAGCTAAACTCTGTAATTTTTGGATAAATGGCAGTAATTAGTAGTTCTTCCCCTTAGATATGCTTTTTTAAAAATATTTTTTTTCTATTACTTATTTTCTATTGCTTAGTTTCAATTGCTTAGTTTCAATAGAGGTTTTCAAATTTACTAAACTCTCGCCCAAGAATGTCTTCCTCACCCCTCACCCTCAAGGGTTCGCTCAGGTAAAGAAAAAAAAGTAGATGACCTTGTGGAGAATGTCACACCAAATAGTTTCACGATCTGGCCAAGGAAGTGATAGGGTTCACTCTCATGGGGGAAGGGGGTGGTGGTTGGTTGGAAACATGTACCAGAAAGGAATGTGGACTATATACCAAGAAAATCAGTTCAATGCTATTGACGTTACCTCCACCTGCACCTCCCCCCCACCCAAAAAAAAAATCAATCAGCAGCATGGCATGTATTCTGTTGACTGTCGTTGGCTTGTGGCACCAGACCCGCCGGTAGACAAACTAAACACCGCTGTAGGCGTATTATATTGTAACTTATAAAACTTGAAATAACTTGAATAACTTTTAACAAAACAAAATACACCTTTTATTAAAATGCTATCCAGATATTACCCGCGGCCTGCGGGCCTTAGTTTCGGTATTACTAATCTTGTGGATTGGGATTAGATCTAATGTTAAAGTTTGTTTTTTTCCGCCTCGAAAATAAAAGTAGATTGCATACATTCATATAAAAATAATAAAATATAATATGATGTGTATGTTGCTTTACCCGATTTGTTAAAAGTTTCTTTAATAGTGATAAATTTAGCTATTAAAACGGTTTACACGATTTGTTAAAAAGTTTCATACTTTAATAGATAAAACTTTAGCTCTTTTTTTTATTTTTGGAGCTTCGCCAGTTGTAGATAGGACATTAAACAAAAACTATTGTCTCCGCCATGATCTAGGGAACATTCATGTGTAGTTATAGGAAAGACTCATAAAACGGTTTTGATTGCTATGCGGAACACTCACACATACATACATATACCATAATTTCTTCTTTATATATTATGAAGCCTTGTAGTCGGATAAGACCCGATATAATTAGGTACATTTAGTCTGTTTTTAGGGCCCTCCGGTTGCGGTAGGGACATTAAATATACACTACTTTCTCTGCTATGATTTAAGGGGGCATTTATCAAGATTGGTAAAACGGTTTTGATTCTATTCATACATACATACAAACATACGCCTTACTTTCTGCTTCATATTGTAGAAGAGATATAAACAAATCTGACTATAAAACAGATATATGCAGTCTGTCATCCTGAAGTCGACTGGCGTACTTAACACAGCTTACGACAGCCCTCTTATCTTATTCTACAAGACTAACAATAAATTAATGCGCTCTCCCTCTCTACAGCTAACAATAAATACTCCCTTCTATATAACCTAGGAAACACACACAGACACACACTCCATAACAATGTGATATACTGTGGATGTTCACATGGAAAAGACGACATAGTTTTAAAAAAGTGCACGTAATTTAAAGATTCTAACTATAAACTGCTATTTTTTTTTCAATACATTTAAACTAATCAAGTTCGCAGGCCTAAACAGAATGAAATATTTAGATTCTCAAAATGTAAACTTCATGAACAGTTGGTGGATCTTGTATACAATGGTTATTGTACTAATATGGTTTAACAACATTGAAAACAAAGTTGACAGAAGTTTGTATCTTTAAAAATGTTTGTTTTAAAAGATCCAAAAACAACAAGACACATTCATTCCAACATTGTCCCCGGCATGAAGTTATACATTTAGTTAAGGAGTTTTCACAATTATTGTTTTTCATGAATAGATGAAGATTAAAGTGTTAATTGAAGATTACTGGAGATCCCCATACCTGGAGACAAGTCGGACCGAATCAGAACGTACAGAAACCAATTTTAGTACACAAATGATTCCAATTAATGGGAACCGGTTATAGGTCCAACATTACTATAAACGAAACTCCCAGATTTGAATGTATAAATAATGTATATTAGATTGTGATTGAAAATCATTATGAAAATCTCCAATAACTTTAGAAAATCTAAACGTAATTTTATATTTTAAGCAATGCGAATGTTAAGACAATATTTTTTAAAAACAATTCGATATAATGATAATACTTTTAGACACGTAAGAAGACCATATCTCTATTGAACGTAAGACCATATCTCTATTGAACGTAAGACCATATCTCTATTGAACGTAAGACCTTATCACTATTGAACGTAAGACCATATCTCTATTGAACGTAAGACCATATCTCTATTGAACATAAGACCATATCTCTATTGAACGTAAGACCATATCACTAGACAACTTGAACGTAAGACCATATCTCTATTGAACGTAAGACCATATCACTTGACAATTTGAACGTAAGACCATATCACTAGACAATTTGAACGTAAGACCATATCTCTATTGAACGTAAGACCATATCACTAGACAACTTGAACGTAAGACCATATCTCTATTGAACGTAAGACCATATCACTTGACAATTTGAACATAAGACCATATCACTAGACAATTTAAACATAAGACCATATCACTAGACAACTTAAACGTAAGACCATATCTCTATTGAACGTAAGACCATATCTCTATTGAACATAAGACCATATCACTAGACAATTTAAACATAAGACCATATCACTAGACAATTTGAACGTAAGACCATATCTCTATTGAACGTAAGACCATATCTCTATTGAACATAAGACCATATCACTAGACAATTTAAACATAAGACGATATCACTAGACAACTTAAACGTAAGACCATATCACTAGACAACTTAAACGTAAGACCATATCTCTATTGAACGTAAGACCATATCACTAGACAATTTGAACGTATGACCATATCACTAGACAATTTGAACGTAAGACCATATCTCTATTGAACGTAAGACCATATCTCTATTGAACATAAGACCATATCACTAGACAATTTAAACGTAAGACGATATCACTAGACAACTTAAACGTAAGACCATATCACTAGACAACTTGAACGTAAGACCATATCACTAGACAATTGAACATAGGACCATATCACTAGACAATTTGAACGTAATAAGACCATATCTCTAGACAATTTGAACATAAGAAGATCAGATCACTAGACAATTTGAATGTAAGTAGGCCATATCATTAGACTATTTGAAGGTAATAAGTCCATATCTCTTGACAATTGGAAAGTAAGAAGACCATATCACTAGACAATTTGAACGTAAGTAGGCCATATCACTAGACTATTCGAACGTGATCATTATAGGAAATTTGTTGTGATTATAAAAACATATTGCCTATAAAAACAACATCCACATAAATGATTGTTTGTAAAATGTTTCACATGTTTCGGATGTGTCTTTAGGATGCGCTCTAAATTGTCGTTAAGTTGTTTCGATGGTCCCAGGTTCGTTTCCTGCTCGTTGCCATCCCCCTCTTCCTACGGGAGGTTTGATCTGGGAAAGTATATAATCTTAACCTCTGCAGGAACATCCCAAGCATGTAGAATATTTTACAAATACATTCGCTTACTTTATTGTAGGATGTTGTTGCGTCTGCTGCTTGAGGTCTTCTGTCCTCAGATGTTGTACTTTGAAGCCCTCTCCAACGAATGGCTATATGGGCCTACGAGTATTGTTTCGGGGTTTTCTCTTAAAGCTAATTTCATATCATGGGTTTAGTTGAAGCTTTGGCACTATTTTTTTTTTAGTCCTTTACTTGTCCCAGTTTCATTGACGCTAAAAAAAAAATGACAGTGTCGGTGTCAACAAGTGTGTGTCAGTGTGCGTCACTGCAAGATATAAACCTTGGGCTAAGCTGACCTTAACAAAACAACCCTCTTTGAAGATTACATCTTACGATAGTGACTAACTGAATGACGCTTAATATAGCCTTTTATTTTATCTTCTTCTCTAGTGAGATAACGCCAGCTGAATGGTCATGGTGTTTCAATGTCCTGTAACTCAAAATGTAAAGATAGGCAGCCTCAATTTCAACACTTAACAAAAATCCAGAGTGGGATCTAAAGTCAATCGCGGTATTCAAACTCTAAAATAAAAACAACAAGAATAAAACATACATTTCGATATATTTATATTTGTATATTTTATATTTGTATATTTTATATTTGTATATTTTATATTTGTATATTTTATATTTGTATATTTTATATTTGTATATTTTATATTTGTATATTTTATATTTGTATATTTTATATTTGTATATTTTATATTTGTATATTTTATATTTGTATATTTTATATTTGTATATTTTATATTTGTATATTTTATATTTGTATATTTTATATTTGTATATTTTATATTTGTATATTTTATATTTGTATATTTTATATTTGTATATTTTATATTTGTATATTTAGCTGTATTTTAATCGTACTTATATTAAACGGTTTATCCCTTTTGGAAAACAAACTTATATGGTAATGTAAGTATTAGGATACATTTTGAGTCATTAAAATAATTTAATAACATGATTTTTTTAAAAATTATTTTTCTTTTATAATAATGTTTAATATCTTCAAAGCTTCTGGAGATGATATTTTCTAAAGTATTTAACGCTATTTTAATGGTAAGGAAAGTAAAAGAAAAATAAAGTTTCCCTTTCAGACCTTGCGATCTATGGGGCAGAGGATGTTAAGGTCATCTGTTTCTTTGGCCTACGGTTAACGAGCAGTGTGTCATATGGCCAGAACAACGACCCACCGCCTGTACTGTTTCCCAACTAATGTCAGGTCAGAGTTGGGTGAACTCAAGGGCGCCCTAAAAACCAGAAATTTTAAAGGTATAAAAATTGTATTATTATTTACTATTTGTTTTTGCTTATACTCTATTGAACGTCAGTGTAGAGCTGGTGTGTCACACTTGGTGAGGAGACTAAAATCAAGGTCGATTGTAAGAGTTTTGACACGGACTCAACAGATAATCCTTCACGATACCAGTTACATGATCATTCGACTCGGGGAATCCCAAGATACAGTTTTAAATCCTGTTTCCTGTTTGATTAACGAGGAAGCAGACGACGACTTGGAGTAAGCAGATACAGAAACAGTTGAAGTGATGTGATGAATAATGGACATGTTTGCAATAGTCGATCGTTTCAGTTTGAGGTCAGACTGCACCAGGACTTGCGGGGGGGGGGGGTCGTGTTGCTCACTTGTATTAGTGTAACGCGTTTTTACACTTTAAAAACAAAAGAAAACAAAAGAAATATGAATAACACACACACACACACACAGACACAGACACAGACACATACAAAACAAAAAAAAACAATTTGACTTGATAACATTAAACAAGAAAGACATTTTAAAAATACAAGAAAACACTTTTCTTTATAACCCTATAAAGCGATTATGTAGCACTAAATAACTAATGAATGCTAGGTTGTTGTTTTTTAAAAAGGGAACATTTTTTAACATGCATCATTACAACCCCCTACCCCCACACACACCCGGAGAAAATAAATCCTGGTTAAGCGAATGCAGAAATCTACTATACTTTGTAATAATCTAGTGATAGGCCTTTAGATCTAGACCTAGAAAACGGTGCATTAAATGTTCCTGGATATAAATTAATTAAACTCTAATGAATAGGGATTACATGCGGAAACAAACGAAGAGGTAGAGTCTGTTCAAGATAACATTGAATTTTTTCATTACTTTCAAAAATTCTAACGGCAAAACTAGAGTTTTCCCAGAGTGACCAGCAAGCTAGTAATTATTTTCCATCACCTGTCAAATTTCTAGGAAAAGGTTAGAGGCGTTTTCGAGAAACATGTCCACCCATGTGGTTCCAGGTTTTGCCCACTCGGAATGTGTGATTGGAATAGAGGAATTGTAAAGGGTAAGGCAGTATCACGTGATTAGTACAAGAATTAAACGTTTTAATTTTTCTACGTTCCGAACATTTCTTCAGATTTGAATATTATTTCTTACTAGCCCAAACCTCTTGCAGGAGGTCAAGGGATCGCAGCGGACAGGGTTCGAACTCGGACCTTCGTGGTGAGCTTCCGATGCGCATACCACGCCACCAGGCAGACACCCATGTATTTAATATATAATGTATTCAACATGTTTATCTATTTGAATTTCATTTCTTTATAAAAACACATAAAAAAACAAAACCAGAAGAAAAAGTCTTTAAAAAAAAGATTCAAACCAGTGACCTTGTAAATACCCAGCCATTTCTATAATTCATGACTCTAGTAGCTAAATTAGTCAAATGGCACTCGGTGAATACTGAAGATCTCGCACTAAGTAACCAACACTACAAAACAGCGAAGCCATTAGTGAAGAGACGCTATAGTTCTACAGTCCTTCGAGTAGTGTCAGTTGCAAGTACATTGAGATTCATTTCATGTTTTCAATTCGAAATACACATCTTTATGGAAATGTGTGATTGTTTCATATTTTTACTTTCTAAATACAAATTTAATGCACAACCAAAAGCCGTTGCTTCCTTCAGTAGCGGAGTGACAATGGATCATCTTATAAAATTGAGATGAAAGCCTGGGCATTAGCTATGGTCGGAGCGATATCCCTCCCCCTTGCCCAGGCGGCTGGTGTGTCCAAATGAATGACAGGGGAAGATACAGTTTGAGATAAGCTGAGTCGCAGACAGGGTAGCACTATATGCTGCTAGCTGCCTAAGGTTGTTCGGCTCCTGATTTTTCCTTATGGTTGACTAACGAAATCTTTCCCATCTTTGGGTATAGCCGTATGGCAGGAGAGGTCTGAATTCAGAGTTTTCCTTCTCCATGTAGATCTGATAGTGGACAAAAATAAATAAATACATGAATACAAAAACTTACATCTACAACTGTAATAAAATATTTCCTAGTTTCGAAGTTTTTGTAGATTTACTTCGGAAAATTGTACGGGAAAAATTGTTGAAGATTTAAATAATCTAAGTTTTGATACATTCTTTTCACGATCAACTCAAGGCCAGATTTTTTACGATACTACATGACTATGTGGCCCGCACTGTTACAGAAAAATGACTTTTTTTTTACATTTAATAATTTCACTAGGTGCAATTATATTTAAGCTTGAAGACGATTGTGGCCTCCAGGGTTTCCTTTGACTAAAGTACGACACTAGTAAGACCAAAGTAATTAGGACCTTCATTACCCTTAGTCCATATTGTAATAACTTAAGTGAGGCAACTCAACGAGGCACGTCGATATTTATTGACAAGACATCACAGGTACACAAACAACATCTATCTTAGGCACTATCTCTCCATATTGGCTCTCTAATTGGGCGGAAATCGTTCTCCTCTTCTAATGTTGACATCCTTTCCAGTCTAGTTTATCACAGTGCGCACCTTCTAGCTTAGATGGCGGTGCGAATGGCAGAGTTATAACAATATTTAGATTGAGAACTTCTGAGGCACATTTACCATCACCTATCCCTTAGACTGTTGACCGTCTTTGAGGCATAGAAAGCGAAACTTGTATAAAGAAACAACACTGTTAGCTTAATCTATAGTGTTTACATAAAGAGAGTCCTGAGGCTGTACCATAGGCCTAGCTTCTTGTGACGCAAGCAAGACAAACATAAACACAAATTGTTATCGCAGTATTTTGATCCGTCGTTTTTACAATCGCCTCTGACGACTATGCACATTCTTGGGTCCAGCAACAGCAAGACTAAAAAAGGGGGTCTGAGAACGGGGTCCTTGGCACTTTGAAGGTACTTGACTGCGGGGTTGCTTATGTGCGTGGTGGGTGTCTGTCTCTCGTGCGATCCAATAACATCCTTGTCGTCATCAGCGACTATTTATCTGCTTGAATTATATCAGTAATCCGAACTACCGCACCGAAATGACCTCTCACCCCTTCCCCCTATTCCTAAATAGTCCTAGTGTATGTGTGTAACCTTGATCAACACGAAACGATGGTTCAACATTTTTGTATCCCTCCGCTTGGATCAGAAATAAAGTCCAATCAATCAATAAATACCGTTCGTTACATGTTTTAGGCCAAAGTTTACAAAACACAATAAACAAAGAAAAGAATGCACAGACTATCTAGTGGACTAACAAGTAACGACTACTCTTTATTGTTTGAGGGAGTTTTTTTTTTTTCCGCATCTTTCCACTCTTACCTTAACATCCTAGGAGCTCGCTGATTGGCCAAACAAAAAATGCCCCTATTTAATGACTGAAAATGATCCACAGAATGCACTCACAGACCTATATATATATATATATATATATATATTGTATCTAGAATGGAAAACGGAAAGAAATAATTCTTATCCGCGATTGATCAACTCCCAGACCTATGTATATAGATTGTTATATATTTTTAATCACAGAACTATATATTCACGCAAATTCATAAAATAAAGCCATTTCCTGTTAGTTGCCATTAGGAAAATATTTGGAAATCCTAGACATTTCGTCTCCCCATGTACATTTAAAAAGATTGATGACCTAGATCTTTTTAGATTATGTATCTAAAGTTGCAAAACAATAATTATTAAATTTAAAAATAATAAGTTATTTCAGATTAGATCACACAATTCACAGTGCAATGGTTATCTAGCACCAAATTAGGCTACAACCTAAACCATCAACATAGCAACATACAATATAAAAATAGTGATGATAATAATGTGAAAAATATATATAACAAATAATATAAAATGATATAGCAGGAAAAAAAGGCAGCATTAACGTTATGAATGCATTGAGAATTGTCAGTATTTATTCCATATTTAAAGTTTAACAGTTCAGCTAATTTTTCCAACATTGGACATGGAACAATAATATTTTGTTAACTTATTCTGAATAATAAAAAAAAAACGCAAACACGTAAGCAGATATTGGAAAGCATCACCTATTTCAGTAGTACAAAATAAACATATTTTTAGTTGTACTGGGAAGTTGGTATTACTACTTCTAATCTTTAAAATAAGTAAAGCATCTTCAAATGGTAGTCTATTTCTATAGGGTGGGCAGTCTTCCCAAGCAAGGTTACTTTTAATAAAAGAGTATAGCTTCCCTTTCTCTTACATTATTGCTCAAATCTGTTGTAGGCCTTGATCTATTATTCTAGCCGACAATCACCAGTGAAACTTTTGCTAGCAAAGCTTTCTTCTTCACAATTTGGGGCTCCGAGACCCTTGCAGATACACCTGAGGCTTCTCAGCCTCATTTTCTATTTGTCAACGCGAGGAGTTGGTGCATTCGCCCCGCGCTGGGGGAGCTCCAAGCGCGCTCCAAAACCCTTGCTGGTAATGGCGGGGTGTCTACAATTTTTCCACTAATTCCAGGAAAAAACATTCTAGGCCATTCTAGGGCATAATAAACGTCTTCCGAAAGAATGAAGGGTCAGAATGTAATAAAGATCGTGTACACACACACACAACATACTATTTATTTTATTTTTTCGCGGGGGGGGGGGGGGGGGGGGGGCGGAGGGGGCAGGGAGTAAAAAATCCCCCCTCAACCCCCTCCCCGAAAAAAAAAAATCCTGGCTACGCCCATGATATATATATATATAAAACTATAATCAATCAATAAACTGACATTATAACAAAGAAAATTTCCAATACAATACCTCAGCCAGCTTCTCCTACTCATCTAGTAACACTCTATTCCATGTTTTTTTTTTTACCAAGCTTAAATCTACCCAGTCTGTCAGTCCGTCTGTTTGGCACAAACTTTTGAAAGCAATATTTTTGGATGAAGTAAAAACTTTGCACGAATGGTAATCATTGCTACCAGGGTATTTACCAGCGGAGTGTCACACTGCGAGTTTGTTAATTATTAGTTAATTATTTTTTCTTTGATATAGAAAAGGTAGATAGTCTTACAATAGTGTGGAGTTTTTCCCCTATATATTTAAAAAAAAAATATTTTGCTTGTTTTTCAAATGTCTTGTAAGGCTTGGGGATGGGAAGGTTACTTTTGTGAGGAAAAAAACCGGAACCCCCCATTTTCATAGGGAGAACGAATACTTTATGTTCTAACATTTAAACATTTGAAAGAAAACACTGTCACTTCACCAATAACAACAAGTGTGTGTTTAAATTCAGTAGAGCTGCCTGGTCATGTGATCTGTACACTCATGTGACCTAGTTTAACCTCACGATGGCCTCGAGTTCCAACCTTCTCCGCTGCCACCCCCTCCCCTTGCCGTCCTGCAGGTGGTCTGAATAATAAGTACAAAAATCTTCATCTGTGAAGGAATGTCAAAAGTAAAAATTTGGACTTAATTATAAACGAGAGAAAATGTACCAATATCTCTGCAATTTTTATGTACATGTTTCTACATTTAATTATAAGAATCTTTTGAAAAAAAAATCGAAAAAAAAAAGAGAAAGCCATGCAGGAATGCCGGTTGTAAATCAACCGTTTGAACCCACTCTCCAACCTTATTGGACCACTCTAAAGAGAGACATTCCAACAAACCAACCAAAACAAATGATTTCTTTGTGTCGAGCAGACTATCAGCACTTACGTCACTTGTTGCTAAAAATAGCGCACGATAAGCGTGGCTTACTTTCCCTCCTTGTGACGCCACTTATCCCATAGTATATCAAGTAGGTCACCTAGCGCTGCGGGTGACGCAGGTCAAACTAAGAACAACACTCGTTGGAGAACATGCTATCATTTATTGTGTCAACAGCCTTGGGCTGTAGGGAAAACTCACAAAATTACAAAAAAAAAAAAAACACACGCCCATTTCCGAATTCCAAAAATTTAAGCGGATGAGATATATTTGATATCTTTTTTGGCTTTCAGATTTGAAGTCGTTCTGAGAAATGAAATGATTGGTTAGAAACGTTTCATTTGGAGGAGAATAGCAGAAGTGTGTACACTACAAGGACTTTCGATTTGATTCTCCAAAAGTTTTTCTCTTCAAAAATCTGTTCGTAGTTTTGGTCCTATTTTTTCTAAAGCAAAACTTTTTATTTTTATTTCACTTTTATTTTATGTTGACAACAATATTCAAGGCTGCCTTCTATTTGGATGTGGCATTTCTTTAGTTGAATCAGTTCACTTAAAAAAACATTGAAATTTTCATTTTGTTTTGAAATTCAAAAAGCCAGTGTAATTGTATCAATTAGTTTGGATCAGTCATGTGATTAAATTTGCAATAGATCTAGACTAACAATAATAAATCGGTGCATTTAGAAATATTTTTACTACTTGTTTTTGTATAGCGAAATTTCCTGCTTTTAGCTTTCTCAATGCGCTATGATCCTATCAATTGTCTGGGCCAGTTGCGGTTGGGGGAGGGGAAGGAAGGGGAAGTCTGTTGAATATTACCGTTATCGCTTTTTAAATGCATAAAACTGTTGTACGACTTGAACTTGAACTCATGGCTGAAGCGAATGGGACTTATTCAACTTATACCACATCTCTCAAGTACAATTTCTTTCCCTTGTTCGATACCAAACAAAATAATTAATTACCAATAGTTAATGAACTAATTGGTGAGTTGTTTTTTTAAAAATTGTTTTGTCAGGTAAAAGAAATAATTGTGCAAAATTTCAACTTGATCCGAGACTGGGTGTAGGAGAAATAACGTGTACAAACGTTTTGACTAGACAGACAGACTGACTGACTGACAGACTGACTGACAGACAGACAGACAAAGTGAGTTGAAATTAGCTTTGTAAAAAAAATCATACAATATTAAAATGTATTCCTTGCAGACAGTGACGGTTCTCAGATCTTTTATTTTCTAAGTCGAGTCTATTGTTACCGTAAGGCATTTATAACTACCTTTGTTGAGAACGAATTTGCCTTTGTATTGAAATAAAAGGACAACATTTTTGGCGTCCCCGAAAGGGGAATAGCGCAATTACTTTGTGTGGTCTGTCTGTCTGTTCGTCCTTCCCGTTTAGATCACAAAAACTAGAAAAGATATAGAAAATCTGACGTCATGACATATTAGATCTTTCAAAATTCATATGCATCGGTTATTTTTTTCTTTTCTAAAAGAGAATCATTTAATTTTTTAAAGTAAATATAAAAGCAGTTTTTTTTTGCACAAACATACAGCTTACTAAATGAGAAAAATTTCCAATATATATTTAAAAAATATATATGCTATTTTAAAAAATGTTTTAATAGGTATTTATATTACTACACACATTCACGTGGACAGGTGACCTATTTCTCAACCCCTCGTGAAAGCCTTGGCCGACCTTTTAACACTAGAGGTAGAGTTAAACCCAAAATTTAGCCCCCCAACCCCATGATTATAAACAAACCTGGTTTGTAACACATGTCATTCATTTGATTTCTGTTTGAGTGGGATAAACTGTTCGGCTGTCTGTGAAGGTTTATGTAGATTAGCAAATGTTTACTACAAGATTTGTTCTGTTTGCCGAGCGCCTAAAGTCTAGTCGGAAACATTTTTTTTTCGAGATCTCAAAATGCATTTTTTTTTTATTTGTATCATTAACAAGCATGCAATTATCACTCAGAGGTCAACACTCACAAGCGCTGCCCAGTCCGCCCATCCACGCTACACAATACTTCACCAATACTTTTAAAAGGGCCTACACATACAGCCCCTGACATCTGTACCATCACCTGTACCTACCTAATAACAATAATAGAATGGCATGTACCTTCGAGGAAAGGTTACACACATCTTTTAGTCATGTCTTTCAGAGACTCCCATCAGCCTTGAAAGTCATCTCGATAACCTAAGTCAAGAGCTGACCAAGTGACCTCCTCAACCCAAAATGATCTAAAAAGTGGCTGTTTGAATAGAGCGAGTACTCATTAATATAGTAAATACTTGTGAATATGTTCACTTTTGAAGACATCCCGCCTTTCTAGCTTGTCCTGAGGCGTAGCTAGGGTGGGGGGAGGGGGAATTTGAAAATCCCCCCCGGGCTTCCACTGAAGGGGGACCCACAAATGAGCAGTTTTCTTTTACGTTAAATACTGAATATTACGCAAAATGCAGGGTTCCCCAAAGAGGTCAAGCCCTCCAGGCCCCTAAATGATGGCGAATTCTTAGCTACGCCAATGAGCTTGCCTCTTTTAATTTGAATCTTTACATAATAATGAATCACTTCTGATTCACACACTTGAGAATAGTTGAACCAGACACACGTCTCAGTGTTTTAGTAGTATTGGGGAGAAGAGAACGTTTGGAAACATCAAAGTTCAGGGGAACAACTTCTAAGAAATTCTTTGTCTTCCTTCACTTCAAAAACATGTCCTGTAACATTAGAACATTATATGTATTCTGAGAGAGAGAGAGAGAGAGAGATCTTTCCGTACAGGTTTGAAAGTTTGAAGTTTTAAATATTGACCCCTGACCTGCCGGTCCAAGATAGTTCAAACTATTTGAAATGTACAGCTAGTTTTGAAGTTACTTTTGAAGTCATCAAGTAGAAGATTAAATATTCGATAGAAACATCTCTGGCCTTACACTTTGAGGCACACCCAAAAGATAATAGAGAAACGGAACACGGTACTTGAAAACAGTCATTAAGTCTTGACAAAATGGACCTCATATTATGATCTGTTGCATCGCCTGATGACATAGCAACAGATCTGACCACCCTCAAACAAGGAAAAAACAATACTAATAGATAGAAAAATCTTGTCCTGATCCTGAGAGTGAAGAGTGGGAGTAATAAACAATATCTCGCATTACATCTTTCTTATTGCCCTTTAGCTATTTATTCTTTTTTAATAGTCATATGGTATCAGTGTATAGGTAAGAAACAACTTTAAGCTGCAGATCCAGACGCTAAAGGCTGAAACAGGGGAGAGGGGTACGCCTAAGGCCCCTTTCTCCAAAGTGCCACACGCTTCAGCTTTGAGAGTATTTAAATCTAAATAGGTCAAGGTCAGACTCCAAGAATAGATGAGTTAAAAAAGGAGCAACCATTTTCATCTGTCTTCATAAGAATGAAGAATTGTTAATGCATGTACAAGTTAACATATTGTTACGATCTATCCTAATCAGGTCTTCTGTAAACACTGCTAAACACATAACACATTAAGAACCTGACAAGAGCTCCACAATAATCTGGTACTTTAATGAATGGATAAGTAGATAACAGCCAATACTAGACAATTAGCAACAAACACATCAACAACTAAAATGTTACTCTGTACATCACAGTACAAAACTTTACTGTCTCTATCTCTTTCTGGACTCGTGCATAGCACTTGAGGACTCCACCAGGACCGACTTCATAGCCAGATTGACAGCCCCCGTCTCCTCCGTGTCCTATCTTGAACTGTCGCCTTCTTACACACTGTGTCTCTGGTCCACGCAGGCTTTCGATCACATGACCATAACATTGGTCATATTTGCGTGTAATCGTAGTACTGTCCCTTGTCCATCACGTGTGTCCGTTAACCCTTTTGCGCTGCCTATAGGGTTATAACAATATGAAAGCTTAGGTAAAATATTGTATTTCTACTTTGTAACTTTGTTGGTGAGATATATGAAATCAAAATGTGTTCAAAATTATCTTACTTATCTTATAGATTACAGACGTTACGTCAAAGTGAAAGATAATTAACTCCTACGCATTTCATGTGTCAATCTAGTCATGTTAACCAGTGACTTACTTAAACTCCATTAAGTCTTTGGTTTTCTTGGCTAATTCAGGCAACTAAATGCCATTCTGTAATAGCACTAGGTGAGAAGAAGCACTTGAACGAATTTGCATATGGAATAAGAAATGTGCCTCTGGGTCTTTACTGTACAACTGTACAGGCGCAACCATAAGTAGGAATTGATATCTTATTAAACGATTTTGAGCTTTTTCTATAGTATTAAAGGCTGAGTGTAAAGAGCTTAGCTTCTGAATTGTGTGGGTCTCGGGTTCGAAGACTGGAACTTTGAATTCTTGGATCTTTAGGACGCCTCTGAGTCCACCTATCTCTAATGGGTACTGTTATGTTGTTATGACATGATTAGGATTTAGTTATTTGTTTCGGGAATAGGGAGAAAGTTTTACTTAGTGACAAATGACGTGATAGATCTTTAAAACGCAAGAACGCTAAGAGACGCTAGAATCAAGACGCTCTCTCATTTACAGTAGGAATAAGAAGAATTCTAAAGACGTCTAGTAATAGAGGCCATCCGACGGTTCCCTCATTGAGTATTAAATGTACTTTGTTGTTTCCACACCAGCGTCGACTTTATTTATCGATTGTTGGCCTTTCGTCGGTGGTGCTGTTGAGTTTGGCATTACCTCCTTTGAGTTTGTTTTTATAGTTCAAGTAGTCATCACCGCGGAAGCGCTTAACAGTACCTAACATTAGTTGGGGAAAAGTAAAAGCGGTTGATCACTGTGCTGGTCACATAACACCCTCGTTAACCGTGGGCCACAGAAACAGATGACCTTTTTATCATCTGCTCCATAGATCGCTAATTCAATGGTAATTAATTAAATCTGATTTATGTGGAAAAGGGGAAATAAATCCTAAAATATTGAGAGATGCGGCTGTAAATGTGGAGTTGTTCCCCTTATGTAAGCCCTTTTTTTTTCCCCCCAAGTTTTAAAAAAATATTTTTTTGTTAAAGCTCTGTAAGAACTATTCGGACAGTTATTACTAGACAGTTTTTGCATCCCCCCCCCCCCCCCCCCCCACCAAAATAGTCAACCTCCTGTTCATTTTCTTCGATCCCACGTTTAAAAATAATAGTATCCAAGTGCTCGTCTATATTTATCAATTTGATATCTAAATTGTTAATGCTGTCAATGTCTACTTCATTTGTATAACTGTTTCATGAGGGAATGGAGAACCCAGTAACGTGTCCAAGGATATCGAAAGTTAAAGGCCAGCATGTCAATTCCAAAATGGAAGGGACAAACGTCCACCAACGCTGCTATATATCTAAGTGTCTGTTCTTTCGTGAACTTAATCAGACCCACAGGGTATTTACATAAAAACCCATATGCCAATCCGCCTATGGATTGTTCTCATTTTAAACAATACAGGAGGAGGTAACATTAGCGTTACACTAAGGCTAAGAAAATGATGTGAAGATTTGCACACCGCTAGCTCCAATGAATTAGAAGTTTAGTTTTCTGAAGTGTACCATATGAATCAGGTTTGAACTAAAAAAAACCTTTGTCCCACTCAACACCCCTTCTGTTCAGCTAACGAAACATACTTGAAATCGATCGCTTAACCTTTGCGATGGGTTACGTGCTGTAAAAATTATAATTAAACAGTGAGTGCTTAGCCAATGTCAAATTTAGATAGTGAGTCTGGATAAAGACAATACATGCTCATGAAGATTTACAGTGAAACGGCTTTAAGTGATTCCGAAAAAAATGTTAGTTATGAAATAGAATCGTTTAGAAAACTTGACACTTATTCTAGAAGACTGTATGTAGTGAAACCAAACATGTGGAGTGTGTGACACACTTAAATATCTTCATCTAGGTTAACGACATGGAGGCCTATACTGCGTCTTCTTTGACCTTAGCATCAATAGCAGCGATTGTCAATCTTTTCCGAGGACACGCCCCCCTCTCCCCCCATGTCAAGCTGTATGTTGTCCTCTCCACAATGTTGTCACAAACAGCGTTTTTTTTTTTTATTTACCTCTTATCTGTGATGGAGGTTAGATAAGTGGTCACTGGAACTCAGAGATAAGAGGATAACCTGAACTTCAATGGATTCAATTATTATATGTCCGAAAATGGATTTGATGAAACCTTCGCTGGAACACTTACGGCCATTTTTTTCAAGTGGATGAGAGAAAAGTGTGCGCCATTTTACTTTGTATCAAGTTATACAATGGGTGGACTCAGAGGCGCCCAAAGATGTCGAAATAAAAGAAATCCCAGTCTTCACCAGGATTCAAACCAGGATTCAAAAGCGCTTGGCTTCTGAACTGAGGGTCCTGGGTTCGAATCCTGGTGAAGACTCGGATTTTTAAATTCAGGATCTTCTGGGCGCCTCTTAGAGTCTACTTAGCTTTAATGGATACCTAACATGGGGAAACGCCACATGACACCCTCGTTAACCGTGGGCCATAGAAACAGATGAACTTTACATCATCTGCCTCATAGATCACTAGGTCTGAAAGGGGAACTTTACTTAATGAATATATAAAAAACAAAATGGAAAAAGTACTTATGTTTGATAAAAATTCATTTTGAAATTTTTAAACTTTTAAAGAGAAAAATAAATTTTATTTTATTATTATCTATATCTATCTATACTATTCTCTTCTTCCCTCAACAGTTTCAACAAGAAGTAAAGAAAAGATCACTCTTTTTGTTCTCCGCGTAGTTTGTATTAGAAACTAAATTCGTCTTTGCATTTTATTTATTCTTTACTACGTACAGAAATACTTGACGAGCCTTGCGTGTAGCGAAGTCATACAGTATAGCATAAAAAGTCTATTTCTTACATAGATCATGCTCAATAGCAAGACTTACCTCAAGACCTTAAGTTAATTCTTCATTAGTTTGAGGCGCGAGAAGCTTCTTTCACCAGATTCCACAATTACGGGTATTGCATAATGCCGTTTTTTTTTATCGCGCGTCGATTGGTGTTTTCCATGTTGAATGATATCACAAAAATGACTATTTTGTCTATATATTTCAGGAGATTTGTATGAGTTTTCAAAAGATTTTTATAATTTCCGGAGATTTCCAGGACTTTTTCGTATATTTAGCGATTTCAGGAGATTTCCAGGACTTTTTCGTATATTTAGCGATTTCAGGAGATTTCCAGGAGCTCCTGGTAAATCAGGAGGCCGCGGGAAATCTGTTCTAAGTTTAAAAATGGTTAAATTTAATAATTAACACCTAGAATTACCGCCGTCCAATGAAAGTGCGGGACCCACTACGGCCGCATAGGTTGCGTTGGCCTAAGGCCCTGCAAAATAGCGGCGTATGCTACGCCGTGGGTAGACTAGTTATTATTTTAGTGCCCAATGATTTTTACATTTTATTACTTTCAACAATCAAAACAAGATTATGGCTTGAATATCCCTGGTCCATAGGTGAATTCGATGGGGGGCCTCCTATGAGTTTGTGTGATAGCAAAAACTCAATTTGTAATCTTGTTTGTTTACACTTTATAATAACCTAGACCTCTGTTTCAATTACCGCAAATGTTGATTGCAAACTTTACTCATTATTTCTAGAGCGTTACAGAGGTCACTAATTACGCATAGACCAAAGTATCGGAGGTGAGTAGTCTTGTTAGCAAGAAATCACTTTATTTTTCCCAATGTCATCTGGGAATACGAAGTTTTGGCAGAAACTATTCCCTAATGATGTTGCACTCGTAGTGAAGAGAGAAGCTACTTAAGCTATTAAGTTGTGAAGTGGTTGACATGTTCTTCATGTCTCTATAACCCTACATCTCGTCCAACCACTCGGGCACGCATTTCTTCTTGTCTTTTTTCCAGGATGAGATTTAAAAAAAAAAGTGTTTTGTCTTCTTTTTTTTGCATTCAAAGGAGCAGAGGTCATAGAACTATTGAGTCATGCTCTATTTATAGATGGCCTTTGTTTTGAAATGACCTAGTAAATGCTTCGCTCGCGAAGTCATCTCACCAAACATTGTCATACTTAAAGTAGACGTCATCGTCTCGTGCAAAGGAAATAAATTACTTTGAGGTTTTAATACCAAAAAAGCTGAGCAACTGTTGAAATCAAAAGAAACTAAGACAGATACAAACATGTCAACGCTTGGAGGCTCAAATAGGAATTAACAATCACATAGAAGTAATAACGACAATGCAAGTAAAAAGAAAGATCTCCAACTCTCTTGTTAGTTCGTCACTTCCACGGGGTTTGAACTGAGGCGGTTTGAGGGTAACCCATGACAAAAATGCGACAGTCCGATCACAGATAGACTACAGTCTACCTGTGCAAATCTATGGCTCTAGGACTGCTCTTGAACAACTTGATAAAATACAGTCCCAAGTACTAAGATTTGTCTGTGGAACCTTTAGGACAAGTCCAGTAAATGCGGCTGAAATAATGACTAATGTAGGTCCTTTAAACCTTAGGAGGGAAAGGTCAGTACTGACCTGCTTTGAGCGGTATAAAAGGCTAGATGAATACCTCCCAGCTAGAAAACGAGTGGATGGTTGGAGATGCAGAAGACGTATTCAGATGCAGTCTTTTATGCATCATGCCACTAGACTATTTGATAAAGCTGGAAACTTTGCATTGTGCGGAAGCTGGCATCCACGACCACTCCGATCACTGTATTTAGGAACAGTCCGATATATATACATATATATACACTGACTTTACAAGCTGAAAAGTGTTTTGATGACGGTTCAATCAATCGGAGCTTGGTCAAAAAGTGAAGGGCTATCATTGTAATTAAAAATGGGCCGAAAACAGTGAGAGCGGGTGTGAGCCGTGACGTAGCTAGGAATTTGCCATCATATGGGGGCCCGGGGGTTGGCTTGACCTCTTTGGGAGCTCCTGCATTTTTTTTGTAATATTTTATAATTAATGTAAAAAAAATTTCGAACACTTATTTGTGTGTCCCCCTCAAGTGGTGGCCAGGGATGGTGTTCAAATTGTCCCTCTTCCCCAACCCTAACTACACCACTGTGTGTGTGTGGGGCGTGGATTACGTTGACAAGCAACATAATACTATATGAAGTATTGCATAGAGAATTCAAGGACAAGTCAGAGCTAGCATTTTTGAGGACGGGAGAGAGGAGGGGGAAGTGGATAAGTAAAAGTGATACTAGAATTCACGGACTTTAACTTAAAGCATGTATACCTGTGTGCTGGGGGTGACGTTATGAAGCGGGTCCTTTTACATAGAGTCAAAAGTCCATGTCAGAGAAATTATGATACGAAGAGGGAACAAGCAAAATATGAAAAATCCTTTAAAAAAAAAACAAAGCTTATCTAAGGGGGAAGAACTTCGCCCTTAAAACCTAATAATGTACAAGTTATTTCCCTTATTTTATATCAAACAAAATAAGTACTTACCAATAATTAATTGACTACTTAATTATTTTTTATTGATTCGTGTTCGATCGGAGAGTGTTTGAGGGAGAAATAGAGTTACCAATTATTTAAGGGGACTAAACCTCATAAATTTAGCCATATCTGGGAATACTGATGAATTAGTTTCCCTTTGTTAGAATCAAACAAAATAATTTATGACCAGTAATTAACTAGCTAATTGATTACTTTTTTTTTTATTGATTCACGTCTTGTCTGAACCAATGAATAATTTTGGCAAAGTTTCAACTTGATCCGACAATGGATGAGGGAGAAACAACGTGTACACACTTTTACCAAACAGACGGACGGACAGATAGACAGACAGAGTCTACGTCTACTACTCTGTATTGAGCCTCTCAGGTCTTTAGTTTGGATATTTGTTTACGATTCGATGTACTTCAGATCTACTTCAAAGTGTTACACATTGGCGACTATGTCACGGTTATCCCGTACACCCTACATCTAAATAAAAAAAAATTACATTACATTTTACTTAAAAGATAATTTTATTTTTTGAGCTCTTGGGTCATAATTGGCTTTTGTGAGAGCTCTCCAACTATCTCCTACAGAGGCCATCAGCTGCCTGCTACTTTCCACTATGCCAGTTTGGGAAACATGTCGCTCGAGAGTTGATCTTTATAGCGCTTACGGAGGGCACTTCTATTACCTTGTACCTTAGTGAACTGATCACTTCATGTCCCTCAGAGAGCCCAGCGCTCTTTGGACTCAACGCTTCTAATCGTGTCACGTTTCTCCCTAAAACTTTTTCAATGCTCGGGCCAAAGGTTCGGAACTCATTCCCCATTGATTTCAGACAGACAGCATGCTTCCTTGCATTCAAGAAGAACATTAAGACCTACCTGTTCAAAACTTTTGTTTTTTAAGATTACTTTGTCATTTTAAATCTCGTATTTATGTCTGTTATGTTATCGTAGGAAATTGATGCTACATTATGTTTGTTAGCATCGCTATATAAATTAAATTATTACATAATTATTATAATCATCATTATACATATATATGTTGCAGGCAAAGTGCGAAATCCGGGATTTTGGTTTAAATTCCATGACATTTGTTTGATAGTTACTCAAATATTCATTATGAATTCTAAATTTCAGGCTGCAAAGCAAAATGTTTTTATAACTAATTATGATTAACAGATGTGGAAATATAAACATTTTATAACCAACCAAAACTAAATGTACTGTCAAATTCAATGGAGCCCAAACAGCACCGTTTGAGGTTTGCAGTGGTGTCAAGCAGGGATGTGTGCTCGCACCTACTCTGTTTGGCATATTCTTCTCCTGTCTACTGCATTTTGCGTACAACGCCATAAACCAAGGTGTTTTTCTCCATACAAGATCCTCTGGAAAACTATTTAATGTATCAAGGCTGCGGGCAAAAACCAAGGTTAGGAAGCTACTCGTTAGGGAACTCCTGTATGCTGATGATGCAGCTATTGTGGCTGATTCTGATATTCAGCTACAGTCCCTGATTGACAAACTATCTGCTGCTTGACGTAAAATGCCACATTCATAACCAACGATATTGTTCGCTTTTTGTTGAGTAACTTGTTTACAAAGTCTGGAATACCGCGGAGAGAAGCGGCAGACCCATTTTATAAGAAGAAAGGTGCCGGCCCTAATTAGTGTTCGTTGTATATTTAATGATTGAAAATAGACATTTGTACTATGTAGCTATTGGCTAGAAAAGGCTAAGAAAGCTTTACCGTCGAGTTCAAATTAAAGTCGATCACGCAGATACCCCATTCTTTCTTCCCCTACCTCTTTCCAACTGGTCTAGGCAAGGGATAGGATCAGGAAACGGATTGCGCGGGGCCAAGTCTGGGTAAAGATAAGGATAATAAGTAAAAATTAAGGTTTTGTACTAGAAAATAATTCGTCTTTCCATTTTATTCATACTTCACTAGGTACAAAATCAAGGTTAAATTAACTTGATGAGCCATCTATAGCAAATGATAGTTTTTTATTAAAAGCCGATATACGTTCTGAACTGCATTTTAAATTTACTCTCGACTAGCAAAATATCGCTTTTGATTTTTTTTGTAAGAGATCGAGATGGATTTTGATCTATATTTTTTTGCCATTGACTATTAAAGTAAATTAAGTATTTGAACTTCTAGTTTTGGTTAAAATTCGCCCTATTATTTTTATTTAAAGAAAGCTGACAATGCCGTTTTTCTTTTATTGCGAGTAGGATTGGAGTTTTTGAATGACACCCCAAAATGACAATAATGTTTATTTTTAGAAGATTTTTTTGAGTTTTCAGAAGAATTAATAATTTCAGAAGATTTTCATGACTTTTTCGTATATTTTGCAATTTAATAGATATCCAGGAGCTCTTGGAAATCAGGACTCCGTGGGAACCTTGTAATATTAAGTTAAAATGGTTTAATGTAATAACTTACACATAGATATAGCGTGGGGCCTATGAAAGTGCGGCCGCATAGGTTGCAGTGTCCTAAGGCCGGCCCTGGATAGGATCATACCGCATTGAGAAAGCTAAAAGCATGAAATAACGCTAAATCAAAACAATCGGTAAACATCATTCTAATCGCACAGATGTATTATTGTTAGTCTAGATCTATTACAAATGTAATGACACAACGGATCCAAACTAATTGATACAAATTTGATTCTTCATCTTCTTCCACGTTTTCATTTTCATGTTGGAGCGTTCAGATGACTAGACCAATATATGAGATGAACTGTTGGAGCGTTCAGATGACTAGACCAATATATGAGATGAACTGTTGGAGCGTTCAGATGACTAGACCAATACATGAGATGAACTGTTGGAGCGTTCAGATGACTAGACCAATATATGAGATGAACTGTTGGAGCGTTCAGATGACTAGACCAATATGTGAGATGAACTGTTGGAGCGTTCAGATGACTAGACCAATATATGAGATGAACTATTGGGGCGTTCAGATGACTAGACCAATATATGAGATGAACTATTGGGGCGTTCAGATGACTAGACCAATATGTGAGATGAACTGCGCAATGGTTTTCAGATCAGGGAGCTCTCCATATAGTTTTCCTTCTATTGGGGTGTTTTGGGGCCAATGTCTTGTTCGGGTCTATTGGTAGAGAGTGCATTTGTGAAGTACATGGCCATAATTCTCTGGGCAGATTTCACTGGTTTCAATTTGAGCTTCCGGTACATATGTTGTTTTATTCTTCGCTTAATATAAGATTTTTATTAAAAGTATTTTTCTATGTTATTTATTGCATCAGTTTCCATATGTACCTAAGTTCGCATCTTACTGCTGCCTAAAATTGTGTACACAATAAAACGAACAGGTCTGAAAAGACGAGAGAGAGACAACTGAAGTTAACCAAAAAATCTGGACAGACAAGAGAGAGACAACTGAAGTTAACCAAAAAATCTGGACAGACAAGAGAGAGACAACTGAAGTTAACCAAAAAGTCTGGACAGACAAGAGAGAGACAACTGAAGTTGACTTAAAGTGTTTAGAAATGTCTTGAATCATGCGCTTGTTGAAGAGTGAGAAGTGTGCTAAAAATAGCATCTCGAGAGACAGAGAGATAAAGAAATAAACCATGGAAACTGAAAGCGAGGCTGAGAGTTCAGTGAAGTGGCTAAAAGAACCACTTCCAGTCGACTGAACCGCACTTGACCATGAGAATGCCGTCAATTTACGGACATGGTGGTCGAGATGTGGAACGGTATTGGTTCGAGCCTTTATTGAGTGCAATTTTGTTTTTCTTGTAAAATGGATCTCAGAACACTTTCAATAACACTTGGAGAAGAAGTATAGCAATTGTAGAGAAATCTCAACTCTGAACAAGAAAATAGAACAAAAAAATACTTAAAAAAACAACAAAGCTTTTATTAAGCATATTTGTATCAATTACTTATGCAAACTATTATTTTATACATACGGACGTGATAGATTATGCCTTGACTTTAATCTTTTTTTTTAAAGTTTTTTTTGCTTGTTTACTCCTATGACAATATTTTTAGTTCTAGTAGAAGCTTACTGTTGTTTCTGGAAATGTAAACATGTTTTTTTTTTATTGTTGATGCATTATAACACGACAATTAGATTAAAGTCTATTACAACTAATACAATCAATATCATCAGTGAGTATAACTATTTTTCATCGGTTTTTACAGTGGCGTAGTAAGGGATTCGTGGGCCAATGTTCAACAATATGACTTTAGGCCTCTTCCCTTGTAAGTTGAGTGCGACGTAACCCCATTTGAGTCATATTGTATTTAATATGTAGGGTTACCAGACAACTACATACCACAAAGAAAGACAAAAAGGAGGACAAAGCCTTACAAAGAAGGACAAAAAAGGAGGACAAAGCCTTACAAAGGAGAACAAAAAGGAGGACTAAGCCTTACAATGAAGGACAAAAGGAGGACAAAGTCTTACAAAGAAGGACAAAAAGGAGGACTAAGCCTTACAAAGAAGGGTAAAAAGGAGGACAAAGCCTTACAAAGAAGGGTAAAAAGGAGGACAAAGCCTTACAAAGAAGGGTAAAAAGGAGGACAAAGCCTTACAAAGAAGGGTAAAAAGGAGGACAAAGCCTTACAAAGAAGGGTAAAAAGGAGGACAAAGCCTTACAAAGAAGGGTAAAAAGGAGGACAAAGCCTTACAAAGAAGGGTAAAAAGGAGGACAAAGCCTTACAAAGAAAGAAAAAAAAAGGGAAACTCGACTATTATCTGTCAGATGAAAGATCTAGAAATGTGTTATACTAAAAGGCACAACTTTATTACATATCATTATTCTCAGTAGATAGAACTTTCCCCAGAAATTCATCATTGCTGCTAATACCATTGTTCATGAAAAAGCTTATAAAAAAGTTGCTGTTTTGAATACAAATTGCAGTACTGGTCAAACAATGAAACATCGGAGACATCAGTACGTCTTTCCTTTAGATACTGTATGCATGACAATAGGTCATCGGATTTAGTGTCTTTTGATTAATTTCAAAAACATCCATCGAAAACATTAGAATTTCTCGAAGGGTACCATTCATTTTATGAAATATTCCCTTTGTAACTTCTTGTGTGACTAAAGAGGCCAATCCTTGAGACACCGCTGCGATCGAAGGTTGGGCATATGTGATCACCAGACGCCGTTGCATTTTCACCCTTTTTCTGTTTCTGTTGTGTATGGCATCTGCAATCCGAGACCCTTCCTTTATGCTCTCTCGCCATGTGGATCTATCCAGTGCTACTTTTTCCCAGCTGCTAGTGTCGATTTTGAAGAGCCTTATGTCGCGTTTGCATACATCCATATAACGTAAAAGTGCGCGAGCTGCGGCTCTCCTGCCTTCTATTAGATCGCCATACAGAATGTCTTGTGGAAGTCGACCTACTGGCATTCTACTGGCATACTGGCCAAGCCAGCCTAGGCGTCTGCTTCTGATAACAGAGCAGATGTCCTGGCATCCTGCTCTTCGTAGCACTTCCTCATTGGTTATCTTATCTTGCCACCTTATTTAAAGATCCGCCTTAGGCATCGGAGGTGGAAGACATTCAGCTTTTTTTCCTGCCATGAGTAAGTTGACCAAGTTTCAATTCCGTATAGCAAGGTCCTCAACACACAGGTCCGGTAGACTAAGGCTTTAGCATTGTTTGTCAGCAATATGTTGTCCCACACTCTTTTCTGAAACCGTGACATGGTGGTCATTGCTTTGGATGATCCTGTTGTTAATGTCTTGATCCAGTAGAGTATTGTTGGATATGATGGAGCCGAGATAGCAAAGTGATCCACAATTTCTAGTGGTTGGCCATTAATGTTTACTTGAGATGCAGTATTTGTGTTTTGGACTAGTATCTTAGTCTATCTTTGACTAATATTTAAGCTGAACTTCTGACAAGCAGTAGATAGTTTGTCAACCAGGGACTGAAGCTGTTCATCAACTTGCCTCAGCTAGGTGATTAGAGCACCTGGTTGCATGCGGCCTCAGAACGTGACAGCTGGAGGTCACTCACAAAGGCCGCGGGATACACATTTAAAACTAAAAGTAAATACGCTGCCAAGTACAGACGCAGGCGGCGAAAAGAAAATCTAAATCGACCACCTGCGATCAATGGTTATGCTTGCCCTGGGTGTAGCAAAATATGTAGGTCATAGCTGGGACTGCGCAGTGAAGGGAAGTATTGCATTCCTCACTAATCTTCGGACTCGAAGACAAGCCTCATTATTAGTACAGTAGATCCTCGTCAGACTAAGTTGTCCCAAACAGAGAAAGTTAAACGTTTCTTAAAATGTTAGAATTATGTCATTCCAAATTAATGCTAATTAAAAAATCAGAGTTAATTCCCTTGCTCTAAGCCATCTGCCAGCGAGTCATGTGACCAAATCTTGAAAAACTGATCTAACACTTGATATGAACAAGTGCGTGAGTGTGTTTGTAGGTTTTGTGTGTGTCTAATAGGAGCTACTGAACCAATCATAATACAATCATAAAGCAATCATAACTTAAGTAGTTGATCTGTAAACACGAATTAGTCATTGGATAGTTGTGAAGTTTTCTGACTCTTGAGTTGGACTTTATTGTTAGTTCAGACAAGGATGTCAGGTTTTTACAAATAATTAGTCTATTGCGTAATACTATTCAAAGTGTATGGATTCCCTAACACCTGGGTCAAAACACTAAGGCGACAACCATTTGAGCATAGGATGGGCTTAAGCTCTATGTCAGTGATGCAATAACTACAGCCGGTGGGCCATATACGACCTTGGACGCGGTCCTATCTGGGTAGCTCAAAATTTCTGCTCACAATACATAACGAAGCCGGAGAGGAGCGGCATCATTGGACTCAACGTTTTTTTGGGGCGGGCCGTGACACATGTTTCGGACATTTCATATGGTCCTAAGGTTGTGCACCATAGCTCAATGTTTTACATAGTTCTGGTAATGACATAGCCGGAGGATTCCAACTACCCGTCGCCTCAGCGTGGCGCCTACAGTAGAAACGTCTAGTAGTGGAACTAGATAGGCTAAGTACGAGTAGCGAACCAGACACGGCTTCCCTGGGTGAGCTTTTTTTTTCTCCCACTCGGGTTTGGGATGAAAAAAACGCCCGGGACCCAGTCCAAAAAGTCCGCCACGCCATTCCACAAAGGGGGCCGTCATCAGAGACCCGTGGCTGGACAGGCGGTCCCTGCACGTAACAGTGGCGGTTACAGTATAGGAATATGAGACAAGCTCCCCGCAGTTAGCACTGTTCTCGGCCAATTATAGCGAGTGCGGCCCAGGAACGGGGACGGTGCGCTGTGTACACGGCACGGTCCGATTTGGCCCATTCAATCAACATGGCCGTCTACCGTTGGGAGCCCTCAGACAGGACAGGGGTGAAGAGCCCCATGTCCAGGTCTGGTTGTTGGATAAAAGCCTTTCTAACGACCAACGGGATAATGGCGCCTACGGCGCCGACGTCCTACTGGACTTAACTGAAAGTAATGACACAGTACAGTTAATTTACACAAACAGAAGCAGTAAAGTGAACACTTGACGAAAACCTAACTAGGGTTCTTAGCTTACAATGTGGACCTTAAATATTATGTCTATCTGTCAGGAGTCTTTGACACGTTTTGTTCTCCCACTTACCAGTCTCTGATGACGTTGAAACTTTGCAAGTCTCGGATGAAATTGAAACTTTGCACAATCATTCATTGTCGATGACAACACATGATTCAATAAAAAAAAGTTAACTATTTAGTTAATTAATGAGTGATAATTAATTAAATTTGTTTAATACAGAAAAACGTTCAGCAAGGTTGTCGTTGCGGGAAGTGGTGACGGATACAAGCACTCCACTACCTATAAAATGCTTCCTAATGGCATGCGTCTCAAATAGCCTCTGACAACTAAGTCCAACTTCTGACCTTCAGGTGTGACTCAGATATTGACTCCGGCTGAACTCTATTCCCCAAAAGCAGAAGGGGCAAAGACAAGTAGATGGCGCTTAAACCAATTAGCTTCGGGTAGGAGGGGCTCGTTAGCCATGGCTGTCAACCCACCCTGGAGAAGGAAAACTCTGAATTCAAACCTCTGCTGCCTTGAAGCTATACCCAATCATGGGAAAGGCTATGAGAGTCAACTCAAATTCAGGAGCCGGCGACCTTTACAGCACTGCCACATCGTTCTGACCACAGCCAATGCCCAGGCATTCATCTCATTTTCGTGAAAAAAAAGTATAGAAAAACTAAAATAAATATAACAGTATAAAGATATAATGCCGTAAATGTGCAGTTTTATCCCTTATATAAGCTTTTTAAAAAAGTATTTTGTATGATTTCCTGGTTAGTTGTCTTTTTTACCATGTATATATCTTTCTGGCTTTCTCTTGTCTTTCTGTTTTGCTTACTGCGTGGTTCTCTTCTCTCACCTCGTCTCCTTCTCTCACTGTATTCTTCTCTTGCATTTCTCAGACATTGCCGTGACAATGTGTTCATATTTTAAACACGCAACTAAAGGAAATTTTTTTTTTCTTACGAAATCTTTCTTATGTGAGGAATCAGAGATTAACCATTTACAAAGCAATTAGATCAATTAGATATTCATTATAAGACAACAGGTAAGGTTCACATTTAACTTCAAATTCACTTTCACCTGTCCTTTGGTTTGTTGGACAGCTGGGCACCACACAAGATCTGTCAACCTTCTCTCTCCATTCTTCTCATTTGTCTTTGATCGAATTTAGTTCTTACGTTCTTTCTGAAAATATTAATACCTGCCTGGGTGGACCACTTCGGGGGCCGATTTTGAGTTTGTGTTTCCACACCATCTGTCTTTGTAACTTTGTTTAGATTTGCATGATGCTCCTTAGTCCACCCAAGTCAAATGGGTACCTGACATTAGTTTGGGAAAGTAAAGGCGGTCGGTTGTTGTGCTGGCCACATGGCATCCTCGTTAACCGTTGGTCATAGAAACAGATGACCTTTACATTATCTACCATCTATAAATCGCATGGTCTGAAAGGTTGACTTTTTAAAAAAGTTACAGTAGTATGTCTAAGAAAAAAAAATCAATTAAATAGTAATGGCATGCTTACAGTAGACTAAAATTTCGTTACATAATTAACTGTAACTTTTATACTTATAAGATTAATATTTAAAGAAATAAATAAAAGGTTTTATTTTTAGTATCCAATTTTCTTTAAATAATAAAAAAAAAATGAAATAAAATACTTGTGTAAATTCGTGCGTCTGACTTGGGAACTAATGTGATTTAAGATGATAGCTTTATGATAGTGCTCGTATCACATTTCATTAGAAATCAACCGAAATGAGTTTTATAGCACCATAAATGATTCATTGAAAATTACCGGATAAAAAAAAAAGTTTCTATTAGGATTCTCAAATTCTGAACGATGGCTGTTCACATCCCATCACATTTTATTTGAATATAAAGTAGGAATGGCCCTCATTCACCAATCGTAAATACTCTTGAGTCACGTGCTTTTCTATTTTATACTAACGACCTAATTCAATTCAAACATGGATACCACGTGACCGTATTTTTTCTTTGTTTCATCCAGTGACCTTACGTATTGGTGAATGAGGTCCATTGAGTTTAAAAATTATCATCTGGTTTGTGCAGTAAAATATATTTTCTTTTCAAATATATTTTTAATGTATTTTTAAAAAAAATGAAATATATATATAAATCCACATCTCACAAGTTGGAATACATAGGATTTGCAAAGAAACAAATGTTTAATTAACATTTTTTTTTAATTTAGAAATCGGTTGAATCAATGTACATAATTCTTTGCTTTATTTAGCATTGAAATCTTTTCAAGATGTAGATCAAAGTAACCGCTGATCATTGTTGATTTCTGTCTCTTTAAAACCACCTTTGTTCTATAGCTGAAAGCCAAGTTGTCTAGCAGACACTGACAACCTGGCGGGAAAGGGGTTTGCGTGGTGATCAGGTCGCTGACTGAACTGCGTGCAAATATTGCGGTGAAAATGAAGAGGATGTGTCACTGCAGTCCAGGCTTTAATATTGGCGCTAAACTCAAAAAGGATGTGTCACTCCGCTCCAAACTTTTTGAATGTGAAGTTAATCTCTTGACATGCGCAGTTCTAGCTCCTGCATCAGTTTTTTCGTTTGTTTGCTGTTCGCCACCTTATAGGCCCATCTCTAATTGTTACGTGCGCATCTTAGTGTCAATGTGAAATGGTGCGAATGCGTGTTGAAAGTGAAAAAAGAAAACAAAATGGAGGAATATGAACAAGAAAGTGTTTTCAGTGTTAATAAAGATTAAAGTATTTATAAACGGTGATTTGTCGTTTCCATGTCTAAAGAGTCTCATCTAATATGAAGACGTAACACTAATGTTAAGGTTATTGTTTCCTTTTGAACCACAGTAATGGAGACTTTGGGACTTATTTATACAACATGAAATGTCACACAAAAATAGCACAGATATGTCACAGTACTTAATGTCATATCACGTAATTTGTCACTGCTAAATGATATATCTCAAAGTGTCTCAAAATAAAGTGTCAAAACTTAAAATGAAACTTAAAATGTCAACGTACAAATGTCACCTAAATATAATAGAAATGAAGCAAATGAAATGTGTAAACAGAGGATACAGACTTACTGGGAATGTTCTTGTCCAACCAACCAATTCCAGACCTCACTGGGGATATTCTTTGTTCAGTCACTGTCCTCACTGCTGGTTCCAGACTTAACTGGAGATGTTTTTTGACAACTAGCTCAAGTCTAACGTGGAAGTTTTTGATCATCAAAATGTAATATATAGCTTATGTATGTATGTACATATATATATATATTGTTACGAATCTCACTATCCAGGCTCTCTGCAAACTGCACCATACACCACCACCAACTTAAAGAACTTGACAACTCAGGGCTCCAAAGTAACGTAACACTTTAATAGTTGAATAAATAACAGCCAATACTGTACAATTGGTAACACGTACACTGTACAAATATCTTTCCGATAACACCGTACCGCCGTATCAACTCTTGCACTGGCTTCTCCGTCTCGTTCCGGGCTTGCACTGGGTTCAACAGTTCAGGACTGACTTCACACACTAGGCTCGTTGTGTCGGACTCGATCGCAGACCAAGATCAAGACGCCAGTCGTCTAAACTGTACTTGACAGTACTCCTCACTGAACCGTCGTAATGCTCCGTACAGAACCACACCGTTGAACTGTGCTGTAGTTGACCGTGTTCTGAGCCCCTGACGTGAACCTTCTCTCGTGAACCTTGCTGTATTGTGCCTCATTTCTCAACCGTCTTGACTGCGACACCTCCACTCTTATATAGGGTCCCTACTGGCCTTCTAGAACCGGGCAGAACGTCGCTGGACCATTCTGGGTGGTCAGATGACTACAACCCTCGTGACGCTCCTGAGCTCTGTTCACGACGTCGATCCTTCCCGAACCATCCTTGTTGACACTCGTCTCGGCCGACCGTCGTAACTCGTCACGGTTTACCGCTCGTCTAGCGCTGGCCTGGGGCAATTTGTGTCGGCTGACTACACTCACACCACTACCCACATCTGTGCCACCACCAGGTTTATAACAATATATATATATTTAGCTTATGTATGTATGTACATATATGTATATATATATATATATATATATTTAGCTTATGTATGTATGTACATATATATATATATATATTTAGCTTATGTATGTATGTACATATATATATATATATATATATGTGTGTGTATGTGTGTGTGTGTGCTATATATAACATGAGATGAACGTGCAAGCACAAACATAATATGCGAGCACTTATGTAAGATGTAAGAAACGCCTTATGTGGTGTCAGACCTGTGATGTGGCAACGAGCTATTGGTCTAAACTTTAAATACATAATTCGACGTCAGACCTGTGATGTGGCAAGGAACTCTTTGTCTAGACTGCCCACAGATTGCGACGTCGCAGGTCAGTGTTGAGGCCTTCTATAACGATTAGCAGCTACTTGCCCGCGGTCAACTTTTCAAAGCGAAGATCAAACTTCAGTTATCTTCTAGTTCATAGGGAATGAGACTGTATTCAACTTTGACCACGAAGGAGGAGCGACATAATTCAATTAACATGCAACAAATGTAAAGTCTAGCTGCAAATCTACTACTTAAGATTTTACTCATTAAGATATGTGATATATAAGTACACATGTAGCATGTATATGTACTGTGTACACATTCAATTTGCTTGCCCAAAGTAAAAGGTTTAACTGTTTAAAAGATGGGAAAAAATGATAAGCTTTAAATCAAAATTAAGATACCAAAAAAACGAAAAGGAAAACGTGGACATATCAATATGGAGTTGTTGTTGTTTACATGTAAATCAAATTATATATGTTTAATATTATATATATATATATAAATATATATATATATATGAATATTATCCTAAATAGTGCATGCATAGTGTAGCCAGAACGAAGGCATTTTAGTATTGCAAGTTAGTATTTTACTAACGTTTTATATTTAATCTATCTATCTATCTATCTAATCTATCTATCTATCTATCTATCTATCTATCTATCTATCTATCTATCTATCTATCTATCTATCTATCTAATACAAATTTAGAGTCTAGAGACATTCCACACGAAGTCCAGACGTCACTGGCTTGTCATCCATTGATACGTCATGAAATCGCACCAGGTGTTTCGACTGTTAAGTCCAGGTCATTGTCAACGAATTGTCTAGCTGTAATGTTTACCAATGTGGACATAACACATCTATATTATGACAACCTGGCCTACTAGCACAATAAAAACACAGCGTAGTCTACAAAACGTTAACAAACTGATTGTAAAGGAGTCATTTTTTCCGTGGGATTTCCAGCCATCGGTTCTGGAAATTCCCCAAACCGCTAGGTCCTCTATGACGCAGTAAAACTTGGCCTTTCTTACTGTAAAACTTAAGCATTTTGTTACCAGATTTGCAAGCAGAAAATAAAATGTTGAAATATTTCAGTTCTCTTCTAGTGATATGTTCGTCATAAGATTGCCTTGTTACGTTGTCAACTCTAGAAATCTCGATACATTAGAAATATTGTATTCATGTTGTTTGTATGTTTTATGGACGTTCAGAAAAAACTGTTTTACTTTGTACGTTCTAGTCTAAGCAGGACACAGGGGGATGAAGAATTGAAGGATTCGAACTCATTGAGACAAGATCGTAGAACTAATAACACATGTAGACAGCTATCTGTTCACTTTATTATCAAATAAGCTAGTTAAAATCATCCAGTCGGATAGTACATTCTTCAATACCATGTTTTCAGTGTCTAGCATCCATGATCACTTAGAGATCAGATTGGTTGATCATTTCCAAACTTTCTCATTGTACTTATTTATTTCTGGGTTTTTTTTTTAAGTCGTCTGCTCATTGTCCCTTGTCTTATCGCTCAATGCACAGAGCACGTCGTCAAACTCTTCTGAGTCATCTGTGTTCATTCTGTCTTCGTTTTTCTTTGACACACATTCAGGGTTCCTCAAACTGTGGTGATACCATGGATAATAATAAATTAGGCTCGCTGGGATGGAGTCAAGCATTTTCATTTCATTCTTATCTTCAGAAATGGGCACTATCCAAACTCCTACAACGAAGACCAATCGCTATAGAAGGCCTGAGTAGAGAGACCAATCGTTAGAACAGGCCTGAACACTGATCTGCATCGTCACAATCTGTGGGTTGTTAAGTCCAATAGGTCTAAACGATGTGGCAAAGAGCTATTGGTCTCCAATTACGCTTGTACCCACAGAATGGGACGTCGCAGGTCAGTGTTTAGGCCTGGTATAACGATTGGTTTCGCTATAGCGCACTAATATATTCTTGCAACAAACAAACAAAAAAAAAAAAAAAAAAAAAAAAAAGTCACACAAAGAAGGGGAGGGCATGAGGGACATACGAATTCAAGATTTTCACGATACAAGTAACTAGGTCAAGGTCGCTAAACTGAACGTCACTGTTGCCAACTAAATCAAAACAAAATTGTGCTAGAAAGGGAAGAGCTTGGAACTTTTGATTTGGTAGTGCTAGAAGGTGTTCAAAAAGTATCCTCTAACTTTCAAACAAAAATTCAGCTCTCTATATTACGTACATCGAATACAGCATACAGCTAGCTCTTTATAGTTTTACCCTCACAGATGGACATCTACACTAGCGTTAGTAGCTCTATAATAAACTTGATTGTCGTGATTTACCGTCTTATCCATCATGACTTGGGTTTTTTTGGGGTTTTTTTTTGGTCACGTAAAAGTCGTCAAAAAATGGTTAGAATGTTTAAGAGAAACTCAGGAGACATTCATTTGTTCTGATGCGATAACCTCGGGTAGATTGCTTTGGCGGAAATGTTTTGAAATATTATCTTTTTAAAATATGACAGCTTTGTTTCAATCCTGTTGCATTAGCTTGTCGCGAAAGGTCAGAGAGATGTCTTCTTTGAACATTTGAAATGATGTCTTCTTTGAACATTTGAAATGATGTCTCTTAATTTCATTTTTTTTTAATTAAATATTTTGTTTGATTTTTTAGACAATGCAAAAAAAGAAAATGTTGACCATTGAAAAAAAAAGGCCTTCGCACCTCTTAATGTTTGAGAACCTCTGCTGCAAATGTAGCCTGTCAGTTGTCGCCCCTCAGTTCTAGAGGTTCTGCTCTAAATGTAGCTTTCCAGTTGAAGCTCCACAGTTTAAGAAACTCTGTTCTAAACGTAGCCTGCCATTTGGCACCCTCACAAAAGTTGGATATTCATTGTATATTAAAGATTAACAGGGGTTAATGAAATTTTCATTTCTTTAAAAGGGTTCTCGGTCTTAACATGAGTGAGATATGTGTAATGTGTTCCTTTGTGCTGATCTTATTATAGATGGCTTACTGTAATTTTGGTGTAACTTTACCCTGACAAATCAGTTAAAAATAGTTATAAATTTAACACCTGTTTTACTTTGTGGTCAAATGTATTTGTCATATAGCCTACATGACGTCATGGGATCACATTATTTACGATAGCATGTATTCATCACAGAGGTCAATTATGTTTTAGCAACACATTGGCACCTCCCTTCCCCTCCCCTCAAATTCCTTTAAATATCTGGGATGACTTGCAACCCTAGAATGTTAGAACTTCTTCTCAAGTAGAACAATGTCTGAAATGAGCCGACAACATAACAAATTGTGACAACTCACACACTTTATCTAAAAATAAATAAATAAATAAATAAGTAAAACATAAAAAATACTTATAACAAAAAAAAAAACACAAAAGATTATATTGATTGATTGTAGTTGTATCATTTAGTCTGGATCAGTCGTGGAATTAAATCTGGAATAGATCAAGACCAACAATAATAAATGTGTGCGATTCGAAATATTGTTACCAATTGTTTTTGTTTAGGGCAATTTCCTGCTTTTAGTGGTCTGGATCAGGGAGGGGGGGGGGAATGAAAGAAGTGGGAATCGATGTGAACTGTACTGTGATCGCTTTGTTTAAACGTAAAAAAAAACAACAACATAAAGAAACGGATTCACTCAATGCTCAAGACTCTTCAAATTAACTAATTCAACTTATACTACCACATCTGTCAAGTACAATATCTTTCTAGTGTTGGATAAGAAAAAAATAATAATTACCGGATAGTAAATCAACAATTTGGTTAATTTTTAAAATTGATTCTTGTGTTGTCAGGTGCAAAAAATAATTGGCAAAATATCAACTTGACCCGAGATTGGGTGTGGGGGAAATAACATGAACAATTTTTATTTTTTTACCAGACAGACAGACAAAGTGAGTTGATATTAACCTATTCGGTTTTATATTATAGTCCTCTTTGTTTCTCTTTGTGAGTAGATAAAAATACTTTACAATTAAAATCATGAGAATTCAAAGCAACGTCACAATTCTAAAGGAAACGTTTCAAAAAGTCAAACGTAACGTATTGCCAACTAAGAATGTTGAAATCCCATTTAGGTCTGCTGGCTTTCCTCATTAGTATCTCTTCAACATAAAATCCCAATTGATCAAGCGCTGGTTATAGGAGTAGGTGTGTGTTCTCTGGTGTTTGATTTGGCATCTATGTCGTTTTTTGTGAGAGCTGTAATTCTGAGGTGAACAATTGTAGTCAAACTGAATTTCCATTGGCTTGGACAAATAAACTTATCTTATCTTATAAAGCATTGGTCCCTGACTCCTGGTGTTACATGTCAATCAATTTACCATTTTCAAAGTCAAACTATTCCAAGAATGAACACACAGAAACAGCTTTAATAGCGTAACCTTCATTTTGTGTACAGACATATATCACATACCGAATAATCGCCGCTACATTAGCAGCCTGAAGTTCATATGTAAATACAATTTTCTCCTCTAGCTGTGACTAATGATACGTTATCTGCAGCATAACTTTATGGTGACACACTTTCAGGCCTAAGTCTATCGGAAATTTCCGAGTATGTCTGGGAGATATTCAAGATGATTCATTAACGATTCATGATACAATTTGAAAACTATTCGTCAGTTTGAAAAGAGCAGAATGTGAAACAATGTTTGCGCTTTATAACCCGATATCTAAACAAATTATGGCAGGAAAGAAAAAGAGAATTAGGGCACATCTTAGATGGATCTATATTCCTAAAGTACCACTCACTGGCTAATTGATCAACAGATCTCTTCAACTATCAAACGGGATTCGCATACATTTCGCGTACACATTCCTTTGAGGTGCTCACTAAGACACGGTTTGGGCAGATTTGCAACCTGAACGTCACGATTCTCAAAAGATTGCAAGCTTTCTATTAAACCTTTGTAGTTTGTTTTCGGTATTTCCCCAAAAAGCCGCATCCTATTTATAAAACAAAATTTGAAACCATAGTTCATCTTAGCTTTGTAAAAAGGAAATTAAAAATGTGCGGAAACCGCCAAAATATGCCGCCCGCGGAACCTTATAACTAGTCAATAAAATATGTAAATCTATTTAAATGCTAACACTTTTAGTACAACTTTTTTGAATCTAAATAAGAATAAAGATTTTCAATAAGTGAAGATCTTCTTAGATTTGGCGCAAAAGATAGATTGAAAAAAACAAACAACACACATATATTTTTGGATAGGTAAAATCACAAGAACACAAATAGTAACCATTGTCTATATTTAAATAGAAGAATCAAGTGTACAAGTGTAACATGTCACATTGACACAGTGATTAGTTGTACAGTTAAAGTATAAGAAGGTCGTGAGTAATCGTAAGTATCTCACTATTAAGTTAAGTATTCAGCACTTATAGAAATATTATGTAATTGTAAGTCCCATTGTTCTAGGATCCATTTTGTTTTAGACCGTTATACTTTTAGAGAGAGAGAGAGAGAGAGAGAGAGAGAGAGAGAGAGAGAGAGAGAGTACTTTAGTGATAATTAAGCATTATTACATCATTATGCTTAGAAGCGGTGCAGAATATTGAGCGCCAAAGTTTCATGTTACAAGGACTGTCCACTATTACATCAGGCAGTCTAGACAGAGTTGCCTGGAGATACATGCACTGACAGTTGGCCCAGAAGTGGAGGACGCTAGTTCCAAGGACCTGGATTCTGTTGGAGTGCATATAGCCATGTCTTCGGTGGCTATAAGAACAGTCAACAGGAACACACAGAAATCTGATATCAGTCAAAAATTGGAGAAGGTGGCATCCTGCTGATGTCCCCACTGTGCAAGGTCATGAAAAGATATTTAAAGAACAAAAAAGCGACAAATAAAAAAAAAACAAATGAGAGAAGGTCAGGGACAAGGACAAGGTCAGGTCTACAAGACGAGACTTAATAACTTCACCTGCTGAGTAAACTTTAAGATAAACAGTGCGTAATCACTCGCTTTTGTGTGGCAAACTTTGGTTAACTTTGTGCGCTCTTGAAAAGTTTTGTTAACACTCAATTTCCACTCGCCGTCAATACAAAGAGATGACGAGAAAACATGCCTTTAGGAATCCAACAGAACAGTTGCACATCGACCAGATCTAGTACTTCTGCTAAGTTATTTCAGAGGCTATCTTTAAAAGTGGAGACCACGCAGGCCATCACCTTAGGGAGCCCCATGAAAGGAAGATACTTTTCACCATCAGCCTATAATTAATACTAAATCTGTAGACTACTGTCTCCTACCTCTAAAGACCAGGGGCGTAGCCAGGTTGATTTATTTGGGGGGGGGGTATTTTTATTCTCTCCCCCCCCCCATCTATATATACATCTCTCTCTCTCTCTCTGTATATATATATATATATATATATATATATATATATATATACATTAAAACAGAAGAGGGAACAACAGAGTTTTTTACAATCGAGACAGGTGTGAGACAGGGGTGCATCTTATCTCCCTTCCTTTTCCTCCTAGCCATCGACTACATAATGAGGAGAGCAATGAACCAGACTGCCTTTGGTATTCCATGGCATGAACAGCTCCGATTGACGGACTTGGACTTTGCTGATGATGTTGCACTACTCGGGGCTACAAATAAATGCATTCAAGAAATGACGGAGAGCCTAGACAGAGAGGCACCCAAAATTTGCCTCCGCATAAACTTGGATAAGACTAAAATTATGCGAGTGGGATATAAGGCAAAGGGTGTCCCCGTCAGACTTGGCGAGTCATCTGTCAAAATTGAGAAAAGACTAAATGTGGCTCAACAGAGATGGCTGAGACGGATTTTGGGAGCCAGTTACACAGATCGGGTCTCAAACAAGGAAATCCTATGCCGAACTGGGAGTCGAACACTTGGTGAGGTTGTGACTGAGCGTCGCATGAGGTTTGCGGGACATGTTCTACGTCAAAATGAATTACGCACACCAAGAGTTGCGATAACATGGAAGCCAAAACAAGGAAAGCGCAAACAGGGACGCCCTCGTATTACTTGGCGACACACCTTCATGGAGGACCTCAAAACAGTGGACACCAGGTGGGAGGAGGCTTCAGACATTGCCAGTGACAGATCTTTATGGAGACAGCTTGCCGCCCAAAGCGCCGAACGGCGCGGGAGGACCTAAGTCTAAGTAAGTATATATATATATATATATATGAGCAGGTCAGGGTGGCGCTACTGAGTGAGGCCCTTTTTGTTTATCTGCTACTCAACATTTTTTCATTTAAAACAGTAGGCAGGTGGTAGCTCTACTGGGTGGGCCCAATCTGTGCACCTCGGTCTGCGACCAAGGGGCTAGAGTAGCCTAAGCAACCAGACAGCACAATCAAACTAAACTAAACTAAACTAGCTAACTAAAAGTAAAACAGCCAACTAAAATTATAAAACGAACTTATATACACTTTATTTACAACCAACTTACAAAGCAATAAAAATATGGGTGAATACGAAAATAAACTTACAAATAGACAAAAACTATATACACGCACTACTAAATAATTAATCAACCCTACTTAACTGAACTTAACAACTCCACTAACCAAAACCCTCTGCCGCCTCTGGATCTATGTTGCTAAATCTACAACTACAAGCACTAACAAACTAACTATTACTAACTAAACCAACCATCAAATAACCTACATTAACCCAACACTAAACAGTAAGCTACTAGCAGCAGTAAAGCAGAACTACAGCAGACAGGCAGTAAGGCAGTCGAAAAAATGGCCGTTGTACAGCAGCAATAAAACAACAGCTATAACTGCGGCAGACAGGAATTATAGCCTGCAATTACAAATATAAACAAACATAAAAAATATATAAAATAATCATTCTAATATTAATGGAAATACTTTTAGAAACTAAAGGTAATAAAACATTGTATAGAAAAGCAACAAGGAGATCATTAGGGATGGCTCCTGGGGGGTGGGGGGTGATGCTATCCAGATTAAAGGACCTTCCAGTTCCATCATAGACAATGGCTGAGTAATTAAGCCGGTGATGCACGGCACTAATCCATTTACATCAAAACAATCTAACAACAATCAATCCTAATTAAAATATATCAAGTAAAAATAAAACAATTTCTCAACTTACAGGCAGTCCACACAGAGCACGTCCACACAGGAACAACACTAAAAATAACTTTCTAACTCACTGCTTGGTCACACAGACCAGCTAATCAAGCACTGACCAGCGGTCAACACCGGAAAAAGGACAAGACACGGCAGCATCCGTTCTAGTTATAGAGCCAGGTCATGACTCGTCTACACTAACTTTAAAGTTAAAGAGCTGGCAGGAGACAGGCATGCACTCAGCACTAGCCTAGATTATTTACAAAAATTAAAATACAGATATAAATAGATAAAAAATTAGATCTAGGAGCACCAGCTCACACACACATATATATATATTTGTGTGCGTGTAAGTAATCAATCTTTATTAGATTCCAACCCTTCTTTCTTTCGGAAGACGTTTGCTGTACACTTGTTACCTAGAGTAGGTTTTCCCTGGAGCTACGAGGAAGACAATGGACACCCCCGCACTTGCCAGCCAGCTGTGCATATTCTGAAGTATCTATAATGGAATATCCTGCTATTAAAAAATGTCAGTTTAAAAGCAATTCTGCTACTCATTGCACTTTATTAATGGAACCCAGCTACTGGTTCAAATGTGTATCCCCTTAGATTTTTCAAACCCCCCTAAGCTACGCTCACATGCAGTATAGATGAAAATTCTTTTAAAACTAGATCTCGAGCAGGTGGATTGTTATTTGCTATGCAAATATCTATCTTGAGTTTTGGGTCCTTTATTAAACTGAAATAAACGACACGCCAGTCAACCTTTACTTATATTCATTGTCTATGCGAGTCTGTGCACGCAAACTGAAAACATTAAAGACACTCTTAACTACTAGTCGGGGGCGCGGTGGCCGAGTGGTTAAGCGCTCGGCTTCTGAACCTGAGATCCTTGGGTTCGAATCTCAGTGAAGGCTGGGAGTTTGAATTTCCCGATTTTTAGGACGTCCTTGAGTCCACCCAACTCTATTAGGTACCTGACTTTAGTTGGGAAAGTAAAAGGCAGCTGGTCTTTGTGCTGAAAACATGACGCCCTGCTCTTTTACGTTAGCCATAGAAACAGATGACCTTAATATTATCTGCCCCATAGATCGCAAGGTCTGAAAGGGAAATTTTACCTTTAAGAGGCGAAGTGGTGGCGAATCCTGGTGACGACTGGGATATTTAATTTCGGGATCTTTATGCGCCTCTGAGTCCACCCAGCTCTAATAGGTACCTGACATTAGTTGGAGAAAAGTAAAGGCGGTTGGTCGTTGTGCTGGCCACATGACACCCTCGCCACAGAAACAGATGACCTTAACATCACCTGCCCCGTAGATCGCGAGGTCTGAAAGAGGAAACTTTACTTTTGTTAACTACTAGTCGGGAGGACATCGCTGAAGCCTATGAGGCTAACTTTGCCGAAATCATGTTCATGGAATTAGAGCACAGCCTTAAAGACGTATTGGCCAAAAGAGAATGATGACAAGGGAAAAAGATTCTAAAAGAAAGATTCTACGGAGAGAAATATATTCTTCCTAGGACCGATTTTAGAAACAAGGTTACAAAGACATTTTGTGTGGAAACACAAACTCAAAATCGGCCCCCGACGTGGTCCACTCAGGCAGGTAAAATGCAGGTTTCAGTATTTTCAGAAAGAACATCAGAATGAAATAAATACTATCAAAGGTAAATGGCAGAGAAGAATGGATAAAGTGGGTTGATCGATTGTATGTGGTGCCCCAACGGTCCAGCAGAGGTGAAAGTGAAGGTGAAGTTAGATGTGAACCTGGCCTAACTGATGTCATTTAATGACTATCTAATTGATCTAATTGTTTTGTAAAGGGCCAATCTCTTGTTCAAAGCCTCAAGAAAAAAAACCCCGCCATTTTCGTAAAACTCCCCTTACATTAGTTCAGTGTTGCGTGTTACCGCATGTGCGCTGCAGTTCACGTGATAATAAAAACTTCTTATTAATTGTTGTTTTAAATTTTTTTCCACTCCTATGCATACTAAATAGATTTTTTCTCTCTAAAAATAAAAGTAAACATTTTTATGTAAATCTAGTAGTATGATAGAAGTTACACAACATAGAAATACAATTGTAAGTGGAAATAGTTATTTCTTTACAATAAAGCCAAATCAGTTCGCATAAATGTGTTAAAAATATGGTAAATGGCAAGCTCCCTTACTAAATAGCCTACCGTGTTTATACTATTAATAGTGAATAGTTGTAAAATTGGTGTATTTTTATGAAAAAAAACTGCTTGCATACTTGATTTAAAAAAATTAAGTTTATTTGTTTTAAAAAAGAAAAAAGTTGCCGTTGCATCAGAACTTTGAATTGTCTAAAATATCGTGATGTCGAATTTTCAATATCTTTTCTAGTATACGAGTTCTAAACGGGACGTCGGACGGTCATTTGGACGGACGGACGGGCGAACAGACAGACCACATAAAACTAATAGAGTTTATTCCCCTATCGGGGGAGAATATAAATCAACCGATATGAGCAACTTTAGCAGATAAATATGAATTTGTCGTCTTCCCAACTGTTGAATCCGCAGATTAAAAAACCAACTAGACAACACATTAGATCTCTTCTTAACCAACAAAACTGGATTAGTAGTACATTATGATATTATCCATGGTCTCATGGTCTATCAGACCATGATATTAAAATACACAGCCAGATAAAAGCAGAAGCCAATACAAAACCCAAAAGAAAAATCTTACTCTGGAAGAAATGTAACCTAACACAACTACACCAAGCTGCATTAAACTTTTAACAAACATTCTTATTAGAAAAAGACATAACCAGTCGATGACCTCTGGAGTTTCATTAAAAACTATCTTAAAAGCATTATAGAAAATCATATACCAACTGCATGCATGATAAAACAATAAATAAATGCTGGTTTAATAATAGATTAAAGAAGCTTCGTAAGCAGAAGGAAAACCTATAAAGAAAATTTAAAGAAACTAAGGCAGAAAGAGTTTATAAAAAGAATATAAAAATTAAACACATAACTCAAAAAGTAAGCAGGCAGCTGCAGAGTGAATACATAAAAAATGTAATATCTAAAGATAACAACAAAAACTTATGGTCATAAATTAAGTCTAAGAAAATGGAAACAATAGGCATAGCGCCATTAAAAGGAGAAGAAAACATAATGATAATGAAACTAAAGCTAACATCGTAAACAAATACTTTGCATCAGCATTCTCAGCCTCAAGAGACAAAGACATATTAATTTGAACCCAGTAGACAACATAGGAGATATAGTAGTACAAGAAAAGGGAATCCCAAAGCTATTAGCCAACATCAAACCGAATAAAGCGTCTGGACCTGATGGTATCCCAGCTAGATTTTTCAAAGAAGCGTGGTCGAGAGGCCAAGTGCGCTTGAACTACCTAGAAGCTACCTAGAAGGGGGGCTCGAGGTTCGACACCCGGCTCAGGCAGAGTTGTGTTTACTGAGCGCCTAAAGGCAGCACGGAAAACAAACTCCTAGATACCCCCTCCCCACCATTGGTCCACAAATGAGATTGGACCAAAGCGCTCTGAGTATGCTATAAGCATGAAAGTGGCGCTCTATAAAAGCTATAATAATAATAATAATAATAACTAAGCAATGAGCTAGCACCACTGTTCAAAATACTTTTTCAGGCATCTCTTAACCAGGGCAGAGTACCAAGGGACTGGAAAGAAGCTAATGTCACCCCACTATTTAAAAAAGGTGAAAAATCTGACCCAGGAAACTACAGACCAGTATCACTTACCAGTATCACATGTAAAATCCTAGAACACATATTATGTAGTAACATCATAAACCACTTAGACAAACATAATGTCCTCACCCCATACCAACATGGCTTTAGGAAATATAGATCATGTGAAACACAACTAATAGGACTAATTGATGATTTTTTAAAAGGTTTAGATAATAGTAAGCAAATAGATGTATCTTACTAGATTTTTCCAAGGCTTTTGACAAAGTTCACCACCATAGTTTGCTTAAAAAACTAAAATAGTTCGGCATTAATGGTCCATTGCATCAGTGGATTAAAGATTTTCTGATAGGGAGATAACAAACTGTAATAATAAATGGCTCTAAATCAACACCAATAACAGTAAACTCAGGTGTACCACATGGAACAGTCATAGGTCCGCTACTATTTTTAATTTACATAAATGATTTACCAAATTGCATTAGTTCAGGAACAAAAGTCAGATTATTTGCAGATGATTGCATAATATATAGAACAATAAAAACAACACAAGATACAGAAATTTTAGAGAATTAGATGAATTACAGAAAAATGTCAGTTATTAAAAGTAACAAATAAAACTAAAACAAATTAATTCCACTTATCGTATTCATGGCAAACCAGTAACACAGACTAAAAACGCAAAATACCTAGGTGTTAGAATAAATGAAAAACTGTCATGGAATCCACATATTGATGAAACTATAAAAAAAAAATCAAACAAAGCATCAGGGTTTATTAAAAGAAATTTCTATAAATCAAATAAGAACATAAAACTAAAATGTTATTTAGCCTTGCTTAGGCCAATAATAGAATATGCATCCTCTGTTTGGGACTCCTCAACTCAAGAAAAGATTAAGAAACTGGAACAGACACAAAATAGAGCAGTGAGATTCATAACAAACGAATATTCACATTTGACTAGAGTAACACCTTTAGTAAAATCACTAAATTTAGAAAGCCTTCAGGACAGAAGACTCAAAAGTAAAGTAGCAATTATACATAAAACACTGAACCATAATCTTCAAATACAAAAACAAAATTTAATAAAATACTCAGAAAGACACAAAGATAAAGGCACATTCCTCGTCCCATATGCTAGGAAAGATTTGTACAAATACTCCTTCTTCCCTAGTGCTATTAGAGCATGGAATGGGTTGTCTGAGCCAGCCAGGAAAACCAGTGACGACGGAGTTTAGGTCATTGGTTAACATGCATGATGCGTACGACGTAATCATCTTCTTTTTTGAAGTAACGTCTGTATTATATAAGATAAGAAGATCGAAATTAATCTTGATAATGCTTCTAATATATATATATAATAGACACACAACAAATACTCTGTTGTTGAATAAAAGGGTGCTGGGTTTATGAGCCCAAACAGAAACGAAAATCGACATTGTTAGGTCTGAACATTGACTCTGCTAGGCGACATTTGAGTGACAATATTGGTTTATTGACTTTGCGATCAAGTACCGGTATTGGAAAAGTGAAGGCACTCAACAGAGTCCAAATGTGTTTGGTAGTTCAGATACAAGAGAAAAACACAAACACAAACACGAGGGGGAGGGAAGAAGAGGGAACGATGGGGAAAAGAAGGGAAAGGGAGGGCACTACGCGAGACACACTGCGGCCTAGTAGGTCAAGTGAACACTGAACAAACAACTATCGTAACACTATAAAATCAAAGCAGTTTCTAGATTGCTGTTCAATGGTGTGTGTGTGTGTGTTTTATAAATAGTTTCAACTAGAAAGTAGACTTCTAGAACTAGATAGCTAATACATTTAAAACCTATTTGAATTACTAAAGGATTTAACGCTATAACAAACATGTAGCGTAACTCCTATCATTTACTGGCTCCGACACGTTTGGATTATCATCCTTTAGTTTTGATTTTTTTTTTACTTTTCTTTCTCTCTGTGATTCGATTTAATAGACAGAAATAACATTGGGGTTGGGGAAGTCACTGGTTGAGCTGAGAACACAACCAGGATACGGAGTGGCCTAGAATGTACCAGCTGACCCCATGTCAGAAGGACAGGTGTAGAGTGTACTGTATATTATATCAACACCCACGCAAGGTGTAGGTAACAAGGGTAGAATAACAACAGGTCGTATTGATAGATAAAAGTTTGTCAGGTATACTAGGCCATAGAGTGTAGTCCCCAGATTTAATGCACAACAGAATGCGCATAATTATTCCTAAGTGTTGAGGATCAAAGTTATCTTGTTTCTGTACATCAGGTCTAGAATCTTTATGCTTAACACAAAACACACGTATACAATGGCGAGCAGGGGCGGATTGGGTGTCAAAATCAGCCCGGGCATTTCTATGCAATATGGCTAAAAATTGTTTGGCATATGATGGGCATCCAATTATTATAGGCCTAGTCCTCAAAATCCTTCCATTAATTTTTATAACGCATCGATAATGCATAAAGTGTACACTATATCCTATAAGAACTATAGGCCGTATGTTGGTTTTCTAATCGCTAAGTGTGTAGGGTCACTTTTATAAGAGAAGATTATAAATCCTTGAACAATTGAATTCGTGCTATAGTGACATCCATGCGGTCCTTTCGGTAGCACTGCAGGCTCATTTTGGGTAACGGCTCCCAGGAATTCGCCCGAATGCCCATATAGCCAGTCCGCCGCTGATGGCGAGAAAGTTATAAGTGGGAAGCGTGGTCGAGAGGCTAAGTGCGCTTGAACTTAGCTTGGCTTGGCTACCTATGAAGGTTCGACACCTGACTCGGGCAGAGTTGTGTTTACTGAGCGCCTAAAGGCAGCACGGAAAAACCTTCTCCTAGATACACCCACCTCCCAGATACCCCCTTCCACAGGTCCACAACTGAGATTGGACCAAAGCGCTCTGAGCATGCTATACGCATAAAAGTAGCGCTTTACAAAAGCTATAATTTATTTATTATTTACATTTATATTTCATTTGTCTAAATCTAGTTGTTTTAATCATTATGATTGTATTTTTGACTTGCATATAGAAACATTGCTATGACAGAGAGCGCAATCAGTTTGCCACTCCTGTCAATTACAAGAACAAAATGTTAGTACAAAATATTATTTAAATAGCAAAGCTGATTAACAATTTTATAGTTTAGTGCTCCTTCTTCCCTAATGCTGTAACAGCATAGAACGGGTTGCTTGAATCAGCCAAGAAAACGTACTGTTTATCAGAGTTTAAGACTCTAATGAACACGCATGACTAGATTAAAACATGAACACGGATAGGACGTAACTGTTTTCTTTTAAGAAGGAACATCTTTCATTCATAAGATAATATAAGGTTGGTCAGTTCTTGGCAAACAGGACATGTATATTGAAGGATGCAACTGATAGTAAAATGACATAAGAAACTCTTTGAAATGAAATGAATGGCAATGTTCTTGTTACACTCTATTCTGGCTTGCAAATGTTTAGGTGCCACGGCTAATTTTTGTTTTCAGAAAATAACCTTTTTTTTTTTTTTTTTTTTTTAGAATTGTGCAAGTTTATTTTTTTTTAATTTCATAAAATGAACCTCTTTTATAATAAAAAATGGATGTAAGGGAGATAATATTACCGGAGAAAGATATTGAGTATTCATTATAGCCCAGATGTATAAAGTTAAAAACAAAAACAATTTTTACTTCAATTTTATTAGATAATAATTTATATATAGACAACCCCCATAAACATACCTTTTAAGTTACTATTCGGCCTTTATTGTCATAATTAGAATTTGTGTCAATTGCAACCCTAAGCTGCTCTAATATACTTTAATTGGCAGCCTATCGTTTACACATTTAACAATGACAATTTTATTTGGACTTCATCGGGAAGAGATAGGGGGTGCAATGGAACAATTGTGACATTATTTGACTTCTATGGATGTACCTGTGACCTTTTTGGTAGACCTACAAGCTAGTTTTCATTAGCATTATATTACAATTACAAACTTACACACTATGCGGAGGCCGACTCTGAGTTAGTGTGAAAAAGTAAACTCTTGTTGTAATCTTGTCAGCTAATTTTTTAAATGGTACCATTTTACGACCCAATCTTATTACTTCATCGTAGTACGCAAGTAGGACACATATTTGCTGACTATTCAATTGTAAAGACAAATGAGACTACGCACGTACAGATGAAGAGACATATGTAAAATCATGTCAGCTCTTCAGACAACATGAGTCTGTCTCTGACCTTGGAATAGAAATGTAACTTCTACCTCCACACGACATTGACCTAAACAATGTTTGATTTCTTTTGGAGGGTCAAAGTTTCGGTGGGAGTGAAATAATGTGTCATTTCCAGGAAAAACAGCATTGAGTTATCGCCGCAATCTTTCCACGTCTTCTCAGCTCGCGCGTTTGATGTGGTCAGTGGTGAGCAAGATCCTTCAGACAAATGGAATGACTAGGGTGATACGTCATCCAGATATCGATCTGCAGACTTGACTTATCAGTCACCCTGTCTTAGTGTCCAACATGTCAGACGTCACAAGTAATTGGATGAAGTGCTTACATCCCTTAAGCATTGCGGCTTTTAATCATTCCTCCTATCAGCTTGCAATCTCTTCATGGGTGGCGAGGAAAACTGGGCGCACCTGAAAACGTCTCTAACGATTTTCCTAGAACTTTGACCCTGGGGGATGCATATCATTACTACCTAAGTGGCCAAACAATGCAAATTCTGGTTTGACTTTTATAATTGTTTTAAGAATATAATTATCTTAATAATAAATTAAGCTTACGTTTTTTTTTTACACGGCTTCATTGGGAATTTCCGCACTTGAGTCAAATGTTCTTTGTAAACTTTAATAGACTTAAATGAACGGTTGCGCACCGTCTTTTGCAGACATTAGGATCCAGCCCACTTGCTCTTTTAAAATCGATTTCTGAACTGTTGATAGAAGAACTTAGTAGTGCAAAACTCACTAGAAAGATTTAAAAGTATAAAAAAAATAGACAGCGAATATATACACCATTTGGGGAGGGGTGTGGTTGCTTGGTTGTCTTCCGAACCAAGAAACAGATGATCTGTACATCACATGGTCTGAAAGGGGAATTTACTTTTAAAAAAAAAACAACATTATCATCAGCTTCGTAATTGAGAGATTGATTTAAAGAATTTTATGTTGCTTGTTTTCAAATACAGACATAGAGATACAAACAATACAATAGAGATACAAACAAGAGAGATACAAACAAGAGAGATACAAACAAGAGAGATACAAACATCCAAGAATCTTTTGTGACATCCACTTACTCCTGTACGTAAACATTTCTGTCAACAACAACACAGAGACACGCCTTCGAACTACATTTTGTTGATTGGTTGGGGTAGAAACGAATTGTTCATTTTTCAGTTCCTTTTTTCTCCTGGATTTGTGTGTACGCTCGTTGTTTACTGTTTGTCCAAACTTTCATCCTTCGGGGGAGCTGAGAGAACTGAATGCTATTTCATATCTTCTTTTTGAAGTAACGACTGTATTGTATAAAATATAAGCATTACTCAAGACAGCCTAGGAGAGATGAAAACAGAAATTACATAGCCTCTGACTGCGTTTTTGTATTCGATGTAACAAAGTATGCACGCCGCAACAAGCTCTACAAATCTACATAGTCACGTAAAATACCGCACTTATCCTTAATCCTTTTACTGGAAGATAATGCTTAATAATCCAACAAAAAAAGCATACATAGAGAGAGAGAGAGGAGATCATATTGCTGCAGGGTCCATATGTCAATAAGTTTCAATCTTCAGGTTAAATTCTGTTTTGTGAATTATTCTTTAAAAAAAAAGTAGTATGTGTTAACAGTGTGCATTGAATTTTTATTACAAATTTTATATCGACTCACTCTGTCTGTCTGGTAAAAAGATTCTCTCACACTCATTCTCCAATCAAGTTGAAACTTTAAGCAACTATTTATTGTATTTAAGAAAACATGAATCAATTTCAAAATTAACCAAATTGGTAATTAATTATTTCAAAATTAACCAAATAAGTTATTAATTATTGGTAAATAATTGTTTCGTTTGATAAAAAAAGAAAAGAAAATAGCTTCTTCATTATTTACACATATAGTTGTACGTGTGGAGTTATTACCCTTAAATAAGCTTTGTTTAAAAACATATTTTTTATATTTTGCTTGTAATTTTTTCTTTGGAGAATCAAAGTGTTTAATTTCATATAGAGGAATTCTGTTTTGTCTGGCAAACTTTGGAAATAGGATTTAACTTCTGAAAATAGCTATTCCAATCTAACAACGATTTTGTCCCATAAAGAAATGCACTGAATCTGCACAGTTTTAAGCCTGAGATTCGTGTAGTCTCAGTTTAGCCCTACCTTAGGCCTAGACATCATTGGAAGGACATCATTTGTCTTCATAGTATAAACATTTCCAAGTCTCTCTTGCAACCAGCAATTATTTTTGTTTACGTACAATTTGATTCACCTTTGACACTTCGGAAGTGGCCAGGTAGAGGTAGACATTGCGTGATGAAATAATTTTAAAATGTATATGATCTAATCATCTAATACTTCATATATGCTAATGCTACGAACCAATTGGTTTTTTATTTAACTAATTACCAATCAATGTCACGAATTCTTCGTGCCAATCATTGAAATTAACTGTGAATATTTCGTCTTGGGCTATATTTCCTTTGCGTAGGCTCTTTTCTAATGAGGGTTGAAAAATCGCTTCTGACCTTGAAACTTGAGATTTTGTGGTGTGAGAAAATTGAGTCCAAATGTCTGAACTCGTGTAGAACATGTTGATAGAATATCTTGTCATTGTATCTCAGACTTTTGATGACTTTAACCTAACCGCAAGAAATTACTCATTTCCATAGCGGTCTCAAGTATGAGAAAAAAAAAAAGGTTCAGAAATTGGGAAACAAAAAGGGAATTGATTACAATTAAGAGTAAAGTTCATCATTTCCACTTTCTTGGTCTGGTCAACGTTTTTGTATCCATTGAATGGCCATCGATCTGTCTATGTGCCGGCCCTAACAATGGCGGGGCCCTATGCGAAACGTATTGCGCAGGGCCCAGTCTGATAAGTATAATGTCAAAAATTTTGTATTAGAAAATACATTTGTCTTTGCAATTAACTTTTATTTAATGAAAGCTGACTATGCCGTTTTTTTTAAAATCGCGCGTAACATAGGCACCTCAAAATGACAATTTGTCTGTTTTTTTAATGAGATTTTTATGAGTTTTCAGGAGATTTAATACATTTCAGGAGATTTCCAGGACTTTTTGATTGGCGATATTTTGCCATTTCAGGAGATTTCCAGGAGATGCTAGAAAATCAGGAGGTCGCGGAAACCCTGTTATTATATATAAGTTAAGTTATAATAGTTTAATTTTAATAATTTACACTTAGAATTAGCGCAGGTCCTATAAAACTGGGGGCCCAATGTGGCTTGATAGGTTGCAGTGGCTTAAAGCTGGCCCTGTCTATGAGAATCTCAATGTTTGCTTTTCAAGGCTTTGCTTCATCTCTTTCCTTGCCGAAAAGAAGACTTGAACTCCAATTGGTGGCAAGGCTAGAAGGATCAGTCCTCCCGTAGAGCATTGACGAGAAACTCTGCTGTTAGGCGTAGTGCCTTCAAGCTCCCATACAGGTCAAGTGACTCTCGGAGCTGGAGACACTCTTGCAAGAGATACGTCACTGTTTCCACCTAATCTCCACAGTGTCGGCAACGGGAATCAAAATTTGGCCGGAACAGGGCAAAATATGTACAAACAGGGCAGTGCCCCGTTCTACACTGCGCAATGATAGATTGTTCCGACCTTTTTAGCCTCCACCATGGATCGTCGCGGGAAAAGAAGACCAGAAAAAGGCACTCCTTTCAGACCTTGCGATCTACGAGGGCATATGATGTAGTGTTTGGTCTGCAGTTTAAAGTGTGAGTGTTTTAAGGCCAGCACATGGACAAATTACCTTTTCAACTTATTTACTGACCATATGAAAAAAAATATTCCAAAGAAATTTTTAAAAAGGGTCAACAATCATTGCAGTTTATAGATACAAACATAGACAGAGCGAGATATTAAAGTTAAATTTTAGCGGCCCCCGAAAGGGGAAAAGACGCTATTAGTTTTGTCTGGAATGTCTGTCCGTCCAAATGTCGTCTGTCCGTCCGCCCCCTTTAGATCTCGTAAACTAGAAAAGGTAGTGAAAATCCGACTTCACAATATTTTAGACCATTCAAAGTTCTGATGCAACGTCTACTTTTTTCTTTTCTGAAAGCGAAAAATCTAATTTTTTAAATCAGTTCTGCAAGCGGTTTTTCTTATAAATACACAACCTTCACAACTATTCACTATTAATACTAAAAAAAAACACAATAGGCTCTTTAGAAGGGGAGATTGCAATTTACAATATTTTTAACACATTTATTCAAATGGTTTTAGATTGTAGTTCTGTTTTCTGCTGTCTTTTATAGTTTTAATGGCTGAATTTGGAGGTACTACTATACAGCTATCTACTAACTTGAATGAAGAGACAAAGCAGATAGCATTGTTTATGTAGCAGCCAAGTTGAATATGTTAGTTTTGCCTCTGTATACTGTATTTATGATAAAGAACAATTTAATGCCAATAAATTCAGTATCATGTACTTAAAAAAAATTAAAGTTTTAGATTTTTTGTCAAAATGTTTTTTTTTTTTACATTTGTATTGCTAAGTTAAGTAAGTTCTGATATAACCAACTACTACATTTACACACACATAATGTTTACTTTTTTTAAGAGAAAAAAATCTATTTAGTATGCATATAAGTTGGACATAATTTAAAACAACAATTAATAAGTAGTTTTTCATATCATCGCGTGAACTGCGGCGTCATTATGTATTCATAAAACACTTAGGAATTTTAAAACTTTTTTGTACGGAATTTTATTTCTACTTGAGGAATAAGAGATTGTCCTTTTACAAAACAATTAGAGCAATTATATATTCATTATAAGACATTACTTAGGTCAGGTTCACATTCACTTTCACCTATCACTTGTTCTCATAGACCGGTGGGGCACCACACAAGATCAATCAACCTTCTTTCTCCATTCTTCTCTGTCATTTGTCTTTGATAGAATTTCATTGTGATGTTCTTTCTGAAAATATTGAAACCTGCCTTTTTATCTGCCTGGGTGGACCACTTCGGGGGCCGATTTTGAGTTTGTGTCTCCACACAAACTGTCTTTGTAACCTTGTTATTCATTGTTTCTTTTAAATCACATCAGAATGTCGGTCGGTTTGTTGAAATAATACATATACATTTTATATAATATTCTTTTTGAAAACTATAATTTATTTCTTTATTAGATTTCTTCAGTGTTTTAAAGAAATAGGTACTCAGTTCTGGATTGCCTAACTTTTAACTACTAATAAATTAATAATAAACTTTAAAATACAAGAAAATTAATAATTTTCCCCTCACATTAAAAAAGGTGCCGGTACGATGTCATTAAGCTTCAACCAACTTAACATCGAACTCTGTCCGTCACAAGCCCTTACCCTGTATTACAAAATCCACCAAAAAACAACAACAACACAGAAGCATCAAACAGCAAATTAACAAAAGTCAAATAATATCGTCTCCACCAGTGACACCACCATCGGTACATTGCACCGCGATTTGGGAGCAGATGCCAAGCAGATGGGAACGATGTGGGGACCGTTGGAGAGACTTGTCCAAAACCGGGACACCTTGAGATCCCAGACGGACAGATGAGAGAAACGAGAACTCGTCGAAGTGTCGAGATTACTCCCAAGTATGACCTTTTAATCAACGGGAAGGCTTTTTAAACCGTGGCTAGGAATGAGAGTTTGACCCTTCACTCACTTCTCTGTCCGGAGGTCCCCCATCAACAAGATGATCATTTAATCACACGAATCCTTGAGCCAACGACATGAGTTTCTCCTCCAATGCGAAGGTCGAAGGCCGAGCCGACGTGGGGTTCCTTCATGTTCCTATAATATACCGCCACTAGCCGTGGGAGGGCCCTGACCATACTTATGGCCACCGATGGGGTACGGGTATATGTCATCGAGCCTTTCTTACATGCCCACCACATGCAATGTCTGTTCGCTACAACGTACAGAGGTAGCTAGCTCACTGGAGGTAGTGTTCGCTATTCGTTATTTGCATGTTCACTCGAACGGACGTTTCCGAGGTGGTGCCTCGATCAGGAGCTGTAATCCTCCGGAGATACGAACTTTATGTGAGCAGGTCAGGAGTGGCGCTGCTGAGTGGGGCCTTTTTGTTATCTGCTACTCAACATTTGTTCATTTTTTTTCAGTAGGCAGGTGGTAGCTCTACTGGGTGGGCCCAATCTGTGCACCTCGGTCTGCGACCAAGGGGCTAGAGTAGCCTAAGCAACCAGACAGCACAATCAAACTAAACTAAACTAAACTAGCTAACTAAAAGTAAAACAGCCAACTAAAATTATAAAAAGAACTTATATACACTTTATTTACAACCAACTTACAAAGCAATAAAAATATAGGTGAATACGAAAATGACAATAAACTTTACAGAAACTAAAAATACACACTACCAAATGATTGATCAACCCTACTTAACTGAACCTAACAAATAAAGCAGCTATTTGGCAGAACTACAACAGTAAGTTAAGTAAGCTACTAGCAGCAGCAATAAATACTACGGCAGCTATGGCAGCAGTAAAAGCAGTTAGGCAGTAATAACTGCGGCAGACAGTTAGGCAGGAATTATAGCCTGCAATTACAAATACATATAACATAAGACATAATATAACAAAATAATTATGAACTAGACCTAGTCTAGCACATACACGTACCTTAATGCATGAGGTAAATACTATTACCTTCATTTAGCTAATAAAAAGCAATACATTATTATTATTATGATACCTACTTAAAAGCTTACGCCACAACACATGTTGGGCCAGACAATAATAAACATAAATCTAGATTTGGCTTAACAAAGCCGCCATCATGGAGCGTTGAGTAGGACGCAGCCATCTTCTACATAAAAAATTAAAATTGGACACATGACAACTTGTTAGAACTGTTATCCTAACAATATTATAATATTAATAAAAATACTTTTAGAAGACATAAACTAATAAAATATTTACAAATAGACAAACAATAGAAAAACAATAAGGGGATTATTAAGGATGGCGAAGGCAAGGGGGTGACGCTACCCAAGTCTACGGAACTTCCGGTTCCATCAAGGTAATCATCGCTAATTAGCTAGCCAGTGATGCCACTACACTAATCAGGCTACATCTGGACTATAGCAAGAGAAGTAGGAACAATTAATACAAATCTAACTAAAGAAAGTAAAAATAAAAACATTTTCCAACTTAAAGGCGGTCCCAGCTGAAATTATACAACACACAATTAGCTTTATACATGCACCAGTGTCAGCACTGACCACTGGTCAGGACAAAAGAAAGCTTAATGTGGTTCCGGAGCTAGCTATCACTGGTCAGCGCGAACATATCGGAGAGCATGACGTCACGCTAGTTTTCTATAACTAAACTGGACTACCGATTTCCCTAATTTGTACCTAGCCGTACACAACAATAAAATCTAGCAAATTACTAAAGACACGGACTACACAACATTATATACCAAATTAAACAGCATTAAAAAGAAAATCTTAAAATTTAAATTTTACAAAAATACAAAAAGAAGATAAAAAGTTATTTCTATTCTAAACTCATATGGGGGCTCTATACCGTTTACAGACCTGCACATAAACTGATATAAAAAAATAACAACTAATCCAACGCTAATGCCAAAGACAAAAATAAGCAGAACTAACCAGGGACAAAAAATTGGAAAGAACATCCACAGATCTAAGGCTAGTTAACAATTTAAAAGTCTACTTTTCCTCTACGAGTAAAACACAAATAACAGAAAAAGACTAAAACTAGCAGAAAGTTATAAATAGCGGAAACTACAAAATACTCAGCACTGAACTTTATAAACTAAAAAGACACTAAATTACAAACATCATAGCTCTGGCCTATACAAATTACAAATTAAAATAAAGATAAAATTAAATCTAGGAACGCCAGCTCACATTTACATCGATTTCGTGTTCACTTGAGTGTATTATTAGAAGTGTGTGTGTTTAGAAACCAAATGAAATCAAATAAGAAAAATATTGTAATATTGTATAGTAAATATTGTAGAGATAACTGCCGCACGTTCAGCTATCGAACAGACTTATATCGTGAAGAGATACAATTACTGTTGAAGGCAACGCATTTCATTTATGTAAATAATATTAGATCTACATTGTTTTTCAGGTTTGAATTTACCCTAAGAATCTTATCAACTGCTACTTTTAATGTTTTGTTTCTTGAAATATATTTTTTTATTTAACTATTTCTCCCCATAGGTTCGTTTAGACTTTTACAATCTTTAATTAAGTTCTTGTTACACATTTATCTGAGTCTTAATTAAGTGCTTGTTACACATTTATCTGAGTCTTAATTAAGTTCTTGTTACATATTTATCTGAGTCTTAATTAAGTGCTTGTTACTGTCGGTGCGTAGGTTATGGCATTCTAGCACCAATGTGTATTAAGTGCACAATTTTTGAACGCACTTTCTTTTTGTTGCCTTGCTTGTAAGCTGATGGAGTGTTTTTTGTTATGCTGGTGTAACGTTTGTTGAGATTCTTCTGTGTTTCCCTGTTTAGGGTGAGTATCTAAGGTATAACTGCGTTTCGCAGTTGTTTCGATGCCATAGTGATAGTCTACTAGACCTTTTTAGTTTGTCTTTACTTTGTCTTTACAGGAAGTTAGTATGGGATTGGAATTCTACACTAATTCCTAGATTCAGCAGTGTGTTTTGGTGTGATTGCGAGCATTTATGGGTCACTTGGTCGGATAGCAAGGTGTAGAATTATTGTTTAATTAATAGATCCACAATATTAGAATGTTCCAAATTCAATGTCATTACTCCATTAGTTTGTCATCATAACTTATATTCATATCATTAAATATTTACATTGTCAACAGTGAGTCACTTATTTATTGCAAGCACGAAGGTGCCTGGTTGAATGTCAGAGGCCCGGGCAAACGAGCTAAGGCCGTAACATAACCCTTACAGTTACACATTTATCTGAGTCTTAATTAAGTGCTTGTTACACATTTATCAGTCTTAATTAAGTGCTTGTTACACATTTATCTGAGTCTTAATTAAGTGCTTGTTACACATTTATCTGAGTCTTAATTAAGTGCTTGTTACACATTTATCTGAGTCTTAATACACGACTGGCAACTTGTTCGATGTTCTATTTCAACACGTTTTCTTACAACTTAAAGGTGAATCGATGAGAAGGTCAAGGTCTTAGAGGTACCTGAGAATTTTAAGTCACGCTGTTTAAAAGCCTGTTTGACACAAGGAATTGCTGTCTCCAAATGGACAGTTAAGATAAGAGAATTGTAATGGTCTGAACAAATGGACATTCCGTTTGACAATAGGTGTCCACCGTTATAACAATAACGCTATAGATGCACATAAGAAGAACGTAAAACACACACGTCTTGTACACACACACACACCACATACGCACACACACACACGTCACAAACAACGCTTGATGAATTGGGCTTTTTTGTAGTTCTTTGGTGACGAGGAATGACCTTGCAATACCCTGACTGAAAGTGAAAAGAGGAATGACATGCTGACTTCTTAGCCATCTTTTCTGAGAGATTGTATCTTAGCGGGGCTGAGTGGTAAAGCGATTAGCTTCCGAACCGAGAATTCCTGGTTCAAATCCTGGAGAAAAATGGAATTTTGAGTCTGGGGATTATATGGCGCTTCTGAGTCCACCCAGCTCTTATGGTTATCTGGCATTAGTGGGAAAAGTAAAGGCGGTTGGTCGTTGTGATGGCAACATGACACTCTCGTGAACCGTGGACCACAGAATCTTCTGCCCCATAGATGCAAGGTCTGAAAAGGGTACATTACTTTATCCAAGAGACTAAAATACTACCGTTGTTATCGAGAGGTAATACTTCGGATCGAAAGTGGCCTTGGTGTTTCACCTTAGTAAAAAACTGTCACATATAAAAAATCTGTTTTGCGTGGAAAAAAAAATGAGAAGCAGAAACAAACTGTTGGTATAGATAAAGAAACATTAACTCAACCTTTTAAGCTCGGCGACCCCTTTTTACAATGCCCACTCTGCCGCGACCCCCCCCCCCCCCAACATACACACATACGGCAATAGAAGAGTAGACAATAACAATCCATATTATCGATGGTTTTATGCGACCCCTGGCAAATCGTCAATCGACCCCCATGGGGGTCGCGACCCACAGGTTGAGATCATAAATGTGAAGCCAGTGCTGAGAAATGATGCATACAGACTTCATCTATAATTGGAGCACTTGGTGCATTATCTTTTCATAAAAGAAAATAGTAAATAAAAAAAAAAAAAAATATAGATAATCCTGATCATGGGCGTAACCAGAATTTTTTTTCGGAGGGGGAGGGGTTGGGGGGAATTCGCCATATATATATATATATATATATATATATATATAGAGAGAGAGAGAGAGATAGATAGATAGATAGATAGATAGACAAGAAGTAATGAACATTGTGTAAAACCGGGTGTGGAAGAAAAACGTGTACAAACATTACAGCTGACAGACAGAGTGAGATGATATAAGCTTTGTACAAATTGTGTACTTAATTCTGCCATGTAATATTTATGTCTTCTGTTTATAAAGTCAGTAACTTGAACCTATTGTAACATACATCAAAGTTTATATTAAAAAAAAAAAAAAACTATTCGCAGACGGCTCATCACGACAAACATAAAAAAAAAGCTTTATTTCTTCGTTTTCTTTCTTTTCTGACCAAAAGATAATCTAGAAGTCTAGAAGTGATTGGGACAGGACAATGAAATGCTAGCGCAAGTTTCTCTCCTACAGATAATTGAGTGAAGCACAACAGTCTATTCTGATCCTAGTGTCATTCAAGCTGGACACTGAATCCTATTTCAGTTGTATAGACTTGAAACCAAATCTTGATCAAAACTCAGAGACACGATCAGAAGCTAGAGATTAAATCAGTTTTCCCGCACGTGTGTGAGTGTATGTCTGTGAATGTGTGTGTGTGTGTGAGTGAGTGCGTGTGTGTGTGTGACATCTCTAGACTAGAAAGTTTTGAGAATGGTTTATTACATTGTTTGAAATGAGAAAAACATTATATTTTTGTGATACTTTGTTGTTATTTCATTTCTTCCTTGTTTGACCGACAAGCTGGACATTATAGACTTCTTCTTAGAAAATATATTAGATTTGATAAATATCAAGACTCTGGTTTCACTAACTAATCCCTTAGTTGACATTATGTTTCGTAAGATTAAACACCATGTTGTTGTTTAGCCCCAGTCTTTGTACTTAGAAATTTTGATTCAACTAGCAGCTTAAAGAATAGAGAAGTAACCCTAACCTTAACGCTAACTCATTAGCGTTGCTCTATTCTGTATTCATTGTGAAATTAACTGTCGTAAGGGTTAGCGAAGAGAGAGAACAAAAACACAGAGAAAGAGAGAGAAAGAGAGAAAGAAAAGAGAAAGAGAACAGGGAGGGAGAGACAAACGAAGAATGAAAAAAAAAGAGAGAGACGAAGGAGAAAGAGAAAAGAGAGAGTGGAGGGAGAGAGAAACTAAAGATATGGAGATAGAAAGAAAGAGAAAAGAGAGAGTGGAGGGAGAGAGAAACTAAAGATATGGGGATAGAAAGAAAGAGAAAAGAGAGAGTGGAGGGAGAGAGAAACTAAAGATATGGGGATAGAAAGAAAGAGAAACATAGAAAGAATTTAAAAACAAGGTTACAAAGACAGTTTGTGTGGAAACATAAACTCAAAATCAGCCCCCCCGAAGTGGTTCCCTATAGCAGGTAAAAATAGGCGGGTTTCAATGTTTTCGGTAAGAATATCAGAAACTATGAACTACAAACTATCAACAACTACAAACCTATCTCTGTCGATACAAATAGGAGAGACGTGCATGTATCAAAAGTGCTGCCGATACTGTTGTATTGATAGTTCGACTTGCTGGCGTAGTTGATTTTGAAAATTAAATTTTTTGCTTTCAGATAAGAAAAAAGCAGCTTTTGTATCAGAGCTTTGAAAGGTCTAAAAAAATTACGAGGTGAGATTATCAATATCTTCTCTAGTTTACGAGATGAAACGGGACGGACTAACGGCGGGCGGACGTACGGACAGACAGACCACACAAAAGAGAATATCAGAGAGAGAAAAGAAAAACAGTAGAGAGAAGGGGAGAGACATAGAGAGAAAATAAGAGAAATAGTATGGATACACTTTACTTTCCCAACACTGACCTACGACCATCTTGTTTCTCACAGCCTTTTATTTTCTTCTCCACTCTTAGTAGTTCAAGGTCAGTCTCCATGAGTCACAGAGCAAAAGAGTGTTGACTTTTTAATACAACAAAATTAGATCTCAACAGATTTCTGAAAACGCTTTGTGTTTAACTTAGACAGCTAAACATGTCTGTCCAACACACGCAAAGTAAATCTGGAATTGTAGGCCTACTAGCTAGACAAGTGGATCTCACATTTTTGTTCTAAACGTCCCCTCTTTTAGAGTATCTTTAATCCTAACTTCAAATATATATAGTTCGTCCATCGTGGTTCGATGATGACCACTTTGTCATCCAGGGGACTGAGGGCTTTGCACTTGGGTTTTATGCCTCCTCATGTGGCTGGTGAGACCTATGTGAGCCCGAAATGTTCGGCCGCACACTGGGCAGGTTATTCCAGCTGGAGCTAGTGTCATTGGCCTTGCTTTTCTTCTCTGGCGTTTTTCTTCTGCCAGCATTGTTCTTTTTTCCTCAGCAACCTGTGCGCCAGTTTTCACAGCGCGACGCCATGATGCTCTGTCATGTGCCTCTGTCTCCTAGATACCTGGTTCCACGCTGAACGCCTTCAGAGAAGCTTTGAGGGTTTCCCTGAAGCGCTTTCTTCGACCACCTTGCAAGCGCTTTCCTTCGCTTAGTTGGCCATACAAGAGTCGTTTAGGGATGCGGTGGTCTTCCATTCTGTAGACGTGACCTGCCCATAGCAGCTGGGACTGCATCAGGATTCAAATAACTAATACCTCTAAACACTCACCATTGCATTGGAAGATTGATTTAAATCCTAGAGCCCTAATTCGTCAACGCATCAAACCCTAAATAACAAGAGGTTAAAGGTGTTTATGCTTGCTTCAAAGTGGTAGCTAACAGTTCTACATGTCATTACATTGTGAATGGAAAGTTCATTAAAACCTTCACCTTTTTCAACTCAAGGATGGTCCCCCCCTTTATAGATCTCACTAAGTTTCAGATGATGTAAAGCTCATCGATTTCTATGGTCTACTGTTAACGAGGGCGTTGAGTGGCAAACATTACGACCAACCGCATTTAAGTACCAAAGTAAGTCATGTGACCATCACAGTAGTGCGAACTAAGTCTAGTCCTAAAAACTCCGTCAAAGGTCTGTGATAGATCTATCTATCTATCTATCTATCTATATCTTTCTATCTATCTATCTATCTATCTATCTATCTATCTATCTATCTATCTATCTATCTATCTATCTATCTATCTATCTATCTATCTATCCATCATAATTGTTAATCATAATATTTTGAGACTCACTGAACTGGATGAAGGGAAAACCCACAACGATTTACAACGTGAGAAGGGGCTAGACGGAGGTAAAGACAGAAAGGGGATCACTGACCCACATTCTCGGAAATAATGTCAACTACCTGAACGCCAACATGAAACGAATGCAACGGCACACGTCCCCACTTTACTGACAGTATTATAGATCTTGATGATTGCAGTGCGCAGTTTGCTAGTATTATTGTTTGCCTTGATATATTTGAAGCCGGTTATATCATCCTTACCTGGGGTTATTTAGTGAGTTAGGTCGACTTATATATCAGCGGTTCCAAATTAAAAACCAAGTTATGCTCAGGGCGGTGTATTTTATGTTTGTCTTATGAGGTGGGAGAAGTCTGATACCATTGTTTTGTTTCTACAGAAAGGCTTGAAATTCTTCCCTTAAAATGTTCCGATAAGGTCATTCTAATAGAAGGAACTAGAGAGGCCACGGGTAAGATCACAAGAACCCTTGGTTTACACCCTCGTGGATAGTGCAGATAAGGATACAAACGCATCTGACATGGATGCTTGCTTCTGTTTACTCTGCAGATTACTGCTCTATATGTAGATCACCTCGTATTTTTTGACAAATTTGTTATAGATCCTTTTTTAAAAAAAGTACTCAATTAACATCGTAATGACATGATGAACGTCTGATCTTTCGACTCAGAAACGAACACAAGCGAAATCTGCCCTAGTGTAGTGTCACCAGACAATGCTGACCATGCCCTTCAAAACTGCATTCTTTATCAAGATGCCCTAACAAGACACTGGCCCCAAAAGAAAGAAAACAATATGGAGAGCTGCCTGATATAGAAACCACTGCGCAGTTCATCTCATATATTCGTCTAGTCATCCGAACGCTCCAACAGTCATCTCATATATTGGTCTACTCATCTGAACGCTCGAACAGGTCATCTCATATATTGGTCTAGTTATCTGAACGCTCCAACAGCTTATCTCATATATTGGTCTAGTCATCTGAACTCTCCAACAGCTCATCTCATATATTGGTCTAGTCATCTGAACTCCCCAACAGTTCATCTCATATATTGATCTATTCACATGAACGCCCCAACAGTTCATCTCATATATTGGTCTAGTCATCTGAACGCTCCAACCTAGAAATGAGAACGAGGAAGAACATAGCCCTAGTTCTATCCAGTCGAACAAACGTCATTAGACTAAGTCTGTTACAGCCTATAGTAATAAGTCTTGAAAGTAACACTTGAAAAACTATTTCATCTTTTCCTAAAAAAAATACTTATAAATAAACGTAATAAAATAAGGCGTGGTGCTGGTGGTGTCCGAGTGGTGTCCGAGTGGTACAATGTTATGGTTTCGGAACAGATGGAAGTCACCAACACAAACATAAATCTTGGAAAGAAGCTGACTCTTCTATCTAAGAAATTCCTAGGACACCTATGAGTCTATCCTCTAAACGGTTTTTAAAATTAGTTGGGGAAAGAAAAGGCGGTTCGTCGTTTAGCTAGCCACATGACGTCTTCGTAATCCAATAGCAATAGTAATAGATGAGTATTATTTCAATGTATGGAAAAAGTGCAAGTGAGACTTAGCACACAAAAAAACAAAAAACTATCATCTATGATATTTGTAATGAAACCAGCAATTGAGACTTAGCACACACAAAACAAACTATCATCTATGAAATTTGTAATGAAACCAGCAATTGAGACTTAGCACACACAAAACAAACTATCATCTATGAAATTTGTAATGAAACCAGCAATTGAGACTTAGCACACACAAAACAAACTATCATCTATCAAATCAGTAATGAAACCAGCAATTGAGACTTAGCACACACAAAACAAACTATCATCTATCAAATCTGTAATGAAACCAGCCAAGTGAGACTTAGCACACACAAAACAAACTATCATCTATCAAATCTGTAATGAAACCAGGAAATATCGATGCTCGATAGATAAATAACTAAAGAATTCTACTTAATAGCATCTCATGTACAAGAAAACATTCAGAGAAGAATAAACAAAAATGGCGGAGATACTTCAAGAGGTTTCATATAACTTGATTTGCTACAAAGCCAGACTTACAAAATATTTGATCAATGCGATTTTCAGTTGTTGTTGCCAAACACTTATCAATACACTCAGAATTAAAAAATAATTGATCAAAAACAAGAACGTCTCTGGATGTGTGCATGATTTCCAAGAAAGTTCCTAGACTTTTCTAGGATATTTTCAAGTGGTTTTATGATCATTTTATCTCAAAATGGTTATAAGATGTTTTCAGGAACTGTTTAGTTTTGGCTCTATATTTTCATACGATCTCAAAGAGAAGCGAGAACAACTGCTTAAAGGAACATACTGAACACTGACTAGTCTCTTATCTTATATATTACAGATGTTCCTTCAATAAATAAGAGAACTGCTTAAACAATAGGAGGATAAACTTTTGGAATGTTCCCATTTTATACTTGCAAACCTATTGTTACCGACACTGCACAGAAAAAAGGAAATCACACATCCAGATAGTCATATCATTTAGGACAGAATGTACATTTTGCGTACTGGAGCGACGCAACTGGGTCAAATTTCTAACAACTTGTGTTGTAAAAGTTGCACTCGGAAACCCAACATTGCCAACACCAAAAAAAGAAAAGTGCTTTTAAACAAGTAATCATGTTTATCGTTCCTTAATATTTAAATTCAGTTTGTTCAACGCCTGAAAAGACAGAAGAGCTTCAAAACGCACATCATATGGAAATCAAAGTCCAAAAGGCCAATTGGTACAGATCCTAACAAGTGCCGAGCTCTGTCTATTATGAAGGCGAACCTGTGGTAAGCTATTCAGAAGCGGGTCTTCCCCTTAGCCAACGAGTGACAGACAATGGGCCCTCGCTAGGCTGCTGTTAGTCTAAACGTAGTCTAACGCCTAATGCAAGATAAACGACGCAAAAAAAAATCTGCTTTACTTGCTGTCGGCAGGGTGGGTAAGGAACCAGTGTCGGCTCTTGAAATAATATATAATGGAGAGAGTTCAAGTTAAAGAAATGCTGGAAAGTGTGGGGGAGGGGGTGGGAAAAAGCAAGAAATGTACATGTACGCAGTGGCGGAGGTAGCAGGGGGTTGGAATTTGACAGAATGGCAAAAAGGTCCAGACCACCAATGTTAGAATGTCTTCTATTAAAATAGTGAGCTAGAGTTATCAAACAAAATTGTTTTATCACTAGAGGCGCGGTGGATGAGTGGGAAAACGCTTGGCTTACGAACCGGGAGTCCCGGATTCGAATCCTGGTGAAGACTGATTTTTAATTTCGTGATCTTTAGGGCGCCCAGCTCTAATCGGTTCCTGGCATTAGGTGGGGAAAAGTAAAGGCTGGCCACATAACACTCTCGTTAACCGTGGGCCACAGAAACAGATGACCTTTACATCATCTGTCCTATAGTCAAACATGGTCTGAAAGGGGAACCTATCTTATCACTCTGATTTTTGTTCGTATGTGCTCCAAGCAGCATGGGCCTACATGAGGTTTGTTAATTGCGCTCTCTAGATCTAGATCCAATAATTATCATTTAGTTCAGGGGTCTCAAACTCATTTCAGCATGTGGGCCACAGTGGAAAGTAACAACCATTCAGCGGGCCGCACCACAAAAAGAGAATGTTTTTTCATTAAATTTTACGAACACTACTGTCACTTTAGTTAAATGCTAAAATAAAGTTTTTATAATTATTAATTACATTTTGTGTACTTTATTACATGCACAGGCAGTATTGTTTACTAAAATAAGTTGACGTTGTCTCTGTCACTTATTAAAAAGCAGAAACTGTAGTTACCCAAAAAACTACAACTATAATTTCAAGGCCTGCTGCAGATGGCTCGTCACTCGTTTCTGTCCACTCAGCTGAGAGCATTTGGCAGAGACCAGACCATCGACGTTAGGCCTGAAGTCGCGTGTAGTGGCAAGCCGCAAGGTTGCTCTCAGATGCTTACCAGTCAGTCTTGATCGTAATGCTGTTTTGTTGATCATTCTGACAAAAAAACTGTTCGCAAAAGTACGTACTCCCAAACATCGCTAGATTTCTAGCAGCTGCGCAGAATAAGTTTGGAAACTTCTCTCTGGGAAGAAACTGGTAGAAATCTGGAACGCCAACATCAGCGTATTTTTGCTTCCGAACAGTGTCACACTGCAGGTCCAGTAGTTCCATCTGGAACATTTTTCACGTCAACTGCGAATGGAGTGGCAAAAAGGAAAAACTGTGATTCGAGAGCAGTGAATTGCGGAAAGCGGTAGTCCGGAGAGAATGTCAACGTAGTCTTTCAGGCGCTGTGGTTCAACCGTAATGCTCTGTAGAAAAGACAAATGAGCCAGGTTTCCATCTGCCAGCTGAGTGGCCAACAAAATCAGCTTGCATCTGAATGATTTGATGCGGTCAAACATCACGGTAATCAGCTGCTTTGTGCCCTATAGTTGTGAATTGAGTGCATTGAGATGTTGCGTGATGTCAGTAAGAAAAGCAAGATCCGACAAAACAATTGGGTCACTGAGCTGAGCTGCTATTTCCCGTCTCAGTTCAAAAAATCTCTGCAGCACTTTTCCACGACTCAACTATCTGACTTCCGTTTCTAAATCAGCTAGAAAAGACACAAACCGTCTGTGGTTGAGACCCCGTGCACGTATGAAGTTCACCGTCTTCACGACAACATCCATCACGTTCTTCATTTGTAGACTTTTGCCACAGAGTGCTTCTTGGTGCAGAATTCAGTGTATGGCTGCAAAAGGTCCCGCCAAGCTAAGCTGATACCGTTTCTCTACCATTAATCCAAAACACCAACCTTCTCTGAACACATTGCTGGTGCACCGTCCGTAGCCACTGAAACAAGTTTTTTCCCACTGTAGCCCACACACCTGCCAATACAAGCTTCCAGTTCTTGAAAAACGTCGCGTCCTTTCATGGGTAGTAAGTCCAATAGTTCTTCAACAATGTTCAAGTTTTCGTCGACCCAACGAATGAACACGGCACAGTATGCGGTGTCTGTTACACCAGTAGACACGTCCAGTGCAATGGAATATGCTACAAAGTTTTTTGCAGCGGCAATCAGTTGCTGTTGAACATTTGTCGCTGACTCGGTAATCCTGCTTGCAACTGTGTTCGCAGACCAACTTATGCCTTCGAAGAGTTTCTTTTTCTTGGGGCAGATAATTTCACACGCCTAAAGCATACACTCTTTTACAAACTGGCCTTCAGTGAATGGTCGTGATGCCTTTGCTATCATCTCGCTAACAACAAAGCGTGCCTTCACAGAATCTTCGCTTGCTGTGGGCGGACACATCATTTACTGATTTGTGCAGTTGTAAATCATTTCACGGCTTATATGTGGTCATTGTAAATTTTATCTAATTTTTTTGAATTCGCTGAGGTGGCCGCGGGCCACACAAAATGGTGTTTGAGACCGCTGATTTAGTTCGACCATTTAGCCCCGCTCCTACACGTTGCTGCTCCCCGCCCGCTCCTAGTCTTCACAATTAAAGGAATATAATCTTGGTGTTTGGACAAAGACTCCCTTCGCATCATCCCTGACTCCCTTCAACAGTAACGACCGCTATGTGCACTTCATACTAGCATTTTTAACAAGCACTGAACATAACAGAAATCAGAGCCTTGAATTGAGCAGGAGTCATCCGGTACAGAGAAAAAAAAGGCAAAGCGATGTTTCATAAGATTCATGAACCAACAGACCCCAAAACTACGTCACTTATCTGGTAAAACAATTATTACTTACCCCCA